>JARHVA010006810.1:97500-727500 GCA_037957365.1 Torreya grandis | reverse complement strand
CCTATTCACAATTCTAGGATGACCCACATGATTTAATTGAATCTAATTATGATCCATAATCATTTTTTGAGGCATTAGGTACTCCTAAGTGGGATACTTATATGGAAGAGGAATATGGTTCCTTGCATAAAAACAACACTTAAAATTTAGTTCCACTTCCTAAGGGTAGGAAACTTATTTTGATGTAGGTAGATATAATGAATAAAATTTATAATAAATGAGTCCATAGATAAGTTCAAAGCACATTTCATAGCAAAGTGTTTTTATCAACTACCTAAAATTGAGTATACCTTCACCCCAATTGCCAAAATAAACTCAATCTGAATCACTCTTGATATTATCATAACACATCACTCGGGTATTCATCAAATGGATGTGAAGAGTGATTTTCTTCAAGGTGACCTCAAATAAGAAATAAACATGGAAAAACCATAAGGATTTGTGGAAGATTGCTCCTTAGTTTTAAAACTTCATAAATTTATCTATGGCCTCAAACAAGATCCTTGAGCTTGGTATGCCAAGATGGAATCCATTCTTCTTTTAATTAGGTTCACCAGATGCTATTAATGTCTACATTTTATGATAATATGATTCAATATTGATTATGGTTGTCTACATGGATGCCATATTGATCATAAAGAGTTCTTCATCCACCATCACAATAATGAAAACTAATTTGTCTAACAAGTTTTCAATCACTGACTTGGTCTTATTGCATTATTTTCTTGGGATTGAATTTTATCATTTTGACTATAGGGTCACTATTGCATAATCAAAGTATGTTCTTGATTTTCTTTCATGGTTCAACATGACTGGCTATAATTTAACTCTAACTTATTTTATATCTAGTGTGAATCTTGAGGCTGATTATCCATTTTCTTTGGTTGATTCTACCTCATATCGATAACTTGTTGGTAGTGTCATCTACCTTATGCACACTAGACCTGATATTTCATAAGTAGTAGGCATGGTCTCCATATTCATGTAATAACCAAATGAACTACACTAAAAATCAACTAAGTATATTCTTCACTACATTCATGGTACTCATAATTTTTGGATTCACTATGGAGTGTACATCAATGTTGACTTAATTAGTTATATAAATTCATATTTGGGTTGGTGATATTTAGATCTACTTTAGTCTATAGTTTCTCTCTCATTTTGGATCTGATGAGTTGGTCAAGTAAGAAACATAATGCTATTGATTTATCTTCTATAGAGGTAGACTACAAAGGAATTGTTAATGCTACCATTGTAGCTATTTGGATTCAAGGGATTCTCACTGAGTTTGGCATCCAATTTCCATGACCAATAATCATCTTCTATGACAACTAAAGCACAATTCAAATCTATAGGAATATGTTCCTCCATCAATAGACCAAATATATCAAGATTCACATGAATTTCATTAGGGGGTTCATCCATGAAATAATTCACTGACCTATGATACATCTAAATAATGGAACAAATTCTTGATATATTCACCAAACCCTTCCCTAAGAGTGAGTATCTTCATTTTCAAGCTCTTCTTGGGGTTCAGGAAGCTCTGGCATCCTGCTCTAGGGGGAATTTTATTGTAATTAGGTAATTCATCAGGCCTTTGTGCCTGGACCCAATTCTACCACCCACCTAAGCTATGCTTAAAGTGAGGAGAGTGGGGGATCTTAGTGTAATTTTTTATTCCATTTAATAGTTTTTACTTGAAAATGTTTAGTTAGCTTGCTTAGGTTTCTTTTAGGTCATTATGAAAGATAATCCCACATTCATGAGGAACTAAGGACATGTTTATCTTTCACTTATATAATGTACCTTCCTAAATCTTTTATGACTAACGATGCTAATTTTATTATTGTAATATTTTGATTGTTGAGTAATAAGCTTATTTTAACTCATGTTTGATTTCGCTACTACATACAAGTAATTTCTTCATGCATTTGAATCTATCTAGTAGATCCTCAATTGTGGCCTAATGTGACACTTTTTAGTTGGGTTTCATTCAAATATTTTATGTTGGATAATTTTTTTAAAAAAAATCATTAGTTATTAAACAATAGATACATAATAAATTAAATATAAAGAGAAAGGAAAAAAAACATAAAAAAATCATCTAGCATCCTTTTACACCTTTTTTTCTTGTTTGGTGAGTAACAAGGTTTGTTTTAACCCTCTTTTCTATGGCCTTCAGATACCCACAATTTTTCTTGTTTTCATCCCTTTTTTCATTTATCTTATATTTTTTGGCATAAATTTCCACCCCTCTTTAGTTTAATGGTGTTACATAAAGGTTTTGATTGGGATTTAGGTTTATTTTTTATTTTTAGATTTAATTAATCACATGCCCTTCTCAATGCACTCCCCATGTAAATATGGGTCCTCTCAATGATATCTATCCAATGTTCATTTTTGAAAATCTTAAATGTAATTTATTTGTGTTAATAGGTAATTGAGGATAATCAATGTGGGTGAGTTATTTAGTGTTGGTAAGGTGTTTAATCACTTGCCAAAAACACTAATTAAAAATTCCCCATTTCCATATAGCCAAATTTACCCTTTATCATTGAACCAAATAGAGATTTGTATTAAACATTTAAAAATAATATGGTAATCAGGGGGCATGCCAATAGGTTGTAGATGGGGGGATTGGGAAACATTAGGGGCTTAAACAAGTTGTTCATAATTAATGTGGTTATTCTTAATGTCTACCTACCTCATGCTTTCTTGACTACATGGTCTAAAAATCTTACCACCCTACCCATTATTTTATTCAATCTCTTTGGGATTGAAAGAGTTCTCTAAAACTTATATAAGGTGTTTGTGTGTCTATTGTATCCTCAGAATGAAAAAAAATTAATATTATAAAATAATAAAATCCTAACTAATAAAGAGTTATGTTCTAAAATAATATGTTAAGTTATCGAATTCTCATCCTATTAGAAAGAATACTCTGAAACAATGGAAACACATGGCTCATGTTTCATTCTTCCTAATCAGGGGACTAATATAAGGGATGTCCTTATTTTTTATTCCCTTTTATCATGTTTGGTTCTTCTTTGCCTTCCATTTTTTATTGAAATCTTTAAAAATAATCACAAATTTAATTATTACCACACCTAAAAATATTTTATGATCCTCATCTCACTTCCACACATGGAATAAAATAAAAGACTAAGTCCCCTTTCCTCTCTGCCCCCTCACCCAAACCCCCTTTTAAAATTTAGAAGACCATTTTTCAATGATTGGGTTAGCTTGGCATAACTCTTAACACAATTATGTCTAGTAAAGAAATGTGCTATGATTTAAAGTTTACATTAGGAGAAGATTAACTTTATATATATATATATATATATATATATATATATATATATATATATGATAAAGTGTTAGAAAATATAAATGCCTTCCTATAGTTTCCCAAAATTATAGTCTTCAAGCTACTTTAACCAAAATTGAAACCTTGTCTTCAATAATTCTACTTAATTGATATTTCCCAATATTAGTGTATCATCTTCTTCTTATTCACATTCAAATTAATGTCTTTAGTGGACCCTATTATTCATTTTATTGCCCTGGTTATTTTATTGGTTTAATTATAAGGTAAATTGAGATTAATCAAGCCTAATTCATTCATACAATTAAGGTGGGTTTGGGGAAAAGTTATATAATTAAGAACCATTTGTCATTATTTTTTGTTCTTAGGTCATTAATGAAATATTTTTGGTTAAAAAAGGCTTTAGATAGGTGAAGAAAAGAAATGAAGGTGGATCTCAATAAAATATCACCAAAAAGGGGTAGGTGGTTATATTTAGGTCTCCAAATCAACATGTAGTATTCATATAATGAGACTCAAATATGGATCAATCTCCATCCTTGATTGATTCAATCAATGATGAAATTTAGGATAATGAGCTCTAAATAAAATCAATTAGTTAAAATTGGGCTCACAATGCTCAAATTGTCCCGAGTTGAGTCCTCAATTGATTTAATTGACTATTTAGTTTAATCAGTGATGAGATTAGGGTGAATTGGGCTCAAATCACATTGTTTAGTTAAAACTAGGTTATTAGGGCTCAAATTAGTCCAAGTTGTGCCCTCGATTGAATTAATGAAAAAATTGGGGTGAATTAAGCCCCAAATTACATAATTTAGTTTCAACTAGGTTTATAGGGCTCAAATTACCCAAAGATGCATCCCAAATTGATCCAATAGACTAATTGATTCAATTAGTGACTTAATTGGGGCTGATTGAGACCCAAATCAAATCATTTAGTTTTCAACTAAGTACATGGGTCTCAAATTGGCCCAAGTTATATCCTTAATTAATTTAATCAACTTATTAGTTCAATCAATGATAAAATATGGGTGAATTGAGCCCAAAATTTTATCTTTTAGATGTAATTAGCCTCATAAAGCTCAAATTGGCCTAATCTAGGTCTCGTATTAATCCGATCAACTAATTTGTTCAATCAATGACAAAACTGGGGACAATTGATTAAAAAATCATTTTTTAAGTCAGAACTACGTTCATAGGACTTAATTTGGCTTCATTTACATCCCTAATTGAACCAATCAACTAATTGGTTCAATTAGTGACCAAAATATAGAAATTTGACCCCCAAATTTCATTGTTTAGTTGTTACTATGTTTAAAAATATTAAATTAACCCAACATGTATCCATAATTGATCCGATCAACTAATTAGTTCAATCCATGATGAAATTAGGTATAATTTATCCATAAATCAAATAATTTAGTTGTAACTAGGTTCACAAGGCTCAAACTAGCCCAAATTTCATCCCTGATTGATATAATCAACTAATTAGTTTAATTTTGGTGAAATTGAGGTGAATCATGACTAAGTTCATTGGGATCAAATAGGTCCAAGTTATGCCCCTGATTAATCCAATTGACTTACTGATTTAATTAGTGATGAAATTGGGTCTAATCAAGGCACAAATTGCATCATTTAGTCAAAACTATGACATGGCTTAAACAGGCCTAAGTTGTATCCTTGATTCATCCAATCAACTAATTGGTTCAATTAATGATAAAATTGGGGGTAATTGTGCCCATATTGAATTTTAATAACTAGGTTCCTATGGCTCAAATTCGCCCAGGTTGCATCCCTGATTGATCTAATCAACTAATTGCTTCAATCAATGACAAAATTGGTGTAAATTAATCCCCAAATCACATTGTTTAGCCATAAATAATTAATGAGGCTAAATATGGCCAAATATTCATATTTTATTGATCTAATCAACTAATTGGTTCAATAAGTGATGAAATTAGAATGATTTGAATGCCAAATTTCATCATTTAGATGTAACTAGTTTCACAAAGCTCAAATTGGCACAAACTGCATCCCTAATTGATCTAATTGACTAAATCACTCAATCAATGATGAAATTAGTGAGAATTGAATCCCATATTTGTTAGGATCTTAGAGTACAATTGATTACTTTTGTATAAGCAACTAAACATGAAATTGAAACCAGAAGTAATAAGTAACTAGAAATCAGAAACAACAAATAATAAGAGATACAAGAAACAACCAATCTATATTAAACTCTTTCAGAAAGAAATACAATGAAGAAATCTCTCTCTCCTCACACCTCTTAGATGTACAGTAATTTTACCTCAAGAGTTCTCTCTCTCTCTCAATCAATTACAATCAACTCAATTATTGAATTGTACATGCTATGAGGATCTAACCCTACTATATAGAATACTACAACACTAGGGTTCATGAGCCATGCATTCGCCACCCTTAGATCCACCTCTTAAATCAAAGGCTCAAATCTATTCTCCTAAAAATATCAATTCTAGAAACGCATAGAAGTCAGTGTCGATCTAAAGATGACTGATGCCGATCAACCCCTAATCGATGCCAGTTGACCCCTAACTAATGTTGATTGGTTATGACTGGTCTTGATTACTGTGTAAGCCCAACGACCTCCACATTAGCTCATTAGTGAAGCTTTTAGATCCATAACTCAAAAATCTCCCACTTGGAGATAAACAACTGCACCTGTACCTGTACAACAACATCCTCTAAACATCTCTGGCTTGTTTCTCCCTCTTCAAGTTCAATCTTGAAGACCAACAAAATTTGAATGAAGATTCAACTTCTCTTTTGTTATCGGCTTTGTTAACATATCAACAGGGTTCTTATTCATATGGATCTTTTCCAGCTTCAACTGTCCATCCTCCAATACCTGTCTAATGAAGTGGTACCTAAGCTATATATGTTTGGTTCTTGAATGAAAGGTTGAATTCTTTGCCAAATGAATTGCACTTTGACTATCACTGTACAATCTGCAACTCTCTTTCTCCTTTCCTAACTCTTCCATGAATCGAGTCATCCAAATCATTTTCTTTCTAGCCTCTATGACTGCAATGTATTTTGCCTCTGTAGTAGATAAGGCAACAACCTTCTGTAACTTTGAAATCTAGCTAACCACTGTTCCACCAACAGTGAACACATATCCTGTGGTGCTTCTCCTACCATCCAAGTCACTTGCCATCTCCGAATCTACATACCCATGTAGAGAAGTGTTTGACCCTCCATAGCATAAATGCCTACTGCTAGTCCCTCTCAGATATCTGAGAATTTGCTGAACTGCTTTCCAGTGTTCCTTTCCTATATTAGCCATAAACTTGCTGACAACTCCCACTGCTTGGGCAATATCTGGTCTAGTACATGCCATTGCATACATCAAGCTCCCAACTGCTGAAGCATATGGAACTCTACTCATGTACTCAACCTCATCATGTGATTTAGGACACTATTCTTTGGTCAACTTGAAGTGTCCATCCATAGGTGTGCTTACCGATTTTGCATCCTGCATATTGAACCTCTCCAACACCTTATTCACATAATCCTCTTGAGACAAAATCAAACTGTGATTTTTCCTGTCTCTCTTAATACTCATGCCAAGGATTTTCTTTGCTTCTAAATCCTTCATGGCAAATGTGTGAGCTAATTTTACCTTAAGCTCAGTAATTTCCTGCATGTGTGAACCTGCAACAAGCATATCATCTACATACAGTAACAACATAATATAACTACCATTATCCAATCTATTAAAATAAAAACAATGGTCAGATTGACATTTACTAAAGCCATGCTCTATCATAAACCTGTCAAACCTCAAATATCATTGTCTTGGAGCTTGCTTAAGACCATATAAGCTTTTCTTCAACCTGCACACAAGTTTCTCCTTACCTTTGACCTCAAAACCTTCCGACTGATCCATATATATCTCTTCATCCAAATATCCATGAAGAAATGTTGTCTTAACATCAAGCTACTCAAGATGCAAATCCTCAATAGCAACTAAAGACAATACATTCCGAATAGAAGTCATCTTTACTATAGGAGGAAAAATTTCACCAAAATCAATTCCTGGTGCAAATCCCTTTACTACTATCTTGGCCTTATGTCTCATTTGTCCATTCTCTCCTTCCTATAACCTGTATACCCATTTGTTTTTTAGTGCTTTCTTTCCGGCTGGCAACTCAACCAAATCCCACGTATGGTTCTCTTCCAAGGAATCAATTTCCTCATTCATGCCATGCTCCCACTGTTTCCTGGATTCTACCTGCATTGCCTCATCAAAACTTTTTGGTTCTCCACCATCAGTGAGCAATAAGTAGTATAAAGAAGGGGAATAACGAATTAGAGGTTTACTTACCCTTTCAGACCTCCTTATGGGCATTTGAGACTCATTTACAGCTTGATGTTCGTCCAAATTTTCTTCTGACAGTGACTGATCTGGGTCATCTCTGATCGATGCCAATCTGCACCCAACCAATGTCAATTCCTCCTGATTGATGCCAATTTCCACCTGACTGATGCTGATTTCCACCTGAGCGACGTCGGTCTCTGTGTTTTTTTGTGAGTGATGATTTTTACCTTCGAGCTCATTTTGGATCATAACCTCTTCCAAATTAATATTGCCATGCTCAGAATTATTTAGCCTCTTGAGCTGATCACTGTACATCACCTTCTCATTGAAAACTACATCACAACTTCTAATAATTTTGTTAGTTTCTAAATTCCACAACTAGAATCTGAAATCTCCAAACCATAACCAATGAAAGTGCACCACATAGATTTAGCATCCAGCTTCTTTCTATTTTCTTTGTCAATGTGCCCAAAATCTTCAAAACCAAAAACTCTGAGAAATGAAAGATCTACCTTTTTACCTGTCCAAGCCTCTTCTGGAATTCCACCATCTAATCAGGTAAACTACAGTATCTACAGCTTCTACCCAAAACTATAAGGGCAAACCAGCATGCAACTTCATACTCCGTTCATGCTCCATTATTGTTCTATTCATCCTTTTAGCAACTCCATTTGCTAAGGTGTCCTTGGAACCATCTTTTCCCTATGTATTCCACTCATAGAATAGTAACTGTTGAATTTATTGCTGCAGTACTCACCACCATTGTTAGATCTAAGGAACTTTAATCTCAAACCTATTTCATTCTCAACCAAAGCTTTCCATTTCTTAAATGTGTCAAAAACATCAGATTTCCTCTTTATGTAATAAACCCATACCTTTCTTGTAGCATCATCAATGAAAGAAACATAATAATGTGATCCTCTAATAGAAGCTACCTGAGCTGGTTCCCACACGTCTGTGTGAACAAGCTCCAACTTGTGATTCTTCTTTGTTGATCCAGTTTTGAGAAACCTCACTTTCTTCTGTTTCCCAAAAATACAATGCTCACAAAAATCTAGATCTATGCTTTTCAAATCTGAAAGCTTACCTTTTGACTTAAGAATATTCATTCCCTTCTCACTCATGTGAGCAAGCCTACAGTACCACAACTTTACATCTACATCTGAAGTAGATAAAATAGAAGGAGAATAATCAGTAATACAAGTAGATAGATAAAGTGTACCTACTCTTTTACCTTTTGCTAATACAAGTGCACCCTTAGAAACTTTCCAAGATTCAGCTGTGAGAGTTACTGTGTAACCCTCATCACCCATGTTTCCTATAGAAATCAGATTGCTCTTCAGGATGGGTACATGCATGACATCCTTCAACACCCATGTGTTTCCATTCTGTAATTTCATCTGCATTTTTCCTTTGCCAACAATTTTACAAGGCTCATCATCCCCTAAATAAACTTTTCCAAAATCTCCATGGACATAATCATTGAAAAATTCTCTATTTGGGGTTGCATGGAAAGAGGCACCAGAATCTAAAACCCATGATTCTACTTTATTATCCAAAGAAAATATAAGAGCATCCTGTGCAACAATACCTGCAACTTTTGCTTCTTTATTACCTTCATGCTGATTTTCTTTGTTATCCTTCAACCAAAAATCTTTCTTTGCATGCCCTTTCTTTCCACAATTCCAGTAGGTTATTCTTCTATTTTTGGATTTGGATCTGCTTCCCATCTTTGACTTTGATTTCTCTTGCTTTCCCTTCTCTCTTTGCCTTCCCCTGCTTTCAACACTTAAAGCATTACCTGATGTTTTCCCTGTGCTTTTCCTACAAAATTCTTCATTCAAGATTATACTAACAACATCAACTTTCAAGATATTTGAAGCAGATGCAGTATTACTAACTGCCATTACCAAACTATGCCAACTTTTAGGTAAAGAGCATAAGATTAAGAGAGCCTTAATTTCATCATCAAAAACTATTTTGATTGAATTTAACTGATTTACTATTGTATGGAAATCATTAAGATGACTAGATACAGATCCACCTTCTTGCATTTGCAAATTAAATAATTGCTTCATAAGATATACCTTATTCGAAGCTGAGGGTTTTTCATATAAATTTGCCAAAGTGTCCATTAACTCTACCATTGTCTTTGCTTGTGATAAGTTGGAAAACACAGAAGCTACTAGGCTTAACCTTATAGATCCAAGAGCCTTTCTATCAAGAACATTCCATTCTTCATCTTCCATATCTGTGGGCTTCCTTAAAACCCCACACAATGATAAATATAGATCTTTCTGATACAGATAATCTTCAATCTACATCCTCCATAATTGATAATTCTTGCCATTGAATTTCTCCATTCTTAGTTTACTTTATTCTGCCATTACTTTGCTCCCACTCAATTAGAAACCCCTGTGAGTGAATTCTATAATCAACAAACACTAACACGCTCTGATACCAGTTGTTAGGATCTTAGAGTACAATTGATTACTTTTGTATAAGCAACTAAACACAAAATTGAAACCAGAAGTAATAAGTAACTAGAAATCAGAAACAATAAATGATAGGAGATACAAGAAATAACCAATCTGTATTAAACTCTTCCAGAAGGAAATACAATGAAGAAATCTCTCTCTCCTCACACCTCTCAGATGTACAGTAATTCTCCCTCAAGAGTTCTCTCTCTCTCTCAATCAATTACAATCAACTCAATTACTGAATTGTACATGCTATGAGGATCTAACCCTACTATATAGAATACTACAACACTAGGGTTCATGAGCCATGCATTCGCCACCCTTAGATCCACCTCTTAAATCAAAGGCTCAAATCTATTCTCCTGAAAATAGCAATTCTAGAAATGCACAGAAGTCGGTGTCGATCTGAAGATGACCGATGTTGGTCGACCCCTAACCGATGTCGGTCGACCCCCAACTGATGTCGGTTGGTTCTGATCGATGCCGGTTACTGTGTAAGCCCAACATCCTCCACATTAGCTCATTAGTGAATATTTTAGCTCCACAAGTCAAAAATATTGCATAATTTAGTTGTAACTATATTCATAAGGCTCAAATTGGCCCAAACTATGTCCTTGATTAATCTAAATCACTAATTAGTTCAATCAGTGATGAAATTGAGACCAAATAAGGCCCAAATTGCATCATTTATTTGCAAGTAGGTTCATGTGGCACAAATTAGCCTAAGTTGCATCCATAATTGATCCAATCAATTAATTGATTTAATTAATTATGAAATTGAGGCATATTGAGAGCTAAATTAAATCATTAAGTGTCTCTAGGTTCACAAAGCTAAATTGGCCCAAACTAAATCCATGATTGATGAAATTGACTAATTGGTTCAATTGATGACAAAATTAGGTGAACTAATCCCTAAAATGAATCATTTAGTATCAAATAAGTTCATGAGGCTTAAATGGGATAAACTACATCCCTAATTAATGTAATTATCTAATTTTGTGATGAAATGAGAACTAATTGAGCCCTAAATCATAATGCTTAGTTATATTTATGTTCACATGGATCAAATTACCCCAAGTTATGTCCTTGATTGATCTAATTGACAATTTTGTTCAATCGCTGACTATATTAGGGCTAAGTGAACCCCAAATCAAATTATTTAGTTGGAACTAGGTTCTTGGGGCTCAAATTGTCCCAAAGTGCATTCCTAATTGATCCAACAACTTAATTGGTTCAATAATTAATGGAAATGGGGGAAATTGAGCCCTAAACTATATTGTTTGGTCATAAATACATTTAAGGGATCAAATTGGTCTAATTTTTAGCTTTGATTGATCTAATCAACTATTTGGTTCACTCGGTGATAAAATTAGGATTAATTGAGCCCTAAATCACATTTTATAGTTGAAAATAAGCTCACATGGAATAAATTGGCCTAATCTATAGTAGTGACATATTTAATGACTTACAAAATCAATCCCAATATTTCACTTGACAACTAGTACACTTGCAAAGTACCATAATATTTTCCATCTCTAGTCATACAACCATAATTGATGAGATTCTTGTAATGAAATTTCTCGTAAACCCATGAAAACATTGATGGAAGTGATTAAAATTTGTAATGCACTTATTTTGCAGTCATATTTAGATTATTTTTTACACTCCTAATTGATCTACATATATATTTGTAATATTTTGGATGCATTAACTATCATTATACATAATCAAAGATGGACCTCTTTTACTTAAAGGAGGCAAAGTAAAAAAAATGGGTTGAGACATGAGAGCATTATTACAGTTGTTAAGTTATTGGTTGGTTACTTTTCATTTAACTACTCATGGTTCTATAAGTTATTTTTTATGCTTCCTTTGGTAATAAAATTGAAAAGGAAGGTCAAATGGGGGGAATAATGCATATCCACATTTAGCCATGGTCCAATGTGAAAATTGTTATTATTACAACCAATTTCCATTGTGTAGAATATCTCAAGAATCAATGGTATAGGGAAAAATCAGTCACTAACCTTAACTTTTCAAGCTCTTGAAGTTTATGTAAATTTGATTGGTGAAAAATGCCTGCAAGAGTGGTCATATCTATAAAAGGTTTTTTTTTAAGTTACAATAATGAGGACCATGAAAATTCAAGTGACATGTAATATTATAATTTTTTAATAATCATAATGAATTTTATATGCAAATAAAATTTCAATCATTTTAAAACTCATTTTTAACTTATATACATGATTTATTTTCAAATTTTCCCATTTAATAATACAATGAAAATGGTATGCATCTTTTTGTGGTCATGGTGGTGGTTGTTGTTATGTTAATGTTTATGTTTATAAATTTGTTTTTAGTTGTGTGGGGTATATACTTTTCTTATTCCATGTATACATATTTCATTTTTTAGTTTTGAAAGAAACTTTTGTGGGATATAATGATATTTATGACTCTACCATAGTGAAAATTCATGAAGAATATCCATTAATAAAAATTACTTCAAAGAAAATTCATGTGGTCAAACATTATATTTTCACTTACCTATTAGAAACAAAAAAAAAAAATCTCTGGCATATGTCCATGTTCTAGTCCTTAGGTTTCCTTTTAACTACAATTACTTTGCTTTCGATTTCATAATTTTTGCATACAAATATCAAAGATACAACAAAGTAGTCACAATTTACTCCTTTCCATTTTCATCATTTTCCATTCTCTTCCCCTTTCCATAAGTGTTGTGAAAAGAACTAGCACCAACTAAACTTAACTATTTTAACATAAATTTTGAAGTCCATTGATCGAAAAAAGTATGATTTAAATATTTTATTTTAATGGACTCAAATTTTAAAGGTTAATAATAGGTTTTTTGTTCTTTAAAATGGTGGAAGACTTAACTTTGGATTTAACTCAAATGTGAGGGTTTTTAGGTCATTTATTGAACTTTATTTTCCTAATATAAATAGAAATATCATCAAATTTTTAATGAAAAAAATAAGTTTGATTCAATAAAGTAGAATGTAATAATTAAAAATACTTTTTGGAGGTAAATAAATAAATAAAAGGATCGAACACATAACCCACCTCACTGACACAAAACTTGACACAATGTATATTATTGAAGTAAAAACCACAAAATTTGGAGCATTTTTCCTCATTAGTTTTAGTGTTGGTCTCCTTGATGTAATTTCCCTCAAGGAAAATCTATGATAAAAAATTTCTTCAATGATTTCAAAAAAAAAAAATTGACACAAAAAATTGTCGTAAATTCATGAAAATCTATTAGTGATAGCCACTCTAAGGTTGCACACATAATTTTAGTAGTAAAAGCTATGGATTCGATTTCTTTCTTATTTCAAATTATGTCAGTTACATACACTCTAAGAGATCTCTTTTTGTATAATTCAAACATACTTGGGAACCCAATGGTATTAAACTAGTGGCTGTTAAAAATATCACAAAGAGCTTTTCTTGATTTCAATTAAAGATCTATAGAAAATGCAAGTACTCTTGAACAAGTCTAGGAGTTGGTTCATGCAAAATACCCTTATCATCTTGTCATGATGGAAACATGATTTTTAAGGTTATTGAAAAAGCCTCTCCCAAAGTACCTATGTGGGTTGAGTTTGTGCATTCTATAGATTTAGCATTGGGCCTTTTTGGATCAATAGTTATGGTAATAAGACATTTAATTTTCCATGAGCATGATAGGATTTTTTTTCCATTCAATCCAAAATGGGGTTTATGTTGTGGTGGAACTCACTAAATATTTGAAAAAATATTTAGATATTCAAGTGGACTCCTTCTATCTCATCTAGAAAGTCATGTACAAAAATTTGCATAACACTTTCCTTTCTTATCAAGCCCCATGTCATAAGATTAGGGATTTCCATCTTATACCTTGTTTTCCCCAAAACCCACAACTGATAATCCCACTATGGCTAAGAAGGAAGAGTTATGGACAATCCCAAGGCATCTTCAAAAAAATTTGATATGGGAGAGCTCTTACCCATTTCCAAAACATAGTAATATGACAAATAAATTTTATCCAATGGTCCTCATTTTGTCTTGGTCTTGCATAGTCAAATAACACAAGTTTCATCTACTTAAGGAATTATTTGAGTGCTGAGACATCTTTAGTGTCTCTTCCACCCTATAGGAATTCATATAGCCTACCTTATGGTGGAAATAACTTCTTGAGGGGAGATAATAAGGACAAATGTTAATCTATCTCGTTGGGTGATTTTATCCATCCAAACTACCATACTCTCTTAAGTAATCAATTCATGGTGCTAGCAAGTGGTGATGGCCATGGAGAACTCATATTTAGTGTCTCTTCCACCCTATAGGAATTCATATAGCCTACCTCATGGTGGAAATGACTTCCTGAGGGGAGATAATGAGGACAAATGTTAATCTATCTCATTGGGTGATTTTATCCATTCAAACTACCATACTCTCTTAAGTAATCAATTTGTGGTGCTAGCAAGTGGTGATGGCCATGGAGAACTACACATGGAGGATTATTCCTCATGGATATTATCTCATGGAATGTGTATGGACTTACATAGTCTTCATGGAAATACTTTATTATGTATGTTTGTTAGTGGCTCAGTGCCTTATATTTTTTTTCCTTCAATAAGTGAATGCCTCTATATTTCTTGTGTAGACTATATTGTAGATGATATGGGTCAATTTTGCATAACTCACAACCTCACATGATAAAAATGATGGGGGATTGAGTCTTGTCCCATGAAGGTATGATTCAGTTGATTTCAAGGTTTTGGAACATCGTACCATGTTTTCCTTATGTTGTTAGCTATATAGAGTGATGGAATAATGTCATTGTATGCATTTCCACCTTTTGTAGAAAGTATGAAAAAAAAAGTGTCAATAATTCGTAAGAGAGATTATATTTATTTGGATAATTAATTTCTTTGTATATACATTTAGTTGGAGCTCAACCCTTTTGATAATCAGTTACAACCTTTGCCTTCTCACCTCAAACACAAAATCAAAGCTTGTGGTGCATCATGAAGCCAAAGAAGCCCAAATATGTGCTACCCTTGATTGGATTGAGTTTGGAGAAAAATTCTCAAAGTAGTTCTTCAAATCCTTGCAATCTAAGTAAGCTAAGGAGAGGATCAAAAATATCAAATTATATCACAATCAGATCACAATCAGATCACTAAGCTTTAATATATCTCAAACGATATTCTAGATCACTATAAATTAGTGTTCCAAGATCATGAAGACTCTACTAAAAGAGATCAAACTTTGTAGCAATGTCTAGTTGTTGCTTCACATAACATCAATTCATCTACTCAAAATTTATGGTGCACTACTCAACCTTGATAAGCTTCATGTGGTGCTCCTCCACATGGCTAATGACAAATCCTAGGGCCTTAATGGATTTTCATGTGAATTATACAAAGCCACTTGGTCATTTGTTGGAACATAATTGCTTAAAGTTTATACAGAGGCTCTATAGACTGATTCTTTAGGAAAAATTATCAACCAAGTAAATATTAATTTTATCCATAAATATGGAGATCTAAATCTCATTACCAATTTGAGACCCATTAATTTGTTGAATATATCCTAGAATCTATTTCCAAATCCCTTGTTCTCCATCTACATCACCATCTTCCTACATTTGTTAGACCTAAGAAAATAGGTCTAGTTAAGAGAATATTTATTCTAGACAACATTACATAAATGATTTCTACAAAGGCATGGAGTAGACTTGACCCTCTTGACAACACATTCTATTTCTTAAGATTGAATTTGATAATGCTTATGACTATATTAAGTGGCCTTATCTTAGATATGTCCAAATATTTAAGGTTTGGATTTTTCTCTCTCTTCACTATTCAAATACTATTTGCAAATGCTTCAACTTGTCTCTCTATCAATGGGTCGAAGTCAAAATGCTTTGGTAGTTTCTATTTTATCAAGAATGATTTTCTATTTCTCCTTATATTTATATGTTGGGTGCATAATAATTTGGATAGATTTAGCACACATATCATGTAGTAAGGTCTAATTAGGGACATCACCCTCCTTGATAGGACAAGACAACTTCTAAATGGTCACTTTACAAATGATTCCTTTCTCACCCTAGGTGAAAATGAAGTTATGACATGCACTGACACCTTATGTAAGGCCTTGGGTTTGAATATGCAATTGATTAAGACTCAATACTATTAGTAGAGCATGATGCATATGCCTTAGTGGATTAATAATTTTAATTCAAAATGGATTGACAAATAGATCATGTTCACATTTATGGGCATTCCCTTTGCTTTTGAAAGCTTCCCTTCCACCTTATGGTAGTATGTTCTGTAATATGTCTATAGAATTACCAAGCCTTTATCTTTGGCATATAAGTTTTAGATATACACAAAAATACTTGATGCAACATGTCTACTACTCCTCATATTGGGCACCTTCTAAAGGAACACATGAAAATCTTGTCAAGCTACTATGTGACTTCTTGTGGGCTCATGTTAAACAAATCCACACTTTTCAAAAAATAACTTGGGAAATTTACTATATTCTACAAGATAAATGAGTAATGTGAATCATTGATATCCACATACAAAATATTGCATTTTGTACAAAATGGACTATTATGGTATTGAGGATTCTAAAACTTGGAAAATTTTCCTTAAGTATTGCATTTTTGCTATTATGTCTTTTGGAAAGAATGCTTGAAATGGAGTTTGTTTTCACACACGACTCATTACCATAGTTGTCATTAAAATTTAAGGCTCATTCATTTCCCAGATTGTTTAGAAATCTTTTGAATTGGTTAAACCATTCCTCACATGGGTTGGAAATGGGTTTAGATTGAGCCTTTCTTTTAATGATCTCAAATTATGTTGGTCCCCTATCATCAACAAAAATAGTATAATTCTTGTAGAGACTCCAAGTATTAAAGCTCTTATGACTTTTAATAAAGCCATTCGCACTTTTCATGATCTTGTTCTTTCTAGAGACTAGACTCCTTTGCATGTCTTGTAGAGGAAGTTTAAATTTCTTAATGCTAATTTCCTCCTATCTTACATATTCAAGAGTTCACTCCTATTATGATGCATAAGTTAGTTCTTCAACTACAAATTTCTTGGCGAGAAGACCAACATTGGAATTGTGATACACATTTGAAGAATTATGTACCTAGGCATTTGTACAAAGTTCTTAGTCCCTTCTCCTCAACTCTCTATAAGTTAAATAGCCTATGGGGGTTGAACTCTTTTCCCCAAACTTAGCTCCTTTGGATCAATCTGATATAGTAGGCCAAGCTCAAGCCCAAGGTTGAATAATTATTATGGTTTTTGGTTTCTTAGTTATTTCATTTAAGTGATAGGCTTCTTCATATTGGGTTTCCACGCACTAAATGTATGTCTACAACATAGGTCAGAGAGCTTCCAACACTTATTTTCGAATTTCCTTCATTTTTAGAATGCTTGGAATTGAATTCAATAGAATTTTTGTGCCTTACCATCCTGAGCCCATTGCATGGAAAATTTCTTTGTTATGGGATTATGCTCAATGGCCCCAATTTTATTTTTTTTTGGAATTAATTCAGAATTACCATTATTTTTTAGTTCTAGAAGTTTAGAAACTCTATAATTTTCAACAATGAAGATATTTCAAAATAGTTTTCTATTGTTGAGAAAGTCTGTGTGCCCACCTCTATATCCTTTCATATTCATGTACAAACAAAGAAGGTTGCCTTTGAGTTATAACACCTCCAAGACTTTCTCAATCACTACAAAAGTGCTTTTTATACCATGTGTAGGATCTTGCCAAACATCTCACCTCAAGGATCTCTTCCACTATCGCCGTAGCATTGAAGGAGCTACTCACATAGTTGCTTCTCTACCCCTCCTCCTCAATGAAGGGTTTGGAGCCCACCTACTTGTGGTAAGACCATTGTTAAACATTTGATGTGGGCATTTCCAACACAAGACATTGTGGACAATACATATTGTGTGATAGTATCTCATCTTCCTAAGTGAAGAGTAATTGTTCCTAATTTTTTTATGTAGGATGATCAAGATAAATGGGTGGCACAAAACTTGCTCTACGAAAGCCCTCCAATAAGATTAACCTCCTTTCTTGTGATGATCCCCCTCCTACTCTCTTTGCTATTGTTGTTTTTGTCTGGTGTGACTAATATATATGGTAATATGTTTCTAATAACTTCTTAAGTGAGCCATAGATGAGATTTCTCCCACTAAATCTAATATGTGTCCCACCAAAAATAGAATAATAATGGTGACCTAAGTAGGAATTTCTTTGGAAGACACTATCTTGTTGGTACGTCAAAGCAATCAATGGTGAAGAGTTAAATCGTAGTTTTTGTTCGGGATTAACGCATAGACAATCAATGAGAATAATTAAGAGCTGTTAATTTTATTTTCCCTTTCCATTGGAGACAAATATTTAATTTCCAATGGATTTAGTCGACGAGAGATTTATAACAGGATAAAATTAGTAGTACAACTGTTGGTGCCAAACATTCTTATACCATTGTTTATTTGGTAGCAATTTGCAAGCTTGACACAACGTACAAGAGACACACCTGGATGGGAAGTGAGGAAGATACAAGAAATATGCGGAGTATGTTAGGGCTACAAAAGCATCACAGGAAACCATGCAGTCTGAAGAGAGCATGAGAAACAGGCAAAAGGGAGAGGTGAGCAGGTGGTTTGAGAGCTTCAGGGAAACGGGAAAGGTTCTCAAAGATAGATTCCTAAGTGAAGGAGTTTGGTTTTTTTAATGGTGAGTTGGTTTAGTTTAGCTGGCAATACGTAGAAAAAGTGCAGAAGAGAATGGAATTTTCTTTAAAAAATACGTATCATTTGTATGTAAAATGTCTCCATGTCAGCGAGAGTCCTTTTACATAAATGTATCCATGACAGTTGCGAAATAATGTATGGTAATGCTCAAATCCCATTCAAATCTCTGGCATTATAGTGAGACCAAAGCTGTTACAAGACATTATAACGTTTTGTTTTGTGTGAGATAAGTTAGACTAACACTCTTGTTGGTATGGTTCAGCCAGAAACATTCTTGACTGTGGACCCTCCTCTTTTTGTTTTCTTTTGTCTCAGACGATGGTCATGTCTAATCATGAACAGTTAATTAATATGAAAACAAACTAAAAGCTTTTTCCCATTTACTTCAAGTGTTGTTTATGTTGTCTGTAGTAGAAACAATGTTTGCAGTGATATGAACAGAAGGCCTAATCAAGGTTCAGTGTCAATCACTTTTGGTTTTGCAATGAGCTCCTCAAATTTGAAATGATTGAGGTAAGCAGACCACTTTTGTATGCTTCTTGTACTGCTGCACAATTTTAATTTTTTAAAGGTTCATGGATTGCATATGGATAAAAAATTATTCTTGTTTGAATTTGCTGAGAGAAAAGTAAGAATTTGAGTCATGGAGTACATTAGAGCCCCAGATCTTTAGTTTTTTTTTAATATGGTTTACCAAGCACTTCATCATCATTTTTAAAACCTTAACCATGATGCATTTTTTGTTTGAAATCAGGAAATATTAATCAAATTTGAAGGTGAACTTGCAACATACTGAGGAATGTACCGGTTCATAGTGGTAAGAGTTATATTGATCTATGGAGGAGTTAGTGTGGAATAATAACTCATCTATGCTGCCTACAGTATCAACCCCATCTCCATGGGACTATGGGACGGTTATTTCTTTTCAAATTCCTGCTTCATGTTCAGCCCCAGTGCCATCTATTCCTGATCTGCCTTGTGGGAATGTTGATGACAGTAGTATTTTGGGGATCCAGCAGCAACCAGATATTAGTTATAGTCCACTGCAATCCAATGCCATTGCTAATAAACACCCACATCTTCAAGTCAAGAAAATCCCAGGGCAGATGATTCCAAGCTTATTGGACAAAATTTCAGCAGATTCAGTGCTTACAAGGTCCATATCTGTAACAGGATGGGGCCATTCTTCATCCACAGAAATTCCAGCTTCTTCTTTTTCTGCTGCTACTAATATGCCGGTGTTTCAGTCCAAGTCTGAGATAAACCAAAATTTCTTGGATCATACTATTGCATGTCTGCAACAATCCGGTTCCTCGTCATGTAATGATTTAATGAAGTTCAGTTACAGTTACGATGACAGCCAGATGAGGTATCTGCAGTCCTGCATGGAATCCTTGGACTGTGTACTGTTTTCTGAAAATTCTATAGAAAAGGATGATGGGATGTCACCCACCAGTACTACACAGAAAAATATGACTGGGAATAAGAAATCGAAGGTATTGTCTGCTTCAATCCCAAGCAACAATATTATTGAGGATTATCAGTTCGCTTCCCAAAGCACCTTCAATTCCATCACTATGAAATCCAAGGCGATGAAGTCCAAATCCAAAACCAAAACATGTAAAGATGATCCTCAGCTCGGATTGCAGTACAATTATTCCGCCTCTACATCATCGTCTTCATGCCTTATATTTGATAACGTAAATCCAGCAGGAATAGAACCAGATGCAGAAGCCATTGCTAGCATGAAAGAAATGGTTTACAGGGCTGCAGTTTTCAGGCCAGTTAATCTAGGCACAGAAGTGTTAGAAAAGCCAAAGCGCAAGAATGTGAGGATTTCAAGCCATCCACAGACAGTTGCAGCACGTCAGAGGAGGGAGAGGATCAATGACAGGCTCAGAATACTTCAAAGGCTAGTTCCAGGTGGTACTAAAATGGATACAGCTTCTATGCTTGAGGAAGCAGTCAACTACCTCAAGTTCCTCAAGACCCAGGTTAAAGTTCTGCAATCCATGGCTAACAATAAAGTTGATAACAATATGCAGATCAATTCCATGGCTGGCTTCTGCTCAGCTGGTAGTTCTCTCAATTCCTTCACTTCATTAAGTAGCGCTTTGAACTCTCATATATTTCAGAATCGTCTGTTGTAAATAAGAGATCATGAGCTGCTACTTTTAGTATTCACCATTCATAAACCTAAAATAGATTGTTCATGAACAAGATTGCAGTTCTAGTAATCTAAACTTGCTCATGAATAGAAATGTGGTTAAGTGTAAATTTCCTGATTCTGTAGCATTGCTGGGAGATCCATTTTTTATGATGGCGACCTACAATGGTGCAATTTAAGCCGAGTGATTTATTAAAATCTCTACAGCTAATATGCGACATCTATTTTAAATCTATGGCTGCTTGCTCACACATTCCTTCTTTGTCTATTGTTTATTTTATGCATAGATAACAGACTACTAATACCAGATTCTAGATTGAATTTGATGGAGACAAAGTAAAGGATTCATTTTTACATTTATGAATATTTGGATCATTGGTAGTTATGTAGATTGATTTCACACTTTTATAACATACGTATGATTTAACCTGTATCGAATGTGTACTTATATTCATAAACCTGAGAGCTGTTACACAATCTGCCATAGCTGGATGCAGAAATAAAATCATGAGGCATTTCAAACTATTAATAGCTGGATGTGTTTTCTTTGGGCTTACCATAGCTAGACATCACCATAGTAATTAACAAACCCTCATTATCTGTGAACAGTTTAAGCGGTGGTTTTAATTTTTCAACTCACTTAACTAGTTTGTTAATAAGATTCTCTGTAGGAGGGAAGGTAGATTTAAATTAAGGAGAAGGTTATAGGGTGTGCCTTATATTAGAGCAGACAGTTTCGGATCGAAGATAGTTCGGGGTTGTTAGGTTAAACTCAGATTTCTAGTAAATAAAAAAAGTTTAAAAATAAAATATGTAAATTTATATGAAAGTATGTCTCCCTTTTTAAAGAAGTACATTAAAATCTTACGGGATATATACCTTTACATAAAGGTAGTAAAGATGGCTGCTTCCCTGAGGCCATAAGGATTATGTTCGAATTGTGAGGGATAGGATAGGTTCAAATCTTAAAGGGTAAGGTATGTGTAAAGGTAGCTCAAATAGGTAGATTTAAAAAGCATAGCATTAAATTTTATAGGCATATTTTCATATGCTTTGTTAAAATAATAGATTGTAATAATTTTGGGGTTTTTTTAATCGTAATCATTGTATGAGGAGAGAAACAAATTCTTTTTAATTTATATAGTTTAATTTTTGTCAAGGAGAAGATTCAGTTTTTAAGAGACTTGATCATGTTTTCTTTGCAGAACAAAACATTTTTTTTTCCGATCATGTTAACGATCAACCCCTTTCTGTGTTTCCAAACACTTTGTTGTCTAACCATCACTCTATTTACTTCTACATTGAGTAGAATACCCCCTAGTTAAATCCCATAATTCTTAGTTTTGCCTCAATACTACGCAACGCAAACATGAGCAGACTATTGGGCATATCATTAGAATTTGGAACCTGACTCCCAGACACACAAGGGACACTAGCTGGATTATGTGGTGACTTGATGTAATAGCCTGCACCACCTCTTCTCTCCAAATTTATGGTAAACAAATAGCTCTCTTTAGGTAGTGTATTCATAATGTTATTAATCATGAATACTTTAGGGTTTCACAGGAATTGGAATACATGCCATTAAGCCCTCATCTATAGGCTCAGACTACCATATGGAGATATAAGCTTCAATCATCCAATGCTTACAAGGCTAGAGGAGCATAATTTAGAGCACGGATGCATTGGTTGAAAGTTGGAGACAAAGTGACCAAATATTTTTTCTCTCTCCTTCATTCAAGACAAGTTGCAGACAAAATTAATGCAATTATATGAGCTTCAAACGGGTCTACTAAATTATCTGACATCTTAAAGGCTTGTGTGCATCACTGTCATGGAGTGTTTGTTATGCAACCCTCCTCCACTACATTTGTGAAGCTACTCTCTCTCAATGCCTTGAAGTGATCCCCTGTAAGTTCTCAAAAGCATAAAGAGTTTCATGTAATAGGCCCCTCAGCCTTAGTGATATTAAGGAAGCCATCATGTAGATTGCCTCTGACAAGGCCCCAAGAGTTGATGGGTTTCCCTATGAATTAGACTATCAAACCCTTTGGAATATACTTGGACCTGATCTCCATAAAGTTGTTAAATATGGAGACCGTTTCAACACCTCTAAGGTAAAAATAAAAAATTTAAGGTAATTTTTACTTTTAATTTTTACTTTCACAAATGGTAGGGTGTATTTTTGAGTATGCTAACCAATTCCCACATTTGTGGCACGTTTTGTGGAGAAGTGGGTAAGGTGTTGAGAGAATTGGAGGATTATGTTTATCCTAGGTGGTTTTAACCTCCCTTATTTGGTGGGGATATGGTTATCTCCATGGTATGGTGAATTTTTCAAGGGCTTTTGGAAAGTATAAATAGGGGTCAGGGGAAACACAATAAGCATTGTATTTTGCATCTCATTTTGAGCTTTATATTCTCTCTTTGATCGGTGTGATTGGGTTTGAGGTGTAGCTTATCATCTTAGGAATTCTGGTGTGAATTCGAGTTGGAGAAAATTATCTCTATGAAGAGTTTCTTATTGAGAGTTGTCTTGTACTCTTGTTTATAATTTTATAGAGACCTTCTTGGTGGATGTAGCCCACATTAGGTGAACCACATTATATCAGTGTTATGTGTGTATTTGCTTAGATCTGAATTTTCTTTCATATGTCTCTACTATTGTGATTCTGAGGAATGAATTCTATGTTGCATGTTATTGCATAATTAATCACTTATTCCTAACAACTGGTATGAGAGCTAGCTTTAGTGGTTTTGCTAAAGTGGTGAATTACAGGGAAAGATATTAGCTTGAGTGGGAGTTATGGTAGATAATGGCAGATCTAGAATTGAAAAATTCAATGGGTAAAATTTTAGAGTATGGAAGATGCAGATGGAGGATTACTTGTTTTAGAAGGATCTTCATCACCCTTTTATGGGGAAAGTAGGCTAACCTTCAAGTATGGATCAGGTAGATTATAGTTTGCTTAATATGAAAGCATTGGGAGCCATACAGTTGTGCCTTACATCTTTGTGTTGCCTTCAATATTTTAGAGGAGATGACCACATTTGGTCTGATGAAGAAATTAAGGGAGTTATATGAAAAACACTCTGCCTCTAATAAAATATTTTTGATGAAAATGTTATTCAATATGAAAATATCTAAAAATATCTCTGTAGCTAATAATTTGAATGATTTTAATATGGTTGTGAGTATGCTAACTTCTATTGGTATTAAATTTGAAGATGAAGTGAGTATGCTAACTTCTATTGGTATTAAATTTGAAGATGAAGTTAAGGCTTTATTAATTTTGTGCTCCTTACCTAATAGTTGGGATAGCCTAGTTATGGCTGTGATTAATGTCATTCATGATAAGGGAACTTTAAAGTTTGAGGATGTTATAGATGTGATTCTTAGTGAGGAAATGTGAAGGAAGAGCATCAGGAAATCATCTTCAGGGAATGCTTTGACAGTGGAGACTAGAAGGAGACAAAAGGACAAAAGTAAAGGGAACCGTGGAAAGTCAAAGGGTCAGGGAAGATCTAATTCTAGGGTCAAGATGGTGTGTTGGCACTATGGAAAAAGTGGACACACAAAGAAGGAATGTTGGGAACTTTGAGACAAGAAGACCAAACATGAGGAAACCAAGGAGGTAAATATGAAAACATGAATTTTTAGTCAAGATGATTTAATTATTTCCTTGGATAATATTTTTAAGTCTTGGGTATTAGATTCAAGGGCTTCTTTTCATGCCACCCCACATAGGCATCATTTTACTGATTATGTTCAAGGAGATTTTGGGCATGTTTATCTTGGTGATGATGAACCATGCAGTATAGTAGGAAAAGGTTGTGTTTATGTGAATATGCAGAACAGGAACACATGGATACTAAAAGATGTCAGACAAGTTCCACAGTTAAGGCAAAATTTAATATCAGTGGGGTAGTTAGATAGTGAGGGTTGTTCGATGATGTTTACAACAAATTATTGGAAAGTTACCAAGGGTGCTCTTGTGGTTGTGAGAGGTAATAAATTTGGCACTTTGTATTTAAATAGTAGTGCCGATCAATGTAATTTAGTTGTTATAGATGAAGATGCAACTTTGTAGCACCATAGGCTTGGTCATATGAGCCAAAAGGGCATGGAGATATTGAAAGACAAGTTTCCTAGGTTGAAATAGGTTGATTTAGACTTATGTGATGATTGTGTGTATGGAAAGTAGAAACAAGTTAAGTTCTTGAGGGTTGGACCTATGAAGAAGGAGAATAAGTTGGGGTTGGTTCGCTCAGATGTATGGGGGCTAGCTCAAGTATCTTATATTGGTGGTTCAAATTATCATGTTACATTTATTGAAAATGCAACTAGGAAAATTTGGGTTTATTGTATTAAGAAGAAATATGATGTGTTTGAAACATTCAAGAGATGGAAAGCTTTGGTTGAGAATGAAACAGGTCTCACGTTGAAATGTCTCAGGTCAGATAATGGAGGTGAGTTTTGTAGCAAAGAATTTGATGATTATTGTTCACATAATATAATTCATAGGCAAAAGATGGTTCTAGAGATGCCATAGGATAATGGAGTGTCAAATAGGATGAATAGGACAATCATGGAGCATTCTAAGAGCATGAAGTCATATGCAAGCCTGCCCCTAATGTTTTGGGCAAAAGCAATTAGCACAGTTGTAGATCTAATTAACAGAGGACCTTCAGTACCTTTGGATGGAGGCATACTTAAATAAGCTTGGTCTGATAATAAATTTAATTATTATTTTTTAGGGTCTTTGGATGTGAGGCATTTATTTATGTTGCCAAGAAAGATAGGACTAAGTTAGAGGATAAGTTTGAGAGATGCACCTTTATTGTTTATGGTGAGGATGATTTTGGTTTATGGGTTTGGAGTCTCAAAGACAAGAAAATATTCTAGTCTAGGGATGTTGTCTTTAAAGAAAAAGTCATGTATAAGGATCAATTCCAAGAATAGGAACAAAAAGAGTACACAGTGTTGGATGATATTATGAATGGTAAGTGTCCAAAGAGACAGTTAAGGAACTTCCTACATAGGAACCCCAAAATCCTATAGTAATAAGGTTTTATAGGGTAAGAAGAACTCCTAAACATTTTTCCCCATCTTTGAGTTATTTGCTACTTATTGACAATGGAGAAGCAAAATGTTTTGAGGAATCAATGTAGGCAAATACTAGGAAGAAGTGGGAGCAAACCATGGAAGAGGAATATAGTTATCTCATGGAGAACCAGACATGGAATTTGGTGAAGCTAGCCAAGGGCAATAGAGCATTGCAGAACAAGTGGGTATACAAAATTAAAGAAGAGGATGGAGGAAGGAAAAGGTACAAGGCCCAGTTGGTGGTCAAGGGGTTTGCACAAAAAAAAGTATTAATTTTGATGAGATTTGTTCTCCTATTGTTAAGATGAATTTTATTAGAACTATGCTTGGTATAGTTTCAGTAGAGGATTTGCACTTATAACAATTAGATGTGAAGACTGTGTTCGTTCATGGTGATTTGGAGGAGGAATTATATATGGAGAAGCCACAGGTTTATGAAGTCAACAAAAAGGAGAAATTGGTGTGTAGACTAAAGAAGAACTTGTATGGCCTGAAACAATCTCTACAATAATGGTATAAGAAGTTTGACAATTTGATGTTATAACAGGGTTACTCTAGCTGTCACTCTGACCATTGTGTGTATGTCAAGATATTTGAGGATGGTAATTATATTATCCTATGCTTGTATGTAGATGGCATGTTGGTTTCAAGAAAGAACATGCAACAGATTCAAGTAATCAAGAAGCAACTTGGTGATTCTTTTTCTATGAAGGATTTGGGTGTAGTGAAGTAAATCCTTGGTATGAGGATAACTCAGGATAGGAAGGAGAGGAAGCTAATCTTATCCCAAGAAGAACACGTGAAGAATGTTTTGGAGAGGTTTAGTACACAGGATGATAATTCAGTTGAGACTCCTTTGGTAGACCATTTTTGATTATCAAAGGAGTAGTGTCCCAAGACAGAAGAAGAAAAGCTAAAGGTGTCCAAGGTACCTTACTCATCAGTGGTTGGTAGCCTGATGTATGCTGTGGTTTTTACTAGGACATATATTAAATATGCAATGGGAGTAGTAAGTAGGTACATGATTAATCTAGGTTATGAGCACTAGCAATCAATGAAGTGGATTCTTCAATATTTAAGAGGAACCATGGGTACAACATTATGTTTTGGTGGATCAGAAATTACTTTGTGTGGTTATGTGGACTTAGATATGGTTGGGGATTTTGATAATAGGAGGAGTATGATAGTTTATGTATTTACTATTAGGGATACAATGGTTAATTGGATTTCTTGGATATAGAAGGTTGTGGCTTTATCAACCACAAAGGCCAAGTATGTTACTACTACAGAGGCTAGCAAAGAGATGATTTGGCTACAATAGTTACTTAATGAGTTAGGGCATAAACTAAAAGTTGGGGGATTACATATTGATAGTCATAGTGCTATACATTTAGTCAAGAACTCTACTTTTCACTTGAGGATGAAGCACATACAGTTGTAGTATCATTTCATCAAGATAGCTTTGGAGGAAAACATGGTGAATCTAGAAAAGATACATATGAGCCAGAATCCTGTGGATATGATGATCAAGGTAGTCACATTGGACAAGTTAAGGTTAAGTTCAGCTTTGGTTGGTCTTTGTGAAAATCATATAGGAGTATTAAATTTTTTTCAAGGAGAAACAAACTCCAAGTGGGAGATTGTTGAATATGGAGCTCGTTTCAACACCCCTAAGGTAAAAATAAAATTATTAGGGCAATTTTAACTTGTAATATTTACTTTCATAAATTGTGGGGTGTATTTTTGACTATGATAACCACTTCCCACATTTGTGGCACATTTTATGGAGAAGTGGGTAAGGTGTTGAGAGAATTGGGGGATTATGTTTATCCTAGGTGGTTGTAACCTCCCTTTGGTGGGGATATGGTTATATCCATGGTATGGTGCATTTTTCAAGGGATTTTAGAAATTATAAATATGGGTGAGGGGAAACAAATTAAGCATTGTATTTTGAATTTCATTTTGAGCTTTGTATTCTCTCTTCAGTTAGTGTGGTCAGGTTTGAGGTGTAGCTTAGCATCTCAAGAATTCTGGTGTGAATTCGGGTTGGAGAAAGTTATCTCTATGAGAGGTTTCTTGTTGATAGTTGTCTTTTAATCTTTTTTATAATTTTATAGAGAGATTCTTGGTGGATGTATCCCACATTGGGTGAACCACGTTATATTGGTGTTATGTGTGTATTTGCTTAGATCTAATTTTTTTTCATATGTCTTTGATGTTGTGATTCTTAAGAATGAATTTCATGTTGCATGTTATTGCATAATTAATCACTTATTCCTAATAAAAGTCTACTCTAAATCTATGTTGTCCAACTCTTTGGGCTATCTCATTAATCAAGGTAACATCAAATTCATTCCTATGGGCAATGACTCTAAGGTAATTACCAATTGGAGGCCCATAACCTTGCTTAATGTATCTTAAAACTCATAGCTAAATCTTTATCCCTTAGAATCAAGAATTTGCTCCCCTTAATTGTGAGAAGTGAACAAATAGGATTTATTCAACATAGATATTTTTTAGATAATGTTATTGTAGTCTGGGAAGGTATGAAATTGACCAAAATATCCAAATAGAAGGTGTTATTCATCAAGGTTGATTTTGAGAAAGCTTATGATCGGATTGAATGGCTTTTTATCATAGCTATGATCCAAGCTATCCAAATTTTTAATATGTTTTTTTAAGGATTTTGGGGTTTGTATTACTATTAATGGATCTCAATCCCAACAATTTAAACTTTATGAATCTATCAAATAGGGGTGCCCCCTTATGCCTTCCCTTTATGTTATGGCTGCTAATGGCTTCATGTATCTTTTGGATAGACATGCTTCGAGGGGTTTCATGAAGGATATTTCTCTCCCTAACTTAGATCGATAGTTGATCAATGGGCACTTTGTGGATGACTCATTCCTTACTCTTCAATGGGATGAGGACTTTGTTAAATATGCTAGGAATGTCTTAACATTTTATGCCTTGCCTATGGGTCTTCCATTTAATGGTAGAAGACTCAATGTTATAGTCAGTCCCTTTCACATAAAAATCCTTGGTTGGAGGGATACAAGTGGAAATGGATTCTTCATAGGGTTCAATTTAAATTCTTAAGCATTCCATTTACTTTTAGAGCCTCACCTACAGAGTTGTGGTCCTATGTGGTTCAAATAGTTGATAAAATAATCTCCTTATAGATCACCAAGTGATTGACTCTAGTTGTGAAATTCTATATCTATTCCAAGGTGCTCACTACTACTCATGTTTACTACTTATCTTCCTAGGCTCCTTCTAATACCTCTTATGCAAAGTTAGAAAATATCCTGAGAGACTTTCTTTGGGCCAATTCTGAAGGGCACCATAATTTTCACTAATTCTCACCCTAAAGAAACTATTGGGCTTGGGCTCATTGATATTAAGCTTCAAGGGCTTACTCTCGGTGTTAAATGCATCATTAGAAGTTTGGAAGGGGATGAGGCCTATAAGATATTGTTGAGGCACTGCATCTCTCAAGGTTTACCTCTTGGCATAAAGGCTTGACAAGGGATTAGTTTACACAACATTTTCATCACTCCTATGTTGATTAAGATAGGGGGCCCTTTTATTATGCAAAGCATCTCAAAGGCCTAGAAAAAACTCAAACCTCACCTTATTTAGGTGGGGGAAGGGTTTATAAATTGATCTCTGTGTAGCTCCCACATAGCCAAGCTTACTCCTCATTCACTCTACTATGTAGGGCATGGCCCTCTCACCTAATATTGTGTACTCTTTGCCCAAAGTTTGCTCAATGTCATACACACAAGTCCCGTGCCATGTCATATATTGTTGTACAATAACCCCTATACACTCCACACTATATACTCATTTCTACACATTTCAAAACTTGTAAACCTATGAACCTCTTAATCCCATGTCAAAACTCATAGTTTTACACACCTATCTAGCTTCTTAGACTCTGTAGCACATCTATGTGTCACCTCACCTTGGCCACATACTTCAGGGGATTCACTAACCATCATCTAGCCTAGAAGATGAACTAATGCAACCATTTTCTTAGTAACTGATAGTAGTTGTAACCACTCTTATATTATAATTGTATATGTATGTAACATACACATTTTACCAAGGTCGATGATCTGTACAATCATAACATAGATAGCATGCTATGCATATCTAATCTATAAAACATGTATTATAGCACTTTATACCAATTTTCCCTATTCTAGGATAATGAATAGAAGTTGCATTTCTTACAAGTGTGACTTACACTCCATTAAATGTGTTTAGTTATTTATTTTTGAATTCGCTTTGCCCATTCACTCTACACAACCAAAACTTGGTTGTCCCCTTGCATGCTTAGTCTTGGACCCCATGGTGAAGATCATTGGTATCAGAGCTATAAATATCTATTAATTTCTATGCCTATAAACATATGAGTGAAAATCAATAAGGAAGGTTTATTAATCAGTTCTATTTTATAATATATAGAAGAACATCATAGCAAAAGTAAGATGGATGACACTTAGAAGTAACTATTGGCCATTTTTGGCCCACATACCAAGCTTGTATCCATATGGACCAGGTTGATAGTGGATGAGTATAAGGATAGGAATAGAGTTTTAGAGACCCCATGGGATGTCAATAGTGCTTGTAATGACTTAAAAAATCATAACATTCATCTGGTTCTTCATTGTGTTCATCTAAACATTTTTGGTCTAGTCGCAAGAATTCTGAGTAGGTAATTTTTTGATGCCAGAATTACCATGTGTGAATGATTAAATAAGGATTGGTCATATGAATCTATTAAAATTAGTCCCAAGAACATATGCACCAAGTTTTAGGTCATCTAAAGAAACACATCAGAAGATATGAAGGCTCAAAGTTGGCCTCTCAAGGAGTTTTGCTAAATTCCATACTTAGCCAATTTGCAAAAAAGCTAAAATAGAGCCAAGTGGGAAGTTTGATAATGTTATATCTCACACATATGATAGTCTCAAGATAAAATGGTCACATGGGTTTGTTCAAATTAATCCTTAGTTACAACGCATTAAGTTTTAGTCCATACATCTAAGCACAACAAAAGTTACACATGTTCAAAGTTGTCTCCTCAGATAAAATTAACTAAGTTTCCATACTTAGCTAGTTTTGACCAGACCATCACTAGGATGTCATGCAAGAGTAAATCAACCAACCAGATTGTGCATTTAATATCTTCACTTAGAATCCTCACACAAACAATAGATCAAGTAGGCAAAATCCTTTTGACATTAGGAACATATCCAATAAATTTGGCCCTTCCATGTTTCCTGTGCTTCAAGATATAAGTCTTAAAAGTTGATCAAATAATGGGAGATGTTTGAATGAGATTAAAATTAAAACTCAATAAAAATATATTAGATCTTAAATATCATAGTTTATGGGATGTCAAATATGTTTGCATGAATGTCAAATGACATTCGTGCAAATTTCAAATTTAAACACCCTAAAGTATCCATTGGGGTTTCAAATAGGTCCAAGATGAATGGATCACATTCAATAATACACCTTGATCTGATAGAGCAAGGCAACCTGAGAATGTCAGTAGGTTTTGAGAAGATCAATGGAGTGCATTTAATCATACATCAATATTGATGGAGTGAGATAAGTCAAAAAGGGGTCAGAGGATCTTGATGGTGAATACAAAGAGGGAAAGTGTCAAAAGTCAGTGGGTCTTAGAAGAAGATCAAAGACTCGCATGCATTTTTACATCCAAATCTAATGGTGTGATTAGAGTCAATAATTCAATAGAATATATGGGATAATTAATAATAAAGATAGTTGAGCATAATTTGAATGGTTTGAATTGGTAATCAATGACTAATGAACATCAAGCAAATCTAAAGAGCTTCTATTGAAGGTAGATGAACCTGTTATTCAATCTAGGAGAATAAAATCTTAAGGACCCATATCACCATTAGATCTCAATCAGTAGTAGACATTATCATATAGGCAAGATGGTCAATGATAAAGCTCCATCATCATTGAAATTAAAAAAGGATCTTTGGTTGATAACATCAAACTTATCAACCCTATTATAGAGTCATTCCATTGACATGTTCATTGCTTTCAGATGAAGAATCCTCATACATAGTAGCCTCTCTACTCTCACAGGGTTTTGGATGAAGGATAGGTGTTTGATATTAGACTAGATATAGAAATAGATGATGGACTAGTGTTTATGAAGCAAGGTCAATTAGTTTGTAGGTTTTCATGAATGTTGTGATTGTGTGAAAAGAAATGGTATAAGATTGGTTTTCTATTTATAAAATGGACCCAAGTTTGAGTTGGAACTAGTATAGACATACATGTGATCATAGAGAATTGTCTTTCCTATCATTTGAGTCACGTTTTCAATAAATAGGTATAGATGGCCACCTAATATAGATGTGAGACAATTTAGTGAATTTCAAGACATGATCCTCATCATTAGATCAAGTAGATAATGACATGGTTCCAAGATTGATGACCTAACAATTGAATAAGGATCATAGAGAATTAAATTCTTTTGCAAATCGTTTGAATTTGTGCCTTATTGATAATATCATGAGTCGACATCCTCGAGAATGATAATCCATCAAGAGTAGTTGTACCTCATTAAATGTTTTCTATATACTTAGTTATTTCTCTTTCTCATCTTTTTTCTATAAATACAAGCTTCTAAGCCTTGAAAATAACTTATAAATCCCTCTCTTGGGCATGACTAGACTCTGCCTAGATTTTATCTTTGTAACCTCTTGAGATAAAATAAATGACTCTTTTCAAATTATATTATTCTAGTATAGTGTGTCAATGTCAGATTGATTTGCATATGTAGTGGAAACTTCTCCCTTGTCAAATCTTGAATCTCACCTAGCTACTAGATTATCTTATTATGCAGGTCATGTTTAGTGTTTAATGTCATTTGATTATAGCTAGCAAGTGGATAATTTGATTGGTTAGTGCCTTGAATCAGGCCTCTCCATCACTTCCCTTAGGTTTTGATAATTTGGTGAACCTTTGCATGAAATAATAATGCATAAATAACCATTTGGAGTTGTATATCCAATCTCATTAGTGTTTTTTAGAAGTTTAAAATAGTGGATGAACATTCACATTACTTGTGCATCAACTCCTTTACATTTTTTCATGATTTGTTACCCATTTCTCTCTCCCTTTTCCTAGTCAGAGTTTAGTTTAGGTGATATATCCAGAAGGAATATGGCCTTCTATAAAGGCCTAATCCATTATTAGGATACCCACAACTTAGGATCAATCCCATGTTGGTCTATATTTGAGCAGAGGACCTAAATAATCGCCTTGCTTAGCTAGGGTGTAATCTTGAAAACCAATAGTTTTGGCACACCTGATGGGAACCATTAGAGCTGGTCTTAGTGGAATTATAGTTTTATTAGTGTTCTTCATGAAGAATTTAGTGATTCCAATTTCAAGCATTTTCTTCTAACAGTCCAGACATTTTCCAAGTAACTCTAATTTCATTTGTACTATCCTAATGTTATTTTCATGGCTATGTAAGAAGAAAATCCCTATGTAATACCCCCTTATCATCCTTACCATGCATCATACCATCCTTTTAATGATCCATATGAGCCTAATCAGCCTTACTAGGAGTTTTATCAAAGCCATGATGAGCCTTATCATGTTTCCCATGATCCTTATTATCAAGAGCACGACTCTTACCTTCCTTATGAACCATATCAGTCTCAAGACCATATTTCACCTTTCCCATATGGATATGATGTTGCATATGATCTATCTTATTTACAAGAAAATATGGATGAAACAAAGCTTAAATTAATAGCATATGCAAGAAAAGTATGTTCAGATTACTAGTATGAAGAAGTGCATGAGCAGTTTCAAAATGTGTATAATGATCTAGAAGACAGACTTGAGTTTTGCATTTTTGTATTAGATAAAGCAAAGGCTTGTGAGAGGTAAAAAATTGAGTTGAATATGTTGTCTCAAAGACCCCTTTTTGTTCCTTATCAATCTTCTTGTATTCCTTATTCTCATGAAGTTCTTAACCATACTCATTGTGTGCCAATGGAGATTCCTACTTGGAGTCAAGAACCTATTAAATAAGCTATTCATATGCCTATTTAGGAGCATATTAAAGAGGTTAAACCTTATTATAGTTTCCTTTCTTCACCACTTACCCCTGAAGCTCAAGTTGTCTATGAGGATAAAAAGGTTTCAGACCTTGATGAGATAATGGCCAAGTGGAAAGAGTAGAATGTAGAGGTCTTTAAAAGTTCCTTTCTCCCTCCTCTCCAAAAATCTTCAAGATCCCAAAATATGATCCTAATCAACCTCATATGCATCATACTCCGTCTTGATCAAGTGAATTACATCACCCTCCCACCATCTCCATTCTTCAAAAGGATCCATTTTTATGGGAAATAGAGGAAGAGGTTGCAAATGCAAGTTATTTTCTTGGAGAATGTGAGGAGTATGCTTCAAGTGTGTATGATGAGGAGTTATTCATTGATACTTCACTTGAGGTACAAGTTTAAAATGAGATTATAGCTGATATTGAAGAAGTTATCTTAGCTATGCAGGAGAAGGAATATCTTGATGTGGAAGAACTCCATGAAGAATTAGTACAAGATGATGTCACAAATGAGGTGGAGATATCTCCACTTGAGAAGGATCAAGATACCTTTCAAAATTAACTTATTTAAATTGAATAACAAAAATATGATTGGAAACTATATCTTGAATCTCTATAGGAGATTAAAGATCTTTGTAGAGATATGTTGCCCATTTAAGAGCATGATATTCAAAAATTTGATCAAGAGGAACCTATACAAGATCATGATATAGATTGGGTTGATTATTCAAGGCTCCATGAAGATCTTGATGAAATTTTAGTAGTTCATAATAAGGATGAAGTCACTCAAGGACCATGCGTAGATGAAATATCACTTGACAAGGTTGCAATGGATATGCAATATGAGAAAGATCTAGAAGTGCAAGACGAGTTTGTTTTTGTTGGTGATTGATTTGCTATTGATGTCTCATTTTAGGAGATGTTAGGAGAAATAGTTAGCAAGAAGACTACCTCTTCAAAGGTCATGTTCAATAAACCCCCTACTTTATAACTTGTACCATATTTTTTAATGAATGAGTTCATGAATTTCCATTTTTCTCTAGGTGGATCATGTTTTGTCATGGTTAATTAGGTTAATTTGTTTATATTTTGTCCTAGATAAGTGCTTTATTTGCACATTTACTTTTTTAGGATAGTTTCCCTATATTTTTATTTCCTTCACTATTTTAGTGGATGCTAATGTCTTTGAAAATCAAGAGGTATCTTGAAATCATATGTTATGAGTTCAAGAGTCATTGAGATGGTCCAAGTTCTCAAGCATAATAGGCATGTTGCCCAGCTAAGTCACCAAAGATGTTGGCCATTTTTGGCCCACATACTAAGATTGTACTCATATCGATCAAGTTGTTAATGGATTAGTAGAATGATAGGAATAGAGTTATAGAGACTCCATTGGGATGTCAAGAGTGCTTGGAATGACTTATAAGTGCATAACATTCATCTAGATATTTTGGGTCTAGTGGCAAAAATTATGAGTAGGTAGATTGTTGACACCATCATTACCACATGTGGACAAGTCAAGAAGAATTGGTCATATGGATTTTTTCACATTATTCCAAATAATATATATGCCAAGTTTTAGGTTGTTTGATGAAATGCATTAGAAGATATTAAGGCTCAAAGTTGGCCTCTCAGGTATTTTTTCTAAATTTCCATACTTAGCCAATTTGTAAAGAAGCTCAAATAAAACCAAGTGGGTAGTTTGATAATGTTATATCTTGCATTTATGGTAGTCTAAAATAAAATGGTCACATGGGTTTGTTCATCTTATTCCCTAGTTACAACATGCTAAGCTTTTATGCCATGCATCTTAGGATGATAAAATTTATGCATGTTCAAAGTTGGCTCCTCAAATAGAATTCTCTAAGTTTCCATACTTAGCCATTTTTGACCAGATCATCACTAGGACATCATACAAGATCAAATGGACTAGCCAACTTGTTCATTTAATATCTTCACTCAGAAGCCTCACATGACTAGTATATTAAGTAAGCAGAATCCTTTTGACATCAAGAACATCTCCAGTAAATTTGGCTGCTCCATGTTTCTTGTGCTTCAAGATATAAATATTCAAAGTTGATCAAATAATGGGAGAAATTCACATGAGATTCAAATTAAAACTCAATAAAAAGTACATTAGATCTTAAATTTAATAGTCTAAGGGATGTTAAATATGTCTTTACATACATCAAATGACATTCGTGTGAATGTCAAATTTAAGCACCATAAAGTAGCCATTGGCATTTCAAATAGGTCTAAGATCAATAGCTCATGTTCAATCATACACCTTGATCCAATGCAGCGAGGTAGCCTGATAGTGTCATTGGGTCCCCAAAATATCAATGGAGTGCATTTAATCATACTTCAATATCAATGAAATGAGATAAGTCAAAAAGGGGTCAAAGGATCTTGATGATGAATACAAAGAGGACAAGTGTCAAAAGTCAGTGGGTCCTAGTAGAAGATCAAAGACTCACGTGCATTCATACATCCAAATATAATGGTGTGAGTAGATTCAATAAGTTAGTAGAATCTATGAGACTAATAATAATAAAGATAGTTGGGCATAATGTGAATGGCCTGAGTTACAAATTGATGACCAATGAACATCAAGAAAATTTAAAGACCTTTCATTGAAGGTTGATGAACAAGTTATCTAGCCCAAATGAACAAAATTGTAAGGATCCATATCACCATTAGAGCTTGGATAATAATAGACATTGTCATATAGGCAAGATGGTCAAGGACAAGGCTTTGTCACCATTAAAATATAAACATGACCTCTAGTCGATAATGCCAAACTTATCAACCCTATTACAGAGTCATTCCATTGACATGTTCATTGCTTTCAGATGAATAGTCCTCATAAAAAGTAGCCTCTCAGCTCTCACAAGGTTCTGGATGAAGGATAGGTGTTTGATATTAGACCAGATATAGAAATAGAAGATGGACTAGTGTTTGTGAAGCAAGGCCAAGTAGTTTGTAGGTTTTCATGAATGTTATGACTGTGTGAAAATGAATGGTCTAAGATTGGTTTTCTATTTATAAAATGGACCCAGTTTCATATTATAGCTAGTATAGACATAAATGTGATCATATAGAAGTGTCTCACCTATCATTTGACTCACACATTTAATAAATAAGTATAGATGGTCACCTAATGCAGATGTGGCATAATTTATTCAATTCTAAGACATGATCCTCATCACCAGATCAAGTAGATAATGACATGGTTCCAATAATGATGACCTAATGGCATAATAAGGATCATAGAGAAATAAATTCTTTTAAAAATCCTTTAAAGTTGTGCCTTCTTGATAAGATCATGAGTCAACATCCTTGAGAATGTTAATCCATCAAGAGCAGTTGGATTTCATTCAATGTTTTATATTTGCTCAGTTCCTTCTCTCTCTATCATCCTTTTTTTATATAAATATAGGCTTCTAAGCCTTGAAAACAACTTGGAAATCCCTCTCTTGGGCATGACTAGACTCTGATGGGGAATCCAAGAACAAACACACCTGTTCTGATCCCACTTGTTAGGATCTTGCTCCTCAGAAAGAGTACAGTATGATTACCAAATACAAGCAATTAAACATGCATAAATATCCATAAGTACAAGTAACTAGAATTCACAAATAGCACAGAATATGAGAGACAATATACAATCTTATATTAATACTCGTACAAAAAAGAATACAATCAAGAGATGCCACACTCTTCCACCTTACAGAGGCTTCCCACACCTCAAGTGTATAGTAATTCTTCTTCAAAAGTTCACTCTCCTACCAAAAATGGTCCCAACACACAACTCACACATAGAATTGGTGTTCACCTCTCCAACCAGTCAGTAATAACCCTGCCAGTACACTAAGCACTCTACAGTAATTCAAGTAGATCTTCTCATGAACCTAAAACCTGCAATTCAATAGACCATACTTACACATGTATATCTCCTATGAGCTTGCAACAACTTGCAACTCAATGATCTTACAATGGAAGGATCTTCCTTGCCTTCCTTTCTAGCTCATCAATACAATACATGCCAATGGGTCTATAAATAGATCCCAGACTTAAACAATAACTTAGACTCTTAATTTACTAATAATAGACACGCAGCTCAAGACTCGAAATAGCCTTTAACATGCAAACAACCCATTCAATTAACTAACTATTCATTCAATGAATAGTTCTGGAACACACAGGTGACCGACATCAGTCCCTATCTGACTGGTGCTGACCGACGTCGGCCGACTACCTGCCGATGCCAGTTGCCTTCTGCATACATCATGACCGATGTTGGTCATACTATTGACGCTGGTACTTTTGGAACTTCAGCATCCTCCTCCATGTCTACATAGTTGAAGCTTTTAGCTCCACAACCTAACAATCTCCCACTTGGAGATAAACAGTTGCAATTGTACCTGTACACCATCTAGTTTGTTTCCTGGCACTGCATCCCTCTTCAAGATCACCCTTGAAGACCAACCACCACAAAAATTGTGGTGCACAACCTGTCATCCAAATTAACTACCACATCCACATCTACAAACCCATGTAGAAAAATAACTTGACCCTGCATAGCATGTGCACCTGTTGCTGGTCCCTCTCAAGAATCCATTGAACTACCCTCCAGTGCTTCTTTCTCGAATTGGCTCCTAACTTTTTGACAACTCCCACTACTTGGGAAAACTCAGGTTTAGTACACATGTACTCAACCTCATTATGTGAATCAAGACACTGTTCATAGAACTATCCAACCATCGGCGTGCTAACTGGTCTCACACAATCATCCTGAAACAAAGTCAACCTATGACCTTCCATGTCCCTAGAACACACTCATGCCAAAGAATCTTGCTGCTCCCAGATTCCTTATGACAAATCTCTAAACTAGCTTTACCTTTAGTTCAGCAACTCCCTGTATTTGTAACCCTGCTACAAGCACAACATACAGTAATAGGATAATGTAGCTAATATTTTCCATCCTGGTAAAGAGAAACACGATGATCAAACCTCTATTGTCCTACAACTTACTCAAGACCATATACCTTGGCCTTTCATCTCACGTATCCATTCCCGCTCTTCTTCATCCTAAACATCCATTCGTCTCTCAGTGCTTTCTTCCAGCTAGCAACTCCACCAAAAACTCCCATTTGGTTCTCCTCCAAGGAATCACATCCTCATCCATGCCAAGCTCCCACTGTTTCCTGGATCTACCAGCTCTGTTTCTTTAATAACTTCTTGGTCCTTGACCATCAGTGAGCAATAAGTAGTGTAAAGAAGGGAAATGATGAATTTGAGGCTTACTTACCCTTTAAGTCCTCCATATGGGTGCTTGAGACTCCTTGACAGCTTGCTGTCTGCCCAAAATCCGTCTTAGTGACTGATGCCGATCACATCTTACTCTACACCTGACCGACGTCAGTTCCATGCAACTACCTCACTGCCAACTTCAGTTTCCACTAAACGATGTTGGTGTTTATCTACCCTGAGTCACCGATGTCATGCTACACATAGCTGACGTCAGTCTCTATCTGGATGCCGATGTTAGTTTTCTAACTGACGTCAGTCTCTATGTTTTTCTTGTGAGAAATGACTTTTTCCTGCGAGCTCTTTTTGGATCAAACCCTTGTCTAAATCAACCTTGCTCTGCTCAGAATTCTTTAGCCCCTTGAACTGAACTCTATCCATCACCTTTTCCTTGAAAACCAAGGCTTTCCTGCTCTTGTCACGAACATCGGATTCCTCAAGAAACGTCACCTTCTTCTTCTGCATACAGAAATCTTGATTCATGCTTTTCAAATCCGAAAGCATACCCTTTGACTCAAGAACATGCATCTCCTTCTTATTCATGTGACCAAGCCTATTAATCCACATCTTCGAATCTACAGCTGAAGTAGATAACCTAGAAAGAGAATCAGTAATACAAGTAGATAGATAAAGCGTACCTACTTTCTTACCTCTTGCTACAACAAGTGCACTCTTGTTAACCTTTCAAGAGTCTGTTGTGAGAGTTATTGTGCAACCCTCATCACCCAAACTTCTTACAAAAATCAAATTTCACTCCAGAACTGGGACATGCATGACCTCCTTCAACACCCATGTGTTACCTATCTGCAATTTCAGCTTCACTTTCCCTTTGCCAACCATCTGACAAGGCTTACCATCCCCTAAACAAATTTCTCCAAAGTCTCCCTGGACATACTCATGAAAAAATTCCCTATTTTGGGATGCATGAAAAGAGGCACCAGAATCTAAAACCCAAGATTCTACTTTATCCAAAGAACATACCAGAGCATCCTGTGCAACAAACTCTGCAACATCTACTTCTCCTTCATGTCCTTCATGCTGATCTTCACCCGACCTGCAATCTCTCTTTAAGTGCCCTTGCTTTCCACATTTCCAGTAGGTTATTCTACCATACTTAGACTTGGATCTCCTTGATCTCCCATGCTCTATCTTCTCTCTTTGCCTTTCTCTACCTTCCACACTCAAAGCATTTCCTGATGATTCACCTGTGCTTTCCCTGCATATATCTTCATTCAAGATTACACTCACAACATCATCCACTTTTAAGATTTTAGAAGCAGATGCAGTATTACTAACTACCATTACCAAATTCTCCCAACTTTTAGGTAATGAGCATAAGATTAAGAGAGCCTTAATTTCATCATCAAAAACAATATTGACTAAATTTAACTGGTTTACCAAACCATGGAAATCACTAAGATGACTATGAACAGATCCACCTTCCAACATTTGCAAATTAAATAATTGCTTCATAAGAAATACCTTATTCGAAGCTGAGGGTTTTTCATATAAATTTGCCAAAGATTCCATCAACTCTACCGTTGTCTTCGCGTGTGATAAGTTGGAAATCACACACGATGCAAGGCTCAACCTTATAGATCCCAGAGCCTTCCAATCAAGAACCTCCCATTCTTCATCCTTCATATCTCAGGGCTTGCAGTCAACCCCACCCAACGGTAAGTACAAATCTTTCTGATACAGATAATCTTCAATCTGCATCCTCCATATTTGATAGTTATTTCCATTAAACTTCTCCATTCTTAGCTTACTGTCTTCTGCCATTGCTCTATTCCCACTCAAACAGAAACCCCTGTGAGTAACCTGTAATCAACACACACTAACCAGATCTAATCCAACTTGTTAGTTTCCCAACCAAAAGCTCTGATACCAGTTGATGGGGAATCCAAGAACAAACACACCTATTTTGATCCCACTTGTTAGGATCTTGCTCCTCAAAAAGAGCACAGTATGATTACTAAATACAAGCACTTAAACATGCAAAAATATCCAAAAGTACAAGTAACTAGAATTCACAAATAGCACAGAATATGAGAGACAATATACAATATTATATTAATACTCATAAAAAAAAGAATACAATCAAGAGACGCCACGCTCTTCCACCTTATAGAGGCTTCCCACACCTCAAGTGTATAGTAATTCTTCTTCAAAAGTTCACTCTCCTACCAAAAATGGTTCCAACACACAACTCACACCTAGAATTGGTGTTCACCTCTCCAACCAGTCAGTAATAACCCTGCCAGTACACCAAGCACTCTACAGTACTTCAAGTAGATCTTCTCATGAACATGCAACCTAAAATTCAATAGACCATACTTACACATGTAGATCTCCTATGAGCTTGCAACAACCTGCAACTCAATGATCTTACAACGAAAGGATCTTCCTTGCCTTCCTTTCTAGCTCATCAATACAATACATGCCAATGGGTCTATAAATAGATCCCAGACTTAAAAAATAACTTAGACTCTTAATTTACTAATAATAGACACACAGCTCAAGACTCGAAATAGCCTTTAACATGCAAACAACCCGTTCAACTAACTAACTGTTCGTGCAATGAACAGTTCTGGAATACATAGGCGATCGACGTCGGTCCCTGTCTGACTGGTGCTGACTGACATCGGCCAACTACCTACCAATGCCGGTTGCCTTCTACATACATCATGACTGACGTCAGTCATACTACCGATGCTGGTGCTTCTGGAACTTTAGCATCCTCCTCCATGTCTGCATAGTTGAAGCTTTTAGCTCCACAACCTAACAGACTCTACCTAGATTTGATCTTTATAATTTCTTGAGATAAATAAAGGACTCTTTTCATATTTTATTATTCTGGTATAGTGTGTCAATGTCAGATTGATTTGCGTATGTGGCAGAAAATTATCCCTTGTCAAATCCTAAATCTCACCTAGCTAATAGATTATCTTGTTATGCAGGTCATGTCTAGTGTTTAATGTCATTTGATTAGAGTTATTAGGTGGATAATTTGATTGGTTAGTAACTTAAATCAAGCCTCTCCATCACCTCCCTTAGGTTTTGATCATTTGGTGAACCTTTTCATGAAATACGAATTCATAAATTACCATTTAGAGTTACAGATCAGATCTCATTAGTGTTTCTTAGAAGTTCAATAGAGGGGATGAACAATCACATTACTGGTGCATCACCTTCTTTACATATTTTCATGATTTGTTACCCATTTCTCTCTCCCTTTTCTTAGTCATATTTTATTTTAGGTGATAGATCTAGAAGGAAGTTAGCCTTCACCAAAGGTCTATTCTATTATTAGGATACCCACAACCTAGGATCAGTCCTATGTTGGTCTAGATTTGAGTAGAAGAGCTGAATAATCCCCTTGCTCAGCTAGGGTGCAATCTAGAATACTAATAGTAACTTAAGGTATCCACTAAGGTTTAAAATATCATTGCTAATGCATTGAAGGCATAATATACTAAATGTTTTGTCCACTTTTGCAAATTAATGGTACAACTTAATCCAACACATTGTACCACACCTCCAAAGTTTACTCAATAATGGTTTCAACAACAAACCCCCTTCATATTTTAGGTTAATCTTGACATCTCTCTATTTGAAGGAAATATCAATGTCAAAGTATTATATCCCTATATTCTAAAATTCAAAGCATACTTCTCATTTAATTCTTTCACTGATGTTGAGATGATCAACCTTCATAATATCGAAGATGTCCATACTGATCTTTCACTAGTGGGAGAGCTTCAACACACAATGTGCACAAGAGTGTGTTCCAATTGAATCCTATAAGACTTTTGTTGACACACTAAAGGAATAATACTACCATATGCACCACTTTGAATATGAATACATCAAGTTCTAATAAATTTTCTACCACAAATATTAGTCCACATAAGACTACACCAACATTTTTAATGACTACTCTATGCACCTACATGAGAACTTGAGTGAATAACATAAGGTGATATATCATAATGCTTCAAAGATTGAATCTAAGGCAAAGATGAAATAATGTGTCACCTCTTCATCCACTATAGTGTGCAAGGCACAAATTTCACATAGCTCCACATTAAAACCTTATGCATAAAAGTAATAACGCACTTCTCATAAATGAAAGTAATGCCAAAATATTTCTCAACCCTTGAAAGCTCTAACATATTTAGCTTCAGACAAAGGTAAGAAGAATAATTCCAATGATAAGTGGTTCCATTACCATCACTCATCTACTCATGATGATTCTGAATGTTGTGCATAATAATCATTGCTTTCACAATCTACATCAAGACCCACATTGATAGATGGCACTAATCTATATGCCTCTTATTTAAACACCAACACTATTATGATCAATATCTCTAAATAGCATAAACATCTCTTCCACACAAATTTATAGGTAAAGGGTCAGCCTCTCCACATCATCAATAGTGGAAATCAAAAGAATATCATTGTGTAATCCATAATTCAATGCCTTAGTCTTACCACTACTATGCATCGAAAGCCATACTCTTTAGGATGATTGCAATAGGGTAAAGATATATAGGTTTAGTGTTAATGCACTTTTTAGTAAAAATTTAAGCTTATGGCAGACAACATCACTTTTGACATCATACCTCTAGAGGTCTACGACATCCCATTGGGAAGATTGTACTTATATGATTATGAATCTATATATCAAGCCAAGCCATAGAGTTAGACTATTCGCATGTAAGATCACTTTTACAACCTTTTTAGTCAACACTCATGATCAAAGTCACCTTGGTCTCTACCAAGCAATGTCACACACTCATCTCACTCATGTAGAATTTTGTGTTACTCATGGTCTACCCTGATACACCTATGTAGTCAAAACTGAATCATGCCCTAACAACATGCAACACTCGCACATCATCACAACAATAATAAATCAATAAGTTATTATAGTAAAGTTGTAATGTATTCATAGAACCTAAAGGTCTTTTAACACACTACATAGTAAAACACTACATCATTTTGGTTCCTATATCCCCTCTTCAAAATAAACCCCTCTATCATAGATCAATTTGGGAAAATGAAGAAGTCTAGCACTAGATTCAATAGCTTCTTGATCAGGGCAAGATCAAGCCTAGTTCTTCACCTTGTGGGAGTTCAATAGTCCTATCACCAAATAAGGATGGGTCTTGGTGACTCTGCATAGACTATCATACACTCAATAAAATCATGATGAAGAATCGGTATCCACTGTCATGCATTGACAACCTTCTAGACTAGCTATGAGGCACACAATACTTTACCAAGATCAACATGAAGTTAAGTTAACATCAATTTCTATTCCATCCTAAATATGTTTGGAAGATAACATTCAAGACTCAAGAATGATTGTACAAATGGTTGGTCATGCCTTTTAGCCTCATCAATATGCCAACCACTTTCATAAACTTGATGGATGATCTAATTAGGCCATTCCTGAACTCCTTTGTCATCATCTACATGGATAACATTCTCATATTCAAAAAGACTTTGGAGGATCATATAGATCACATCTCGTATGTCTTAGACACTTTACGTCAACATAATTTATATTCCAACTTAGTGAAGTATATATTTGGCATTGCACATATCTAATACATGGGCTACATCATTGATCATACTAACATTAGAGTAGATATAGAGAAGATCAAAGAGATCTAAGTTTTGCCCACTCTACACAATATCATAGAATTGAGGAGTTTTCTTGAACTTTCTAACTTATACTATAAATTCATCCTTAGTTTCTCACACATCTCTTGGGATCTCAACCAGCTCACATGTGACAAAGCCAAGTTTGACTGGAAACATGCACAATAGTACACTTTTGAGGCCCTTAATTGATTCCCTATGAAAAACATGTTATTAAAATGCCTGACATTATGAAAACATTCAAAACACACACTATTTCATCTAACTACACACTCGATTTAGTGCTTATATAAGATGAACATTTGGTCACATACCACTCCAAGATGTTTAATGACATGGTGCAAAGGTAGTCCACCTATGAGAAATAACTATATGTTATTGTGAAAGAAATTAAGTAATGGTGACACTACATTCTTGAGAAGGAGCCAGTTACTCATTCAAACCATAAACCACTTTAGTTACTATAGTCACATAACAAGATGGAAAATGCATGCCACATGAAATGGATGACATACCTAAAATAGTTCCATCTCATGATCAAGCACAAGAAAGGTAAGGATAAAAGGCCATAGATTACCTTAGGCAACCACAATTTTATGCACTCATCACAATACTAGACATGCTCATCCATAATTTCATAGACTAGGTTCCCCTCTACTCAGTTGATAAGGACTTCACAACAACTTACACTAGCCTCATGCAAGGTACATAAGTTTAGGAGTTCTACTTGTCTGACCATCTTATCTATAAGTTTAAACATCTTTATGCTCCCTCTATTGCACCTTTATAATGACTCATCAAGGAAACACACTATGCCAATACCTTAGGACAATTTAATGTGACCAAGACTCTAGCCACATTATAGTCACACTTTTACTATCCACACATGCACATAGATGTGGAGTGTCACATCAAGTATTGCATTAATTATTGCATCACAAAGAACAATAATAATAATCTATGACTTTACACACCTATACCAATTCCATCTAGATGATGGGAATCTATTAGCATGAATTACATGACTGGATTACCTATGATGAGACAATAACATGACATTGTGTTTATTACAGTGGATCAATTTTCCAAGATGGCCATCATATTCACATGTAAAAAAGACATTGATGTAGTTGGTGCTACGTAGGCATTCTTCAACAATGTTTAGATTAATTTTGGATTACCCACATCCATCATCTCCAACCATGATCCACACTTTGTGAGTCATTTTTATAAAGCATTATGGGCATTGATGGGTACACAACTAGACAAATCAATGAGTTTTCATCCACAAATAGATGGGCAAACTGAAGTGATCAATCATAAAATTGTTCATCTTTTGTGAATATACAACCACACACATACTTGTACCTATGATGACAATATCTTTTACATTCAACATGCTTATAATGGGGATCTTCATAGCTCTACTGGTCACAACCTATTCTATACATGTCTTGGGTTTCAACCTTCAACACCTCTTGACATCTCCTACCACTTGTTTCTACGCTAAATCGCTTTCTACATTCAAAGAAGAAATGAGAAACTAAAAGAAATGGTCAAGGTTAGAAGATACCTGGATATGGTCGTGCGCACCAAAGTTAGACGTTGGAAGGTACTCCTCTTTGGCTGTGGAGGAATGACACCTGTAAATAAAAATAGACTATACATGAAAAAACGTTAGACGAAGAGATGGTGGGTTGTCAAGCAAACGCCTGATCCCAGAAGTATGAAAGACTTCCTAGAAGGATATCAACCCACTAATTAAAATAGAAATATTTGACAGAAATGGAAATAATGAAAAGACAGAATGAAAGTAAATAAAAAGATGAAAACACAAATGCGTACCTGACATTCAGTGAACTATTTTGCACAGTCTTCAGTGTCGGTCTCTGTGCCAGCGTCAGTCAGGGGAAGGTGCCGAGTGGGGAAAATGGTTGACATGGGTTAAATAGGCGAGGGAGAATAAAATGGGGGATGACCAGGGGAGTAGACATGATTTCGGTGTCTACATTTGCCCCTTTTTATCTTGTTGGTTGTTTTGGATGAACTGCAAGACAAAAACAGGAGTGATTGCCCCAGGTGTAGGAAAAGTTTGATTCCATCTTGTTGGTTGTTCTGATGAACTGCAAGACAAAAATAAGAAGCGGATTGCCCCGATTATGGATGAGGTATTCCTCCTCAAAGCAAGAGTCGAGGGAAGGGAACCAGGAATTGAGTGCTGATTTGACAAAGAGTGGATGAAAAAGGGGGTGAGGGTGAACGCTGTAAAAGTCATGATTGCACGCATACCACTTCACAAGATGGTCAGGTCAAAGTGTCACAGGTTAAGGGTCAAGGAGTGCCAAAATTGAAATAACTAGGCCCCAACATTTAGTCGTCTGCTGATTGAGTTATTCAATCAAAGCTGAAGCTCCAAATGGTCGTCGTGTTCCAGGTATCCCAGGCGCAGGAAGTGCTCCTAGAAACATGAAAAAGTCACAAGTAGTGGGGATCAACCGGCTTGTGATCCTATACTTGTGAGGGTCCAAAAAAAGTCTGTGCACAATTCTGCTAACCAGTCATGAGGTAGCATATATGCAAAAACAACCAAGGCAACATTGTCTTGGAAGTGGTCAAGGTCGGAGGAGATAGGCATGATCTCCAATGGTTATTGGTCGAGGGGAGGAATGGACGAAAGGATGTGGCCAAGCTAACCTCAGATGACCCCATGTCAACCGAGTGCTGCCTATATAGCCCCTGTGAAAAGGGCCTCAGGCCAATGTAGTTCTCCCTAAAAGGGAGGAAGGGTCAAAGAGATGGCATTGGGCTTGGTCGAGGGCAAGGTCATGGTCAAAAAAGAGGAAAGAAGGTTTGTCCATCAGAGAGACAGACAAACAAGGGTGGTCGAGCTAACCCCAGATGATGTCGTATCATCTGAGTGCTGCCTACATAGCCCCTGTCATAAGGCCTCAGACCAATGTAGTTCAGACAAAGGGTCCAAGTGGTAGACATGTAGTCAAAATGATCGATAGATTAGTCTTGGTCAGGATGAATGATGAGGAAAAAAAAGATGATGTTGCAGCCTTTTCCAAATGGTGTATTCTACAACATTGGTTGAGGGGTCTTTCATCCCTAGCAATTTTCCATAGTCATGATGGATGTATGCTAAAAATGAATTGAGGTCTATTTATGCTTCAGCAAGTATTGGTTTATGCTTAACATAAATTGTGTTCGGTTGATAGTTTCCATGTGTATTGGTGTCCATAGAAACTAGGGTGAATAGGCTATGGGAGTGGTCTGAAAAGAGAGTTGAGTTGAGTTGATTGACAAGTGATGAAAGTGAATGTAACCAAAGTGCAGAAGAAGTGAAAGGCATATTGCTCTTTCATTGACAAGGACCAAAAAGACAACATAGATAGGGGTTATTAAAACCAAGAGCCCCATTCATGCGTTACGTCGTTGACCAGTTGTTGTGTTAGAACGGTAATCGAATCACTTTGACATTAAAGTGAGCTCGAAGTCCCTTGAGCAGGTGATAGGAGGAGGAAAGAGGGTAACCCATTTTAAGAGCAGAGATAACTTTGCCCCTTTTTATAGGAGACCCTGAGACAACTATAAGTCAAGTCAATGACTCGTTTTTTTTTTTTTTTTTTTTTTTTTTTTGGGTGCAGACTGATCAATGCGGGAAGTCTGCATAGAGATGTCATTTGTTGGGTGGTCAGTTGTGAAGCTGATCAATGCGGGAAGCTTCTAAAATAGTGTTGTTTATTGCCAGATTAGTCATAGCCATCCTTCGAGGGAGTGGTCTAGATTTTTGTTTAATATAAGAGCTTTTGAATAGCTGTCCTTCGAGGGAGCAGTCTATTAATTACAGCAATGATAGTACAACTATCCTTCGAGGGAGCAGTCTGCTTTTTTATTTTGATATTGATATAGTGACCGTGAATATTTTGACATCTTGATTTGTTTTTACAGAAATGTGAGTCATGGACAAGATTATAGAAGGTCAAGGGCTCCCTTTTATTAGGACAAAGCATCCATACATCATAAAAGGGTTATATGAATTGTTAAGAGGAATAGGGTTGAAAGGAATTAGGACGAAGAAGATAGGGATTGCTCAAGGGATGAGCTCAAGTTAAGTGTCAAGTGGACGAGTACTCGACTATCAATAGAATGGTCACAGATGCAACGCATTAAGAGGCTCAGGTTCTGGTCGTCCATCAAAAGAGGATAGACGATAAGTCCCTGGTCCATACTTGTGCATGATAATAAAAGGTCTGAGCCAATTAGGAGCAAACTTGCCTCGTTTACTTCGCTCCATATTGGTCACGTGTTGATTCTCTTTGAGGATGAGGTCTCCGATGTTGAAATCTCGTTCTCACAGATTTTTGTCATAGGCGCGTTTGATGCGATGTTGATAGACATAGAGATGATTAAGGGAAACAAGATGGCGTTCGTCAAGTAACTCAAGTTGAGCTAAGCGATCTTGACGAAAGTCATCGTTGGAAAGGATATCATGTAGAGAAATGTAGAGAGACAGGATCTGTACTTTGAGAGGTAGGACAACCTCTGTTTCATACATGAGAGAAAAAGGGGTAGCACCCGTAGAGGTTCGGATGCTAGTGCAGTAGGCCCACAAAGCGAAGGGAATGTGAATGTGCCAGTCCCTTCCTGTGTCGCTGACCACTTTCATGAGAATTTTGGTGAGAATTTTGTTGGAAGCCTCGGCCTGCCCATTTGCTTGTGGGTAGTAAGGCGAAGAGAAACTGAGCTTGATGCCGAATGAGTCACATAACTTTTGGACAGTCTTGTTTTTGAAGGACTTGCCATTATCGGTGATGATTTTATGAGGGACACCGAAACGACAGATGATGTGGGTGTTGATGAAGTCGATGATCTTGTCAGCTTTTGTGGAGATGAGAGGAATGGATTCCACCCACTTGATGAAATATTCAGTGGCTGTGATGATGGATTGATGACGAAGAGATGAATGGGGATTAATCTCACTGATGAGATCTAAACCCCACTAAGAAAAAGGCCAAAAATCCTGAGCGATTTGTAAGGTGTGACTAGGAAGATGAAGCAAGTTAGAGTGTTGCTGACACTTGATGCAACGCCGAACATAGTCGCTACAGTCTTGATGAAGGGTAGGCCAATAATAGCCCAGACGAAGGATGCGCTTGGCAACCGAATTCCCACTGAAATGTCCACCACAAATCCCATTGTGGACTTGCTGAATGGCTTGAGATGCTTCAGTGGAGGTGAGACAGCGAAGAAGGAGGCCATCGAAGCCTCGCTTATAGAGAAGACCCCCTAGCATGGTATAGCGGGCGGTACGCTTGATAAAAGCTCATCGTGCATTGCTAGAGAGGTCTGGAGGAATGACAGAAAAAGATAAGAAGTCCACAAGTTGCTTATACCAAGTATCTCATGGGCTAGGGTCTATAGTGTTGACATGATTAATGTGAGAATAGATATATGAAGGCAACGGCACACGACGCACTGTGATAAAAAGTCTAGATGCAGATGAGGAAGATGGGATATGTGAAGCGAGAGAAGCCTTGGTGTCAGCAAACTTATTCGTGGATCAAGGAACAGTCTGCAGGAGGTAATGGTCAAAAGATGTAAGGAGAATGTGAGCTCAGTTTTTTTACCTTTGCAAAATTTCATTTTTACATAGTTATGAACCGTTGACCTGATTGACGACGAGCTGCGAGTCACCGAAGATGTTGATAGACTTGATGCTGAGAGAGAGGGTGGTCTGAAATCCCAAAATTAAGGCCTCGTACTCGGCCATATTATTGGTACAATCAAAGTCAAGTTTAAAAGACAGAGGCATGGGCTCCCCTTTGAGTGGGATGAGAATGACCCCAGCACCCCCACCTAGTTGACATTTGGAGCTGTCAAAGAACATGGTCATCTGATAGGTGGTGTCATCAAAGGAAAGCACAGCAATAGATTCATCAGGGAACTCACACTGTGAAGGTTGATTGTCAGGAAGAGGGGTTTCTGCTAGTTGATTAGTGATGGTTTGCCCCTTGATAGATTTCTGCTGGATGAATTCAATATCGAACTCAGCAAGCAGCATGAGCCACCGAGCCATACGTTGATTCTAATATGGCTTGGAGTGCATATACTTGAGAGGGTCAGTGTGGGTGATGACAAAGGTTTTTTGATTAAGAAGATAGTGGCGAAGCTTGGTAGCGGCAAAGACTAATGCCAAACAGAGTTTCTCGATATGGGTATACTGAGTTTCATAGTTGACTAGTGTTTGGCTGATATAATAGACCGCTTGCTCATGGTGATGCTCATCTCAGTGCGCGATCATGGCACCTAACGAATGATTAGTGGCTGAGATATAAAGGTAGAAGGGTTGGTCATCTTTAGGTGGAATGAGGACTGGTGGAGAGACTAAATAGCGTTTAAGGGCTTCAAAAGCCTCTTGACAGTCTTTATCCCATGTAAAGGTGACGTCCTTCTTAAGGAGATGATGAAAAGGTTGGCAGCGGTCAGAAAGTTGTGAGATGAAATGATGAATGGACTGGAGCTTGCCTTACAAACTGTGAAGCTGCTTGAGATTGGTCGGGGACGGCATTTCGAGTATAGCGTGAATCTTGGCGGGATCTATCTCAATGCCACGGAAGGAAACGATGAAGCCGAGAAGCTTGCCAGAGAGGACCCCAAAGACACATTTCTTGGGGTTAAGATGAACATTGTACTGAAGAAGATGAGAGAAGATGATTTTGAGAATGGTTAGATGGTCACGGCGAAGCTTGGACTTGCCGAGTAGGTCATCCACATAGTCCTCCATGATTTTGTGGAGGAGATCGTGGAAAATTTAGGTCATGGCATGCTGATAAGTGGTGCCTGCATTCTTTAAGCCGAAAGGCATGACTCGATAGTAGAAAGTCCCCCATGGGGTAATGAAAGTGGTCTTGTGCTGATCTTTCGGAGCAATCAGGATTTGATTGTATCCTGAAAACCCATTCATGAGAGAGCATCTCATGGCCGACCGTGAGATCAACAAGCTGGTCAATGTTGGGAAGAAGAAAGTCATCTTTAGGATAGGCTAGGTTAAGGTCACGATAGTCTGTGCAGATCCTGATCCCCCCAGTTGCCTTGGTGACTAGGATGATGTTAGAGACCCACTGTGGATAATCGATGGGCTGGATGAAGGAGACAGAAAGGAGGCGCTGAAGCTCCTCTTTGACAAGGAGGGCAACGTGAGGATGCATCTTTCGAAGCTTTTTCCTAATAGGATTAGCCTCTGGTTTGGTGACAATGTTATGGGTAATGATGGTGGGGTCAATGCTAGGCATGTCACTGTAAGTCCAGGCAAAGGCCTTACTATGGTCGGAGAGGAATTGGGTGTAGTCAAGCTACTCCTGAGCGTCTAAAGATTGGCCAATCTTTAAGACATAAGGAACATCTGAAGAAGGAAGGTTGATGTCAATGGTTGATTCATTTAACATAACCTGGGTCTCATAAGGGAGGGAGCGCTGGATGAAAGAATCGTCAGCGCCCATGTAAGAAAGAATGGCGTCATCATCAATGTAGTGGACAGTGTAAATGGTTGCCGACTCATCTTCGATCATGCTGGGAAAAATGAGAGGGAGAGACTTGGACACCCCATTGAGCTGATAAGTCAAGGGTTCCAGACGGATGGTGTTTATGTAAAAAAAAAAACCTAGGAGGAATGGAAACCACTGACTCCGTAGGTGAAGGGGGTGAAATAGGCGAGTGTGGAGGAGATTGGTCTATGATTTGTTCGGGACAAAGGTCTACAGGGTCTTGAGTGGGGTCGTGATATCCAAAGCCATACTGTTTCTTGGCATCGTCATCATTGAGCGGTTGGATAGGCTGATGAGAGCCCTGCTCATAGCGTTCAAAACCAAAACCCTTTCATGCACACCTATAAAGGTAAGTGTGTGCAAAGGTGGGGTTGCCAAGAAATGAGAAGTCTGATGTGAAAGTTTGGGGTGAAGAAAGAGGATTACCGTCAGTAGGAGCTTGATTGAGCCCCCCATAGATGAGGTTGGTTCGGAGGTGAGGAGGACCATAAGGTATGATCATCCTGATCTGATGGTCGTAACTGGGGCTGTGATGAAGGCATCCATACTCTTGTAGAGTTTGGAACATGTCTAAAGTCAGCAAGCGATACTCCCCCAATGAAAGTCGTTGGAAGATGTCTTCCATGGGATATGTGGTCATCGCTTGAAGGGGAGGTGTAAGGGAGACCGCCTGTTGCAAACTGGTCAAAGCTTCCACGGATGGAGGTGGTGCTAGGATTGATGGCTTGATAGGAATGAGGATGCCATTTGGATGGTAGGTGGTCTTGCAAGTTTTGAAGGGCGAAGGCTCAGCAGGAATGGTGTGGACTTGCCCGTCATGCTCAAATTTCACACAACAGTGCAGGGTGGAAGGGACACAGGCCATGGCGTGGATCCAGGGTCAGCCCAGGAAGATGTTGTATTAAAACTCTCCTTCGATGATGTAGAAGAGCTCCGGGACTATGCGTGGACCAACACGAATATGAAGGATGACTATGCCAATGGTCATGGCAGTAGTGTCATTAAAAGAGTGCAAGATTGTGTCAGTTTTGGAGATGCAATTCTTGGGAAGAGCCAACTGATCAAAGGCATGGGTGGAGATGATGTTGATGCTAGTGCCTCCATCGATCATAACACGTTTAATGTGTGTCTGATCGATATAGGCAGTGATGAAGAGGGCAGCGTCCTAATCTTTCATGTTGGATGTGGGAATCTCAGAATCACTAAATGTGATGGAGGCAATAGGGGTTAAGGAGTGGACAAGGGCAACAAGTGGTTGGGGGTCCTCGGGTTGGACCTCCACTGCCTGCAGGGCTTGGATGAGGGCCTGACAATGCTGGGGTGAGGTTTGAATGAGGTCATAGAGGGACATCTTCACAGGCGTCTGGTGAAGCTGTTTCAACATGGAGTCATGGATTGGTCCTGAAGAGGAAGAAGAAGAGGAGGGTTGAGGTGTGCCAAGGATAGAAATCTTAGGCTTAGGCGGTTGAGGTGGGTTGATGAAAGGGTAGGTCCAAGGAATGGCGGCTTTTTCTTTCACCTTGTCCTTTTGCGATCTAGTGGTTATGTGAATGGCATTGATTTTAAAGATGGGAGGTGAAAGAGAAGAAGGGGTCATGGTCTGCTGATGAGATGTTGATGGGTTTGAAGAGGTTGGAGGGTTATGAGAAGGAGTCAGGGGTCGGTTGAAAGTGTCCTCAAAGAGAAGAGTGTCTTTCTCCAGATAACGGTGAATGACAGCCTTGAGGGCACAGCAAGTCTCGGTGTCGTGTCCTGGCGTATGATGATATAAGCAAATCTTCGTGTCGTCGAACCAGGAGGGCTTAGACCCGAGGGGTTGGAAGGGCCTGATGGGTGGAAGAGTTATGCTGGAAGTCTACAAAAGTTGTTGCAAGATCAAAGAGTATGAGCCCACTAAAGGGTCCGTGCTCGTCGATGTGTGCGATGTGGGTGAATTTTGCTTGGGCGGAGTCAGAGGGGGTTTTCGTACCATCTTCTGGGTTGATGGTGTGGTGACAGGCGGAGACATTACATTCTTCATGAGAGGTACCGCCCTTTTGGGAGAGGATAGGCTAGCGGTAGGCAAAGGAAGCAAAGGAGGCAACCAGTTTTGATTAGAGGTTGAAGTGGGAAGGACTTTGGTTAGGGTTGAAGGATGAGGGCCCAAAATGGAGGGCAATGGTGACGGAAGAGGAGGCGTTCGCCTCTGTGATTTGGCAGTCTTCTGTGAATTGGGTTGAAGACTACTATTGGTTGAAGTCTGGTTTAAGTCCACCTTCACTTGTGGATGAGTGAGGTTGGAGACGGGGCAAACGCCAAGTGACTTGATAGGTTTAGGCGGAGTAGATGAGGGTTTTGGTTTTGATGAGGTCGATTGAGATATAGACGGTCTTGAAGTGGAAGTCTGGTTTTTGTTGATAGTCTTGGGAGGTTCTGCCATGGGAGGATTAGCAGCATGAGATGAGAGGGCACGGGCTTGTTAAAGAGCTGTGAGATGGTCCCACAATCCCTGATGCTCCACTTTCCTAAAAGGGAGAAGTTCGAGTCTCTCCACTAGTCGGGAAAATGGCTGAGAAGATGTGGGATGAGGTTTGGGTTCTTGAGAAGACGTCGATGGTTGCGGGACTGAAGGTGTGGTAGTCTCGGCCCCAAGGTATGATGAAGTCGTGATAGGTTCATCCTTGGTTGGAGATGAAGGAGAGATAAGTTCTTCTCTGGGTGGAGAAGAAACTGGAGAATGAAGCTCCTCAAGCGGGTAAAGGGCAGGGATGATAGTGCCCTCCACTTGCGGTCGAGGAGTAGGAAATGTTGGGTCCTCCATGGGCAGCAAGAAGGAGGATGGTGAAACCGGCCATGCTGGCAAGGTTGAGGCATCCTCCAAGATGAGAGAAGTTGATGGAGAACTAACCGAAGAAAGAGGTTCCTCCACATATGATGGACTGATGGATGGATTCACCTCTTGAGGTTGGTTAGAAATGAAGGGCGAGACCGTATTGACTGTTTGAATGTTATGTTCATGAGAGTTGTCAATCAAGGTCTGGACATTGTTTTGAGTTGGTGGATGATTGGGGAATAGTTGTTTGAAGATATCGATACCCTGATTAGGGGGTGCATTGGGATTGTCAAGGATGAGGTCACCCTTTTCAAGCATGTCTTGGATTATGTTTTTGAGGGTTTTACAATTGCCCGTGTCATGACCCTTAACACGGTGGTAGTTACAGAAGTCATTTTCCCTATACCACACAGGGATGGCGCGTGAGGGATCAAATTGTGGAGGTGGTTAGATCTGGGGGAGATTGAGGGCCCCTTGTTTGACAAGTTTTTCTAGCATAGACGCGTATGATTCTCTAAGTGGAGTAAACTATCACTGTATGTATCTCTACTGAAATTGGTGAGTGGCACTCATAGATGTGGATGGTTCAGGTTGATTAGTTAAAGGCAAAGAGGAAGAAGATCTAACAACCATAGCGTTTGCTGAAGCTTTAGATTTAGGATTGGATGAGGAAGGCTTAGAAGAGGGGTCATTGGTTTTGGAGTTGGGATTCTTGCTCCACACCTTGAATTTATTCTCCTCGACGGCACGTAACTCAAGTTTACAAGCCATCGTGAAGGCTTCATCAAAAGTGCGAAAGGTCTGAATCCTCAAGGTGGAAGAAATATGTTTAGCGCAGGCTTGAGAGAAAAGTTCAATAAGCTCAGGCTGGGGTAAGGAAAATGAGAGTTGATTGATAAGGCCCCTCCACCGAGCGACGAAATCAGCAATGGATTCGTCCTCGAATTGGCGAATAGAATAGAGGTCTGTGATTGAGACCTTCTTGGTGATATTGATAGAGAAATGATCGAGGAAGAGCTGGGCCAATTGAGTGAACGTGAAGAGGGAATGGCTGGCAAGGGAGCTGTACCAGTCAAGCGTAGCACCCGAGAGAGACATGGGAAACGTGTGTAAAAGCAACACATCATCATGGGCGATAAGGTAACAGGCATGTCTGAATTCCCATAAGTGTTGTTGTGGGTCTTCCTTGATTTGAAAATGAGAAAACTTAGGAAGTTCCCACTGGCTGGGATATGGTCTGATAGGGACAGAAGGATGAATGGGCTCATTGCAAATTTGTTCATACGAGAGAGTATTGTGTGAGCTAGAAACGGAGGTCTCTAGGTTGGACATTTTATCCATCAACATTTTGATGATATCTACTGACGGATTGGTGGGTGGAGCACCTCCTAGATTGTAAGGCGCTTGAAAGAGGCTGGAAGAGGTATACGACGTAGTCGGTTATACCAATAAGGGCGCAACGTACGGATGACTAGTCATAGGGATAGAAGAGGAGATTAAGGATGGTTGGATAGAAGGTATGGCTAGGTTCGACGTTGTCATGGGAGGTTGGTTAGAGGTAACATGGGCTAATGGATAGGTAGCAACCCTAGTGTTGATAGGAGCAAGGGTAGGTGGAATAGAGACGACTAGATTTTGAAAGGGGGTAGAAAGTGGTTGAGTGGGCTGAGATTGATAGGGGGTCGAAACCCTGGTGGAAGTGGGCCCAACGATGGAGGGAGAGGCCACACTTGGATGGTTGGTAAAAGGTTGGTCATTGGTTGAGGCAACAGCCTGGGTGTCTAAGGGTTGAACTACGGACGCCGTTGATACGGCCGCAGTCTCGAGAAAAGAGGTCGACATTCCATAAATTGGATTACCCAAGGGGTCTCGCGTTCGGCTATTCACGAGATAGTGTTGCAAGGCTTTTACGTTGAGGTCCAAGAATCATGCAAAATCTTGGTCCCCTTCTGGGACAATAGGCGTTTGGGTCGGGGATGGTCTAGTAGGAGTTCTTTCAATTTCTGAGTTGAACTCCATTATAGGGCTGGTTATAGGCGAAGTAGACGGAAGAGGATGATGCCTCACATGATCGACTAGAGCCTTAGCTTGGCTATGAGTCATAACCATTCAAGGCAAGGAAGAACATCCTCACAAGCTCAAAAAAGCAGATAAGAACTAAAAAGATGAAGAACACAAGAAGATACTAAAACCCTAGGAGTAGATTATTAGGATTATAGTGGCTTATGCCTTAGAATGTGTGTAGAGGAAGATTGGCTTTTGAGTCAGGTCCTAGAAGAAGCAGTCTATGGATGGTTTCAGGTTTTGTTATGGTGCTCAAGAAGTCTGTGTTAGGTTTTGTACAAGGCCTGGTGCTAAGGAGCAAGCTCTCCTCACTTCACGATTCCAGTGGTTAGCTAGTTTCGCTTAGCCAAAATATACTTCCCCTAGAGATTAGGCTCCGCCAGAGAACGGAGTGGGCTTTCTCCTTGGTGATGAAATCCAAGTAAGATCACCGAGATGGGTAAGGTATCCGCTGGGGGATAAAATCCCAATTGGGCCTTGTCTCAGGTAAGTTAAAATGTTTGTTTTGTGCAAGTGGTTTGGTCGTGCAACATCAAGTGATCTAGATTAATTCAATATGCGTTTGTTAATTATTATGTGTGGTCTAAAAGATGCAAGCAAATAGAAATGAATGCAAAGTGTTTTAATGCCCAAGTCAAAATGTTTGTTCGTATGAAAATGAATGGAGAAAGAGTCGAAGAATATGAGTTTTGACTAGTCTAGAAGTACAAGAAAGAAAAGAAAAGTTCTTTTTATTCCTGCTTATGATGTCGTTTAAGAAGAGACGAAAGGGGCGAAAAGGAAGGAACCTAATGCACCTATATGAACGAAAGAAAGAAAAAACCCAAGGAAGGCCCTAGGGTCCCACCAGGCGTGCCAGAATGTTTCTATGCTAAATCGCTTTCTACATTCAAAGAAGAAATGAGAAACTAAAAGAAATGGTCAAGGTTAGAAGATACCTGGATATGGTCGTGCGCACCGAAGTCAGACGTTGGAAGGTACTCCTCTTTGGCTATGGAGGAATGACACCTATAAAGAAAATAGACTATACACGAAAAAATGTTAGACAAAGAGACGGTGGGTTGTCAAGCAAACCCCTGATCCCAGAAGTACGAAAGACTTCCTAGAAGGATATCAACCCACTAATTAAAACAGAAATATTTGACAGAAATGGAAATAATGAAAAGACAAAATGAAAGTAAATAAAAAGATGAAAACACAAATGCATACCTGATATTCAGTGAACTATTTTGCACAGTCACCGGTGTCGGTCTCTGTGCCAACGTCGGTCAGGGGAAGGTGCCGACGTCGGTTAAGGTGCCGTCGTCAGTCAGGGTAATGACCGGCGTCGGTTGGGGCAACAGTTCTGGACAGAATCTGGGTGGGTCTGGTTGAGTCAGGTCAAGGTCTGGTCTAGTCTGGACAGGGTCTGGGGGTTTGCAAAAGGTCTGTTGTTTTGTTTGGGGTTTGTGCAAGAAGTCTGAATAGAGTTACGGACTATGTAGTCAGGGGATATTAGGCAGAGGTGTAAAGGAGGAAGTCAAGTCTCGGGGCTACAATCTGAAGATCCGGGGTGATAGCAATAAATAAAAAACAATAACCAGAGAGAAACAAAACACAGAGTAAGATACTTACCTGTTATAAGCTTGAAGATGAAGTCAGAGCCGTGATTGACGTTGTCGTTGTGTTACCAAATGACCGAAGCAGAGTTCATGTGCCAGAGAGAGTGAATGCAGATTGGTTGGATGTCAGAGTTGATTGATCACAAGAGTCCTATTGAAATGAATGAACTGGTTGGTTGAATAATGAAACTAGTTGATCGAATGAAGAGGTTCTGGATGAAGGCGAGGGACGGTTCGATAACCGATCGGGAAACTGATTGCGAACCGAATGGATAACGGATAACGAAATAATGGTTCCTGCGTTCGGATTGAGAACGTAGTGCTAAGGAGAACCGACGTCGGCAGGACCGCTGACGTCGGCCGATAAGTGACCGACATCGGCGACGTCGGTCGGGTGGTGACTGTGGTCGGCAGATGCAGAATGGGGGTAGAGACTAAATAGCCTTCTGCTCATTTTGACATGCTGCCAAGGTCAAGGCTAGTGGGGAAAATGGTCGACAGGGGTTAAATAGGTGAGGGAGAATAAAATGGGGGATGACCAGGGGAGTAGACACGATTTCAGTGTCTACACCACTCACCATTTGAAAATGATTAAAATGCACAATAATGGGAAGTAGACAAAGCGAAGAAGTTTCCATGCCACATCCAGTCTATTCACCAATAGGTTTAGCAAATTTTATCTCATACTCAAGCTAAGTACAAGGAGTGTCATGATGCACATCATGATAAATTCTAGTTGTAAATTTAGAAAATGCTTGAAAGGTCCACACCAGAATATCAAGCCTCTACACTATGGTAATTTAACCATTTTACATGCAACTGGTGAGAATACATTCATTCTTGATCTACCTTAATACTTAGGCATGCACCCAATTTTCAATGTGGAACTTCTCAAGCCTTACACTCCATCACTTCTTGATCTAGTAGTGATATAACATCCTTTTGATTTGGATCTTGATCACTTATGTCTAATAGAGGAGGAATATATCATTGAAGTGACATATGCACACACTTGTCATGGCCCATATCCATTTTTTTTAAGTGGTTAAAGTTGGGAAATATGTTGATCAAGCAAAGGGGTTCACTTCATAAAAAATTTAGGTGTATTTTCTGCAACCATGCACTTATGCAATGGAGACCATTAATCTTCAGGAAAGGGTGAATGATCTATGTGTAGCTCTCACATAATTGATCTTAATCCTCATTCACTCTAATACACATAGCATGCCCATCTCAGCCAATCTTGTGCACTCCTTGCCCTAAATTTTTTTATACACAAAATTCCAATGCCATGTCATAGACTTCTATATGCTAACCCCTATGCACTCCATACTATGCACTCATTTATATTCACTTCACAACTCATAGACCTATGTGTCTCTCAGTCCTACACTATAGCTCACAATTATGTGTACTTAGCTAACTTCTTAGACTCCATAACACATCCACATGCTGCATTACCCTAGTCATGTGTTTTAAGGGGTTTACCAAACATCATATAGCCTAGAAGATGAACCAATGCAAATATCTTTTTAGTAAATAATAGAGGTTGTAACCACTCTTATATTATCACTATATAAGTATTAACATACATATCCATCCAAGGTCAATGCTCCACACAGTCATAACACAGATAGCATGTTTTGAATATCTACTTTGTAAAGCATGCACTGTAGCACTTTGTACCAATTTTACTTATTATCTATTAATGAATAGAAGTTACATTTCTTGAAAATAATACTTCCAATCCATTGAATGTGTTTAGTTATTTATTTATAAATTAACTTTACCCATTCACTCTACATAAACAAAACTTGGTTTTCCCCCATACACTTGGTCTTAGGCCCTATGGTGCAAATTATAAATGGACTTTATCTTAATTCTCAATCCCTATGGTGGTATCCCATGTTGAATTTCCACAATGTCCCATTTTCCATGGTTCCTTGGGTCAAAATTTTGAGACTATTTTAAAAATGTATTTTCATGATTGGAGACCTCTTCTATAAATTCACTCAAAACTAGCTTCCTCTAAATATGGTTAAGTCTAAGTTCAATATAAATAAGGAAGATGCATAATCCCTTTATGAATTACAAATTTTTATACCTGAAGAGTACTTACACAAAATTGGATTTTCCTTTCTTAATCCATGGTCTAAGGATGGGTCCTAGCCAATATCTACACCATTTTGTTACTATTCCCATAGGTTGGGTTATAATATTTTGTTTGCTCAACATATTGATACTAAAGCCCCCAATCATCAGTGGTCCCTTACATCTCTCCATTATGTTTGGGATTGGAGGTTTGATAATGTTTGGGTAGCTTGTATTGAACCTAAAAAAAAACCATTTCCTTTGGTGTATTGTTTACCAAGGTCTGCATATGGGGGATCGGCTCAAATAAAAGGGGGTTTTGAATCCTACTTGCTCAAAATATCACCACCTAGAATCCATTAAGCATCTCTTTTGGTTTTTACCTCATACCCAGTCTACCTAAAGATGTATTCATACTCTTTTCAAACCTTTTAGGTCCAAAATGTTCACTTGGAAAACGGCTCTCCTGGGGGACTCCACTTTACTTCCTATATGATATAACAGATTATGTCATATTTTTTGTACTGGTATTCTTTTTCATATTTGGAAATCTAGAAATAAATCATGTTTTAATAATTATTTTATGTACAAAAAGGTTTTTCTATAACTAATAAAGTTGTTGTGATTACTAATGTTACACTACAGATTTAGATTCAAAAAGATAATGTTCAGCTTGAGCTCCACCATCTGTAACTCATCCTAGATCATTAGGGAAATGTTCCTTATTTAGTTAGTCATGAGCCTCCTAATCCAACTCCCTACCATTGCCCCTAGGGGCATGGATGTGGAGTGTGGTGTCATTGATCTCACATTTGATGGTCTCGAAGCTAGAGGAGCACATCTCCTCACTCTCACTATCCATCTCCTCCTTGAGGATCTGACAGGGGAAAAAAAGACAATGGTGATAGAGGGGGATGGAGGCCCCCTCCATAATATAAGTTACCATGGATGAATTTGGCCATTTATCTTTCTATATAGGATTCTAAGCAATAGAATGATACTAAAATTAATTGACATACTAATGGTTGGGATCCCATCCCAGTCAATGAAGACCTCTTGACTTAGGAGGGGTGGGGGAAACTCTTAAGATCCTCTGCCTCTGCTTGCCACCATGTTTGTTGTTGTTGCTTAATGCAATCCTTATTGTATGTCCTTTTATATTTCTCTTTTTTTTATTGATGTGCAATTGAGTTAACTTAATTATGGTTGTTTGGCGGTGTGGTGACCTTTTTATGAACTTTCTCTTCCCAAGGCTTCTCTAGTTTGGTTTGGTTATTTTGGGGTGTGACTTTTCCACCCATGTTTTTTTATGATTAGCGATGTATTATATATTTTTATATTAATGAAAGTGTGTTTTTAATTAAAAATGGATTTTAGAGTTTAAAGAGTTATTTCAATTTGAATCTATCTTGGAAATGGATATCTTTCAATTTTTTATTTAAAAAAAATTAAAAATTAAAGAATTAAAGAATTTTAATTTAATATTTTATTCGTTGTTTATTAAGAGTTTTCATATTTATATGTGTATGCATATCAAATTTTCTCATTTAGTATTGGAATTTGACTTTCATAATTAATTGAGGATCTAGAAAGTTATATAATTTAATATGTGCATTGATTATTTTATTTTTTATATTTGAAATCTCATTTTAATTAGAATTTTATAAGTATTTATTCTATTATATTATTGTAATTATTCTAGCAGTATAAAAAATTAGTTCCAAAATCCAAATTCTAAATTTTAATTTCAGACTTAATTCTATAGGTTTAATTTCTAACATTATTTGACACCTTAAGAATAATTTGTAAATACTTAAACTATGTTCCCAAATTTTTGAGAGGTTTGGGGCTGCACAAAGAGTTAAATGTCTATAGACTTATAGTTTTTCATTCTCATTTGTCACACCACTAATATTTATTAGAACTCGATAGGATTTTTTGTTTTTATTATGTTGAGTTGGGTTGGCAATCTGCTCTTTGGTTGGTTTTTCAATTCCTTAATTAAATGATCACTGCCACCATTTCTACATATTTGGATATAGCAAAAGTCGATGGGAACCTATGTATTAATGGCATCGAAACAAGATCAAAATTTTGTATCAAAGGTATACCATGAGGTACTGGCTCTAACTCAAACACTCCTTTACTTGATGTTGTACTTGATTTTCTAGAGTTTGAAAAATATTTTAGTTATTTTTAAACCTTCTCTTTGGTTGTTTAATTTATGAGTAGAGTCCCTCCTAGGATCCTATTAAATTAATGGGTCCACAACCACTAGCAAGGCCAATGGTGTGAAATTGTAAGGAGTCCAAAACCTTACCAAGGGTTTTTTTTTTTCTTATTTTTATTTTCTAACCTAGAGCATTGCAAAGCCATATTTATTCACAACCCTTAGTTTATTCATAACACATTGGTTATCTTTTCTCATTGGACTCGAGACTTTTAGGTCTTTAAGAAAGCCAAGATTAAGATCCACATCTAGATAGAATTCCCTAGTTTGCCTCTCCCCTTATAGAGATTCATTTTACAACTCACTAAACCCCTAAGATAATTCATCTTCCATGAATAGATTAAATTATATACAATGTGTCTTCAAAAAATGGTTTGCATTGAGATTTACCTCACCAAAATCTTCAGGAGTCCATAGAGATCCAAGTGGGAAATAATTTGTTCACACATGTACTTTATATTAATTTTATAAATGATTACTTCAGGTGTCAATCCTCAAATCATATGATTTGATAATTATATTTAATGTTCCCCACTTAACCTATTCCTTAGGAAAAAGGTAGATTTTAGCCAAAACCCCAAAATGGGAACACTAATGGTTAGAACACATTCACTAATAAGATAAATATGGCTCGGGGTAATTTTATTTTCTCTTCAACCTCTATTGGGAAAATAAATGCTCTATCACCAATTAGGGTACCACCTTCTATCTCTTACACACTGCAAGTAGTGGCTAATTTATCCCTTCATTGATTTCTATAATTTTAGCTCCATCCTCACAATCCCCTTCTAGAGTGACAACTTTAGGCTTTGAGGTCAATGTCATTACTCTTAACTATAAGGCAATATCTAGTCTTCTTATAGTACCTTACCTTCTAAGGATGATGATAATTTATAGTTAAGTGATTTTATGGCTTAAAATCCTTATCTTAATCAATTTTTATCCCTCAAAGACCTTACATAGATAGACAACATAAATCTTAATGTTTCCCAATGCTAGTCTACTCATGGAATGTTTTAGGTCTTACTAATATGACTCATAATATATGATTAGTAAAAATTGTAAAAATAAATTACACATTAAAATTATTTACATGGAATAATTCAAGATTTATGACTTCCTTCTTCAATCTACTACCCACACTATTTGGCCTAGTGCTTTATGTCAATCCACTTGTCATGAACCTAGTTATGGAGGTGTCATCACTCTTTTGGCCCCTAATTTTTTTTGAAATATGGTTTCTTAGGGTTCACACTCCACTGATCAAGTCATCTATACCTTTTTTATTTTTATAACTACATTATTGGACTTATCAACTTATTTTCATCTAATGATGTTGTGGAACAAACCTTTTTTTGGAGATGCTTAGAAGATTCTCTACCATATTCCCATTGGATCATCTATGGATAATTAAACATGTTTGAATCTAGTGAAGACAAAGAGGGTCATCTTCTCATGTGATGGTGTGATAGGGAGTAGGAGGCATGGTTTTACATGTGTAAAATAATTGGGGTGTTTTATCCTAATCGCCGTTGGAGGAGGGGCTCACATTCTCATTGGTTCACTAGTCTAACTTTCGATAGGGATAAGATAGAGTGTTTAAGTGTCTTGATTATGATATTATTATATAATAATACCTATTTTATTTGATTATATGCATGATAAACCAATTTATGTGGTCCATGACACTCTTCTATTAGATCACCACCATATTTGCTTATGTATTGAATAGTCTACTCCTTAGGTTGACCCTCCAAAACATAGTTCTATCTTAACACAAATCATATTAGACATGAAATAATTATTGGGAATATTATTAAAATTCAGAATTTGGTTCACATATCCACTGGGGATACTATTTGGATTGAATTACAATGCCATTTATCACAACACCACTTTTATTTGAATATATTAAAAACAAGTAATTATCTTCTATCAATGCCTTCATCATGCCACAAATCATGAATTCCTTAGGTCTTCACAGGAGATTTAGGCCTTACATTTTAATACTCATATTCAAACTTAAGTATCCCTTTAGATACATAAATTCCAAATCGAATAGGCATACAATGCTAGAGCAGCAAAAATTTGAACCCATACGCATTAGATGAAAGTTGGAGATAAAGTAACCAAAGAATTATTTTGTATCCTTCACTTAAGGAAAGATTATAATAGAATAAAATATATTAAATATGCTTTAGCCATAGTTACCAAATTTCTTGATATTTTTTAGGCTTTTTTACACCATTATCATGGTGTGTTTTCAGCTTAGCCTGCCACTCCTAAACGAGAAGCTTCTCTCTCTTAATGCCTTGGTATTGTCCCTTGTAATATTTATGAATATTATAAAGTTTCTTGGAATATACCCTTGACTTGAATTATCTTAAGGAAGCTATTATGTATATTTTCATTGATAAAGGCCTAGGAGTTGATGAATTTCCTTATGAATTTTATCAAACCCTATGGGATATTGTGGGACCTGCTCTTTATAGAGTTTATTCTAAAGTTGTTTTTACCAAGTCTTTGGGATCTATAATCAATAAAGGTAATATTAAGTTTATACCTAAGGCTAGTGACCTTGAATTCATTTCCAATAGTATGCCTATCACCCTTATAAATGTATCTTATAAAATTATTGCTAAAGCTTTATCCCTTAGAATTAAGCATATTCTTCCTTTAATGGCTAAAAGTGAGAAAATAGGTTTTATTCAACATAGATACATTTTAAACAATGTCATCATTATCAAGGAAGGTATGGAATGGGCTAGGGTATCTAATCAAAATGCCTTACTTGTCAATATTGATTTTGAGAAGGCTTATGATAGAATCAAGTGGCCTTGCATTATAGCAATGCCTCAGGCTCTTGATTTTGGCCATGGGTTTGTGCATGTTGTCACCATCCAAGTTTTTAAATATTTTTGTGATTTCATTACAATAAATGGTCCCTAATCCCATCATTTTGAACTTCATATATCTATCAAGCAAGGTTTCCCTTTATCTCCTCTTTATGTTTTGGTTGTTGAGGGTTTTAGCTATCTTTTGGCTAACTATGCTTCTAAGGATTTGGTGAATGGTATTTCTCTCCCCAATTAATACCATCAATTAATTAATGGTAACTTAATATATGAATCCTTTCTAACCCTTAAGGAGGAAGAGGATTATATTAAAAATGATATGGAATGACTTGATATATATTACCTTACTTTTAGTCTTCCATCTAACGAAAGAAAACTTAGTGTTATCACTAATATATTTCTATAAAACTTCCTTGGATAGAGGGATTCCAATGGTAGTAGATTATACCTAAAGGTAAATTCAAATTATTAGGCATTACCTTTGATTTTATAGTCTCTCCCACTAATTTTTGGTTGTATGTGGTTCAAAGGGTTGAGAAAAAATATCCTTCTAGATCACCAAACACTTATCATTAGCAAAAAATATTTAGATATGCTCTAAGTTTTTGGTTGCTACTCATGATTATTACTCCTATTTTTGGGATCCTTCCAATACTTCCTATGCTAAGTTATAAAAAATTCTATAGGATTTTAAATGGGACAATTTTGAAGGTTAAAAAGGTTTTCATAAAGTTTTATGGGACATTTGTTTTTCATCCTAAAAAGGTAGGAGGACTTGGGCTCATTGACATTAAACTCAAAGGTATTAATCTCATTGTAAAATGGATTATAAGATATTTTGAATGTGATGAAACCTAAAAATTATTATTGAGACACTGTGTTTCGTAAGGATGTCATCTTGGTAGAAAGGCCTATCAAGGTATTAGTCTTCAAAATCCTTTTCATTACCCCTATTCATATGAAGATCGAAGATATGTTTGTTATGCATAACATATAGAAGGATTTATAATAGCTTAAAACACACATAATTTGGTTGGGGGAGGGATTTATAAATGGTCTTTATCTAAATTATCATTCCCTATGGTGGTTCCCAACTCTCAATTTTCATAATGTTCCTTTTTCCCTAGTCCCCTAGATCAAAAGTTTGAGATTTTTTAAAAGGGTATTTAAACCATTGGGGACTTATTATGTAAGTATATTCATGACTGACTCCCTTATCATCTTTTGAAGGTCAATTTTAATCTCAATAATGAAGATTCAAAATATATTGTTTAGATACATAGTTATATACATGAGGAATATTTACATAAGATTAGTATTACCTCACTTATGCCTTGGTGGAAGGATTGACATTGGCATAAAAAAACACATTTTATCATTAATCTCCACAAAATGGGTATAATATTTTGGCTCATATTAGTACATTTAAATAGACATCCTCAACCACTAGTGGAATCTTTTATCCCTTCACATTGTTTGGTCTGGAAGGTTTTTTACCATTTGGGTTGCTACCATCGAGCCTAAAAAAATCAATTTCCTTTGGTGTGTCCTCTACCAAGTTTTTATTTTAGGTGACCATATAAATCACATGGGGGTTCTAATTCCATTTTCCCTTCCTTTCACCATCTATAAACCCTTAATCATCTTTTCTGGTTTTGCCCTTATGCCTAGTCTGCTTGGAGATAGATTCACACCCTCTTTGAGCCATTTAAAGTTGAATTATTTACTTGGAAAATGGATATATTTGGGGAATCCAATTTGATTCTTTCAAGATACAATATATTTTGGTATATTTTTCATGTTGACATACTTTTTTATATTTGGAAAACTAAAAATAATGTTTGTTTAAATCATGAAGAAATGGAAATAATTTTTTTTATAGCTAAAAAAATTATTGTGATTTATAATGTTACCCTATAGATCCAAGTTTAAACTAATAAAGTTCACCCTAAGCTTCATAATATATAGATACTCTTGGATCGCTTAGGGAATGCTCCATTTATTGTTAGTCATGAGCCTCCAGATCCTCCAAGAATTGCTATCCCCCTTATGGACATGGCCATGGGTTTCAATGTTAATGGTATAAAAATAAAATGAGCCCCTCTCATTACACTCACCATTCATCCCCACACCATAGTGGGTTTGAAAGGTATACCAAAGGTGGTGGTAAAGGGGGTGGTTGGGGCCTCCCACCACATGATAAGTTTTCATTATTGGCCCTTGTCATTTCTCCCTCTAGGTAGGAAGAGTCTCTGAAAAAAGAACATAATGATGGTTAATATCCCTTACCTATTGATAAGGAACCCCATACTTAGGGGGGGTGGTGATAAAATTCATAGGATCCTCCACCTCCACTAGTCACCATGTTTATTGTCACTACTTAATACTACCATGTTCATTATTGTTTAATTATTTCCTTATTGTTTATGATTTTATTATCCTTTTCTAGTTGATGTGCACTTGATTTAGTATAACATGTGGTTTAGGTGGACTTGGGTTGGCCCTTTTATAATCTTGTTTTCTTTTGGAGGCTTATCTATCTCAGTTTGACTTGGATTTTGGGGTGTGACTTCTCCACCCTTTTTTTATATGACTAGAGATGTACTTGTATACACTAAATTTTTATTGTCTTAATTATTCTAATTAATCCCACTAATTTATCCCCTTTATCCTAATCATAGTCATTTATCTAATATACCCCCTCATCATTTCTTCATTCATTAAACTTATTTCTACCTCACCAATCAATTAATCCTCCTATATCATGTCTTATCCCATCCTAATTCCACTTATTAATTATTTAGGAATTTAAAATTCCCATGGCCCACCTACCCACCTACTAAGCCTACTCTTAGGCTCTCCTACACCCCTAGTCCCTAACCACCTACCTAATCCCTCACTAATCATAATTAATCCCTAAGGGTATTATAGAATTTTCCAATTCTATAACCTCCTCTAACTTGGCCCCTCCTTTCTAGAAGCCTCCATTCTAAAGGCTTCCAATGAATTTTTAATTCCTTATAATTTCCTCCACCCTTGATCCTCATGGCTCAACTTTGAATGTGATCCATAGATCTTCCCTCCTTGGCTTATTTAAACAAGCCTCTCCTCCATGGAAACTAACTACAAACTAACTTTAATCCTCATGCTGTATCCATGCCAATCAAATATACCATTGAATCCATAGAGTCTTAATGTACACATGATCAAACTAGTCAATGAATAAATGTACCATAATGTTACAAATCTAAGTCTAATGTAATCTCAATCCAAATCCTTTTGTCTTTTTATTTTTCAATCTTGGTTTGGAGAAATTAGCTTTAGGATTAGAGTGTTGCTTTGAATGTTCATTAATATATTTTCATTTTATCCCAATGTATCTAGATCTTAATTAGTGGATTGACATTTTGAGTTTTTTTAATGTAAGTATACAATCAAATCTATTTTACTCAAAATTTAATCTACAATACTATATTAATTTATATTAATAAAGGTGCACTTTTTAATCTAAAATAATTTTCAAGAAGACATATATTTATAATAAAACAAAATGTATATAAAATAAAAAATTAAATCTAATTAAAACAAGGGCACTAAGCACCAAGTCCTTGTGAGAGTGAAGATTGCCATTAGATTTATTTTTATGCTTAAAACTTATTGATACCAAAACTATAACAAATTTACCTCAACGTACATTCTTTCTGAATAAAATGTATTGTTAAACAATTTAAAACATCTCTAATATGTATTTCCATGATTTATTACATGAAACTATTATTTAGAATCACCATATAGCCATTGTAGAGCCTAAATATTATAACCACAATTCCTGCTAAAGTTTATAACAAGATGGGAAGTTTAGTATAATATCTCAATTAAGTTATAGGGTGTTGCTTCCCTAAAACTCCACCAAAAATAATAAGACAACATAGACCCCACTCCTATGTTTAGAATAGTCAAGAAAATTCAGCACATTAAACAAGAAGTTTATGGATGGAATAGATACAGCTTTGGGCAGGTCTTCTAGCAGAAGAAAAATATAGTGGGAAAACTCAATGATATACAACAATTGATAGATCAAGGGGATAACACTGAGGACACTTTAGAAGAAGAGAATGCCCTATCTTTAGAATGGAAGAATCTTATGGAAAGAGAAGAGGTTTTCTGGAAACAAAAATCCTATGTTCAGGGGCTTAAAGAGGGGGATAGGAACACTACCTTTTTTCATCTCTCAACTATGAAACATAGGAAAGCCAACTCAATAACTAAGCTTGTCCTAGATAATGGTGACATTATTACCAAGGATAATGAAATAGGGGAACAAGCCAGGGCTTTCTTTCAGAATCTACTTATAGAAGAAAATAATAATGATAGAATTGATAGTCCTATGAATCAATTCATTGATAAAATCCCCTATTTGATAATGGAAGAAGATAATCTGGAGATGTTAAAGCCTATATCTACGGAATAAGTCCATGCTATTTTATTCTCCATGGGTGTTTTCAAAGCCCCAAGTTCTGATGGCTTTCCTTCTATATTCTTTTAGGAATATTGGGAGATAGTAGGAGCGGATCTCATGGCTGCTGTTTGTGATTTTTTCAGATCAGATAAACTTTTGAAACAAGTTAATAATACCTTCATAGTACTTTTTCTTAAAAAATCAAAACCTTCACACCTCACTGATTTTAGGCCCATTAGTCTATGCAAAAAAATTTATAAGTTATGTACTAAAATGTTGGTCATGAGGATTCAACCTTTGCTAGACAAAATTATTTCTCCTACTCAAAAACGTTTCATCCCAGGCAGGCAGATTCTTGATGCTATGATCACCACACATGAGACTATTCACTCCATGGATAAGAGCAGAATCCCTGGGATGGCTCTCAAGCTAGATATTTCTAAAGCTTATGATAGAGTCTCATGGACTTTTCTATTCCAAGTGATCAAAAAATTTGGGTTTAATGATAAAATGTCTCGCTTGTTATGAAACGCGGTCTCTTCTACAAAATTCTTAGTGTTGGTTAATGGTGTTCCTAGAGGGTTTTTCTCATCCTTGAGAGGAATTCATTAGGGAGACCCTCTCTCCCCATAATTATTCATCATTATGGCAGAGGCACTAGGAAGATACATACAAGCAGATATAGGCTCAAAAAAGCTAGTGGGCATCAAACCTGCCTCCTCCCTTCATCTTATAGTGGTACAATAGTTTGTGGATGATACCATCTTCTTTGGCATCTCATCAGTGATTGAAGCTAGAAGATGGAAGAATATCTTAAATAATTATGCCAGAGAGTCAGGACAAAGGATAAATTTCCAGAAAAGCGATGTGTATTTCTTTAACACTCCTAATGAACTTAGACATATAGTCATTGATATATTAGAATGCACTGAAGCTACCCTACCAGCTACCTACCTGGGTCTCCCACTCTTAGTCAAAGAGGTATCTCCTAGTTTTTGGAATGGAATTGTGGAAAGAACCCAGAGGAAACTTCTTGGTTGGAAGGGGAAACTACTCAGTAGTGCTGGTAAACTGCAACTTCTTTGGGCTTCACTGCAAGGTATTCCTACATACTTCCTGTCTCTTTTTAAAATTCTTGCATATATTGCTAAGAAACTAGAATAGATCTAAAGTAAATTTTTATGGATGGGAGTGGAAGACAAATAGATAATGTCTTTAGTCAGATGGGAAAAACTGTGTCTTCCAAAATCTCATGGTGGACTCAATATTAGGTCTATTAGGAACATGAGCAAAGCCCTTCTCTCAAAATTTAGTTGGAACCTGATCCATAAAAATAATGATTTGGGGGAAATAATGTATGCCAAATACATTCATAGCATTTATGATCCCAACTTTCTTCAATAGATAGGATTACCCCAAGGATCTGTGATATTGAATAAAATGCTAAAAAGTAGAAGCCTTCTTAAACAGGGAATTAGATGGAAACTTGGAAATGGCTGGCATATTAAATTATAGGATGATATCTGGTTAAAGGAAAAGGCTCTCATCACATAGGGAAACTATGGAGAGATTGTTGACTTGGCTACTCAATTTTTTGGAAATAGGGTCAGTGATTATATGGAAAATAACAATGGGATGAGGAGCTGGAAAAATCTTTTGGATTACTATGTTCACTAGCTTGAGCTTTTCCCAAGAGTTTAGGAGATCTAGCAGTGCATTCAAGAGATCAAAATCCCTCTCTTCCCCTAGGAGGATGAACAATACTAGTGGCCAGATAAGAATGGATCATTCTTTGTCAAATCTGCTTACCATCTTCTCATTCCTGAAGCTCAGAATAAAGATGTATGGAAAAAGTTTTGGAATCATAAAATTATTCCAAAAATCAACATGTTTTGGTGGGTTGCTACTTATAACAAAATATTTACTCAGGATAACCTTCAAAAGAGAGGGTTAACTCTGGTTAACAGATGTTTCCTGTGTGGTTCAAAAGAGGAATCAATTTCAAACCTCTTTATCCACTGTGATTTTGCTTGGGAATTATGGGGCACAATACTTAACAACCTTGGTATTGAATGGGTCTACAATTCTGACCTTAAAGAAGTAATTCTTAGCTGGAACCCAACCTTCACACATCCCTGGCTTATGGAATTATGGAATCAAGCTCTGCCATGTTTGAGTTGGACTTTATGGAAAGAGCACAACCACAAAATTTTTAGGGACACTGCTAGAAATGCTTCTCAGGTGTTTAACTCCTTTGCTAAGACCATTATGGAAAGTGTTACAAAATCTCATATTCATGTTGTGGAGAAACCCCTATCTCAAATTGAAAACCAAATTACAGATAAATGGAAGGTTTTAAATCAGATCCTTGGGTATAATAACTCCAAAATGCTACATAGACTTAATACTAAATGGATCCCCCCTAAACCTAACTAGATGAAACTCAACTTTGATGTGGCATCCAAGTTAGATGGTAAAACTAGTGGAGGAGGAATTATAAGGAATGATAAAGGATGGATGTCTATTGTCTATGCTGGTGGAATTGGATGCTAAAGCAACAACTATGTTGAAGCAATGGCTTTACCATGGGGATTAAATTTAGCTATATCCCTAGGAATAAGGAACTTGAATATACAAGGAGACTCTAAGATGGTCATATATGCCATTAATAAAACATCAAATGTGGGAATCAAGCTAAAAGACATCATGATTGATATCCAATTTCTTTTACAAAAGTTTTTTGAAGTTGAGATTTTCCATACCTACAGAGAAGGAAACAGGGTCACTGATGCTTGTGCCAACCTTGGTTAGCAATTTTTAGGTTGGAGGGTGTGGAAAAATGGTGTTCATATTCCCTTAAACATTAGGGAGATCATTCAAAAAGAGATGACTTGTCAAGAATGAGGCGTATTGATGACAAGGCTAACTCTCAGAGGCGGTCCACATGGAGAGGGCCATCAGGGATCTCGAAACTTGATTACCTTAGTACTTTTTTGGTAATCATTCATAATTCATTGTATCATGAGGTAGAGGCATGCGAGTCTCATCATGAAAATAAAGGGAAAATTATTTTCAAGCATGGGAGTAGACAACATCATCTCTGCAGGGTATTTCATAAAATGAGCTATCACATCTGCATTCTGCATAAACGGAAGCAAGGGTTAACTACCAGTTCAAAGTTGAAGGTGGAACTTAGGAACTCCACTATCTAGGTCTACAAATATACAATGGGGGAGACCATATTTGAACTGAACCTATCTCTTGCTACAAATTTAAAGATAATCCACTAGTTTGGCATTATTGTAAAGAAGGGGGTATCAGCCCATATCTAGAATGGCTAAATTATTATGACAAAAACTTGTCTAATTAGTTGAATAAGTAGGTCATAGTGGGTGGAATTAGCTTTGAAATCTATAAAAAGGTGATTTTTATGGCATAGTAATGACCATGCAGGGTATAAAACTTCAAAGGAAAACCAAAATCATGGATATGGCTAGCCATAAAATATTTATGGATGAGGGAGAAGAACTCATCTCGTATCAAGGAGGGTTCAAGTGTGCTAAACTTTTGGAGCCATGGGATGGAGTGTGCTTCATTCTCATGAAGTAATTCACACTCGAGGGCGATTTACCAGGGGCTAATTTTTTGCTTATACAACTTTCACCTTGCCCTTGAGCCAATCAAGAATATCAGAGTTGATAGTGGAGACATTCCTTCCAACCTAGTGTCTGACGATGCTATTGATGAGTCTTGGGTTTCCCATGCTACTACCAAAACAAAAGATGTCTCTTTTTCCACCCCTAAAAATACCCCTGGTGATACCCCTGGCTCCTTTGTGAGAAAGAAGGGTAAGAAGAGAAAGGTTGATGAAGAGGAAAAAAATATTAAAGAGACTACGGAGGGGACCCAAAGGAATTTGGGCAAGGCCATGAGCAGCCAAGATGGCAAATCTCACAAGCCTTCCAAAATTAATAAGGAAGGATTCCCCTCCAGAGTGCCAAGGTCAGGGTGGATTGCTGGTAAACTTGCCCTGAAGGCCAGACTGATTGATTACTCAGAAAGTGCTTCGAAAGAAGCAACCCAAGAGGAAGAGTCTAAGGAGCTGGAAATTCAATAAATTTTGGAGGACACTGGAGGGAAGCAGGCTACTAGGGATTTTGAGCTTACTGAGGAATAGGGTGCTGACACTATGGGAAATGCTGACAATAAGGGGAAAATGTATGTCGAGGAAGCTAGTGAGGGTACTGAGAATGAGACTAATTAGAAAATTGAAATTGGGGCCCTGAAGGACCGTATTCATAAACTGGAGAAGGTTTTCACCAAAGGGCTTCAGAATACAATTCTGTTGAACATGTCTATGCTAGAAGTGGTGGGTAATACTGGGTATGCTGACAACATAGAGTATGAGAAACTTAATGATCTTATCAAATCAATAGTTATGTAAGATGAGACCTCTCTGACTCTGGTCTTTCTATTGCTTGTGTTTTGTTTTTATCTACTATTCTCGGCTATGCCATCGTCTCTCTGAAGGCATATTTATGTTTGTTTTCCTTCTTATCTTTTTTGATTGTAAAGGGTTCAACCCCTAGTTTTCTACCTTACTTTATCAAAAACATAGACCCCAAAAGACAAAATAATGTAAAGGCATTTAAGCTTAATCAATCCAAGTTTAGGAAAGTCATTCATTATCATCCAAATGTGTTTTTGCTTGATAATGAACATGTTGATTTATCAATGACTAGCTGTAATTCAATGCTTCTATGCCATTAATCAAACATAATCCTTTTTTTCCATAAATAGCTAAAATAAGGAATGACCATATAAAACAAATTTACTAATCAATTTTCCTAAATTCAAAAAGTATATCACTATTTTCCCACATCTTGTTAAACTTACAGACCCACAAATTTTAAATAGAAAATATAAAACAAAATCCCAAACTCCCCATGATTTAGCATCAAAGGATAGTCAAGATTATTAAAAAAATATTAAAAAACTTCATATATAAATAATTTTTTGGTTCAATTAAGTTGGGTGGTCCTTTGCATATGAGTGGCCGAGCTAAATCTATTATGTTTATTTAACTTTGTTTTTAGGGTCATAACTACTTGGATGGGGGCACTCTATTTTCATGTATTTTTGTAGAGTACTTAGATTTATTGTTTATTACTTGTTTTGAGTCACATCACATTTATTCATAGAATAAGAATGAGATTACTCTTTCTCTAATCATGGATCACTTGACTTGGTATGAACAACTTTCATTGGAGACTTTGAATCGAGCTTGGAGAGAGGTCTTATTTAAGTTTCATGTCAATTTCATTATTATATATACAAATAACACAAGATGTGTTCTATCTCTAGTCAACTCTGATCTTATAATTTTATAGGTTGTATTTTTAGAAGCCTTTCCATTCCTAACATTCCTTGCATTGATCTTAGATTCACCAACTTTCTCGTTATAGATCATCAAATGTATTATTTGGTTCCTACTAAGGGCATGTTCAGTTTTCAATTATGGAAAAGACATTGGACTAGATGTAGTTGTCTTATGGAATACAAAAATGGAGTGGGGGGATTACATTTTGATGAATCTATTTTCTATGGACCTATAATGAAGATGTTTTATTTGTAGCTCATAGACTAATGGATGCCTTTTTTATCCTCTCTCATGAAACATATACACTTGGGGAATTATTTATATATGGAAAACATATAGATTATGTTGTTATGAATATTTTTTATTTCTTTGTGATTGTACATAAAAATTACTACATAAGACTCTTACAAGAATCTCACCATTAAACAACACCCACAAAAACTATTACACAAAAACCTAATAAAGGTAAACTTAATTATGAACTTGGCCCTAATAAGTGCATGATAAGTGATTTACTCAATAGAAATAAATAATAATAATTTTAGACTATCCCAACTTCAAAGACCTTTGGAGGTAAAAAAATATATCAAAGATTGATCTAGATAGAGATGCTTCAATACAAAACTACAAAATGGATAGTTAGAAATATGTCAATATATTTTTGGTCAAAGAAGAGTGAAAACTAGAAAATGGTAAAAACCCAAACAAATGTTTAGCCTATTGGTTTTTAAAAAGTCATATAAAATAACTCTAAACCAAAAATTATAGACCTAAAAATATAAATAATCAGTTCTTTTAATGACAGTCCAATATCACCTTGGATGACCATGTACTTTATTCCACCAATGTAAATCCCTATTGTTACAAGGGATCCAAGCTAAATAAATTCATTCATTATCCCAGTCACCTCCTCTGGTTTAATATATAGACAAGATAAAACTAAGCTCAATCCAATGTCTGATATACATTCCCTACATAGCATAAATAGATATTATCTAGAAAAAAAACCCAATAAAATAAAATGTCAAAACCCTATTAAATAAATAACACCAAAAAGAGATTTGAATCTAAATTTACAAAATCTTTGAATAGTGTATTATTAATGTGATGAGTATTATATGTTACATGAAACAATAATATTTGTTCTGATCTCATGGACATGAAATACTATTGAAAAAAATAGCTAAAATGAAGCAAATAAGGCCTCCGGCATGTAGTGACCCCAGGACACATGACTAGGTCTCCTTACAATAGAGCTTGCAATGTGGGTCTGTCATATTTTTTTATTTCTATTAAGCTAACAGTGATTTCATACACTCTGTTGAGGTTGTATGTCACTTCTATAATAGGTCATGAATAGGGAGTAACCAGAATGTAGTAATTCATCATGCATGAAATCATGACTCTACCTACAAAAAATTACTTCAACTATCAGGATTAAAGCCAAGGATGGATTGACTTGTTAAACACATAGCAATTGCCAACATAAATCCTTTTCAAAAAATTAAAATCATCTTTGCATGTGATACAAGTGGCCTATGTTGAAGGATTTATTTGCATGAGTTGAGGGTTTAAGTGAACAACCGAAGATTTGGATCCTAGGAGATTTAATCACTTCTATGATTACTTTTTAGGATATGGATCAATTCTCATAGAGTAAAACAATGCAGTCCTTGGTGTACACAAAGCTGGCAATAGCAGTCAATTTTTTTAGCCAATAAAGGTAGAACAAATAATATTATTTTATAACATTAGTTAAACACCTTTCAAATTACTTAGGTAAAATGCTTACATATTTTCCATCACACAGATCAATACAATCTAATTAGCTAAGATATCAGGGAGTAATAATTGATTAAAAATAAACTAGAGGCATTAGTCTACCTTTTGAGACTAATAACATTTAAAACAATATAAATATTATAAATTTAGAATTTAATATCTAGTTTAATTAATTTTAAAAATGTTTATAGTTTTTTTTTAATTTTATAAATAAAAATAATTCTAGTTTATTAATAAAATAGATGTTTTTATTTCATTATTTTTCATTAAAATATAATATTTAATTCATTATATTTTTAATAATTAAAAAATAATTTAAATTAAATTTATATATTAATTTAAATTAAATATATGTTATTTAAATTTTGAACAATAAAAATAATTTTGGTATTTAATTTATAATTCCACCTTTTAAAAATAATGGTCATATTTAAAAACTAGATATATTTTAACATCAAACACGACTAAAAACATCTAAACACTTCAAAAATTCAATACTAGTTCCAAAGGGAATACACTTGAATCATAAAGAATATGATAGGTTCAAATCCTAAGAGAAAAAGTATATATGTTCCTATCAAGGTAGCAAAGCTAGTAACTCCCTTGACTCATAGGGATTACATATTATTTTCATATAGAGCGTCATAATGAACCTTAAAATAACCCTTATGATAAATGACTTGTATTCTATAAAAATAAGTCATAAATTTAAATCTTAAGGGGTGGGTTTTATTTCAATTGGAATTTATAATCTAGTATCTCATAATTTTTTAATGGGTTTAGTTTTAGTTTATTTATGATGTATAATTAATTAGAAAAATAATCTATTCATAAAACATTAAAATTAAAACCTAGTTTCAGTCAATTTTAAGGTTTTAGTATAATAATTTACTGTAGCATTAAAAAACTATCACTTAACATCAAAGCAATAGCTACATAACTACCAATTTCTATAGGTGGTAGTTTTCAAACCTTAATTTAAAGTAACTAGTCATTGTGTCCACTATAGCCATAAAAGTACAGTAACAACATAGAAGTCATCTCTTCATATTCTTAACACATTTTGAGATCCTTTAGTGTAAAAAAGACATCTCTGAGCATTATAAGAGGAGTCATGAATTCAAAGAATATTATTAGTGACCAAATTTAGTGTTTATCTAAATTTAGGAAGGATTGGAGAAATGAATACTAAAAAAATCCAAGTGAACAAGATAGTAGTATACTAAATTTGTTTTAGCATACTCAGTGTGATATGTCTTTAGCCATAAGAAAATAAGAAGCAAAGTGATTTCCTTTTTCAACCCGATTTTCCCTAGCTTGGGGTTTTCCAAACCAAAATATTTTTGTCTTGGTATCTCCATATTTTATGTGTTCTATTAAAATTTATTTAAAATCATGTTTTAGTTTTAAAAATATTGATTATATCTTTCAACAACACATTGCATTAATTCTAAGTCATTTGAGCAATCATAATCATCATTTTGTAGCAAATTCAAAGTAGAACATTATTTTTTTATTCTATAAATTTTTAAAATAATTTTAATTGAGAGATTATAATTCATTTTTGATTGGATCAGATTAATATTTGAGTCATTTTGGAAAGTTTTGACTATATTGCACCACTATGACAAGATCTAGAGATGAAGAATTGCTACCTTACGATCATGAGAATTATAAAAGAAGGTGGAATTAGAAAGTTAGAGAAATGTATCAATAAGGATGATAAAATTTTGATAAGAGAATAGTTACATTAGATTCATGCATAAAATCTATGATGAAGTCCCATGACACTATCACCAAACATCAAACACTCACAACTAAGAACCAAAAATCCATGGATGTGATGGTTAGTTTTATTTCCAATAATCTTGGAATTTGAGAGATCCATGAAGAATTACAATAATACTAGTTCATGGACATGAATTTACATCCTCCTTGATTTAAATTTTAAAGAGATTTTAGAGTTTAAACCCTATGATGTTAAAGGGCTAGAATAGTAAATCAGGGTATAAAATATGTAGTAAATACAATCATTGATTTGTACAAGAATATACATAATTTAATATTCTAAAAATAGTAATGAATCACACAAGTATGCACTTAGCTCGAAACTAATTGAGATAGATGAACATGAGGCTGGAAATTGGTGTAGAAGTGAATCAAAGTGTCACAAACTAGAAATAGGTCTCAAAACTCCTGGATAGTAACTTAGTTCCTTGGACAGTAGTGCATTATGCTAGTATCCTCTATGTTATTCTATTGTCTTACTAAAAATTATTTTAAATTTTAGGAATAAACTCTCCTAATGATAAGACACATGTGCCTATGTGAGAGAACCCTGCTCCACTATCTATGACCTATTTTTGACTGATTTAAGAGTAAACCTTAGACCTCCATATTTTTAGGGTATTTGAGTGGCATATGTAACACAAGTGTGATGTTAGTTAGGTAGGTTATATTTCCTCAACATATTATTGTGTTGAGAGTTTCCTACATACCAATACCTCGAGAAGGGATTAAGCTTGATGTAGTTCTCCCAATCTAAGTGTTGGTGCAAGTGCAAGTGCAAGTGAATGATAATATGGGTGAAAACTTGAGTGCTTTGAGTGAGGCTTGATACTAGAAATCTGAGTAAACTAAGATTAGGAGTGTTATATATGGCTATATGCAGAAGTAGGGTAGAATAGGGATCAATAACCTTGATTTGCACAACTTATTTCTGATTTTGTTTGTATTGTTGAGCATGGTATTGAGATGTATTGATTGCCATTGATGTCAAGGTGATCTTATTACATACTGTATTAATGACAAAGTGATGGGTTCTAAGTGGATTTGAGAGTGCATATCATATGTGCAAGTATTTAAGGTGATTGGCCATGTTTGAGGGGTCATATGAGGGTACAACAGTGCTTGGGGTACTTGTGGAAGTGAAATTAATTCATTAGACCAGTCTTGTGAAGGTCTAGGTTATCCTCGTTAACTTGGTAGAAATTCTTGAGTAATCATATTGATGACATCAACATTAGCATGTGTGAAGGTTTCAGAAGAAAGTGGTCAGATGGGTTTATTCAAATTTATGCCTAGATCATGTTGTTCAAATTTGAAGTCTTGATATAGTGTATATAAACTGTTATGGTGGTACAAATTTGGTCTCCCAGGTAGATTTCACTATTTTTTATAGCCAAATTTACAATATCAAGTGACCACTGGAATTTGAATGTTTGATTTTACAAAGGAAAACCAGTCAATAGTTTTTTGTTTATAACTTTTGATATTGGATAAATTTTATGGTGATGTAAAAATAAAAGTGGTAGATGACTTCAATGGATATCCAAAACAATTGATTAGGAGGTTTTAATGGTTATAAAATTACATTTATTACATGAGAGATTTGACTATTGTTGATTGTGTTTTTTCTAAATAAACTAGGGTATAAAGAAATGATTTTAGAAGTTAAAATATTGATAAAAAATTATTTGTATAAAAATAAAAATAAATTAGACTCCATGTAGATCATCCTAAAAGTGATTTTGAGTTTTAACTATTTGTATAGGTGTAGTTATTGTAGGTCAAAGTTAACTTTTGTTGACTATAATTATTGCATGTCTAAGTAAGCTTCTTGCAGTGGTGTTTATGATCCTTTGGAGGATGAGTGAAGATATATTATGGATTGGATGATGTTCCTGAGGTATTTATCTTTCCATCCATATGTGTATCGTACATTTAAATTTTATATTTATTTAGTTTGATCCTTTTTTGTGAAGACAATGTTTTTGGGCTAATTAAGCCTAATAGGTCTTTAAGGCCTAATGGAGGTTTCAGAGTATGAGAAAATGATTTGATGTTTCTTAAAATGTAAAAGGATCATACAGGATGAAATTAAATTTTTTTGGGTCATTGGTAAGGGCTATCTAAACCATAGTGTCTCAAAGTGTTCCATGAAGGTGAATTAGGTCTCCATGGGACCTATTGAATGTTTGAGGGCTAAAAGAGGTTTCATAAGGTGAGCGAGTGTCTTGGAGTGTTTTATGACTTGTTAAACATAAATATGGCATGGAGTAAATTTTTTTAAAGTTTTTAAAATGGTTCCATATTTGGTTAATGTCTATTGGTATATAAGTGTAATAAGTGGACTAATGAAGGGTTAATCGCTTAGGTCTTGATTAAGCCTAGTGTGTTGTTTTGAGCCATTTGAAGCATGCACAAAATAATGAGTTGATCTATATTATATGTAACATTTAAAAAAATATATTTTTTGTTTATCCATGAAGTTAAAGTGTTTTTATGGACCAATATTGACCAGATAAATAATCATGCATATGTATAAGGCTATTTTAGCCTAATTGAGCTAGTTAGATTTTTGGTGTGTGAAGTGAATTATATATGAGTTTGAAGAATGTTAAGAGGCCATGAAAACATCCTAAAATAATTTTTAATATTTTACAATGGCATAACACTATTTATTTTATGTCATGATCAATTTTGAAGATTGAGGATGAGTAACGAGGTGTATAATGATCCAAAAGGTTGTTTTGGATACATTGCTCATGAGTTAGATAATGGGATAGTGAAATGAATGGTTTGATAATTTTAATAAGTGTGTGAGGGAATTAAAATAATAGAAATAACATGTTTAACATGATATGAATATATGATAGTGGTCCCAAAGGTGGTGAGCTATTGGAATGCTTGTTTCAAAACTAGATAGGCTTATTTGTCTAGTTGAGTGATATAAAAGAGGAAGAGGATTGTATGAGGTAGAAAGGTAGGTTTGAAGGTTTTAGATAAATATAATTATATAAATATGTATATAACACATCAAATAATATTTGTAGATCATTTTTGAGGTAATTGATTTGGTGTTTGATCATCTAGGGGGTTGGAGCCTCCTTGTTAGTACGTGCTAGCTAAAGGTCGAGTGGGTGCTTGATGAAATTGAGGGGTGGTTGATATTTGATCATTTTGTACTGATATAAATTACATTAATACATTTATATTATATTATTAAAAATCTTGTTTCAAGTGGGTTTTCTCCCCCATGAGGGTTTCCTACATAATTCATGTGTTATGTGTTTTGATCTTGAATTATCTTTTTTGTTCATTATAATGAATGATTTATATTGTTCATGAATGCTTATTTTGAATGGTTAAGAGTTTAAAGAACTTTAATTGAATTTTATTTTATTGCATCACTGATTCACCCCCCACTTCTTAGTGATTTCACTTCCAACAATTGGTATCAAAGTAGGGCCTTTAGGAAGGCTTGACAACTAGAAGGTGGTCATTGATGCACAAAATGGATAAGAAACTAAGGAATGAAAATCAAGAGTTGATGTCTATGGATAAGGATTATGAGGATAATATTTGTACCTTGAAGAGTGACAAGGTCATAATTACTAAATAGGTTGAGAAGCCTATTAAGGATCTCAAATTTAAGTTAGAATATGCTAATGTAAAAGTGAGTTCTATGGAGGCTCTTAAGGAGAAGGTATGTATCTTTAATTATAATATATCCTTAGAAATTAAAAAGGATAAGATGACTATTCATGATCTTAATAATAAGTTAGAGGTTAAAAATTTAAGTTTGATTTAAAATAAGGCTAAGTGTGATCAATTGAAAACCAATCTAGGCTCCTTGAAGGTTGAGCATGAGAATATAGTAGTCAAAATGATCAAGGTTAAGATGAGAAGCTAGTGGTCAAAATGAGCAAGGTTGAGCAAGATAAATAAAATCAAGTAGAGAAGGATGATAGAATGAAAAACAAGGTGAGAATACCAGAAAATTAGACCAATGCCATGAGGTTTGCTAATTCATCTCCTAATCAATGTTATGCTTTTAATCAATTTGGTCACATTACAAGAGATTGCAAAAGGAGAAGTAACTTGTCAAAATGAGATACCAACCATATAAATCAAAAGGTATGAATGATATTATTTATTTCAGATGTCATAGAATTTTTCATATTGTAAAATATTATATGAATAGGTTGAATGAGTTATCAAGGAAAAACAAGGTGTATGGAGATCCTAGTGTGCAACGAAGAGGTCATACATGGATATGGAGACCTAAGACTATTAAGAGAGATCAAATTGAGACCAAGGATGAATTGGTTGATGATCATATCAATAAAGATAGTTTTTTAGTTGTGGTATATATTAAATCAATACAATAATATTATTTATAAGGGTATGTTGACAAAGGAGTAAAAGAGAAGATGGATGAGCCAATCAAGCCTATGAGGAGGCTTGGAAAAGACAAGAAAACTAGTGAGAGCATAGAGAATTGGGAATATCCTAAGTTTTAGGTGTTATAAGTACCATGGTATGTGAGGTATCTCTATTAGGCTTCATATAGGAATTAATCAATCATTTGAAGTTTCATGGAATGGTGTTGCAAGGTTGATAAGTGTGAAACTAGTTAATCGGTCAATTTATGTTCTTTTATCTTTATATATATATATATATATATATATATATATATATATATATATATATATATATATATAATTTGGTTTCAATATTTTCAAATATATATATCACCTACTCAAATTTATGATAAGTGACTTGAAGGTATGAATTTGTTTGTGGAAGAAGATCTTACTTTGAGTGTCCTCAATTAGCATAAGGGTTCTAATGTAATAAACCCTTGACATGGTGTATCTTGGGTTATACAATGAGTTGGGTCACACAAATTGGTTATCTAGTATAGAATGATGATATACAAGTATTAAATTAGGTTATGGTCTACTAGAGTCAGACCCTTGGTGCAAAGGTATGGGAATTTAAAGTTATGTATCTTTGTTTGCAATGTTCCTATTTAAATTGACCTAAGAGAGGAGTATCTTTTATTGTACAAGAGAGAGGTCCTTGAAGGGATAATATTGTGAAGGTAAGTTTATCTTGTAATATAATGAAGGCATTAATTCAATCATATTTCATCCATAGATAGCCTAAGGAGGTAGATTTTTCAAGTTGGTAGCTTGAAGAACACTTATAAGCATGGAAGCATGGATTTATGTAAGTTTAGTTGCTTCGAGCATGTTCTTATTAATCAAATCATTTGTGGTTGTTTGATTCATATGAGAAGATTTTTAGACAATTTAAAGAGGTCATTTAGGCCTAATAGGATAAGCATTTGATTCATTTATCTCATGAAAGGATGTTGGATAGTTTTGGTAACCTGTGTGTGGATGAAGATGGCTCCATTCAAGGTATGTTCTTGTAAGAGAGTTTGCTTATACATGTTTGAAATATTTTGGTTTTATTCAGGTGGAATGTTTATTTATGGGTATATAACTCAAGTTTATTTAGGAGTATGTGAAGTTTGGGCATGATATCTATAAGCTAATAATCAAGGAGTAATTCAAATAAAGATATGTTCTCTTCAATTGATAATATGCAAGGTATGCATATAGTGAGGGGGAGAATAGATGTGATGTTTCAATTCCAAGGTGCTTGTACGATTTAATATGGTTTAATAATAGGTTATATTATATGAGAATGATGTTAATGGGAGCTTTATAATCTCTGTGAGTAGTTTTTCAGGTCCAAGGATCATGTTGGCATGTTGAGAAAGAGACCCTTTGTCATTAATGTCAAAGGGGGAGAAATTTTAGAATGAAGGAGTTGTTCACTTTGAGAGAGAGTATTATGAAAGGTGTTTACCATAAATGAAAAATGGGGATATTTTTTACCATCATATATATATGCATTGATTTCCATTGATGTCAAAGTGATCTTAGTACATAATGCATTAATGATAAAGTGATAGGTTCCAAGTGGATTTAAGAGTGCATATCATATATTCAAGTATTTAAGGTGATGACCATGTTTGAGGGGTAATATGAGGGTAAATAGTGCTTGGTGTACTTGTGGAAGTGAAATTAATTTAATAGAGTAGTCTTGTGAAGGTCTAGGTTATCCTAGTCAACTTGGCAAAACTTCTTGAGTAAGCAGATTAATGACATCAGCATTAGCAAGTGTGAAGGTGTCAAAATAAAGTGGTCACATGAGTTTGTTCATATTTTTTCCTAAATAATGTTGTTAAATTTAAATTATTGATATTGTGTATATCAAAAGTTATGGTGGTGAAAATTTGGTCTCCTAAGTAGATTTCACTATTTTCCATACTTAGCCAAATTTGCAAAATCAAGTGACCGTTGGAATTCAAATGTTTGAATTTACAAAGGAAAACCAATCAATAGTTTTTTGTTTATACATTTTGATATTTGATTAATTTGATGGTGGTTTAAAAATAAAAGTGGTATAATACTTCAATTACTATTTAAGAAAAATAATTAGGAGGTTTGACTAGTCGTATATTTGTATTTATTCCACATGAGAGTTGATTGTTTTTATCTGAATAAATTAGGGTGCAAAGAAATGATTGTATAAGTAAAAATATTGATAAAAACTTTATTTTTATAAAAATAAAAAATGAATTATACTCCATATATATCATCCTCAAAGTGATTTGGAGTTTTGATTATTTGTACAGGTGTAGTTATTACATGTCAAAGTCGACTTTTATTGACTATAATTATTACAGGTCTAAATAAGCTTCTTACATCAGTGTTTATGAGCCTTTGGGGGCTGAATTAAGGTGTCTTATAGATTGGATGATGTTACTTATGTATTGATATTTACATATATACTTCTATTTTACATTTAAAGTTTATATTAAGTTAGTTTGAGCCTCTTTTGTGAAGATAGTGTTTTTGGGCTAATTAAGCATAATATGTCTTTAAGGCCTAATGGAGGTTTTAGAGTATGAGTGAATGATTTGATGTTTAATAAGAATTGAAAAGGATCATATAGGATGTAGGTAAATTTTTTGAAGTGTTTTGGGTCATTGGTAAGTGCCATTTGGACCATAGTGGCTCAAAGTGTTCCATGAAGGTAAATTAGGTCTCCATGGGACCTATTGAAGGCTTGAGGGATAAAAGAGGTTTCATAAGGTGAGAAAGTGTCTTGGAGTGTTGTATGACTTGTTAAAAATAAATATGGAGTAGAGTAAATTGTGTTAAAGTGTTTAAAAGTGTTCCATTTTTTGTTAAAGACTATTGGTATCTAAGTGTAATGTGTGGCCTAATGGATGGCTAATTGCTTAGGTCTTGCTTAAGCCTAGTGTGTTGTTTTGAGCCATTTGAATCATGGATGACATAATGAATTGATGTATATTTTATGTAATGTGTGTGTGTGTGTGTGTGTGTGTGTGTGTGTGTGTGTGTCTATATATATATATATATATATATATATATATATATATATATATATATATATATGTTGATCCATGAAGGGAATTTTTTTGTCCAACCAAGATTGATTGGAGAAAGAATCATGCATATGTATAAGGCTATCTTGGCCTAATTGAGCTAGATAGATTTTTAGTGTGTGAAGCGAATTATATATGAATTTTAAGAAGGGTAAGAGGCCATGAAAACTATAAAAAAATCATTTTGAAGATGTGATAAGGATCTAAAATTATTATTTTCATGTCATGAGCAAGTGTGAAGATTGAGGATGAGCAAAGAGGTGTATAGTGATCCAAAAGGTTATTTTTGAAACATTGCTTGTGAGTTAGATAATAGGATAGTGAAACAAATGGTTTGATAATTTGAATAAGTGTGTAAGGGAGTTAAAATCATGATAAAAATATGTTGAACATGTCATGAATATATGATATTGATGTTGAAGGTGGTGAACTATTAGATTACTTGTTTCAAAGCTAGATAGGCCTATTTGTCTAGTTGAGTGATATAGAAGAGGAAGAGGCTTTAATGAGGTATAAAGGCAGGTTTTCAGGTGTTAGAGAAAGATTAAATATATAATTAGGTATATAAGACATCAGATAAGATGTGGAGATCAGTTTGGAGGTGATTGAGTTGGTGCTTGATCATCTAGGAGGTTGGAGCCTCCTTACTAGTAGGTGCTAGCTAAAGGTATAGTGGGTGCTTGACCAAATTGATGGGTGGGTACTCCTTTATTAGTTATTTCTAGTCTAAATTGAAGAAATACATTTATAATATAGTATTAAAAAAAAAATTCAAGTGGGTTTTCTCCCCCATGAGGGTTTCCCACATAATTTATGTCATATGTGCTTTGATCTTACATTGTCTTATTTGTTCATTACAATGAATGGTTTATATGCTTCGTGAATGATTATGTTGAATGATTAAGAGTTTTAAGAACTAGAGTTGAATTTTATTTTATTTCATCACTGATTCACCCCCCCCCCCCACCCAATGATTTTTTCCAATAATTGGTGTTAGAATAGGTCCTTTAGGAAGGCTTAATAGCTAAAAAATGGTCCTTGAAGCACAAAATAGCTAAGCAACTAATGAAATAAAATCAAGAGTTGACATCTATGATAAGGATTATGAGGATAATATTTATACCTTGAAGAGTGACAAGTTCATAATGGCTAAATAGGTTGATAAGGATATTAAGGATGTCAACTTTTAGTTAGAAGATGCTAATGTAAAGGTAAGTTCTATGGAGGCTCTTAAGGAGAAGGTATGTGTTTTTAATTGTAATATATCCTTAGAAAAAAAAAGGATAAGATTAAAAAAGGATAAGATTAATATTCATGATCTTGAGAATAATTTATATTCTAAAAATTCAAGTTTGATTTCAAAGAAGGCCGAGTGTGATCAATTGAAAAATGAGCTAGTCTCCTTGAAGGTTGAGCATGAGAAGCTAGTGGTCAAAATGAGCAAGGTTGAGAAATAGAAATAAAATCAAGTCAATAAGGATGATAGCATGAAAAAAAAGGTGAGAATACCAGAAAGGTAGCCCAATTCCATGAATTTTTAAAATTCATCTTATAATTAATGTTATTCTCGTAATCAATTTGGTCATATTGTAAAAGATTACAAAAGGAGAGGTAACTTGTCAAAAGGAGATAACAACCATCATAAATAAAAAGGTATGAATGAAATTGTTTGTTTTATATGTCATAGAGTTTGTCATATTTAAAAATATTATAATAATAGGTTTAATTCATTCTCAAGGCAAAACAAGGTGTATGGAACTCTTGGTATGCAAGGAAAAGGTCATACATGGATATGGAGACCTAAGACTATTAATAGAGTTTAGATTGAGACCAACAATGAATTCATTGATGAAAATATAAGTAAATATGGTTTGTTTGATGTGGTAGATATGAATGTAAGACAAGAATAATATTTATCAAGGTATTTTAACAAAGGAGTCAAAGAGAAGATGAATGAGCCAATCAAGCCTACGATGAGGCTTGGTAAAGACAAGCAAGCTAGTGAGAGTATGGAAACTTGGGAATATCCTATGTTGAAAGTGTTATAAGTACCTTGGTAGATTATTTTTATCTATTAGGCTTTATATATTAGTTAATCAATCATTTGAAGCATCATGAAATGTTGTTGCAAGATTGATAAGTGAGAAACTAGTCAATGGGTCAAGGTATGTTATTTTGTCTTGATATACTTATAATTGAGTATAGATTATTTAATTTTATTTAAATATTTTATAAGATATATATATATATATATATATATATATATATATATATATATATATATATCACCTATTAAAATATATTCAAATTGATTTTAAGGTCTGAAATTTTTTGTGGAAGAAGATCTTACTTTGAGTGTCCTCGGTTAGCATAAGGGTTCTAATGTAAGAAACCCTTGACATGGTCTACCTTGGGTTGTACAATGAGTTGGGTCACAAATTTTTTTGATATGGTATAAAATGATGAAATAAAAGTATTAAATGAGGTTATTATGTGATATAGTTAGTCCCTTGGTGCAAAGGTATGATAATTTCAAGTTATGTATCTTTGTTTGCAATGTACCTCTTTAAAGTGACCTAGGAGATGAGTATATTTTCTTGTGCAAGAGAGAGGTCCTTGAAGGGATAAGATTGTGAAGGTAGTTTTATCTTGAAATATAATAAAGGAATTAATTTAATAATATTTCATCCATATATGGACTAAGGAGGCAGCTTGTTCAGGTTGGTGGCTTGAAGAGCTCTTATAATCATGGATTCAAGTAATTTTAGTTGCTTTGATCATGTTATTATTGATCAAATCAGTTGTGGTTGTTTGATTCATATGAGAATATTTTTATACCATTGAATTAGGTAATTTTAGCCCAAAAATATAATCATTTGATTCATTTTTCTCATGAAAGTATGTTAGATAGTTATGGTAACCTATGTGTGGATGAAGATGGCTCCATTCAAGATATGTTCTTGTAAGAGAGTTTGCTTGTATATGTTTTCAATATTTTGGTTTTGTTCAGGAGGAATATGGAGTTCATGGGAGATAACTTAGGTTTTTTAAGGAGTGTGTGAAGTTTGGGATTTATATCTATAAGCTAAGATTCAAGGAGCAATTTAGATAAAGGTATGTTATCTTCACTTGATAATATGCAAGTTATGCATAGAGTGAGGGGGAACATATGTGAGATGTTTCAATTTCAAAGAAATTTTATTGTTGAATATGGTTTTATAATAGGTTATATGATATTAGTGTGATTATATGGGGAGATCTATAAGCTCTATGATCAATTTATCAGGTACAAGGATCATGTTGGCATGTTGAGAAATAGACCCTTTGTCATTAATGTCAAAGGGGGAGAAAGTTTAGAATGAAGGAGTTGTTACCTTTGGGAGAGAGCATTATGAAAGGTGTTTTACATCGATGATAAAGGGGGAGATTTTTTATCATGGTCTTGAGGTGAATTAATTGTCATTGATTTCAAGGTGATCTTAGTACATAATGCATTAATGACAAAGTGATAGGTTCCAAGTGGATTTGATAGTGCATATCATATGTGCAAGTATTTAAGGTGATTGACCATGTTTGAGGGGTCATATGAGGGGATAATATTACTTTGGGTAATTTTGGAAGTGAAATAAATTCATTAGATAATTCTTGTGAAGGTCTAGGTTATCCTAGTCAGCTTGGTAAACTTCTTGAGTAAGCATATTGATGACATCATCATTAGTATGTATGAAAGTGTCAAAAGAAAGTGGTCACATGGGTTTGTTTAGATTTATTCCTAGATAATGTGGTTCAAATTTAAGGTATTGATATTATGTCTATGAAAATTTATGGTGGTGAAAATTTGGTTTCCTAGGGATATTTCACTATTTTCCATACTTATCCAAATTTGCAATATCAAGTGACCATTGGAATTCAAATGTTTGAGTTTACAAAGGAAAACAAGTCAATAGCTTTTTGTTTATAACTTTTGATATTGGATTAATTTGATGGTGGTGTAAAAATAAAATTGGTATAGGAATACAAGGTATATCTAGGAAAATTGATCATTAGGTTTGAATTGTTGTACAATTTCATTTATTGCACGTGAGAGTTGACTATTGTTGACTATGTTTTTTCTGAATAAACCAGGGTGCAAAGAAATGATTGTAGAAGTAAAAATATTGATCAAAACTTGTTTGTATCAAAATAAAAAATGAATTATGATACATATATATCATCTTAAAAGCTATTTGGAGTTTTTATTATTTTTACAAGTGTAGTTATTGCAGGTCATCGTTGACTTTTGTTGACTATCATTATTACATGTCTAATTAATCTTCTTTCAGTGGGTTTATGAGACTTTGGAAGTTGAATTAAGGTGTCTTATTTATTTTATGATGTTACTAAGGTATTTATATTTCCATCCATATGTGTATTTTATATTGAAATCTTATATTCAGTTAGTTTGAGCCTCTTTTTTGAAAATAGTGTTTTTGGGCTAATTAAGCCTAATAGGTCTTTAAGGCCTAAAGGAGGTTTCAGAGTGTGAGTGAATGATTTGATGTTTATTAAGTATGTAAAATGATCATATAGAATTTAGTTAATTTTTTTAAAGTGTTTTGGATCATTTTTAAGGTCTATCTAGACTATATTGGCTCAAAGTGTTCCATGAAGGTGAATTAGGTCTCCATGGGACCTATTGAAGGCTTGAGGGCTAAAAGAAGTTTCATAAGGTGAGTGTCTTGGAGTTTTGTATGAATTTTTAAACATAAATATGGAATTTATGAATTTGTGTTCAATTATTTCAAATGGTTCCATCTTTGATTAAGGGCTATTGGTATCTATGTGTAACATGCAGCCTAATAGAGGGCTAATTGCTAGGTCTTACTTAAGCATAATGTGTTATTTTGAGCCATTTGAAGCATGAAAAACCTAATGAGTTGATGTATATTGTATGTAATGTGTCAAAATATATATTTTTATGTTGATCCATTAAGGTAAATTTTTGTTTTTGTCCAAGATTGAATGGATAAAGAATCATGCAGATGTATAAGGCTATTTTGGCCTAATTAAGCGAGTTATATTTTTGGTGTGTGAAGCGATTTATATATGAGTTTTCAGAAGGGTAAGAGGCCATGAAAACTATCATAAAATAATGTTTAATATGTTTCAATGGTATAAAATTATTTTTTCTAAGTCATGAGAAATTTTGAAGATTGAGTATGAGCAAAGAGGTGTAGAGTGATCTAAAGGGTTGTTTTGAATATATTGCTTGTGAGTTAGATAATGATATAGTAAATTGAATGTTTTTAGAATCTTTTTAAGTGTAATATGGAATGAAAAGAATCATAATTAAATTTTAAGCATGTCATGAATATCTAACAATGATTTTGAAGGTGGTGAGCTATTGGATTGCTTATTTCAAAGCTAAACAAGCCTATTTATCTAGTTGAGTGATATAGAAGAGGAAGAGGCTTGTATGAGGTAGAATTTTAGGTTTTCAGGTGTTATATAAAGATAATTATATTATCATGTGTATAATACATCATATAATATGTGGAGATTAGGTTGGATGTGATTAAATTTGTACTTGATCATCTAGGGGGTTGAAGCCTCCTTGCTAGTTGGTGCTAGCTAAAGGTCTAGTGGGTGCTTGACCAAATTGAGGGGTGGGTGATCCTTGATTAGTTGGTGATAATATAAATTAAATAAAATAATTAATAAAATATTATTCCAAAATTTTTTTTTGAAGTGATTTTTTTCCCCCATGAGGGTTTTCCACATAATTCATTTGTCATGTGTTATTATCCTCCATTGTCTTCTTTGTTCATTGCAATAAATGGTTTATATGCTTCATGAATGCTTATGTTAAATGGTTAAGAATTTGAAGAATTAGAATTGAATTATTTTATTGCATCATTGATTTCCCCCCTCTTAGTGATTATGCTTCCAATATTTATGTACTTGCATCTCATTTTTATCTAGTGTGTAAAGGGATAATATTAATGTATATATTGATCTAGTGTTTTTCTAGATGTTATTAGATCCTAGGATGACTCTAAGATTCCTTAAGAACTATAAATATATACATTAGGGTTTAAAATAGGTATGTAATAGTATCATGGTCTTTTGGTCACTAGCATAATGCGCTAGTTTCCAAGTTTCCAAAGGGTCATGCTAGTGTCCAGGTGGCATAACCTGGGACACTAGGGGCCTGGATTATTAGGAGAAGTTTTGGGACTAATTTAGGAATGTCTAAGGATGGGTTAGACATACATTAAATATAGATAAGGATCAAAATATTCCCTAAGATAATTCTAGGGTTAACCTTTGGGTAGAGTGGTCTCAATTAACACTCATTACACTCAAGTGACATTTTATATGACTAAATTTGTGCCCCCCCCCCACACCCCCCCCACTTTATTCTATAAATTTAGCAAAGTGAAATAACTAGGATAAAGGAAAAATAAGAGTACATGTACTTACCTAAGAGGTTAATCCCTTGGATTTGGGTTTGAGTATGTGATGCATGCTCCATTATGTATCCTATAAATGAAACATCGATGAATCCATCCTTTATTAAGGAATATCAAAAGAAAAGATAAAATTTAGTTAAAATGAGAGAGAGAGAGAGAGAGAGAGAGAGAGAGAGAGAGAGAGAGAGAGAGAGAGAGAGGAATGAATACACCTCACTAGGTACATGAAATAATGTAAAAACTTGGTGACATCCTTGATATGTGTGTAGCTAGTGATCAAACGGTGAATAGATTGGACTAAGATGATGTCTTACTCAATCCCCATGTATGGGTGGCTTAATAACTCAATGCAATTTTGAATCCATCATTTCCCACCCCTACTTGGTGAATTATAAACTATGAATAACTTGTATTGGTCTGATGGATTATCCAACCCTCTTATGTATGTGGCTCAAGAACTCAAGTAGGCTATGACTCCATCATTACCCACCCATGTGTACTAGATACATTTGTAACTAAAATTGTGTATTGTAACTAAAGTTATATGTTGTAGCTAAAATTGTGTGATGTAACTAAAACTATGTAGGATGGATCTAGGGCCACTTATAAACTCTAAAATGAAAAATAGCTCAAAGGCCTCTTGGGAACTCAAGAATGTAGCTCAGAGACTATGCAAAAATGCCAACCACTATAGATGAAATAAGGCATCAATATGGTATGAAACTTGGTGTAAATGGTGTTTGGATTATATAATGTGGAAAATGGAATAGAGTTTTCATTCCATCTAAGATGAGCTAGTGCAAAATTGATCATGTGGAAATAATGTCTTATGCACATGCCCCCAATTTTGATATATATATTATGGATTCTAAACTGAGTTAATATATGTATGTGTATATCTAAAACTAAAATGAGAGTGATCATGTCACACATGATGCCTCCAATATGATAAAAATGGTATGATTTTTTGTAAAACTTAGCATAAATTGAGCATATCTAAGAATTTATGACTAATATAGTGCAAACATGAACTATAACTACCATAAATTTATGGCCAATCTAGATTTTCTTATTTCTGGGGCTATTGGATAGTAACACAGTCCTTTGGATAGTAGTGCATTTTATTAGTGTCATATATGCCATGATAGTGTTTGTCTATGTTTTTTAGATTCAAACTAAAATTGATCTATGTCTAACTATTTGTCACTATCTTTTCCTAATTTTATACTCTGTATTCTGTGTCTGTGTGTTGAATATTGTGTTTGAGTGCACCTGAATGGATTTATATCTAGGACAAACCTCTATGAATGTCTCCTCTTTTGAGGGGAGTTGTTGAACATATGCAATAAATGTCTTTTAAATAAAATATATGAAACCCATATGTTATCCTAGGCATATACAATATATGTATGATAAACCAATATAATGTCTATACATGACATTAGAATGTAAAATAATCTAAGCATAAGTTGGTACTATACAATATATGTTAGATTTAGCATTCACAAAGTTGTTAAGATAGATATAGCAATGTGAACATGTATATGAGTATAAAATCCTTATATAATCTATGTAAACTACCTGGGGGTATGGGTCATGATGTCTATCAAGGCACCCAAAGAGGAAGGGGGAGATTCATGAGGTCCCTTATGGAATCATAAACTAAGTGAGTGTAAAAAGCAAGAGACAAGTGCCATGGCTATGACACATATATGAATGCATACATATAACACACATGAGGAATGAAAATTAGGCCAAGGGGACAAAATACAAGAGACACAGGCACATGTCACTAAGTTTGAGAAATCAAAAAATACAAGTACATGTTTAAATGTCCATATGCACAAAGAGTAAGTAATGTTGGCTTAGATCCACATGAAATGTCATGTTCAAATGTCTATATACATAATCAATAAGGAACACATAAGGACATGGATACATGTCCAAAGCATACACAATATGAAAATAATTGGTGTATAACCATAGAATAATGGCATATTCAAACTCCCTCGAATAGATATAGAAGTAAAGAGGCACAATTAAATATAAAACTAGAAAAGATAGAAATGAAAGTATGTATGAACATGTGGTACAAATCTGTATAATATCAAAAATGTACATAAAGTGAGTCTATATTAGTATTAGTTAGCAAAAAATTAGTGTATTATAGAATGATATAACCTAATAAATTGGAATTTGTGTATAGGATTCCCCCAATAGGTGAATGTATCAATGTTGTATCTATGTATCTATTTATGTGCACCTAGTGGGTAGATAGTAGAAAATATGGATCTATGTAGAAGGATTGAATCCTATAGTAATATGTAGTCACTTGAAAAATAACAAGTGAAGCATAATGTATGATAAAAATTAACTATATTATCATAGATAGCATATATGGTACCTAGCAAATATAAGGAATGTAAACATGGAAATGCATAGAATATAAAATTTTGTATTTTCTAAGCAATATTTGAATGTTTTTGTATTTTATGAATATAAGCTATGTAGAATCAATCATGAAAATAAAATAATATACAAGGATCAAGGTAAGATAAACTATATATAATAAGAGAGATACTACTAACTGATGAATCTAGAAAGAGACTTGTGATCAATGTGTCCTATATCAAAGAGAGGAAGAGTCATCATGTGTGTTATTTGATGAGAAATCTAAGATCAAGGGATCATATGTACTAAGTGATATGTATTTGAAACTACCTATGGAGTGGACCTTTGAATTTTTGAAGTAAGCTAAATTGGCCTATGAACTGTGGGGTTCTTAGGAACCCGTATGGTGGAAGGAGTTATAACTATAATTGATTCTCTATGCTTTAACACCGATCTATGTGGTAATGGGGTAGAGAGAGGCTCTCTATAATCCATAAAATGTCTCAAATGTATGGGTCTCTTTAATATATATCTCTATGTTAAATTACATGTACATGATGATGTTATAATATTAGACCTCACTTACACGGGTGGTTCAATTGATATTGGATGTGTGCTAATAAAATCTATGTGTTGAATAGTAACTAGTGTATGCTTTTTAACTGACTATGGAATAGGTAAATGATATCATATGTAAGGTCCTCAACTATAACTACATGATTAAAATTCATATATTTGAGACATGTGTATGGTAGATAGAATAACTCAAAGTTTTTATATCTAGTGCCTACCTTAGAACATATCAAATGTGTCTACACTAGGTATGACTATGAGTCTAGTGGCCACTTATGTAGACCCAACCTGTAATGATAGTAATATCTCCCTAATGGATCTCTAAACATGGTTACTAAAGCCATGAATAAATGTAAATATTTTAGAAATGTTTTAATCTAAATAACCCAAGTTTTGTAAAATTTTAATTGTACACATATTAATTCTTGACCTATTGTAATCCATGACACTGTAAATTCGATGATGATCAATGTAGGCTCGTATAAATATTATGTATAAATATTTGCCATCTTCTACTATCTCCTACTTTTATAAAGTGATGAGAGGTCTAGTTGGCACTCTAGTATGATACACACCAATGATATTATGTAGAGGGTGTGTGTCCATTGTATGAGTATGATAAGATGTTAGCATTGGTTATGCCTAATATGTATAATGAACACTTGAAGTGATTATTGTCTCATTATTTTTATGGTTTGGAAATGAACCTAAAAATATTTTTAATGTTTTTTATTTTATTGGTTGTGGTCTAGGTTCCTCTACATGATTGACAATATTAATGATATTAGCTTCTATCAAATCTTATATCTTATGTTGCAAGATGATGCATCTATTTATAGTATGATCGAGTGCCATGTGATAGTCATAAAATGTATTGGCATCATAATTCCTTAAAAGAGGCCTAGTCATATCAACCTCTTTTATGGGAGGGAGAGATATGACATTGTATTCTAAGAGTTGCTAGAGAACACGTGTTGGTGATTGAGGAAGAATTATAAAAGGTCTTACTGGAGGAAATGATATAACCTTGTGAGGGGGTGGATCTAAAGTCACATTAACTATTATTTTTGAATCATTATTGTTCTCATTGGGATTTACCTTTTATGGGGGATTATTGGAACTCTTATTAATCAAATTTTATTTAGTTGTGTACTTTAATTTACCCATGGAGAGAATCTTGACTTCCCATTCTTTCATTTTATGACAAAGATATGTGAATGATGGAAAATTATTGAATGGGATATCTTCATGAAATGTTGGTAATAAACTCTATTTGAATATGTATTAGATTTATCTATCTACCATGGGGATAGTAATCTTTTCTAATATAGTTTTATATCGTAAGACATATTTAGCTATTGGCTCAATGGACTTTTGTTTGAGTTGTGCAACTTGAGCATAAGAAACCTTATCACTGATGTTTATTTAAAAGTGTGCCAAAAACATATATGCTAATGGATTTAATGTTATGATGGACTGATTATGAAGATCATAGAACCATTATAATACATATTTCCTTGAACTACAAGGGAATAACTTAGTGAGAAGGCAATCATTAGACATGTATTCCAAACATGTTGCATGAAAGGATCATAGATGATGTTCTAGGTCACCCTTACCATCATAAAAAGTAATGTTGGGTGCCACAAATCTAGATGGAAAAGGAGTTGCCACTATATGTTGTGATAAAGGTGTATGTAGAGGAACATGAGAATCCAAGGCTTGAGGTGGTCTAGTGGTACCCTACTAAAGATTTAACACCTTGGCCTAAAGATCATGGATATCATAATTAATGGATTATACATATGGAGATTAGGAATGCATACTAGCCATAGGAGGCATTTTCACTAGTGAAGGTTACCTAGTTATAATAGGTTGTTATAGAATATGAGTTGCCCCCATAGTAGGTGTAATAATATTATCATCTAGGGGGTTAGAAGATTGACCAATTGATGTGTTATTAACTTCTAATATAGCTTGTAAAATCTGTGTATCATCATGGGGATGTTCATGAAACCTATCTTTGAAACTTTGAAATATTTTATCCTTATTGACTATAAGATTATCATTATCAAGTGTGGGGGGTATATCTCGAGTCCCATCTTTTGCATCATTTTTATCTTGATTTTATTACTCATGTTTGAATGTATTATCATTAAAATCCATATAATCAGGATGTGAAGGATTAATTAGGGGGTTGTAGCTATCCCTTCGTCCATGGTATAGGCTCTAATGGAAAGAATGTGGGTATGCTCAATAGGGATACCACTAAGCCAAACACTTCTTCATAAATGAAAATATATAAATCTTTTAGATGTCATATAGTAAATAAAATGAAATAGGGATTTTATAGAAAAATATACAAAATCTAAAAATCCTAACACAACTAATGGAAATAGGAAAAAAATGGATACAAACCTTAGGAACATCTAGGGCTAGGGTTTTGAATAATATTCAAAGTAAGTCAAGTTCACCAAATAATTTAACTTTTAAGGGATTTTGGATTTTAAACCCTAGGTTGTTAAAGGGATGGAATAGTAAATTAGGGTATAAAATATGCAATAAATACAATCACCAATTTATTCAATAATTTACCTAATATATTTTTCTAAAAATAGTAATGAATCATAAAAGTATGTACATAGCTATAAACTAACTGAGATAGATGAATAGGAGGATATAACTTGGTGTAGAAGTTGATCAAAGTGTCCCAAATTAGAAATAGGTCTTAGAACTCCTCTTGAATATTAGTATGGTTCCTTGGATGGTAGTGAAATATGATAGTGTCATCTATGCCATGCAAGTGTCCTCTTGTTGAAAACTATGTGAACTTATAAGAATATCCTCGCCTCAGTCTGAGACACATGTGATTATGTGAATGATATATGTGCCACTATTTTTGATTGATTTAGGAGCAAACCCTAGACCTCTATATTGTTAGCATATGTTAGTGGCACACATAGAAAATGTGTGATGTTAGTTGGTAGGTTGGACATCCTTGACAACCCACTTGATTGAGAGTTTACTACATACCAATACCTTGAGAGGGGATCAATCCTGATGCAAGTGCAAGTGAATTATAATATGGGTGTCATCTTGAGTGATTTAAGTGAGTCTTGAGACTAGAAATATGAGTAAACCAAGATTAGGAATCCTGTAGATGGTTGTATATAGAATTAGGGTATAATAGGGATCAATGACATTGATTTTCATAACTTATTTCTTAGCTTATTTTTATGTATTTGCATTTGATTTCCATTGTAGTGGGTAAAGTGATAAAATTGGTGTATACATACTGATCTAGTCTTGTCCAAATGTGATTCGAGCCTAGGCTAAACCTAAGGTTCCTTGAGAATAGGAAATATGTCTACTGGGGTTGAAAAGAGGTAAAGGATAGTAGCACAATCCCTTATGCATGAGTGTTATGTGCTAGTCTCCAAAGGGCAACACTAATGTCTAGGTGGTAGAACCTAAGGCCCTAAGGCCCTAGATCTTGAGGGGAGGAACTAAGACTACTTTATGAATGTCTATGGATGGGTTAGACCGACACAAAACCTAGATAAGGATTGAAAGAGGCCTGAAGATAGGTCTAGGGTTAAGTTAGGGATAGGGTGGTCTCAAGTAACACTCATTGCACTCAAGTGACATTTTATATGACTACACTCCTAAAGACAAAAATAAAGCTAAGGTCAAATATGAGCATACCCATTTCAATGTTGAGTTCAAAGTTGAGATAAAAAATTTAAAAGGAAAATAAGATGTTTCATTGTTATAAAATGGGTAGAACTCATGGAAGTATATTTTAGAGTGCATAAATTTCAACATATTTTGTTTACACTTCTCAAGATGAAAGGTCATATTATAATGTGATGGGGAAGTTATCTAGTATCCTTTGAAAATATGAATAAGTTGGATGTAGATATGTGGGATGAATTCATATAATTTTTTCATAATAATTTTTATCTGATGGTAATAAAATAGAGTAAAATATTTAGTGATGGTATTATAGGCAAGGAAGAGGATAAAGTTTGTAGGTATATATAATGGAAATCCATAGACAAGCCATGCTCATGGGCTTGGACTTGGAAGATGAAGATAACTTTACCAAGTACTTTGGAGGTATCCATATGTACCTAAGTATATAAGTCATCTCAATTAATCCACCAGAGCTTTATGACACATGTATGCAAGTATAATACACTGAAGAAGAGAAAGGCAAGGAGAGGGATAACCCTCAAATAAAAATAAGCCCACAAATTAGTTTATGAACAAAAAAACCATCTTATGATGTATTCAATAAGGGTATGTGTAAAGTTAAGGGGAATGTCACAAATTTGAATATTTTTAATAATCCAATGAATCATTTTCACCATTGTGTTATACATGGGTATACTAAATTTAAATGTTAAAAGTTACATCTAGAATTATATCCAAAGAATCATTACAAGGAGGACCCTAAGATGTCCATATCATATTTTAAAGCAAAATTAGAGGTTGAAATAGATGAAAATTTTAATGTTTATCATAAGTTAGGTTTCATCACTACTGTGATCTAGGAATTTGACTCAAGAGAGGATGGTTAGTATGGTGTTAGTTCTAAAATGAAAACAAAGTGAAATGAACACACTAATAACATAACATCTCTAGACCTAGACACTAGGGAGAGCTTAGTTAACAAAATCAAATGACAAGCACAACTAAAAATCAAGGAATGAAGACACAATAATTCCTTTCACCTTCCTTGGATACTCCAAATGCCTTTGCAATGGTGGCTTTCTCGGCTTGTGCTTCAAGAGATCTTTTTCAATAGAGTGTGGCTACCTTCATCTCCTCTTGGAACCTTATGGATTTGGATTGGATTGGCTTCGAATCAATTTGGAATTATAACACTAGTTGCATGAAGATTTTGGAACCAATCTTGCATTATCACTTTATACAAATTAAGCTTACAAATGATGTTGTGAGGCCTTTTATTTATAGATTTTTGGATTTGATCAGAATCAAACTCAACCATCCATCTCAAGATTAAGATGTGTGGTTGAGGATTAATTCAATCTTTGGAATTAAGATTTTAATTATCCTCATCATGGAATTAGAAGAAGGGGAAATTAAGAGGCATAGAGGGCATCATGGAAGGCATTGATGAGGCATGGAGGGCATGAATCCTGATATTTGTGGTATTTATGACCTAGGGATGTCTTCCCAAGAAATGAGGTCACTTGATGATGCAGATATTCCATATTCATTTCCAAAAATAAATATTCAAAAAATTTCCATGGAATTCTTAATTAAGCCTTAATTTGGGTTAATTAGCTCTTAAACATGATTAAGTACTTTATGCACAAATTACTTAGATTGATCAGAATGCCTTGTTATTGGTCATAAATTTGATTAGATTGGAATTAGAAGTCTACATAAAACACATTATATGCATATTCCCATTTAGAATTTTTCAACAACAAATAATAAAGGCACAAGTCTTGTGTAAAATATTTGATAGGAAAGGGTAGTCTAGAGCACATAGGTGCAAATTTGGCATTTTGACTCAAAATGAATTGATCAAAGTTAGCTAGCCCATAAATTGCATAGCCCCATTTAGGGATACCTTGGCCAAAATTGGCACTTGAATATGTTAGTTTCACATCATTTAGCATGTTCTAGTGTTTTTAGTCCAAATTATGCATTTTAGATGGAAATTGGCCAAAATCCTGGTTGGAGGTTATTAGCAACGAGTTTTAGGTGTCTATAGTTTGCCCCTATTTGGGAAGGAATTGCAAGATATAAGCATAGTAACATCTTCTCAAAGAATTAAAAATTCATGTATGCCTACAACTGTAATGATGATAAACTAACTGTATGATGCCCCCTTGAGGTAATGGTTAGCACAAGCAGGTTGGCAAATGATCCCTCAAAAAGAAAGAAGTGAAATGAGGGGACCAAAGAAAGGAAAGATGATGGAGTGAAAACACAATGATAGTGAAAAATTAGTCAAAATCATTAAGAATTCAAGTGGGATAGTGCACAATGGTTTGCCCAAAGGTGGTTATAAGCATTGTACCCTGATAGTGGTAATGTGGTATGATAACATAATGATTTGCCCAAAGGTGGTTATAATCATTGAAAAGATGGAGCTTCCCTAGTTAGGAAAGACAAACAAGATAATAACATGCCCCTGTATAGGTAGAAAGATTAAATTGATGATAACACAATGATTTGCTCAAAGGTAATTATAATCTTTAAGAAATGCAGGTGGGACGGTGTGTAATGATTTGCCCATAGGTGGTTATAAGCATTGGACCCCGATTATGGAAAACATGATAAACTTGGTTGAGGCTGATGATAACTTAATATAGAAGGTAATGATGAATAGGAACAACCTATTGGTAGGGAGATGCTCATCTAAACTAATAAAGGCTAAAATTCTTTCATGGTCAATTATTCTATTTGGGATATGATTGGGAGTGGAATCAAGATGTTTGTACCGAAGAGATGCCACCATTTTTGAATAGAATTCTTGAAGCTGAAGTTTGTTGTATCATGTGATGGTAGGATTTATAATATAACACCATAAAGACTTGACCAAAATATGCATAAGGACTAACTCCTATAATACAATAGTCAAATAGAAAACAATGCACCAATGATAGAAACCATGATGACAATGTAAACATATGAATATGGATGGATTCAAGTGTAAGTGTGGGCAAGGAATCACTCAATGAACACACATAAATTGAATCAAGGCAACAGTGCTAAAATCAAACAAATAAGCAGATAAACAAATAAAATAAGTAAAAACAAATAAACAAACAACACAATAGAAATCCTGTGATCTTTGCCCCTATAAAATAGGTGAAAACTTAAAAAATGAACTAAATGAAGGAATAGAAGAAAATAAATGGGGTGGTTGAGTTGTCTCCATATGCACTGAGCAAGTGGACACTACCTACATAGTTCCATGGATGTAATAATTAAAAACTTCAAGCCAAATGTAGTTCTCCAAGGGAATGGGAATAAAATGATAAGTGATGAAAACAAACAGAATGGATGTGATAGAAGAATAGGAATGGTCTTGAAAAATGGAAAGTGTGTGAGAGAAAAAGGCCAAGAAAGATGGGGAAATTAAATGACAAGTGATTTTCTTGTAACTTAGTAAGGGTTCCTAGAATCCTTAAGGCAAAGAAGTGGTCAATGTTTTTATTTTTTTATAGTGATTTTCAAATGTTTTTGGAAGTGTTTTTGTGTGTTTCAACTTAATCAAGAATGATAAGACACCAAATAGTTCAAGCTCACAAAATAATGAGATCACTTAACTAAAGTTTCTCACAAAATCATGAGAGCATGACCTTGATTGCTCATAAAATGGTAAAAGTGTGGCTTAGATTTCTCATAAAATGGAAAGAGCATGGCTTAGGTTTCACTCAAAATGGTGAGAGCATGGCTTAGGTTGCTCATAAAATGACAAGAGCATGGCTTAGGTTGCTCATAAAATGGTGAGAGTGTGGCTTAGGTTACTCACAAAATGGTGAGATTTTGGGGTAAAGGGGTGATTGAGATGACCTCAATAAGTATTTAGCATTGCCTACATAGTCCTAGAATAGGACCTCAAGTCACTATAGTTCTACCCTTACAGCAGAGGGATTCAACTAGTGTAGCAACCAATTCAAATAAAATAAGCACAGTTGGTAAAAAGACATAGTATGTCATACGAAGTGGTAAGTTGATATGTCAAGGCTTAGTATTGCCCCTAGTTTGCCCATAAGTAGTTATAACTAAGACACAATAACATAGATCAATGGTACTAATTTACCCAAAGGTGGTTATAATAAGTATCAAGATTGGTGGTAAGAAAGGACTAACAAATGAAGGATGCAACTGCCAAAACTTCTATCATACTATCCTAAGATATGCTCCCTATCTGAAATACTTGAACCAACTAATGAACTAATCAGATACCTTAATTCTAAAACTATGTAATGAATGACAAAAACTAAGGTCAAATGGGCTAGGTTTTTAGAACACATTGGGTCAATACGTCAAAAATGGAAAGTAAATATGAGAAAGAGGATGAATAATGGTAGTATATGTATAAATAATAATAGTGATAAATTGGTATAACTAAAATGGTCCTTATAGAAAATACACCTTAGCATTCAAACATAGTACCTCTTGAGATGAATAATATTCATTATCTCTAGAAGTTTGCCATTGTCTGGTGTGGCAAGCTTGTACGCTCTTGATCCATAATCTACAGTGATGACAAAAGGCCCTATCCAATTTGGTTTGAATTTTCATTTTTATTTCTTCTTAGCCATGTTATTCTTTTGGTTTTCTTTGAGAACAAAATCACCAAGTTCAAATTTTATATACTTTACACGTTGATTATAGTGGCCTTTGAGTCAATTTTGATATGCTTGAAGATTGTTGAGAACAGTGTGCATTTCTCATCTAGTAAGTCTAGATCTTGTAGGTGAGCTACTCGATAGTCATGATCATCCAAGACATGCTTGAAAGAGATGTGTAGTGAAGGAAATTCAACCTCAATGGGAAGGATGGCTTCAATACCATAAACAAGTGAATATGGAGTGTCTCTTGTGGGGATATGATGATTGGTATGGTATGCCCAAAGGGAAAAGAATATTTAGAAGTGCCAATCATGACTAACATCATTGAAAATATTTTTGAGAATGTTGACAATGGTTTTTTTGGATGCCTTAGCCTAGCCATTACCTTGAGGGTAATACACTATAGAAAAGTGTTGTGTGATGTTGTATTTAGTACATAACTGGTCTATATCTTTGTTCTTGAATGATCTTCTATTATCAGATATAATGTTAGAGGGGATACCATAGCAGTATATGAGATGGTTGAAAATGAATTTAGAAATTTTCTTTCCAGTCACGTAAGTGAGGGGTATAGCTTCAACCCACTTAGTGAAATATTTAGTGGTGGTAAGGATATGTTTATGGATATCAAATGAAGTGGGGTTAATCTTCCTAATGAGGTCAATTCCCCATGTCGAAAATGGCCATGGTATCAAAATTAGTTTTAGATTTTTTGTTGGGGAATGAATAAAATTAGCATGTCATTGACATTTGTCACATTTATTTACATATGCAGTGGCATCTGCATTTATTATGGGCCAATAATAACTAGTATGAAAGATATTTTTAGATAGGAGTACCCCACTAGAATGGGCTCCACATACTCCTTTGTGAACTTCTCTTAATGATAATGTAGACTCTGCCAAAGTTAAACAATGAAGTAGAGTTCTATCAAAACTACGATGGTAAAGAGTGGATCCAAGTAAAGTATAATGAGTGGAATGATGAATGAAAGTTTTGGTTTGTTTTCAAGATAGGCTAGTTGATATAACTTACTCATGAAGTTAGTTTTAAAGGTTTGAGTACCAGATATAATTAGGACCAATAATATCACAAATCATTACAACAATTAAATGTTCATGAGCTAGTGCTAACAAATTTTCAATGAGGAACTGATACTCTCTAGCTTTATCTATTTGTCAAATCAATGAGCCAATAATAGCCATGGCATCTGCAGTTTTGTTACTAGCCCTTGGTATGTGTTATAATTGAATGTTGGTAATTTGTTGCTTAAGAGTGTCGACCATGGCTTTATATGGGACCAACTTGCAATCTTTGGTCTAAAAATGATCATTGACCTGATGGATGATTAACTAAGAATCACCATAAACTTGGAGATGAGATATACTCTAGTGTACTACTTGTCCAAGCCCTACAATAAGTGATTCATATTTTTCCATGTTGTTTATACAAGGAAAGCTAATTTTAAATGATTTAGGGATTATATCCCCCTATGGTGGAATAAATAATAGGCCTTCCCTCGATCCATGCATACTAAATGAACCATCAAAATATAGCTTCCAGGGCTACTCCTCAAGGGGTGTATCAATAGAGGTCATGATGGATTCATCAAGAAATGGAAACTTGAGTGGTTGTGTGTCCATGAGAGGTTCTTCAACAAGTTGATCTGTAAGGACTTATCCTTTGATTGCTTTTTGATTGACATACTCTATGTCAAAATCACTAAGAAGCATGATCCATTTAGCCATTCTATCTTGCAAATATATTTTAGATAGTAGATACTTGAGTGGATCTAATTTGAAATGACCATGGTTTTATTATTCAACATGTAATGACGTAGTTTATGAGCCACAAAAACCTTGGCTAGGCAAGCTTTTTCAACATGAGCATAGTTATGTTCATATGTAACCAAGGTATGGCTTAAGTAGTATACAACATGATCCTTTCCATTATCATCATATTTAGCTAAGAGTGCCTCTAGGGCATGATCAATAGCTGATAGGTATAACAAGAATGGATTTCCTGGCATAATAGGTAATAAAATAGGTACATTGACAAGATAATCTTTGAGCTATTGAAAAGTTGTTTGGTAGTGATCATTCCAATGAAATGTAACTCCTTTCTTTAAAAGGTGCATAAATGGATGGCACTTGTCTACTAACTGAGAGATGAAGTATCGGATGGACTAGATCTTACCTAAAAACTACAGAGTTGTTTCAAATTAGTTGGTGGTGGCATCTTAGTTATAGCATGAACTTTAGTTGGATCAAATTTAATACCTCTACAAGACACAATGAAGCCAACTAATTTAATTTAAGTTACACAAAACACACATTTATTTAGATTGATTTTGACTTTGTACTCTCATAGTATTTCAAATATCTTATGTAGCACTGTTGGATGGTCGGCCTTGGTCTTGGATTTTCCCAATATGTCATCAACATAGTCTTCAACAATATCATTCATCATATCATGGAATATGATAGTCATGGCTCTTTGATATGTAGCTCCTAAATTCTTAAGGCCAAATGACATCCCCTGATAGAAAATTGTTCCCCATGGAGTGGTGAACATTATTTTATGTTGATCTTTTAGTGTTATTATGATCTGATTATATCTTTAAAATCCATCCATGAGTGAAAGAATTTCATAACGTACCATGGAGTCAATGATCATGTTGATATTAGGCAATGGAAAATAATCTTTAGGATAAGCTTTGTTGATGTCCTAAAAATTAGTACAAATTTTGATTCCTTCAAGATTTTTGCTAATAGGTACAACATTGGAGATCCATTTTGAGTAGTCAATGGATTGGATACATCCTGCTTCTAAGATTTTTTCCAAATCTTTCTTTACCAATACAACAATACAAGGATGCATCTTATGTAGCTTTTGTTTTACCAGTTTGGCATCAAGATTAACCATAAGGTGGTGTAGAACCAAGATGGGGTCTAATCTTGGCATGTCAGAATAGGCCCATGCAAATATATCCACAAACTCTCTCAATAAAGCTATAAAAACATTGTATTCCTCCTCAATGAGGGACATAACTAATTTTATCCATTTTAGGTTTGATAAAGTCTCAATGTTTACCTCTATTGTATCTTTGACTAGAAGGGTTAAACTGTCTTCTAGGATATCAGGAAATGACTTTAACTATTGGATTATGTTAGTGTCCTTTGTTAGGACTTGCTCTTCAACTTCTCCTAGGTATGATGAATCTGAGTCTCCTAATGGTAGTTTTGGCTATGTAAAAAAAATAGTTAAAAATTCTTGGAGAATTTGATAAAATACTTGTTGTTGCTCAAAACTAAACTCATATCCATAGGAAAGTTCATTGTTAGTGGTCTCCTGGTCTAAATTTGAATAAGAATGAACACCCCCATATAATTGTGCCTAAAATAGGTTTTCACCACTAGACTAGCCTTTATCTTTACTTTTTCCCTAGTCAGAAAGCACCTCAAAGAGGTTTTCACTATGGGATCTCAATGTTTTATTTATTTATTTTTGGCTAAAGGTGTTCAATCGGTCTCTAAAATAGGTTACAGGATCCAATGTGATTGAGAATCTTGATTTGTGATTTCCCAACAGAACATTGTCTCTAAGGCCTAAGAAATCACAGAATGCCTCATCATTTTGGAACTCATCAATCGATAGACTAGATTCTTCTTGGTTCCAATCTATCATTTGGGTATAATATAATGGCAATGGATTGTGATGAATGGCTTGGGTAAGGGTATAAATGGTATTGTTATCAAACATGTTGGTTTTAGCTAGGTTATCAAAGGTAAGTCTATGATCAGACTCTACTTCATTTTTGGCATAATCATCACTAGTCATTAGTGGAGTTTGAATAAAATATGTGGGGTCACCCCCAAGTGGTTTAAATCCAAGTCCATAAGGTCTTTCATACTTAGTCATAGAAATTGGCTTGATGGTTCCTTGTTGATTCGATATGAGGCCTCTTCCTTCATAATTTTGATCCTGTATGATCTTATTGGGAATAAGATACTTTGCATTTTTATAATAATCAGCTTGGTCATCATTATATAACCACGATTCATTCCCTTCAAGAGGGTCAGGCCTTAGGCTAGAGCTAGTACAAATGTGGCAGGTCCCTTATATTTTTTCTTTCATTGCCAATGCATATGTGGGATGGCCTTAGGTCACCCAAAGGTTTTTATATTCTGAGGAAGATTGGTGATATGAAATGTGTCATGGGTCACATATTCTCCCAATCCATTATCTAAAATGGTGAAATGATTAGAAGCTTCAAGAGGTGGCATGTAGGAAAGGGAATCTAAGGTATTAGGATCTATGCAATTATCTAGTGAAGGATCAATAAGTATAGCTTTTGCATTATCCTACTTGGAACTTGGATTCATGGCATACTAATAATTATAGCTTTGAAACTCAACTTCAAGATACTTGTAGTGTTCATACAAGTGTAAATCTCTTGGAATACTCACCTCTATCCCTGAGTGGGAAAACTTGATAAATTGGTACAGTGTCGATAGGACTACACAAATCTCATGTAACCAAGGTCTAATTAGAAGTATGTCATATGATAACTCAAGATCTAACACATGGAAAAGTGTATCATGGGTTAAAGGCCCAATGATAACTGACAAACTAATGGTGCCCTATGCTTATCTTTCCTGATTATCATAAGCTTTGATAGTTATTGTTTCTGGTTGGAGATCTATCATTGTGTGCCCAAGAAGCTTGATGAGCTTGAGAGACACTATGTTGAGGCTAGATCCATTGTCAATAAAGACATGTTTCACTTTATGCCATTTGATATAAACTTCTATGTATAACAGGTTATTATAGAGTGGGCCAAGGGAAGACTTATCACTTTGGTTGAATGTGACTTGTTGGGTTGGAGCTAGCTGTCCAACTAAAGCTTGAAATTTATCAAGGGATATGTCACTAGAAATAATGGATTGGGTCAAGAACTCATTAAATATGTTCTTGTGGATTATTGACGTTTGTATAAAATCCAAAATATAAATTTGTGCTGGTGTCTTTTGTAATTGGTCCACAATATCAAACTTCTTATCTTGGTCAGTAGTGAATGGTTTATTCTGAGGTTGAATAGTTGGTCAGATGATAGGAAAAATGGTAGATGGTTATGGGCCTAGTATAGTAATCTTCAACTTTTGAGTTGTGATTACATAATTAAGATTAAATACTAGACCATTATTATTAACTAATGTTGGAAATGGTGTGGGATTAGATAGGACAAGTCTCAATTACCAGTGTACTTGTATGTGTTCATGTGGCAAGAATGAGTTGTCACTATAAGATCCAAAAGGGGAATTCTTAGTTTTCTAGTTTACCTATATGCACTCCTAAGTCAAGAATATCCATGTGATTTAGCTAAATATTGTTGTTTAGCAATGGTCTACGTTGATTAGTGTTTGGTCTAGGATTAATGGAGATGGTGTTAATGCTACCCCCTACAATATGACCTACAACCCTATTGTAGTCATGTGAAAATGCATGTTACATTTGTTGGTTGTTACTATTTTGACCTTGGTTTTTCTATTATTTTGTCATTGTGGATTCTATTGCTAATTTTGTTGATTCTACTAGTTTGGCCTTTGATTATGATACTGTTGATTTTAATGTTGTACTAGCCATTATTGTTGTTGTTGATTGTTTTGCTACTATTAATTGTTATGTTAGGGAAAGTGGTTTTGATAAATCCTAAGAGTTTTATTGGAAGTGGAAGCACCATTATCCAATTTTATCTCCCCATTCTCCAACATATTCTCGATTAAATGCTTGATTTGGACACATCTTCATAGATTATGCCTGTTAACTCAATGATAGTCATAAAATTCATTTTCATGATACCAATCAAGATAAGGAATACCTTGCGGATAATGTTTTGGTATGGTCCAACTAATTAGATTAGTGGTAGCAAGCTTGTAAAATACAAACTCAATAGGTTTTCCTAGGTCACTAAATACATGACATGCAGGGATGATTCTTCTAAGAGGAGGTGTTTGTAATGGTAAATATTGCTATATTTTTTGTGTAAGTCTTAGTTGTTACACTTGTAGCATTGGTTGGAGAGGTTTCTAGGTAGGAGTAAACTGAAAGGTGGCACAGATGATGTCTACACAATTTGGACATGATGAGATTTGGTTACTCCATTTCTCATAACATTCCTAGTGTGATTGAATTACTTCAGTCTTTCTTGACTATTGGCCTATACCAATTGTGATACTTTCATTTGATTGGGATGTTGGTAATTTTTGTTATTGGTACCTTAATTTTCATTATTATAATTAAGTTTGATGACCCCTTTATTGATGAGCACTCACTCAATCAACAAACCTTTGTCAATGATCTCTTTGAATGTATGTGCACATTGCAGTTCTAGATGATAGTCTATCTCACTATGAAATTTTTTAGTAAATATAATAAATAATTGTTTATCTAGTAAATTGTGGTTGAAACAAATTGTAAGGATCATCCATTACTACAAATAACTTGAAAAACTCTCCCCAACTTTTTGCTTTATTTGTGTCAGGTCTACTAATGAAATATCATGTTTGAGATTATAGGAAAAGTGCTACACAAATTTCTTAGAAAGATCATCAAATTATGTTACTAAATTCTTAGGAAAATTCAAAAACCACTCCAATTCTTTTCCATCCAAGCTCCTTCGAAACAATAGTAAGAGGTATATGTCACTATATGCCACTAGTTGACATGCGAAAAAGAATTCGGTCAACTGGGCCTTAGGGTCACCTTTCCCTTTATACTTATCAAATTTGGGTGGTTCATATCATAGAGGAAATGATATCTACAAATAATCCATATTAAATGGATAAGAATACATATCATCCAATTTGAACTTCTTAGTTTACATCCCCACCTGAACGGTAGCAATTGCATCCTTCATCTGTTGCAATTCTTGGGATAGGAAATTGGATGGAATATTGGTTTGAGGGAGAATATTAGTTTGGATAGATGGTTGGGAGGTCACAAGTGGAACATTTTAAATATGGAATGATGGAGACACTAATTGGGGTAGATTGATTTGGTTGAGGAATGGATCAAGAATACACATATGTGGATTGGGATGTACTTGAAATTGCACATTTGGCTGCATGATATTCTGGTTTGGGTTGGTGATAAAGATTTGACTTAAGGGATTTTGTGGTTTGGATGAAGGGATATAACTATATTTTTCCTAGTATTTTTGAAAAGGGACATACTTTTGACTAATTGAACCTTGTTATTGAGTGGAAACTTGTGGACCAAAACCCTGTCTCTAAATTTGTGGCACATTTTAAACCAATGGTTGTCTAGTAGGTACTTGAGAAACTTAGGGACCTTATTGTTTCATGAATCCCTATGAGGAAGTAAAACTAGGTTATAGATTTGGCATCTATCACTAACCAATATTTGCATATTGTTGACTAGTTATTGCTAAGTTTTGGACTGGCATATTAGTCTGTGACTAAAAAGGTATGTTTATTGTTACTTGGAAAGGTGGAATATTAGTTTCCCCTGGTTGAGGTGGTAATTTACTTATCTTATAATGTGTTGATACACTAGATTATGTCTATTGTTTTGGAATACTACTTGATACCTATTGAGGGGGAGTAGGATTCATCACACTCTATCATTGATGCATAACATTAGCCATTGTTTGTTTATCTAATCATATAGGTTCTACACTTGAGGAAGTAGTTAGTTGAGGTTGGGGTATAAAAACTCGTATTCCTTGGTATGATGATATTCTCATGGTATTAACTATAGGCACTTGTTTTTGGCTAGTTTTTTATGTGTTAATACCACTTTGATCAAGATTGGATGTTGTTTGCACATTGTCTACTATGTTTTGCTCACTATTCAGTGTAGAAGCTGAAGACACTTCTTCAATAACTATCATATGTATCAAGTTATCCATCAGAATGGTTTGTAAAAATGGGTCAAAACTTAGATTCTCTTGTCCAATTGATTTGATCAACACTCCTATTGAAGGAACTAGGTCAATGAGAGGCTTACTTACCATGTTCATCTGATTGAAATCATTTGCTAAATTCTAGTAAGTTTGGTATGCTGTTTGCATTTGGTTAAAGTGATATTTCATAAAAAAATTTCCTCAATTAGATATACTGGGGTCTTGGTATTTTTTTTGGACTAGAGCCATAGGATTGCTAGAAGAAGCCTATTGATCATAAATGATATTATGGGACACTCTTACTAAACTTGGTAAATTTTCATGGGGGAAGTCTGATGAAAATTTAGCACCTACCTTATGGCCCTAACCAAAATATCATATGTGTTCTCTAATAAATGTCACTCAAATAAAAATGGATCATACATGGAAGTTGTATTAGTAGAATATGACTGTTAAAGAACTAGCTCATCTACTGTTGGTATTGTAGTTAAGTATTGTGCAGTTTTTTCTTGATCCTATTATATGTAAGATGGTGTTAATCAAATACTTATCCAATGGATCTTGGATTTGTGTTCCTAATTGCATACTATAAGAGAGATAAGAATCCACCTCATAAGTAATACTATCTACATATGGGTCTTGCACCATTTCTTCCTGTGCAACTACATTACTAATCCCTAAATTGTAGATGAGTCCAGTACGAGTGTAGGAATACATGTTGGGATCCATAGTCAATGTTTGGTAATAAAAGGTAAAAGAGTTCTATAAACTTTTAAAATGATAAAATATATTAAAAAAATGATGCTTTCAACTTGGTATAGATTTTTAAAAAGGACCAAAAGGTTTATGCAAATATTTGTGAGGAAATAAGCTATCATAAAATATCTAATGTTTCACTATTTAAATAAATACGAGAAAGTAAATGGACCAAAAAATCAAAATACCAAACTCTAAGGTTGAAGTGTTTCAAATCAATCTAATCTAGGAAATTAAAATCTATTAGGTCATTTTGCCAAACATGGCATCAAAATCTAGGATCAAACAAGGCATGTGTTAGGACTCTTGGCCAAACAACGTCAAAAGTTAGACTTTGAAAATAGATGAAAGTTTTAATCTAATGGATTTGAAACACTTCTAACAAACACTAGGCATTTAATTCTTGGACATGAACTTGGTCAACTAGGTATAGGGTATGAAATAAAAGGCACTTTAGTAATAGTTTATTTTCTCATTAATAATGGTATAAAACTTGATTCTTTTTGACAAACAAGCTAAACAAAGGTGAACAACATAACTGTGTTTTAGAAAAAAGATCAAAAGTACACTTGGATTGGTCTGAATATGTAGGAAAAAAACTGAAATTCTATGTAAGAGGGTCCATGAAATAATGTTTGAAATGATTTTGGAAATTTAATGACACTATACTACCCAAAATCTATGACAAAAAAAATTATTTCAAAAAATTCTCTAAGGCAAAGACATTTTTCCATAATTTTGATAGCATAACACTACCCTTCTTAACTCATAATGTTGTGGTGTATAGCCTTAAAGTGACAGTATTTAGCACAAAATGGCTTAAGTCTATCAAGTGATGATAATGATTTTGAGTCTTAAATAACCTTCAACCTAAATTAGAAATTAAACCTAAGTTCCCTCAAGTTTAATGCAAATGGTGAAACCACTTTAACACATCAACCCTATGAATTTGTAAAGGTGTAATTTTGAATTTAAATCATAAGTGAAGGACTTAAACAACTTTGATAAAGGTCTAGACTCAATTGGGCAACATAATTGCACCAAAGTGGATGATATGAATCTCAAGCTTTTGATGCACTTTTGAACAAGGCAAATTGATGATCTTATGTGGGCAACATAATGCCTCTTTATTCAAAGAAAAATGAGGACCACATGTTTGGTTTGGATTGTTTGTTTACACCAAGTTTTGACTCCAAACAAGACTTTAATCTAGGATAAGACCAACTAACTAATCTCCCTTAGATCTTAAACTGACAAGGTTGCTTGGTATTGTTGTAATCCATCAATATACATCATTTTAGAGGATTTTAAGTGTTCATCCAAAATTAAATGCATATTATATAATAGGGTTTTTACCCCCTCTCTCAAATGATAGTACTATGACATGGACCTTGAGGTGCACCTTGCACCAAAAATAATTTCATGACAAGTGGGGATTTGTCTAAAATCTAACAAGTTTTTGAATGATCTAGGGGAATCAATTACATAATGACTTTCATGCCAAAAAATGCAAAAGGAAAGCACAAATTTTGGGTTCATATCACTCGACTTGTTGCAAAAAGGTCTAGTCCTTTTTTCAACCACTACATCCTACTATTTTCTCAATATAGTGAGATGTCTAAAGTGCGACTACATCCCATGTGCAATTCTAAAGGAGTCAAATGAAGTCAATTCTAGGAGATAAAACCCTAGGTCAAATCTTCCCTAAAGAACTTGTGGGAGGTGATGAAGTCCCCCTAGCAAGCCAAGATGCATAAATAAATAAAGCATAAAATTGAAAGACTTTAGGGTCATTTTCAAGGTTACCTAAACTTTGATGAGTTTTGGGGGAGTGATTTAGACAATTTTCTTTCCAAGCCTTGGACTAGGATAATTGTAATAGGAATGGAAATTTTGATTCTAAAGGTTCCTTATAGGGGACAAATGGAAGAGCATACATGCAAAATTCCTCTTTTTGCCAAACAAAATTAATCTATTCAACTATTGCAAACAAAAATTGACAAGTGTGTTCAATTTTAAACCCAAATGAATTATTTGGTGGTGTTGATTTGACCCCTTGGTCTTAGTTGTAAACTTTGAAAACATTCACCAAAAATACCTAAAATTATTTATTAAACACCAAAATAAATTTCCTAATCAAATTTTAAGCATGCAAAAGTGATTTAAACATGTTTTAAGAAAATTTCCTGCTTGGTCCCGTAATAAAATTATTAGCATGTCCTTTAGCTTCGAATCCATTTTGAGTTTGAAACAAGAAACTTTGGAAAAGTAGGTCTCAGGTTTGTGTTTTTGGAAAAACATAGTGAGCAACATTGGTCAATATTATCAATGTCAGTTACGGCCAAACGATATCTGACCGATGTTGGTTCTGCTAACTGACATCGATTAAGCCAAGTAATTAATGTCAGTATTTCTACTGACATGACATAAGTTAATGTGTAAAAATTGTGGCAACCAAAAATGGCAAAATAAAGTTAGAAAACCAATTTGTAAGAGTTTTAAAAGCTCAAATAAGTTTTTTAAGGTTGCAAAAGGATCTCCTTCATGTGTAGGATGCACCTAGTCCCACCAGGCATGCCATTATGTGATCTAGGAATTTGAATCAAAAGAGGATGGTTAGTATGGTGTTAGTTACAAATAAAAACAAAGTGAAATAAACACACTAATAACATAACTTCTCTAGGCTTAGATACTAGGGAGAACTTAGTTAACAAAATCCAATGACAAGCACAACTAAAAATCAAGGAATGAAAACACAAAAATTCCTTTCACCTTCCTTGGATTCTCCAAATGCCTTTTTAATGGTGGCTTACTCAGCTTGTGCTTTAAGAGGTCTTCTTCAATGGAGTGTGACTACCTTAATTTCATCCTGGTACCTTGTGGCTTTGGCTTGGCTTGGCTTGGCTTGGAATCAATTTGGAATTATAACACTAGTTGAATGAAGATTTTGGAACCAATATTGCATTATAACTTTGCACAAATTAAGCTTAGAAATGATGTTGTGAGCCCTCCTATTTAGAGATTTTTGGATTTGATCATAATCAACCTCAACCATCCATCTCAAGATTGAGATATATGGTTGCAAATTAATTTAATTTTTGGAATTAATTTTTTAATTATCCTCATCATGGCATTGGAATAAATGGAAATAAGAGGCATGGAGGCCATGAATCCTAATATTTGTGGCATTTATGGCCTAGGGATGTCTTTTCAAGAAATGAGGTCACTTGATGATGCATATATTCCATATTCATTTCCAAAAATTAGTATTCAACATGTTTCCATGGAATTCTTAATTAGGCTTTAATTTGGGTTAATTATCTCTTAAACATGATTAAGCACTTTATGCACAAATTACTCAGATTGATCAGAATGCCTTGTTATTGGTCCTAAATTTGATTGGATTGGAATTGGAAGTATACATTAGATGCATTGGATGTGTATTCCCATTTAGAATGTTTCCAAAAATAAATAACAAAGGCACAAGTCTTGTGAAAAATATTTGATAGGAAAGAGTAGTCCAAACCACGTAGGTGAAAATTTAGCATTTTTACTCAAAATAAACTGATCAAAGTTAGTTGACCCATAAATTAAATTTCCCTATTTAGGGATACCCTAGCCAAAATCAGCACTTGAATATGTCAGTTTCACATCATTTAGCATGTTTTAGTGTTTTTAGGCCAAATTGTGCATTTTAGATGGAAATTGGCCAAAATCCTAGTTAGAGGTTATTGATGGCCAATTTTAAGTATCTACAACTACTAACATACAAAAAATGAACACAAAATAGAAGAGATGAGTAATATATTCCAAGTCAAGATTTAGGTAAAGAAAACCAAGGTAAATGCACTTGTTGATAGTGGGTCTCAATCCAATTTAGTTTTAGATGAATTTGTTGAGAATATTGGTTTAAAAAAATAATATTATCCTCATTCCTATCCATTGTTTTAAGTGAACAAGTTTTTAGATATTCAAATGACTAAATTATGTAGTTTCAAATTTTATATTAACCCATAATATATTGATGGTGTATAAGCATATGTGATTCCTCTTTATGCATATGATGTGGTGTTCATAAATCTTTAATTGTATCTTATGGATGCTATCTTCATGAGGAAATCTAACATTTACTGAAATATCAAGGTTGATATCATCTATAACATCAATACATATCAAAGAAAGCCTAAGCTTTCTCCAATATTATGATATATTCAATAAGGGTATGTGTAAAGGTAAGGGGAATTCCACAAATTTGAATATTTTTAAGAATCCAATGAATCATTGTCACCATTGTGTTATAAATGGGCATACTGACTTTAAATGTTAAAATTTACATCCAAAATTATATCCAAAGAATCATTATAAAGAGGACCCTAATATGTCCATATCACCTTTGAAAGATAAATTAGAGGTTGAAATATATGAAAGTTTTAATTTTTATGATAATTTAGGTTGCATCACTACTACCACACAAAAAGGAACAAGAAAGAGAAGAGATGAGTAAGATATTCCAAATCAAGATTTAGGTAAAGAAAACAAAGGTAAATACACTTGTTGATAGTGGGTCTCAATCCAATCTAGTTTTAGATAAATTTGTTGATAATATTGGTTTACAAAAATAATATTATCCTCATCCCTATCCATTAGTTTAAGTGAACAAGGTTTTAGATATTCAAATGACTAAATTATGTAGTTTCAAATTTTATATTAACCCATAATACATTGATGGCATATAAGCATATGTGATTCCTCTTTATGCATATGATGTGGTGTTCATAAATATTTAATTGTATATTATGGAATCTAAATTCATGAGTAAATATAACATTTATTGATATATCAAGGATGATATCATTGATACCATCAATGCATATCAAAGCAAGCCTAGGCTTTCCCCTGGTAAGTGTCAACTGATCCAAAAGACTCGTTTAATAAAATAAACAGTTTTATTTACTCATTTTTAAGGATAAACATCATGATGGGTTAGATATTTTTGAAAAATATTATACTAAAAAATTATTTAAAGGATTAGATGAGCTATTACACTATGAATAGGAATAGAGTATTAAAATAATAAAAGAGAAATAATACTAAAAACAAATTATGAAAAATGGCATACACACAAAATTTCACCCAAGATTTAACCCTTTTAGGAAAATAACTAGAGCACAATAACATTATTCCTTATTACATGTGAAATTATATGTATGAACATCAATAGGTAACAACTTAAGTGTCATTGTAATATAATGGGTACCAAAACTAAGGGCCAAGAATATAATCCATAACAATCCCCATACAACATGGGTTTTGAGACCACCCATATAGTAGTATGCATGAAATCATCCATATAGTCCTTAAAATACATATAATTACCCCATAAATTTTTTTATGGCCCATCCCCCTAAACCCCCATTCATGACAATGCCCTGAACCCTAATTTTCATGTTTGACTATATAGTAAGGCGTGTAAATCATGCAAAGTATAAAAAAAATATACAACATTTTGCACATGTTGAATGATTTTTATAGGGGCCACAAATTCATACTTTCATACTTTAAGGGAAATCATGTCCATTAATTTTTTTCAATAATAATATTTCTCAATACTCACAACCTTCATCAATGAATTGGAAACATTCTCAATTGTATCAAAAATTTTTAACAACCCATTCTTGTATTCAACCATTTCTCTTAAAAAATGGTAATGTAAATCAATATTATTTAACCGATAATGATGAACAATGTTCTTTTCAAACACATTTCACTTTAATTGTCACATTTTATCCTTACAATTTTTTGTAAGAGACTAATAGTCGAACAAAGCATTTATAACCATATTAATTTCTTATAGGCATGAGTGGTTTCTATGTAACCTTCATTTGTTCTAGATATTAAAATAGTTTTCTTCCTTTTGCTAATCTATCTCTCTATAACATCAAACAACTTAAACACATAGGCACTTGTACATCTTGAAAAATAGTGATTTCCGTCCCAATCAAAGTCCATAAAGCCTTGTAAATTCTAAGTTTTATTCTCACTAAGACTTCATAGAAAATAATATAATTTAAAGTTCCAATCATATATTTGAATATTATTTTCACATCATTCCAATTTTCTTTCCCAAGGTTAGACATAAATCTTCTCACAACTCCCACTACATGGGAAATGTCAATTATAGTGAAAACCATTGCACACATCAGCTTTTAATAAAATTTGCATAGGGAACCTAATAAATGTCATTGATTTCATCTTGTGTCATAAAATAATGTTTAGCAGATATATTTTGACCAATAAGAATGGTATAACTAACATGTTTACTTTCCTACATCCTAAATTATTATAGTAACATTTCAACATACTTTCTTTGATTTAACCATAATTTCATGTTTATACAATCCCTTTTAAATCTCCATACACAAAATAATTTTTACAATACTTAAATACTTCATATCAAATTGAGAATTAAACAAATTTTTTATTTTTTATTTTTACCAATAATCAACATGTCATCCATATATAAAATAATGATAACAAATTTATCACCTTTCTATTCTGAGTAAATGCATAGATCATCTTTGATTTGTACAATCCCAAGTCATAATAGATACATGTCTAACTTATGATTCCACATCCTTGGTCATGGCTTCAGGCCATAAAGATACTTTTTCAACTTAAATACCAAGTCTTCCTGTATTTTCACCTTAAAAATTTCAAGTTTCACCGTACATATTTCTTCTTCAAGATCTCAAAGCATAATTTTTGTCTTTAGATCCATCTATTATGTTTCAAGGTTAAAACCATGAACAATAGATAAAATAAATATAATTGAAGTTAGCTTAGAAATATGATAAAATATCTCATTAAATTTAATTCCCTCTACTTAAGATAATACTTTTTATACCAAGTTGGTTTTATACTTTTTTATTTTTCCTTTTGCATTGTGTTTATTCTTGAATTCCCATTTGCTAAAAATAGGTTTTCTACTAGGAATAAATTTCACAAAATCCCATTTTTGATTTAAATCCAATGACTCCATTTATTTCTACATGGCTTTCTTCCAATAATTATTTTCATTTAATCCATGATCTTCCTTCACAATTGTAGGATCTTCGTAACTAACTAATAAAATTGATAGCATAAATGTATAAAGGAAATCAGGGGGACTTTATCTATCTTGTTCCCTTATAATTTGATTTGATCTTATTAATTCTATAGGTTTATATTCTTCTTCATCTGATTCAGCATCCTCTACTTCATTTGTATCTTATTGATGCAACTCCCTATCTAGTTCATATTCTTTAGTTACTTCCAATTTATATATAGAATCTCCTTATTATAATTGAACATGCACCTTTTCAAGTTCTTATGTTGGTTGTAATTCATATTTTTTGACCCTTTTAACTTATATAAATATTACATTATGACCATAAATAATCTTATTTGTTATTGGGTTTCAAATTTATATTATTTTACACCAATACTATATCCAATAAATAAACACTTAATTGATTTATAATCTAGGTTATTTATTTTATAATATCTCATAAATCATTACATCCAAAGACTCTAATATGTTTTTGTTTTAACCTTTTAGGATTTATATGAAATTAAATCTTATGTTATCAAAGAGATTAGTAGAGTAAATTAGGGTAAAAACATGCAATAAATAAAACCACTAATCTATAATAAAATTTACCTAATTTAACCTTTATAAAAATAGCAATAAATATGTAAATGAGAAATTACCTAGAAAATGATGAAGACAAATGATTTAGAGGTTAAAAATTGAGGTAGAGGCTAGTATGAGTTTTATAAATAGGATCCAAGTGTCAAAACCCCTCCTAGGCAATAGCACCCTAATTGGATAGTAGTTCCATATGGCACTAGTGTCCTTGTTTTGATGGTAATGTCTTATGTGTAGAACTATCTTGATCTTCTATGTGTACCTATGTCTGGGTCTGTCAAGCCTATCCTGCACACATGAGTTTTAGATATCTATAGGTGACATATTTTGACTAATTTTATGAGAAAACCCTAATACTCCATGCTTCTAGGGCATCTAGTTGATATAAGCATTAAAGTGTGTTTGTTAGTGGGTTAGGTTGGACATCCTCAACACCCCACTATGATGAGAGTTACCTACATACCAATACTCAAAAGAGGGATCAAGCCTAATGTAGTTTTCCCTACCTAAGTTTTGGTGTAAGTGCAAGTGAAGCTAGTATGAATATTGACTTGATTGCTTTGAATGTGCTTGAGACTGGAAATATAAGTAATCTAAGCTTAGAAATGTTGTATATGGTTGCATGCATAAGTAGGACATAATAGGCATTGATAAACTTGATTGTGCACAACTTGTTTTGAGTTTATGTGTGTAATTTGCATATAATTTTCATATCCTAATTAGAGGGCTAAAATTCATGTATATATACTACTCTAGTGCTTGTGTGGGTGTTAAAAAAGGTTTAGGCCAACCCTGGGTGGTCTAAGATTTAAAAATATATATGTTTGTGGAAAAGGAGGGAAATGATAATAGTTCCAAAATTGGGACACTAGTGCTATGTGGTGCTACTATCCCTATTATGGCGCTAGTGTCCAGGTGGTATAAACTAAAAATAATGAAGGGGTAGGATGTTATATTAAGGGTTTAAGACTTATTTAGGGATGTCTAAGGATACATATGTCCTATAAAAATGTTGGATAAGTGTGAAAATAGGCCCTTAGATAGGTCTAGGGGTAAGTTAGGGGTGGGTGGTATCAAATAACACTCTTATCACTCAAGTGTCATTTTTAGGTGACTAAATTTTCCCCCACTTTATTATATAAATTTAATAAAGTGAAATGATTATAATAAAGTAAAAATAATCATACCTTGACTTACCTAAGAGGTAAAGCTCATGAATTTAGATCTGAGTATGTGAAGCATGCTCCATTACAAGTCCTACAAGTGAAACTTACATAAATCATTCCTTACTTAAGAGACATCAAAATCAAAGACAAAATTGAGTAAAGAAATAAAAATAAGTAAAAGGATAAAACTAAGCAAAGGGATAAGAGAGAGGAAAGGAATGAATACACCTCATTTGGTATGTGAACCAATGCATAAACATGGTGATAACCTATATGTGTGCATATATATATATATATATATATATATATATAGTGATTAATCATTTAATAACTTGGACTAAATTGATGGAATGCTCAATCCCCATATGTGGGTTAATCAAGAACTCAATCCAATTTTGACTCCATCATTACCCACCCCTGCTTGGTGGATCATGACCTATTAATATATTAGATTGGATTGATGTTGTGTCCAACCCTCATATGTAGGTGGCTCAATAACTCAAGTATATTATGACTCCATCATTGCCTAGTCATGTGTAGTAGATTCATATAAAACAAAAACCATATGATATAATTAGAAATGTCTAAATGGAGATGTCTAACTAGAGATGTTAGATCTATGGCCACTCAAGTCTATTAGGAAACTATAGTCCACTTGAGAATGCCAACCACTATAAATGAATTAAGGCACAAATCTGGTGTGTAACCTAGAACATGGTGTCTAATGTATATAACATAAATAACTCCATTTAGTGTATCATTCCATTTGATCAACTAGTGTGTAAGTGAGCATACAAAATAATGTTTAGTGCACATGCCCCCAAATTTGATATCTGAGCATATGGATTCTAGACTAAGTTGTAATAATCTATAATTGAGTATCTAAACTATAAATGGGAATGGTCTTTCCATTCATGATGCCCCCAATATGAGCAAACTGGTATGAATATGAGCTAAATTGAGTTAAAATTAGTAAATCTATAATTGAACCTATGAAAACCTAGACTATATATACTATAATTTTCTAACTAATCTAGAATTTTCTAAAATGGAGGCTACTAGATAGTAGTGCCATGTGGTACTAGTGTTCTAATTTGGGTTTTAATTTTTGACTATTATAATTTACATGCAATTATAACTAATATCTATGTCACTATTTCCCATTATGTTTACTTGAGTCTATTTTTTTTAATCTAAGCCTGCATGCATTTTAATAGCTTGATCTCTATGACAAACCCATATGAATGCCTCCTTTTTTGAGGGAAGTTGTTGAACCTATGCAATAAATTTCCTCAAAATAAAAAATCTCTATAAAATGTGTGTTAGCTAGAGCATATTTTATATTTACATAATAATCCAATATATTGTGTATACATAACATCAAAATGTAAGATAATCTGAGCATAATTTTGTAATATGTGATGTACATTATATCTAACATTCAAAAATTTGTCAAGATAGATATAAAAATGTATGTGAATAATAAATATGAGTAATAACTAAGTAACTACCTAGGGGGATGGGGCATGATTTCCATCATGCCACCAAAGTAGGAAGGGGAGATACATGAGGTCCCTCATGGAATCTAAAATTATAATGTGTAACAATAAAGAGACAGGTGTCATGGTCATGATGCATATAAGAAAGAATACATACAACATACATGAGGCAAACAAAGTAGGCCAAGGGGACACAATACCAAGGGCTTGGCACATGTCACTAGATCTGAGAAAGTAAGACATACAAGGAAATGTTCAAATGTCCACATACACAAACAACATGCAAATTGGCTTAGATCCACATGGAAGGACATGTTCAAATGTTTTCATATATAATCAAGAAGGAACACACAAGGATGTAGGCACATGTCCAAAGCATGCATATAATGAAAATAGGTGTTGTAGATCCATAGATCAATTGTATATTCAAATTCCCTTGAATAAAATAAGCATAGAGACACAATCAAGTCTAAACTAGGAAAGTTAGAGAGTATGCATGAACATATAATACAAATATGTGTAAGAGATAAGATATACATATATTGATTCTAAAGTAGTAGTAGATGCAAAAATTATGATCAGTATATCATGATCAATATCAATATATAATAATACTAAATATGTGATTTAGAGTGTAGAAATATGTAACCTAGTAATTGAAACTATGTATAAGGTTCCCCCAAATGGGTGAATGTGTAAAATTAAGAACCCATATATCTATTTATATCCCCCCAATAGGTAGATAGTATAAAATTTAGATTAGTGTAGTGGACCTGAGTCCTATAATCAATTTTCAAGCACTTGACAAGAATAAGTGAAGCAATGTATATATGATAAAAATTGACTATACTAAGATAGCTAGTATATGTAGTACTTGTCAAGTATAAGAAGTGTAAACATTACAATGCATACAATCTACAATTTGTATTTTTTGAGTAAATATTTGAATGTTTTTGTGTTTTATAATATTATTTTATTTTTATATTTTATGAATATAAGCTATGTACAAACAACATCAAAAATGAAACTATATACAAGGAGCAAGAAATAAGGAAAGTATATCCAAGAAGGAAGGAAAAATACTAATCGATGAGTCTCATGGGATACTCACTATCAATGTGGCTTATTTCATAAATATTAATGTTAATCTCTCATGTAGTGTGATTGCTATGTTGTAGTTGAATGGTGTTGTAGTATGAATTTGAGTATAATTTGTCATTGGTATCATAATAATCATAATAACCTGGAATGATAGAGGGAATTACCTCATATTATGGATTTGACCTTTCTAAATTTTACTTTGAAATATTAATTATGATTTTTCCCTTTGTAAATTTTCTTATTGTATGCATATGGTGCTCTGGAGGCTCTTTTACTAGAAATCCTTTTTTGAGAATGTTTGTTGGCTTAGCATGATTTTGAATTTACAACTTAAGCTCTTGCTATTTCTATAACATTTCCTCTATATCTAGATATTCTGCCTTGATAAAATATATCTATGGATGATTTGCCGTAGTATTTTCAATAAATCCTGAACCTTATTGACTAACATTATCAACTACTAGAATAGGAGTAGCAATGCCTTGGGCCTACTTTCCTAAACCTTAATTGTGATAATTAAACTATTATAGATATTTTTGACCAAATCCATACTACTTTGAAATTTGAGCCTCAGTTTTGAGAGGTAGATTTGTATCTTTTACTTTCTTTACCTATGCTTGTTGTACTATTTTTTTCTCTGATTGTGCTTTGTGAACCTTTTGTTTTTCTGAGTTATGCTTTAGTAACCATTTTTATACTATTTTTAAATTTGACCCTTTTTGAATTTGTAGATGTGCCACTGTATGTTGATTGGATGATGTGTCACTATTTGAGTCATCTTTATCCACTATATATTATATGTTCCTTTTCAATGCTAAACATGAATCAATGTGGTACCCATTCATTCTATGATATGCACAATAATATCTAGATCTACTCATTAGGTGTAGAGGATGTAGGTTGATCAATTTAGCTTGAATCATTTTCCTTAACATCTCACTTAAACTTCTATTTGATATTTGATTAATTTTTAAATCACTAGTTGTAGATACACTTTGTTGTGATTTCTTGTTTTGATATGTAATTACTTGCCATAAATTGACTAGGTGAAGATGCATATACATGATTGACATTAGTGTGCCCTGGAGGCTTTTGTATTATAATTTTATTTTCCAATAATGTGAATCTTTCACTTAATAACTAATTTTGATTCTATAATTTTGATATTACCTTGATCATACTAATAATTTGATCCCTTAGAGTCTCACAAATGCAAACCCTATTTTCTTTTGATTGAACATGTAAGCACACACCCTATAGGAGAAAGGTATGGATAGGCTGAGTATGGGTATTAGTATTATAATATGCTTCATCTTGTGGAGGAGTGATATCATGGACCTATTTAGAGGGAAAGTAGTTATCACCCTCATGGAGATGAGGAGGATAAGGATATTCTTTTCTGTATATAAGGTTTGACATTAAAACTTGAAACATAGTTGTTAGCTTATGTAATAAAGACTCTATGTGTGTAAGGATTTGATTTTTAATGGAATTCCACATAAGACAAAGATAACATGCTATGAAATATGACATATATTTGAACTAATTTAAACCATCATGTATATATGTGTTTATGTCATTTTTGAATTCATTCTAAATGAAAGGAAACAAAAATGAAAGATAATCTATAAAACTTTGCATCAAAAAATAATTAACTTCATGTGTCATTATTACCATGACTATATGAAATATAAATCTGGTTGAGGATCTTAGAAGGCTAGAAACATAAACCCTAGGGTTGTTTATGGTTAGGGTTTGGACAATATTCAAATTAAGTTGGGTTCACCAAATGGTTTAACCTTTTATGACTTAGATGAAAGTAAATCTTATATTATTAAAGAGTTGAGTATAGTAAATTAGTGTATAAATATGCAACAAATACAACCACTAATCTATAAAAATATTGACTTTATTTTACTTTTCTAAAAATATAAATAAATAATGTAAATGAGAACTTAGTTGGAAAATGATTGAGATGGATGATTTGGAGGATGAAAACTAAGGTAGAGGCTAGTCTGAGTGTCCCAAACAGGATCCAGGCATTAAAACACATCCTAGATAGTAATTTCATAATTAGATAGTAGTACCATATGGCACTAGTATCCTTATTTTGGTGGTAGTGTCCTTTGTGTAGAACTATTTTGAGCTTATAGGTGCACCTATGTCTAGGTTTGTCAATATTGTTCCTATGTGTACAAGTTCTATATCTCTGTTTGTGACCTATTTTGACTAATTTAATGAACAAACCCTAATCCTCCATGTTGCTATGGCATCTAGTTGATATAATAAATAAATTATGTTTGTTAATGGGGTAGGCAAAACATCCTGAACACCCTTATGTGATGAGAGTTTCCTACATACCAATCCTCTGAAGAGGGATCATGCTCGATGTAGTTCTCCCCACCTAAGTGTTGGTGCAAGTGTAAGTGAATATAGTATGACTATTGAATTGAGTTATTTAAATGTTATTGAGACTATAAATTTTAGTAATCTAAGCTTAGGAATGATGTAGATGGTTGTATATAGAATTAGGTTAGAATAGGGATTGATAACCTTGATTGTGTACAACATATTCTGAGTTTGTATGTGTAATTTACATCTGATTTCCATATCCTGATTAGAGGTCTAAAAGTCATGTATATATATATTATTCTAGTTCTTTTTTAGGTGTTAAAAGAGGTATAGGTCAACCATAGGTGGTCTAAATTTGAAAATATATTCATTTATAGAAAAAGGAGGGAAAAGACAATAGCACTAAAATTGGGACTCTAACACCATGTGGCATTATTATCCCTATTACGACTCTAGTATTTAGGTGGCAAAATATGAGGCATAAAGAATTAGGATGTTAGAATGAGGGTATTAGACTATTTTAGGGATGTCTAGGGATACCTGTGGCCCGTATGAAGGCTGGATAAGTGTCAAAATAGGCCCTAAGATAGGTCTAAGGCTAAGCTAGGGATGGGTGGTCTCAAGTATCACTCTTAGCACTCAAGTGTCATTTTTAGGTGATTATAATTTTAGAGATGATTTCTTATCATTCCATGCTTCTTATGGAGTTCAATCGACCATTTCTAATGTGGGTAATTTAATTATTAGGTAAAAAGTAACTGTGATAACTTTTGCCTATAATTTCCTTTCTAATCTTGCACTGCTAATCATACTTTTCATCATATCTATTAAATTCATACTCATTATTTCAAAAAATCCATTGTATGGTGGTCTATATGGAATAATATTTTTTATTTATATTCCAAAATACTTATAAAATTATTCAAATTCATTTGTCTAATATTATCACTTCTCTAGATCTTAGTATTCTTTTATGTTTGGTTTTCAATAAGAGACTTAAACTCTTTGAACTTAATAAAATTATCATATTTATTCTTCCTATATCAAACCTAACCTATTTTTATGAGGCATAGAAGTGGCCCTCATCTTACCACTTACAATGTTTTATAATGTTTCCTTGTCTTAACACTTTTATTTCCTTGAATTCATATTTTATGAATATGCATTTATAATATGAATAGTATATATATACAATGTTGATATTGGTTTTGATATACTATTACTAGATTGACTAATGTAATTTATTTATTTTTATATTCTAATGTTTTGATTTCAAATTTCATTCAATATTATGTTGGTTCTATGTTACAAAACATGTATCCATTATGTAGGAACCACCTATAGACACTTGTGCTAGCATGTAGTAATGATTGTAGATGACCAACTACCTAGGCAAAAATAATTAAAAAAATTCCAACTATAAAAAATCCATGCACATCTAATGATTAAAATGAGTCACTTATTAGGCTATGAAACTGTAGACACCAAAATTATGTCACACACACGTGTGTAACTCTCTGTGTCAAAACCCCCCTTAATCCCATTTTAATAATAACAATTAATCTCCCTAACCCATAATTTTACCCCTCACATATTTAATTAATTTAAAATAATTAATTAAGTTAATTAAAAACCCCTATTGCCACCTTACCTGGCCACCTCATCCTATGATTAATTCTCACCTAATGAGTCACCTCAAGACTTGGTCCCCTCATCCTAACTACCTAAGACTTATTCCCACTTCCAAACTAAATTCCTAAACAACTACTTCCTTCCTAACCTATTATTTTTACCATTTTATAATGGGTGTCACACTTAGCATGAAAAACAATAGAAAATAGACCAAAAATAATAAGGTTTACCTATTCTAGGGATGCTAATGTTATTTAACCCATGATCGATGTCAATGGGATCGTTGATGTCGACAATATAAGCCAAGCCCCAACCTAAAGTTCAGGTCAACAAAAATTAAGAAAATTATTCTTACAACATCCACGCTCTCAGCATTCTATTTTTGACATCCTAGCTTACAATCACCTTGCGTAAGTTAATCACAATTAGTAATTGAGCTCTTGAGGACCAATAACACCCACTTGTTCTCTCTATTCAAGCATTCAGGTTTAGACTCGCTGTTAGGGATCATCAACTTAGAACTTATCATTCAATGACCACTAAAGCTAAGTACATTACTTATACTATAGGTTATTTAAACATTTATTCTACTATTTTCCTTTATATCTACTTTACATTTCTTTACACACTTCTAACCGTGCCCTGTGAGGGAGGTATAAAGCTTCCTCACTCATTTCCCCATAACCTGACACTACCAAACCTCTACCCAAACCTACCCAATCCATAATCTCTCTCTCATAACTCTCCCAACCTCCCTGACCTGATCCAAACCATTTCCTAAACTCAAAATAACCTTTTGTAAGCTCCCAAATAGTTATTTCTGGTATCGACCTTGATAACCTAACCAACATCGGTCACCTCACTATCGACCTAGATAGTATAACTGATATCGGTCACTCCCCTACTAACGTCAACAACTATAGATTCACTAGCCTCTTCAAAACCAACCCAAACAACTTCTAAAATTCAAACAAAATACCTCACCTATACTCTATCACTCTCTACTACATATAGGTTTTTAATAATGAAAATCTTATCTATTTTTAAATCTTTCCTTACCTCTCTTTTAGTTATTTATTATTCTTTTGTCTCTCACAAGTGGAATGCCATCTCTAGGGAAGCTTCACACTTCCTAGAACAAACACATAGCTTGGAAACCCACTCATTTATCTACTAACAAACATCTTGTGGTAGTGTTTTCTTACTTGCAGGTAGTCCTCCCTAGCCAAAGAGAAGTGATCACAATGTCTAGATATGGTGTGTAAACCAAATCCAAGTTCATTCTAATCACTTATCCCCATCCTTATTTCTATTTTATTTTAGACTTAAAATAGACAAAATTTAGAGACATTTTTGGCATGCCCTATGGGACCTTGGGGTTTTTTTTGGGTTCATTTCTTATTTTAAACATTCATATAGGTTCATTATAATGAAAATTCCATTTCTTTCACTTCCTCCTTTTCTTTTCTCTTAAAAATGAAAAATTCAATATCTTATTCTCTATTTAAAAACCATTAAACTAAAACTTGCTTTCTTTTCTCCTTGCCTCTAAAAGCAATTTGTCATTTTCTTTTACAAAAAAAAGAGAATCCCTTCTTTACTCCTCTTACATGGACATTATGATAGTGAAATTCATACTCTATTCCCATTTCCTCTATGTTTTCATTCAAATCTAAACATTTCAGATTTGGGTTTAAAACTTACTACATTTCATAGTTTACTTGTTGCATATTAACTCACTTAGTTAATTACAAGCATTTTAAATAAATCGTAGTACACCTATGTTACACAACCAAATCACATTCACATAAACAAGCATCTAAACTCACTTGAGAAAAGGCCCATCAAGATTTCATCACCTAGTGGATCACCTTACCCTACCTAGATATCCTACCTATATTTCACCACCAAGGGGAGAACCCACTCCATTCTTTGGCAGAGTATAATCTCTAGACAAAAAGGTATATTTTGGCTAAACAGCCTAGCTCAGATCTAGGTTCATGAAGTAAAGAGAGCAAGCTCTTATAACAAGACATTTACTTGGTCTAATATAGATTTCCTCTTGAGCACCAAAACTAACCTAAAACTAGCTCTAGATTGCTTTCTAGTACTTCGATAACCAAATTCTCTTCTCACTATCTGATTAAGGCATAAGCCAACATGAGACAAAAAATTCATCTCTAGGACTTAATAGTTGCTGGCAAAATGTTCTTTTTTTAATTTTTAATTGATTTCTATATTTTTGAGTTAGTAAGGACACTTTTTTATTGATTCACAAAATCAATACTATTTCTAAAACTCAATTTGTATAACTTTTTATCTCAAGTTTATTGAATATTATTTTTTCTTACACAGGCCTTTTACATCCACTATTTTAACTAGTTTTAACCTCTGATTTATTACAACATTGAATTTTCCATCTCCCAATATTTCATAGTGATCGACATCAATTAACCCTACTAGTATCGGCAGACTTTACCTACCGACATTAGTTATTCCATCAACATCGATAAACTATTGCTACCAATGTTAGTCACTTCCCTACCAATGTTAGTGACTATAATTTCATCTACTCAAAATAGTAAGATAAAATTACCCATTTACCTACACTCAAACCTAGTTTTTATTTACTCTATTTCAAATATATGCTATCAAGACTATTTAAACCTCCTCTTACATGGTATTGACATGAGCTCAAGCCAAAATTCTTGTTGATTACACAAGCCAAAAACTATTTCCGCCTTCCCCTCTCACTTCTGATTTTGTCATAGAGCATACTTTAGATACAAAGCATACTCCTATCCCTAACCAAATTCCCATTGTGCCTAAGGGAGATCAAGATTTTGCTAAATTTCTTGATCACAATGTGGCAGCCCTTTAGTATTACCTTGTTATGAGCCAAACCCATAATTCTTCGAGTATCCCATTCTATGGTATGTCAACCTCTTTAATGGAGACAACCTTAGTTTTAGTTGCCTCCACTATTTTCCCCATGGTTACCCAAACCACCACTTCAATGAGTAACACAACTATAAGCAATATTCAAAACATAACATCTCCAACTGCCCAATCCCACCTAAACCTTGGTGAACTTCCCTACTTTCACAACCACAACCAGCTCAACCAAGTCACACCCCATTCCAAAATTTAGCAGTACCTATTCCATCCAAACTTATGCCTATAATTACCCAAGTTATGACTCACCCTTCATCCAATCTAACCATGCCAATAATCTAACCTATAGTAACACCAACCAACCAAGGCATAGTCTCCAACCTAATGGGACAAGTCCCTTTTCTTTATGCACCTCAGCCTATGACTCATTATCCTTATGTTACCCCAACACAACCTTAACAAGCTATGTTATATGCTCCCTCTACTTCCTATCAGCTTCCCTATAACTTAGGAGGTATCTCCCAAACTAATCCCCCTCTAGACCTCATTAAGATGCTAATGGACAAGATATCTAATCTAAAGACATTCATTTTTGGTTCAACGAATGTATTATCTTATGCTCAGATATGCAATGAACCAATCCATCCTTATGTGTCTACTCTCCCTTATCCAAGTCAATGGGAATTCCCTAAATTTACTCATTTCTAGAATAAAGAGGACCTAAAACAACACTTGTGAGAATTTAGACATGCTTGTTATTTAATAGGGCATGATGATGCATTACTACTTCATACTTTCCCTGTGTCTCTTTTAGGTGTTGCCCTGGATTGGTATAGCTTTATACCTCAACACTCACTTTTCTCATTTAGCCAACTTGCATAAATATTCCCAGACCATTTCTCTATTAACATTTTTAAGAAGGTTTCTATAACAGACCTTTATTCTATCAGATAATTTGATGATGAGTCTATTACATATTTTATCACTCATTGGAGAAGCTTGATCAATCAAATTTCCTTCTCCTTACCCCAACCTGATCTTATTGAGCTTTTCTCAAGGGAATGTGCTAAGCACATCTCATCCACACTTTAGGTACAAACTTTCCACACATTTGATGAAGCTTTTAAAATGGCATAGAAACTTGAGGTTCACGCTATAGATGAAGGTAAAGTCAAGTTGCATAGTAAGAATCCCAATACCAAGACAAATGACTCCTCCTCCTCTAAAAATTCTCCTTTTAACCAAAAATATAAAGGCTCCACCAACATATTGGCCATTAAGTCAACCTCTTCCATAAGTACAAACCAATCAAATTCTTTGACTTCTCAAAATCTAACCAAGCACTTCCAACAATGGTATGAACAAAGACAATACACTCCCATTGGGGATCACATACATCCATCTTAGAGAAACTATTGCAACAAGGTGTCATAACCCTTCCTTATATTAAACCTCCTATATAATTTGACCCTTCCCATCCTATCTTAACCTGATACAAAGAAGATGAGTTTTACGATTACCATCAAGTTAAAGGCCAGAACTCTAATAATTGCAAAACACTCAAGAACATTTTTCAAGATAAGATTGATAGAGGTGATCTCATCTTGGATAATCCTAATGCACCTCCTAATCAAAGTATGGATGTGTTCAAATACCCTTTTCCTAACCATTCACCAAATCAAAATATTGTCCAGTCCACAACTAACTTAGGTGATCAAATATCCATACAGTTAATATGGTCTTTCCTTTATCTTAAATTCAACCTACTCCTCAATAAGAGACATCTATTTCATCAACTCCTCCCCCACATTCAGTGGCATCTATTTTTCCCATTCTTCCTCCTCAAGTAAAAGATTCTATTTCACCCATTCCACTCCCTTGAGAGGAAGAGCCTCCTTTACCACTCCTTTTTCCAACTGAGGAGATTGTAATGACAATTTTGTTTGTACCAATATTACCTATACTCTTACCACTTGAAGACCACACCCTACATATTACTCAACCACATGTTGAATAGAAGACCATTCCTACATTATACCATCTTGAGTAACCTTCTTTTCCTACTTCTCCTCCACCTATAGAGAGTGGTACCCTACCCACTTCACCTTTGTACCTAGAAGAGTCCATATCATCTACTGCCATAATAGACAAGAGACCTATTTTGCCTACTCCAATTGCACCACTTTTACCCCTTATTTTAACTATGGAGGATCATACTTTACCCATGCCTTACCCACATGTTGAGGGAGCCATAATACATATGCTTTACCCTCTTGAAGAACCTACTTCACTTACCTTCCCTCCACCCATGGTAGACCAAGTTTCTTCTCCCGTCTTTGTCAAAGAGGACCCCATTACAGTTATTTCTCATCTTTGGCCCAAAGTAGCAGAGACCAAAAATTTCCCTCTTTCCAAAATATAGTATCCTTCTAAAAACATAACTATAAGGCCTAGGTTAACTTTATCAAAACCCTTCTCATGTTTGGTGAAAAGTCTAGAATTTCTTGACTCTATGAATCTTGACCATACAACATTTTGGGATCAACTTAAAACTCTATATCCAACACAATGAATGTCAGCCTTTATTGCCAACCCCCTTATTACCCTTTACCCTAAGGTATTTGACACAACTATAACTTCTTCACCAAAAGCACCTAAAGTTAAGCCATTTATGTTAGAACCCTCATCCTTGTAGGAATCTATTACATTAAAGTAGATCAGGACCTTAGGTGTATGCCCCATTTCTAATATAATTCATCCATAGGTGAAATTAGATTTAACTCCTCAACCACAAGTTGGATTTTCTCACTCTAAAATATAGAATAATGTTAAGCCTCCTAGATCTCATCGATCCCTTCTTTAACCTTCAAATTTACCATCCATTTTAGGGACACACCCTTCTACTTTAGTTGGAATATCATCTAACCAAGCCAAAAAAAAGGTTGGGCTACCTCCACTCCTACCTATGCCATCTAGTAGGCCTCTCACATCTGACACTAAGAAAGTGATAGAGAAACATGTAATTCTATCATCACCAAATAAGACACCATGTAAAATTGCCTTTTCAACACCAAAACAAAAGAAAGTGTCCACTCCTATTAGCACAACAAGCACAAGCCCACTTGTAAGATCTCAAATATTTTTATTACGTCAGTTATTATAATATTTGGTAATAACTCTTCCTCCCATTAAGAATTATAGTCCTCATGGAATGAATCCATCTTGGTTTGATGATACACAAGTGTGTTTATATCATCATTCACTTGGACATGATACTGAGAATTGTAAAGCCCTCACAGTGGTTATTCAGCAACACTCCAATGTTGACACTCTCTTCGATGATACTATCATTAACTTTCCTATTATTTCACATTTAGAATCCATAGTGCCTCCTACTATTCCACCTAAATTCAAACCTAAAGATGTCATCGTAACCCCTTTACCACCTCTTTCACTAAATTTTCAAATCAACACAGTTAATGTGGCCACATGATCACAAAACCAAAAAGATAAAGCTAAGGAAAAGGTCACTAATCCTTGGACCCATCCCTTCACCAAAAACACTCCCCCTACTAATCCTAAGATTTCCATTTTGGGTGTTCCTAAAACAACATCTTCAAACGTTATTCAAAGCTCAATGGTGAAATAACTTCACCAAACTCCTATAAAAATGTCTTTGTATGAGTTAATCCAAAACTCATCCCAATACCATCAAGATTTGATTATTGATTTGCAAGTGATTGAGGTAAAATTAGATTATCCCCAACCTCTTACAGCTTTGGTTGGATCCCTTAATTCTATCTCCTTGATTTCTTTCAATGATTTAAAAATTCCACTTCAACACCCTGAAGATCAGGATTATGCACTTTTTATTACCACATATATTGATAAAACTCATATCAAGAGAGTTATGATCGATGGCGGATTTAGTATTAATATTATTTCCACCCATGCCTATAAACATCTATCCCTTCCCACTAATTGCATGTCTCAAACTGATGTGGTACTCTATTCCTTTAATGATACTATAGATACTACAATGGGAACTATTGTCTTACATATTCATGTAGGTCCCTACACAATTCTTAATCTCTTTTATGTTGTGGAAGGAGAGTCACAATATAACATACTGATTGGATGACCTTGGATACATGTTATGGCATGTGTATCCTCAACTTTACACCATTGTGTCAAGTTCGAACATGATCGACAAGTGCACATTATACCTACTAACCCACCTCCATTTAAATGTAATATGACCTATTATCCCAATGATGCTCTCATCCCATTGAAAACATCATCTTCCAAAAGCTCCACTCCCATGATTACACAAATACTAGCAACACAAATTCCTGACAAAGATCCCATGGAGGAGACCTTTTAATGTTTATCACTCCATGAATATCATTTGTTGAATCTCAACATGTTCTATACTCCATAAGAGTATGGAAGGCTTCACGTTCACCCAAATTATGATCCTCGTATTGGGATGGTCATCCCTTATGGGCCCATAACCTTTGAACCAATTTCACATATGGGGGAATTGATCAAGCTCCCACTATCAGCAATCCATCTTCTTTGCCATAACCATTTACCTATGACTTCTCTTTCCTGAGTAACCCTAGATTTACTCACACCTATCTCTATAGGTGTGCCTATAAAGGATTTGGTTTGGGTTATAAAGAACAAGGTGTACATATGCCTATTGAATATCTTACTAGTAACACCATTGAAAATGCCAAAAAGAGGCATGGGGTGGGATATGATGAACCAAATAAACTCACTAAAACCTCACATGAAATAATTATCGAAGAACTAGTCTCTCCTTCTCCACCATCACCTAAAAAATTATAGGTATCTATACCTCCTAATTTTTTTTTCAATAAATACCATCCATTTGGGGCCTCTCACCTATCACCAGGATAAGGAAACAAGGTCCCTTCCTCTCATTCATCTTGAAATAATTGATGAAGACTCTCCCACTATTAACATTGTCTAATGTCAAGATGATGATGCAATTATCACCTACATTGGTGGAGATTATTCCTATATCCAATTATTTCTCCCATTTGAAGTGAAAGCTATGTTAAATGAATCAACGATTGACATCAACTTGTCCTCCTATGATAACCCTCACATCCTCAAGATTGGCCAATCTTGAGATTCCTCTAAGCAAGATGATTATGTCATGTTTCTTAATGACCATAGCTAAACCTTTATTTGGTCTTAAAATTACATGCTTGGTATTGACCCCTCTATCATCACCCATAACATTATCACCAATCAAGATGTTAAACTCATTAAGTAGAAGCTTCACAAAATACATCCTCATATTGCTCTCCTTGTCAAAGAAGAGTTCCAATGCCTCCTTTTTGTTAACTTTATCCAACCCATTGAATACCTATAATAGATTTACAATATTGTTCCTATCACAAAATCAACTAGGGGAATTTGAATTTGCATCGACTATCATGATTTAAATCTTGCCTATCCAAAAGATGATTTCCCATTGCCTAGTATTGACCAACTTGTTGATCTAACAGCTGGCCATGAGATGTTATCACTTATAGATGAATTCTCTAGATATAATCAAATCCTAGTTACTCCTGAGGATCAATACAAGACAACCTTTATTACCCCATGGGGGAGTTTTTGTTATTGGGTCATGCCTTTTGGCCTAAAAAACACTGGTTTAACTTACCAACGTGCCATGACCTACATTTTCCATGATCTCATATAAAAAATTATGGAAGATTACATGGATGACTTACTTATCAAGTCTAAACTTTGTCAAAAACACTTGACAATTCTCAAAACCATATTTGCTCATCTCCTTCAATATAACATTTGATTAAACCCCAAGAAATGTGTCTTTGGTGTTATTTTTGATAAACTCAGGTTTTATCATTTCTCTCCATGGTATCAAGGTTGATCCTACTAAGGTTAGAGAAATCCTAGAAATTCCTCCACTTACTAATATCAAACAAATCCATAGCCTACAAGGAAAATTTCAATCCATTTATCACTTCATTTCCTAGTTGTCATATCATTGCCAATCCTTTCACTATCTCCTCAAAAAGGATGTCTCCTTTAATTAGAGTATATATTTCTAGGAAGCCTTTGATGTACTTAATAAATATCTCCTTTCCCCACAAATTCTTATTACACCTAAGGAAAATTAGCCTTTCTACCTATACATCTCCATAACAGACCATTCTCTAGGTGTGATGATTACACATCGAGATGACCAAAATCAAGGCAAGTAGTTTATTACATAAGCTTCACACTTATTAATTATGAGACTCGATATACCCACACTAAAAAACTTTGCCTTGTGTTGGTATTTTCTACCTCTAAGCTTCATCATTATCTCCTAAATCAAAAAACCTATATGGTTACAACACATGTATTCCAAACCTTATCACAAGCAACGTGTAGCTCGGTGGCTCATGCTTCTTTATAAATTCAACTTAGAGTTCATTCACCAAAAATCTATTAAAGGGCATACAATTGCTAACTAGTTATCTACTACCCCTTTACTTAACAATAAACCTTGAAACCTTGAATTCCTTGATGAATCTATTGTAATGCTCTCCACTGATGACATCTCCTATCAAATGATGATGTTCTTTGATTAATCTAAATGCCAACATGGTGAGGGTGTGGGGGTCATTCTTTTCCTCTAGAAGGAGAGCATATGCCTTTGTCATTTAAACTAGATTTTGAATGCACTAATAAAATGGCCAAATATGAGGCTTTGATTCTAGGACTTTAAACAACTCTCTTCTTGAGTATCAAATCCATAACCATTTTAGATGATTATCAACTAGTGGTTAACCAAGTTAATGGTTTCTACCTATGCAAAAATGAAATTTTACAATGGTATAAACATCATGTAGATCCACTCTTGGGATAATTTTAATCTTATCTCTTCAAAACTATTCCTCAATATACAAATAAGTTTGTTGACATGATGGCTTCACTTACTTCACACATACCCTCTTCATCCTCCAATTTGAGAATCTATGTCACCGTGCATCATTTAACATTACCTTCCTATGTCTCATCTAACATCTTCTTTTTCAAAAATGTAACAACCAACCCACAAGACATATGGTATAAAAAACTCATGGATTATATTTCCTTCTCTATTATCTCTCTTGATTTCTCCAATAATGGGAAATTGGTCCTCATAAGATGTGCCACTCGTTACACTATACTCAGGGGACTTCTCTACAAGTGAAGTTTTGATGGTCTTCTACTTAGATACCTAACTAGTACTGAGATTCCCTTTTGGTATTAAGGAAGTCCATGATGGGATTTGTGGTGGACATTTAAATGGTCACATAGTTTCTAAATGTATCCTTCAACTTGGCTATTATTGGCCCACACTTCATCAAGACTGTATTGATTACATTCAATGTTATGTCAAGTGTCAACAACATGATAACCTTGTTCACATTCCTAGTCATTCATTGAAAGTCACCAAATACTTTTGGCCCTTCTCCTAATGGGGCTTATATCTAATTAGAGAGATTAACCCTCATTCATCACTCCATCATCATTATATCATTAATGCCACCAAGTGGGTCGAGGCCATCCTTGTCATCTCCAATAAAGCTAAAAAAATTGTTGACTTCATTAACCATCACATCATCTATTATTTTGGTGTCCCTCATAAGATTATAACAAATAATGGAAATTATTTAAAAAATAAGACCATTTAAAGTCTTTATGATGTATTTGGAATCAAATTAAGCTTCTCATCACCATACTATACCCAAACTAATGGATAGGTAGAAGCTTCTAACAAAACATTGACCAAAATTCTCATGAAGGTAGTCAACGATATGGGTAAGGATTGACACACACACATTCCTTTTCTTTTATGGGCTTACCACATTAGCATTCAAACCCCTATGGGTGGTACACCTTTTTCATTGGTATATGGGACAGAGGTTGTTTTGCCTTTTGAGGTCTAGATTCCTTCTCTTCACATTTCTCTACATAACATACTTACTAATAATGACTTTTGTCAAGAATGTTTGGCCCAACTTGAATTTCTTAATGAGTGCCATCTCATAGCCCTCAATCACCTCCAAATATATCAAGATCATATCAAATGCTCTTATAACACAAACCTAAAAGAGCGATATTTCAATATAGGAGATCTTGTCTTAAAATAAAATCAACATGTGACAAACATGGAGAGAAGAAAATAGGGTAAGTTTGCTCCTTATTAGCTTGGATCTTATATCATAACTCACAAGTATGGCTTAGGAAATTATCATTTGTCTTCTCTTGAAGGAAGGCCAAATCCTAAGCCTTTAAATGCCTTACACCTACAACCATTCTTTTGTTAAAAAATTATCACTTTACTTTCATGTTTAACTTGAGCTTGTCCCTTGAGCATTCTTATTACATTCATTTCCCTTCCTCTTCACCCTTACTCCTATACACTTAGTTAACTTACAAAGTGGTATGATTTTGTCCTCACAGTGAAAAACTACTAAGCCTCTATAGTCTTGTCCATGACTAAAAGCAAAAAAAAATGGGATTTTTGAAAAATTTATAATATCTTAGGTCATGCTTTTCAACATAGACTGCTCCCTTCAAGGATAGATGCATAAATTCCCTTTACTACTATCAATAGACTGCTCCCTTGAAGGACAACTATTTAAAATTAAAAACAAATGCTTAGACCACTCCCTTGAAGGATGGCTAAGTCAAGATTTGTTCTCAAAGGGAAAAATAAATACAAAGGGATCCTCATAGCTTTACACAACCTTAACCTATATAAAATCCCATTGTAGGCTTCTCGTATTGATCAACTTACACACACAAATATATATATATATATATATATATATATATATATATATATATATATATATATATATAAGTCATGGACTTACTTATATTAGCTCTCGAGTCACCCACAAAAGGGACATATCATTTCTACTTGGTAAGTTATGCTACCTAAACCTTTTTTTCCTCATTTTACCCTTTTTCCCCTCATACTATTTGAAGGGACTATGAATCTCACTTAACATAAGGTAAATATGACACTTTTCTAATAAACACAATGGTTTAAAGATATAAGGCATGAAAGAGGCTCATTTTCCTGAGCCTATTTATGTTTTAAATTATGGTCTTTGCCAATGCACGAGAATTTCACCTCTTTATTTTACCATCCACATCACATGTTGATATCTCTATTTGAGATGAATAAATAATGTCATACCAACACTAACATAACCAATCTATTTATTTTATGCATACACCATCACAAATATGGGAAAATGTTGAAATAAATTGTTGGGTGAATATTTTGTCAACCAGCTAACCGGTGAGAAAAATAGGTCTCCTCAGCCATAACATAGGGAGATTAGTCATCCAAAGTTGTAGGTTTACCACATCTAAAGGGGACTAATCTCTCCTCTCATTAAGGGGAGGTTCCCTATAGGTATAAAGGTGTTATATACTATATATATAAGATGAAAATAACACTCAGGGGTAGGATACACCATCCATCTCTCTTCTTTCAAAGATGATGTTCACAAATAAAGGAGAAAATCTTGGTGAAAACACTAAAGGCACTTCTCTTCTTTCAAAAGTGTTCTTGCAGGGGACAACAGGATTTCTTTTAGGTAGGATAAGTAATTGATAACATGGTACAATAACCAGTAGAATGAAGTGTAGCACAAAGTCTCCACTTCAACTTCCCAAAGAGTGAGATACAAAGAACAATGGGGGCACAAAGTCATCCTAAGGTCCTTTAAAAAAAAATAGAAAATAAACACACACTAAAGACAAGTATGATAGCACAAAGTCTAAAAGTAGCTGACTTTAGGACATCTTCCTTATCACTTCCACTAATTCTACTTGTTAGATTAAATAAACAAGAATGCATCTAGAAGATAGACATAAGAACAATCTCTTAAAATGGCACAAGCTATAATAGCACAAAGTCTGCAAGTAACTTGCTTTCTCATTTAGATAAAATAAAATGAAATACAATCTAAGCTCAAAGTTTCAGTATTCACCTTTCAATTTGGGTAGAGTTTTTCTTCTATGGTCAAAAATATCTCCCTAAAACAATAAAAGAGATTACAATATATAGCCACCAAGCAAGACTTGGCACTCTTTCCCATGGGATGGCCCATGTTGCAGTTAACACCTTTAATACACCTTTAGTTCTGTCTAGAGGGACCATGCTTGGAATAGTGCATTTCCTTAACTATGGCATGTCCATTCATCTAATATGTCTCTTCCTGAGTTTGGATCATCTGGTCTATCCCCTCTAATGTCTGTGCAACTGTCCATTTTGCCTTTACTCCAAGTGAGACAAATAGGTGGATCCTTCAATGTTTGCAAGCCAAAATATCTTCTTAGTGGTCTGTTCCACTTATTGAAATTAATTCTACATAGATATTTTGAGCTTTTCCCTCTTTTTACTTTTGTCTTTTCCAACTTTGTCTCTTCCTAGAATTTAAGCTCTCTAGGCTACATTCTCAACTTTATTGGCTCTTTACACTCCTCTCAGTGGTTCTTCCTTTTGGCCTTGGCCTTAAGGGATTTAAATGCATTTGGGTCCATGCTTAAATTTGCAAGGATCAATGGCTATTTTGTTTTCATAAATTTGACATCTTTGGGCCCATCATAGTTAGGAAACCAATGACTAGTTCATAGTGTTTAACTTTGACATCTGTGGGCCCATCTTATTCCTTGGCAATTCCTTCAACTTTCTTGTTTGATCCTTCCCGAAGGGGACCTGCCCTTTGGGGTCTTGAGAAAGGTCCCTTTTTCTTAGTGAGAGCCCCCCACAAGGGCACATACCCTTTAGGCTGTCTTTGGATGGCCTTCATGCTTCTTTCTCCTCGATGGGTTTTCCTTCATTGGTGGACTTTCACTTCGGTATTTTTTCTATCGAGCTTTTCCTTTAGACAAAATGTCTAAAGGAAAGCTTCTTTTCCTTATCTATTTCAATCGTTCCAATTTATTTGGGCTTTCTTCTTGAGTGAATTCCTTTGGACAAAATGTTCGAAGGAATTTTGCCTTGGTCATTTTCCCAAGGAAAAACCTTTTCGAAGGAATTATTTTGGCCTCCTTCATTTAGTCATCTCCTTTAGCCTTTGAACAAATCCAAAAGAATTCTATCTTTTCTACCTTCGCTCACTACCCTCCACAAGGGCACTTGTTCCTTTGGCTTTGGGGTAGCCCCTTGAACCTGTCGATTGAACCAACTTTAGTTTAATGGTTCAATGGTTCAATCAGTTTAATCTCTTTATTTGGCTAATTCTTTTGATCACTTGAACAAAACACATTGAACCATATGGATGTTGAACCATTGAACCAACCTTGAAATCACCTAGGTGTTGAGAGATTGTTTCTTTCTTACAGAGTCCATAGAATCCAACCTATAGAGTCTATAGAAATGAGTTCATAGATCTGGGGAAGTCTGTAGATATGAGAAACTGGCCTGTAGAGTCTGTAGTTTTTAGGCTTTGAGATTCCATAGATTTGAGCTTGCCTATAGAGTCTGTAAAAGCCAAGTCTATAGTTTTCTCTAAATTTGAAAGAGTCCATAAAAATCTAGCTTGTAGAGTCTGTAGAAACCATCTGTGAAGTTCGTAGTTCCACCTATAGAGTCCATAGTTCCAAGCCTATAGAGTCTGTAGATCCAAGCCTACAGAGTCCGTAGGTTCAAGCCTACAGAGTCCCTAAATTTAAGCCTACATAGTTTGTAGATTTCTAGAAAAGCTTTAAGAAATGGACTTGAATGCTCAGAGCAATTTTTGAAAAGGGGAGAGATGATTTTGGTCTGCTAAACCAAAATAGTTCATAGGTTGTCCCAAAAATGTCAATCATTTTTGGGGACAACAGCTGGCTCCAGTTGAGGAACTTCCTTTAGCTAAAAACTTGAAACATCTGAGGGGAGTAGAAACTAGAATCTCTAGTGCCTTTGAAGTATGACATTGGGCTATGGAGTCATGCTACCCAAAAAGAAAGGCTCCAAAAAATGAAAATGAACAACATAAAGCAAAAATAAAGACTATACAGATATACATATGTACAAGTGAACTTACCTGATACTTCAAGAATTGAAGTGATTCAAATGCTACCCATTGTGAGACAATGAAGATGGCATTCCATCTTGATAAAACAGTAGGAAACCATTTTGTCTCGAGAATCAATGATGAGTGAATGAAACTCTCCACCAGGAATCACATTTTTTGTGCACTCATTTTGGTTCTCTCTTCTTTCCCCATGGCAAGGCATGGTCTTCAATCTAAAAATTGTAACTCCTTGCTCTCTTGACAAAGAGTTCCTTTTGCTGACTTTGGAGTATAGCATTATGGTCCACCACCATAGCTTGTTGTTTTGTTGGTTCAGTCTAGCACATGATTTGATTGTCAGCATCAAACTCTTGACAAACCATCAGCTCAACATCTCCTTTGGTGTGAAGGAGATTGACATCTTGGTCTTGAGTAGCCTTCAATCCAAGCAATAGATATTCACATTTAGCTATGTTGTTGGTGTTGCTAAACTATAACTTACATGAAGGAAAAATATCTCCTTGAGGAGATATCAACATAGTCCTGACTCTAGCATTGGTAGAAGAATTACTACCATCAGATTCCAGGATCCAAACATCATCAAAAACTAATCTTCTATCAAATTTCTCTTTATTGGAAGTGGAAGATGCTTTTTTATCTATAATTTTCCCTACCAATTCTTCTGATGTCTTTTTTTAATTGATTTTTAGATTGCCACCTATATGACTTTCATCTAAAAAAACATAAACACCCTCTATGGTTAAGAAGTAATTACCCATGCTTGAAGACTCAAATAGAATTTAAACTGCAAGGGCTGACGTTTGGGTGACTGGGATGGGCATGTTCCTTGGGGGATCATGAGTTACCTTTCTAATCTCTTGTCCTGCAAGGATAGTTTTATTCTTCACACACTCCACCAACCTATCCAACTGCTCAGGGTTGGCTTATAGGAATTCAAATTTAGTCATTTTAATTTTAGTTTTCTTGACATGGTTAGCTATGTCAAATGACTAAAATGGACTAAGAAGAGAGTATGGGAGTTCATCCTTTTAATTTTTGGGAAGGGGAGGACTAGCCTATGAATTTGAAGTTGAAGGTGCAAAAATGATTGGGGTACTTACTTTTTTAGCAACCACCGGGTCCTTTGGCTGGAAATGCATAGTGGTTCCATGCTTAGCAATTGAAATTGTTGGTTAAGGTCACTCCTCTATCTTCTCTTTATTAGCTTGCTAGGCTAACTGATTTTTAGATCGGGTGAACATATCATATGATCCCTCATCTACTTTACCTTCACTTTTGGGTTCATCTTGATAATTTAGGAAACTAATATTGGAGTCACCAGCTAATTCTTCTTCTTCCTCAATGAAGAGATTAGTTTCATTTTCTTGATCAAACTCAAGTTGGAAAGAGAAATCATGATCTATTTCTAAATATCCAACTGTTGAGTTGGTTGGAGGTGCTTCAAGGACAAGGTTCCTTTATGGGGGAGGAAGATGATTTGGTTGCCCTTGACTTCTTGTAGCATTGCCTTGATATGACTAGTTCTAAAATGTATTCCTTGGCATATCTCAATAAGGAGGAGCAGACATCCCTTGGGCCACTTGTCTTTTCAAGGCTAACAATTCATTTGCCAACTTTTGCACCATTTGATCAGTGGTGCTTGTAGATGAATTCTCAAAAGATGAAGAAGATTTGCCTCTATTTGGGTCTCTCCTTATCTTTTCTGACAAGATAAGGTCATCTTCTACCTCAGTACCAAGTCCTAAGTAGAATCAAGGTCTATGTTTCTAGCCCATCTCAACAAAAAAACTCACTTCAAGCATTTGTGAGTTGTTAAATAAACACTTGAGATTCTTAGGTGTCGGCTGGACGATCATGGGAATCCTAATACTCAGCTTGTCAAACTTGGCAATGAAGTCCCTCATAGGTTCATGGGGCTCCTTCTTCATCTATGTGAGTTAGGCCAACAAGGCATGCACATATTCTAAAGGCTTGAACCTAGCTTCAAATTTGGCTTTGAGAGTGTCCCAATCAGTCACTGACTGAGCCTGTAGATGGTAGAACTAGTCTGTAGTAGTGCCTTGTTGGGTTTCCATGAAAATCCTGACTACCATGTCTTTAAATTCCACCCCTATTATGCCACAGGCTATGCTAAAGGCTATAATGTATTCATCAGGGTAAACTCTCCCATCCTCAAATAATTTGGGGAAGTTCTTCCTTGAATTGTGTGGAAGCTCATGTAGAGGTGGGGTCAAATTTAGTGGACCAAAAGAGTTACCCCAGGGGCCTTGAGCCATGATTTGATTATGTAGAAGAGGGATAACAAATATAGGTGGTGTGTGGATGGGCAAAGCTCTGCTAACAATAGAAAAGGAAGCTCTAACTTGTGTTGGTGACCCAATACAGATGGGAGGGAGACTCCTAGTTTGTTGAAGGTGAGGTTGTGGAGGAAACAAATCAAAATTGCTTTGTTGCACCAACTCAAAAATAGGGTCAACAACACGTTGAGATTTCTAGCTTCTTGTATAGCATGGAGATACCAGATTGTAGAACAAAAATGGGAAAGAATTGGCCCTACTTTAGCTTGAAGCTTGAGGCTTCAAACTACGCATTCTATCCCAGTGGCTCTAGTTTTGTAGACCAAATAATATAATGGAGATGGAGGAAGATGGTAAGGCTATAATGATAATGGGTAAGACATGGAATGGAGTTGCTAGAGTCTATAATGGATAAGGGTAGGGATTGCTTCAATCTAAAACTTGAGGCCTCAGGCTACATGTTCATCCCTAATGGAGTCACCAAAAACTATTGGGTGAATATTTTGTCAACTAGCTAACTGGTGAGAAAAATAGGTCTCTTCAACTACAACATAGAGAGATTGGTCATCCAAAGTTACAGGTTTACCACATCCAAAGGGGACTAATCTCTCCTCTCATCAAGGGGAGGTTCCCTATAGGTATAAAGGCACTATATACTATATATAAGCTAAAAATAACACTCAGGGGTAGAATACACCATCCATCTCTCTTCTTTCAGAGATGATGTTTACAAACAAAGGAGAAAATCCTAGTGAAAACACTAAAGACACTTCTCTTCTTTCAAAAGTGTTCTTGCAGGGGATAGCAGGAGTCCTTTCAGGTAGTATAAGTAATTGATAATAGGGTGTAATAACTGGTAGAATGAAGTGTAGCACAAATTCTCCACTTTAGCTACCTAAAGAGTGAGATACGAAGAACAATAGGGGCACAAAGTCATCCCAAGGTCCTTTACATAGAAATAGAAAATAAACACACACTGAAGACAACTATGACAACACAAAGTCTAAAAGTAGCTAACTTCAGGACATCTTTCTTATCACTTCCACTAATTCTGCTTGTTAAATTAAGTAAACAAGAATGCATCTAGAAGATAGACATAAGAACAATCTCCTAAAATGGCACAAGCTATAACAACACAAAGTCTGCAAGTAACTTTCTTTCTCATTTAGATAAAATAAAATGAAATACAATCTAAGCTCAAAGTCACAGTATTCACCTTTTAATTTGGGTAGAGTTTTGCTTCTGTGGTCAAAAAGATCTCCCTAAAATAATAAAATAGATTATAATATATAGCCACCAAGTAAGGCTTGGCACTCTTTCCCATGGGATGGCCCATGCTGTAATTAATGCCTTTAATGCACCTTCAATTTTGTCTAGAGGGACCATGCCTAGAATAGTGTTTTTCCTTAACTATTGCATGTCCATTCATCTAATATGTCTCTTCATGATTATGGATCATTTGGTCTATCCCCTTTGACATCTGCGCAACTGTCCATTTTTCCTTTACTCCAAGTGAGACAAATAGGTGGAGCCTTCAATGTTTGTAGGCCAAAATATTTTCTTAGTGGACTGTTCCACCTATTGAAATTACTTTTGCATAGATATTTCAATATTTTCCCTCTTTCTACTTTCTTCTTTTCTATCTTTGTCTCTTCCTAGAATTTAAGCTCTCAGGGCTATGTTCCCAGCTTTATTGGCTCTTTACGCTCCTTCTCTTAGTGGTACTTCCTTTTGGCCTTGGCCTTAAGGCCTTTGAATTCATTTGGGTATGTGATTAAATTTGCAAGGATCAATTGCTATTTTGTTTCCATGAATTTGATGTCTTTGGGCCCATCATAGTTAGGAAACCAATGGCTAGTTCATAGTGTTTAACTTTGATGTCTGTGGGCCCATCGTATTCCTTGGCAATTCTTTCAGCTTTCTTGTTTGATCCTTCTCGAAGGGGACCTACCCTTCAGGGTCTTGAGAAAGGTCCCTTTTTTTCAGTGAGAGCCCCCCACAAGGGCACATACCCTTTGGGTGGTCTTCGGATGGCCTTCAGGCTTTTCCTTCATCGGCAGACTTTCACTTTAGTCTTTTTCCTGCCGAGCTTTTCCTTCGGACAAAATATCTAAAGGAAAGCTTCTTTTCCTTAGCCATTTCAATCATTCTAATTTCTTTAGGCTTTCTTCTTGAGTGAATTCCTTCAAACAAAATGTCTGAAGGAATTTTGCCTTGGTCATTTTCCTGGGGAAAAACCTTTCCGAAGGAATTATTTTGGCCTCCTTCACTTAGTCATCTCCTTTGGCCTTTGAACAAATCTAAAGGAATTCTATCTTTTTTGCCTTCACTCACTGCCCTCTGCAAGGGCACTTATTCCTTTGGCTTTGGGGTAGCCCCTTGAACCTGCTGATTTAACCAACTTTGGTTCAATGGTTCAATCTCTTTATTTGGCTAAGTCTTTTGATCGCTTGAATAAAATGTGTTGAACCATATGGTCCTTGAACCTATTGAACCTGTTGAACCAACCTTGAAATTACCTAGGTGTTGAGAGCTTGTTTCTTTCCTACAGAGTTCATAGAAGCCAACCTACAGAGTCCATAGAAATGAGTTCATAGATTTGGGGAAGTCTGTAGATGTGAGAAACTGGCCTGTAGAGTCTGTAGTTTTGAGGCTTTAAGAGTTTGTAGATTTGAGCTTGCCTGCAGAGTCCATAGAAGCCAAGTCCATAGTTTTCTCTAACTTTGAAAGAGTCCATAGAAATCTAGCTTGCGAAGTCCATAGAAACCATCTGTGAAGTTCATAGTTCCACCTATAGAGTCTGTAGTTCCAAGCCTATAGAGTCCATAGATCTAAGCCTGTAGAGTTCATAGATTCAAGCCTGTAGAGTCCATATATTTAAGCCTGCAGAGTCCATAGATTTCTGGAAAAGCTTTGAAAAATGAAGGACTAGAATTCTCAAAGCAATTTTTGAAAAGGGGAGAGATGATTTTGGTCTACTGAACCAAAATAGTTCATAGGTTGTCCCAAAAATGTCACTCATTTTTGGGGACAACAAAACTAACATAACTAGTCTATTTATTTTACACATACACCATCACAAATATGGAAAAATGTTGAAATAAACTAACATAACTAGTCTATTTATTTAATGCATACACCATCACAAACATGGAATTTTTTTGAAATAAACTAACATAACTAATCTATTCATTTTAATCATACACCATCACAAATATGGAAAAATGCTAAGATGAAACTAACCAATTAATTATGCATATACCATCACATAAATGGGAAAGGCTAGTCTAACTCAAATAACATGATCAACATTAACATCCAAATTAACATATTATATCATAATCATCATCCATATCATCATCATAATCATAAGAAATATATCTCAAATAAACACATGGCAAAAAATGAACATCTCATATATATAATATGTGATCAAAGTACATGTTCATCATATACATCATCATAACATCATTCTCTCTCTCAAAATGTATATCTCACATCTTCAGCTCATAGGCCAATATACATGTAACATGTATAATCAAAAATGGTAACCTATGACACTCAAGGTCCTCAAGGCTCTCTTCATGGTTGTGAGGAAGTAGTGACATCACAACTCTCTATTTGTCTATATCTATGTGAGCTATAAGATATCACACATGACATCGACCTCTCCTACTCTTTAAACTCTGAATATCTCTATATCTATGGGAACTCTCTAATCACCATCTCATAGTAGGCAATCTCATCTAGGGAAGTTGAATATCTCACCATTAATAAAGTATGTGGAGGACCCATAACACCTAATGATGGCCTAGCCTATACTAGTCCCTATGGTGGTGGAGAAAGAGGAGTAACCTAGCATGTTGCTCTCAAACTATCTCTCTCTATTGTCACTGCAGTCCCCTGACCCTATAAAACAATCACCTGGCCCTATAGTGCTATAACTTGACCCTGTAGAGCCCTAATCTAACCCTACAACATCACCACCTACCCCTATAAAGATAAAACATATACCTAGGTTGTCTCTTGAGCCTATACTACTACATCTCGGGCCTATACTACTATATCTCAGGGCTTTAATATTGCATCCATCTCTCTAACTAACCCTTATAAATCTAGTGGTCACCTCTTAACCTCCCCCACTAGATGTAACCCTACCCACCAAGCTGTATAGGCCACTATACACCTTGGGTCCCCAACACTTGGCCCTGCTAGCATCTCCTCAAAATCTAGCCCATTTGTCTCTTAGGGCAATGGTAGGGGTGCCTCTATGTCATCCTGCCTATATCAAGGAAAGGCAAACAAAATATCTTGTAGTAGCCCAAACTGCCTCTTGATCCATGCCATGGGTACCATCTCCAACTCACTGACCCATTTCCTCCTAACCCATAGTAAACTCTATAACCTAATAAGTTACTCTGCCTACCCTATGAAAACTAGGTATTTCAAATATGGTCTCCATAAAATATCTATAGGGATCAAGCCCTCAATCATGCACCTATAGTAGGCAATATTTTTCACCACACCATCCACTCGAGTCTATGCCATCCCCTCTCTCCACCATCTAAAACCAACCTTGAAGCTAGCTAGGATAGTGGTAGGTAACCCTAGTGGTCATGTCACCACAATGTGCTCATATGCCCAATAGTGCAATAGATGATTGACATATAAATTGTATCACCATCATAACCTCAAACCCCACAACTCTCTATATAATTGTGCTAAAAATACTAGACCCTAAGTAAAAATGATCTATTGCTCAACCATCTGTGTAAGCACACCTATCAAAACAATCAAAAATATCCCTATATCTGTGTTTGGTAATGTGTACACCATGATCTCAATCATCATTAGGATGCTCAGATGATGTTGCTCCTCATCAACCATATATAGTGGCTCATATGTAAAAATCACAAAGTGGTAAGTCACCTCACTGACATACTCTCCATATAAAGTGACCATGTGTATATCATGATCCTCTCTTGAGCATGTGAAAAGATCCTCACCTTAGAGTGGTAGCCATAAAATCCTATACACATCCTCCTACATCACTATCAACTCTTTGATTGACAGATGGAAAGTGTTGGTGGTATGATCCCACCTCTCAATCAATGCTATCATTAAAGACACATCCTACATGACTCGATAGTACTATTGCACTCCTCCTAACCCCATGGCTTCCATATGCTCCCACTTGTCTAGAGTGACATCCATCCTCATATGTGTCAATAGCCTTATCAAATGATTTCATAGTGTCAGCTCCATCCTCACTTGCATCCATACACACAAACAACTCAAGTCACATACCTTCTAATCTACTCTATCACCACCTTTTTCCCTTCCCACTAGGAGAACTACATTGGTCTGAGGCACTAAACCAAGATATGTAGGAAACACTTAGACAACACATGGTCTACTAAGGTTAGCTTAGCCATATACTCATCTCACTAACTATCCTAGGCTTCACTGCCTCTTTTTCTCTACCCTAGGCTTAACTACCTCTTTCGCTCTACCCTAGGCTTCACTACCTCTTTATCTCTACCCTAGGCTTCACTACCTCTTTTTCTCTACCCTAGGCTTAACTTCCTCTCTCTCTCTACCCTACGCCTACCTACATATCCTAACTCTAGGCATCATAGCCTATATTCTTGACTCTTGACACTATGACCTGTGTTTTAAGCCCTAGACCTCTCAACCTATCTCAACTTACCCTTTTCCCTAAACACACATTTTTAGTTCTTTTTCCTAGGTTTTGGGAGAACTACATTGGCCTAAGGTCCTAAAATGAGCTATGTAGGTATCACTCAGATGATACAAGGTCTTCTAAGGCTAGCTAAGCCATTAGGCTAGTTGACTACTTCCACTAGAGATCCAAAACTCACCCTTTCTCCTATTTTTATACTTTTTAGTAGTCACCAATGTCAGTTCTTTATTAGCATATGTAACATTTGACATCAAAAAGAAACTGCTGACCTCGGTGCCATGTTAACTAACATCAGTCAACCTCATTGAAATTAGTGACTAGTTCAACCCCAGTGCCAAATAACCCAAATACAACCTTACCTATTTCCCCTAAAACCCCCCAACTTATCCTATAACTACCCTAACCTACTTTCTACCCCTCCACTAACATTTTCCACACCCCCACCTCTCATTTAGCCTAAAAATTACAAATACCAAATCAAACTAATGTAGGCTCTTACCTCATCTCTCTATCTCCTCCTAGTTGACACCACTAGCTCCTATAGTTGTGCATCTCCCACTAGGTCCCCTCCTTGAGCTACCATCTCAAATTACTCTCAAGCTCTATTTATTGTCTCCAATCACAACATTATAAATGAGTTTGGTTGGTCACCAAACCCCCTTTTGTTGGGTTTGGTCAATCACTAACATCAATATTCTTGACCTAATATGCTGACATCAGTGCTTATGCCTACTGACATTGGCAATGTTTCCCTAAGTTTATCAATGTCAACACTTTTTATTACCAATATCAGAAAATGAAACTAACATTAGCACCATTCCTATAATGTTTTTACCAATCAAGCACTCCCAACTTTTCAAACTTTACCCATACACTGGGGCAACTAGAGATCACATATATCTCCCCCAACCATGACAAAATGACATTGAAGATCACTTAAATCTTCACCCATGATGACTTTGCTTAGAGATCATGAATATTTCCTACTCATTGACCCTTTTACACCATCCTTACATTTCTTGTCCTGACTGCTTATGCTATTCTGCTATAGTTGGCTATTATGCACACACATTTATATTAGGTGTTTTAGATGGAAATCATGCCTATCCTATCACCCTCAACCATTTTATGTTTCTTAGGGGTAATTCCTACCTCAGATACTTGGGACACATTGACACTTAGAGCTACAACGTTGATTGTTTTGACCTATCAACTATCACTTACAAGCTATACTTTGGTTACTTCTATCTGAGTCATCCTTAACCTTGCATGTTCTCAACATTGATGACTATATCTCATTGTGGTATATGCATATGGAGTGATACTCAATTCTCAACCATTAACATAATTACCTTTTTATCAAATTGGTACCTGATTCTAATTTCTCCTCCATCAATTCCTATTTTGAGGGGGGATACCTCATTTAATACTTGAAGCATCTGACTCCTATTTTTGTCTTGTAACATGTCAATATAAATTAAAAGACAAAAGGGAGAAAATGTAGACACGAAAATTATGTCACACACATGTGTGTAACTCCCTATGTCAAAACCCCCCTTAAGCCCATTTTAATAATAATAATTAATCTCCCTAACCCATACTTTTACCCCTCACACATTTAATTAATTTAAAATACTTAATTAATTTAATTAAAAACCCCTATTGCCACCTTACCTGACCACCTCACCCTATGACTAATTCTCACCTGATGAGTCACCTCAAGACCTAGTCCCCTCGTCTTAACTACCCAAGACTTATTCCCACTTCCAAACTAAATTCTTAAACAACTACTTCCTTCCTAACCTCTTATTTTTACCATTTTATAATGGGTATCACACTTGGCATGAACACAAAAAAAATAGACCAAAAATAATAAGGTTTACCTATTCTAGGGCCACTAACATCAGTCAACCCATGGTCATTGTTAGTGGGATCACTAACATTGGAAATATAAGCCAAGCCCCAACATGAAGTTTAGGTTAGCAAAAATTAAGAAAATTTATTCTTATGAGATCCAGGCTCTTGACATTCTCTTTTTGACATCCTATTACAATCACCTTGCATAAGTCAATCAAAATCAGAAACTGAGCTCTTGAGGACCAATAGCACCCACTTGTTCTCTCTGTTTAGGCATTAGGTTTAGACTCCTTACTAGGGACCATCAACCTGGCACTTATCATTCATCAACCACTAAATCTAAGTACATCTCTTATACTATAGGTCATTTAAACATTTATTCTACTATTCTCCTTTATATCTACTATGCATTGCTTTACACACTTCTAACCATGCCCCATGAGGGAGGTACAAAGCTTCCTCACTTGTTTCCCCTTAACCTAAAATACCAAACCTCTGACCAAACCTACCCAAGCCATAATCTCTCTCTCATAACTTTCCCAACCTCCCTGACCTGATCCAAACCATTTCCCAAACTTAGAAAAACCTTTTGTAATCTCCTAGACAATTATTACCCCTACTGACCTCGACAACCTAACTGACATCGATCACCTTACTACTGAAATTGATATTATAACTGATATCAATCACTCCCTTACCAACATTTATGATTTTGGATTCATTAGCCTCTTCAAAATCAACCTAGAGAACTTCTAAAATATAAAAAAAATACCTCACCTATACTCTATCACTCTCTGCTACATACAAATTGTTAATAATGATAATCTTATCTCTTTTTAACTCTCATTACCTCTCTTTCAGTTATTTATTATTCTTTTATCTCTCAAAAGTGGATTTCCATCTCTAGGGAAGTTTCACAGTTCCTAGAACAAGCGTGTAGCTTGGCAGCCCACTCATTTATATGCTAACAAACATCTTGTGGTAGTGTTTTCTTACTTGTAGGTAGTCCTCCCCAGCCAAAGAGGAGTGCTCACAACATCTGGATATGATAAGCAAACAAAATCTGGGTTCATTCTAATCACTTATCCCCATCCTTCTTTCTATTTTCCTTTAGACTTAAAATAGACAAAATTCAGAGAAATAGAAACTATAGGAAAATTAATTATTCTCTCATTATATCAACTAGAAGGTTGTTTTCAAAATAAATATGATGATTGGTATTCATGCAAATATAATTTTCACAATAATAAAGGAGAAAAAATTCTCTCCTCTATTAATATGAGAGGTTCCTTTTATTAAAATAACTAAAAAATAAGTTAAACATATTTATACTATTTATAAGTTGAACAAGAGGGGGTTTATTTTACAACATTCAACTAAAAAAAATTAGAAAAAAGAGAAGGTGAAGAGTCACACATAAACGAGCAAATGTAAATTTCATTCAACCTTGTGACAAGAAATCACTTAATGAAAATAACATTCTTACTTGATATCAAACATGATTACTACTTGTAACAATGAAATATGCATTAACATAAAAAAAACACATGTCGATAAAGGAAATAAAGACACTAAGTTATAGATTTCCTTGGGTTTTTGGTTGAATATCAAACATATTTTTTCTTTCTCCTTCCTTCAACATTCAATTCTCATGGACATCAAAAATCCATTTTAAAATTTCCATTTCTTATATTTATAAAGATAGGAGGGAATGGGTTGACCCTTCACATTCCAAGTGACTATTCATATTCAAATTTATTTTCCTATTCTATTTTCCAATATTCTCAAAATTACATAAAGGAAAATACAACTTTCCCAAACTAGAAGATCAAGAAAAATGGGGGAAAATTTGCAGCCTCCTTTATAGAGTATTTTTTTGGGTGATCCCTGGTGCCGAAGAACATAGGAAAATTGTAGAACTTATAGTCTATTCTTTTCTCTTAGCAACTTTAAACTTTATAAACTTAATTACTACCTTAGTAATGTCATTCCATTTTGTTACTATTGTGTTCTTACAATGTGTTATCCACCTCTTTGAAATTATCAACCTAGCATTTGAAACATCCATAAGTTTAGTTAACTAATTACTCATTTACCCTAGTGAAATGCGAATTTCACTAAGCATGGTCATGGAAGAAAAATTGAAGGAATTATCTTTGATCAAATCCTCATGGATCACTTTCTTAAACTAAGATTTTACCTCATCTATGGTGTATGTGGTGATTTTTTCTTCCTTAATTAGATCATAATGTATTTCATCTATATTGGAAAAGAGCATTTTTTTCTTCTCTCTTCCAATGTTTAACTATTCTCCCAATTCTTCAATTACTATGTTTAAGATTTATATCTTCTAAATAATGCATTCAGACAACTTGCACATGGTTTCATCTTCTACTTTGTTGAATATTCCATATTTGACCATCACATCTATTTCAACATCAATAATTACATGAACATCATGTTTCATGTTCTCCCATAATTTTAATTCACTATCATAGGATTTTTATTTTTTTATTGATATTGATAATTTCATTATCAATATCCCCATATAATTTCAACACTTCCTCAATATATTTCATCCCATTCAACAATACTTAATTTATCCAAGCTTATAAATTTTTTACACATGAGTTGTATCGTTAATGGTAATTATGGATTCTTTACTAATTTCAAGCACCTGGAAAAGGGCGTCTACTTGAGGTGCTACAAGTGTGTTAACTAGATTGAGAATATAATTGACATATCTTGCTAGCTACTTGATTTGATCTATGAGATACTCCTATGTGAGCTCATCTTTCTCTAATCTCTTGATCAATCTCTTAGTGGTCTTGTTATCAAATCAATTTTCAAATTTTGGAATGTAGTTCAAGATTTCCAAATTTGAAATAACATGGAAACAATCCTAGGTTGTGGGTGGCTTAAATTGGATTGAATCTTTAGGTTAAAGGGATAGTTCCCCTTGATGAATCATTTAGGATCACAAACTAATTTACCAACTTACTAGGAAAAGAGAGAGAGAAACCTATTCTAATGGAAGTGATGCACCAAATAGTTTTACCCTTATCAACCAACTACAAATTGACTTCAAACATGAGACTAACTTGCAACAAACACTAATACAAATCTACCTCTCTACATCAGTATTTCACATGAAGGTTATGAAGAATGCTTAGGCTAGGAGGACTATTCAAAATTTCATAGCATGACACTAGTGAATAGGCTACTCACTCAACCTTCACACCTAACTTAGACACTTCACAAGACCTATAAAAAGGATTCCAAATTGAACATGAATTCTAGACAAGGATAACATGACAAGGAAGCAAATTTAATCACTTGAAAAGATTAAATAATAACACAATATTATCAAAACCAATCATAGGAGGAGGGTAAAATAGAAGTTTCTTATTGATCAAATGTTTGAAAATGGGTAGGGATTCACCATACCTAGGTGGAGGATACAAACATATCCGATCCAAGCTAAATATATAGAGAAATGTGAGAGGAGAGAGGGGTGTAGGAGAGAGAGAGATGACATGTGTTTCATGAGTTAAAATTAAGAAGAGATTTGTGAAACTTTCTCATCGTGCCCTCAAGGACAATTTTTGATGTTATTAATATGCTCTTCTACTCTAAGTGACCTAGAAGTTTATAAATTTGCTTGACACCTTGCCTTACTCTTCAAAATTGCTCTTTTCCTTGGTTTTTGGTAGACAAGGGGCACTCTTGACCATTAGGTAATTTTAAAATACTCCCCTTCTATATTATTGAAAAATCTAAACTATTTAGGAGCTCCTCAAACTAACATCTTAGTGGTAATCATAGAGTAACTCCTTAGGTGTCTTGAACCCTCTTCGTCTCACTAGGCCAATCTTACTTACAAGTGTCAAATATTGAATTTTTACTTATCAAGGTAGTATTTCTACATAGATGGAATATTAACATAATATCATACTTGAAAAAAATAATTTGGAGTCATCAAGCTCTCTCAAATACTTCATTTTACACCAAAAGCTCTCACTAGGCCTAATTCCTTGTAGCCCTAAAATCATATAAACATTATTGTGAAAAAGAATGTACAAAGGATATTTAGAAACTAAGAATTTATTTGAGGAAATAGTATCCATTGATAGATCCATGAAAATTTTTAGGATCTAAATTTGAGTTGAAGTGTCCTTTTTCTACTATTCTCTCTCCTCAATTAGGCCTTAATTAGGCCTCCTTTCCTATAAACTAAGTTTTGGACCAAAATAACTCACACACATGTGAAAATCCTAGGAAGTGTTTTATTCACTTTAACTATTCCAATAAAATTATCCATGTCAATTTTAATCTCCTAAGACCCCATACAGATATGTGAACCATGAAATGGCCAAAAACCCTAGTCTAGGTGCTTGCATAGGCTTGAGAGATAGTTGGAGTGGTTGGAAAGAAATTTGTAGGATCTAGTGTTTGGAATGATTTTTTTTAGTCATAAAACATCATTATTAAACTTAATCCACTAATTATAGGTCTCTTCAAGCATCTTATAGGCTTGTAGGTGGGTCATTTGACTAGCAAAATAGTGTATTTCTCTAATCTTGGCCAACTTGGAAACTTAAAAATATCATGTATAACCTTGGAAGACCTAATTAGTTGTTTTTATGATTTTATAACATTTATAAATTCATTATGGACCTTTTTTATTTGTTTGGAGATCATTTTATACCCTGCATACTCATAAACAAGCCTGTGGCCTTGTATTTTTGAGTAATCTGCATAGTACTATACCTACATATGCCCACCAATACCATAATTATGTGGTTATGAGATATTTAATAGTCATTAAAATAATTTCCTATCGATACTATTCCATTTGAAGGCATTGGAATGCTTATTTCTCTCATCGGGTCAAAATTAGCTTTCTAGACAGCCTAAAAGTGCCTTAGGGTCTTAAGGATGATTCATAAAGGATATGATTTGGATGAAAATTTAAATTCCATGAATCATGAGTTTATATGGGTTCCCTATTATTCCCAATATATTGAGACACCATGAATCCTATCATGAGATATATGAGAAAAATTTGATAGCCCTTCCTCAAATTCACATTCTTGATCATCCTTGAAAACTAAATTATGTTTGTCTTCACCAAGGGGGGTACCAATGGTGAATTACTCATCATATAAACTTAAATTATCTTCACCAAACTCTCTTTGAACCTCACTTACATCTAAAACTTATTCTTCATTTTCTTCCCATAAGATAGGTTCCTCTTCAAGAAGAGAGATGATGGGAAGGTGATGGATATGTTCATGAGTTTGAGAGGGGACATTAGTCATGGTAGGTTACTCATGAATAGGCTTAGGGATTGAAGGGTTATTATTTCAACTTTGGATATTGTGAATGGAATAATATTATAGGACCTCTTGTAGATAAATCAAGTTTAGTTGGGATATGAGTGCCTTATTCTCTTCAACAACCATTTCATCTTTTCCATAGCCTTCTTGAGGCTCTTTAACATCTATAAACTGATTCTCAAAATTATCAACTAGGACTGGCTTAAATAACTTATTAGATAGAATTAAAAGATGGAAAATATTTAAATTCTTGATGAGAGGAAAATGGGTTTTGAATAGGCTCAAGGTTTTCCTTGACTTCAATCTTTTTATCTTGGCTTCATTCAAGTATCTTCATTTTCAACTCCAACTTTTGAATTTGCTTGTCTAAACTCTCTTCGAATATATTTTCTTGAGGATGATTAGTGACTTCATGAGGATAAATAGAAAAAAAAGGTTGACATTGGATACAAGAGGGCTCTTGAGGAATAGTGGGAAATACTTTCATAGGTTCAAATTCTTCCTTGGCTTCAACTCCCTAATATATGCTCATCTCACCTTACTTACTCCATGATTTCACCACTTAATTCTAGATTGGAGTCTTGAAATACTTCTTAGGGGATTTTTGAGGAATAAAATTAGAAAATTAGTTAGAAATAATAGGCCTCTTGACAACAATCTCCTCTTTATTTTGAATACTTTCTTGGATTGAATTCCAAGAAGGGAAAGTTTATAGAATATATGAAGGACTTAGAATATTTTAGAACTTGCTTGAAATGGTCTCTTAGGGAAGAATGAGTGGAACATATGATGGATAAGGTGGTATATTTGAATACACATGGGGATGATAATATTGAACCTGATGTCCTTCTTGAACTCTTAGCTTATCTTCTATTTTTTTAATGAGACCACTTATTGTAGACACCCAATTCTGGCCATAATTGGCTCTCAACAAAACATCAGGCTGATTCCTACCAACCATTGCAAATTAAGAATAGAAATCACTAAACATCCTAATTTCATCCATGCATAAATATTAAATACTTAGAATAATTTTGATGCATCCCTATTTAGATTATTATATCATATTCAATAATAACCTCTTGTCGATTTATCCCTAGTCACCTTGCATCTTAACAACTAGTAATTTGGCCTATAGAGCCATTAAGAGGGGCACTTGATCAGATCTTAAAAGAGATAAACTAATAATCAAAATGAATCATCTAATTAAATAAGATTAAATTATTATTTTAATTATATTTTATAATTAATAAATATCTAAAAATGGAAATTTTAAAAATAAAAATATCAATCCTTTTCATTGTTGCCTTTATGAGTTGTCAAGCTCTTTCAAAATATCTCAAAAAATCTAATTTGATAACCATGATTAGTAATTTAAAATCATAATTACATGACAAATTTTAAATCAATTTTAGTTAGCCTCAAATTAGCTATGGTTAGTTTGAACCATTCCATGTTTAAACTCAAACTTAACTTACCTTGGGTGAGAGTTAACTTTTAAAGCTATAAATATAAGGCCATACCTATTGATCTCTAATCTTGATAATGTAGAGTTATTATGTAGGATTTACTCCTTAAGCTTCATGCAAGTAATGTTACCATGCCAAATTCATAGTCCAATAAACTAAGACAAGGTGCCAAGGAAAGGTGAAGCCAACAAAGCTCTATTGATGAATATTTCTTGATGCACAAACTGAGTAAGACACTTCAACAAGACATTTGGATCTCCAAGGAAGTTAAAATAGTGATTTGCTTTGTGTTATAGTTGTACTTTAATTTGTATGTTTGTTACCTATGCTCTCCCTAGTGTCTAGGCTAGAGGTGCTAAGATTTTAGTGTATTATTCTGACTTATTTTATTGGACTAACATAAGACTAACCTCCCATATATGTATTCCTTGTTTACATGATGGCATGCCCAATGGGACTTGAATATCTTGTATGTCCAAGGAGATTGATATGCTAGTTTTTTTTTTAATGGATGCATATAAATATTCAAGTTTCAAGTTTTAGCTTCATTTTTTACATCTTTTATTTTTAAGCAAGTCACAAATTGCAAGGATCAAAGCTGATTTTCTAGATTGACATCAATTATGAGAATTAACCATGATCTCTATGTAAAAAAATAGAACAAGGTATGTATCATGGCTAACAATGGTTTTAATTGATTTTTATTGCCTTCATTTTGTGTTTGATGATCTACATGTTTTTTGTGTAACCCATTTACTATAGAATCCGTGAGATATTTAGGTTTTAAGCTCATTTATTAATCACTTTTTTAATGAAAATAGACTATATTTTTATGTTTTTTATAGGAAACATCAATGATCTACCTTAATTGACATTGATTCTCATAATCAACATTGATCTCTATGGATTAGTGATGATTGGTCTCTAAGACAAGAAATCAAAAACTTGAGAGAAAAATTAAAAATGTTGTTTTCTCACTTGATTTTAGGCTTCTAAGTAGGCAAACCCTCTAAACATTTGTAGGTCCTGAGGTGAAAAGAGAAAATTTTAAGCATGGTTAAATATTACACACATTTTATTTAGTCCTTAGAATGTATTTAGTTATTTTCATCTCTTAGTTGTTTTTAAAGTTTTTGCCATTATCAACAATAAAGCCAAGGGGCTCAAACTTCATAACATAATTCATTTTGGTGTTATAAAAATGAACTCTCACATTAGTTAAATACTCAAGAGTTTTCATTTTTTTTTTTTTTTTTTAAGATTTTGTTTATAAAAATGGGTGTTACATGTATGCTCTCCCCCTTGTAGATAAAAAATTCAAGAGAGATTAGTCAATTGTTAGTGAATAAATAAAAAATGAATGAAAGACATAACTTCTCAAGTCTAATCCCTAGGTTGAGCTATGATAATCAAAAATGAAATTGTATTAAACATATAAAACAACAATCTTACCTCCCTTGAAGATATGCATGAAAATTGATTGATGTTGAGATCGGATTGTGATCTGGAAGTCTTTGGAAATGCTAGTTCCTTGTAGGAAGCATCTCTCCTTATTCACCTTGATTTTGTGACTTTGGCTTGATTTGGTAATTGATAGAATATTGAAGATTCTAAGGCTATTTTGGCATACTAACCTTGAAAATATTAGATCTTACTAGAGGAATTTTGTCATAATAAGATTATGATAGAGAAGTTTGTCTAAATTAGAGGAAGAGCCTCCAATTTATAGACTTCTAAAATGGATATGAACCATCCATCTTGAGATAAGAATCAAAGGACTAAAATCTATCCTACATCATTCATGATGAGGAACATGGGGCATGTAAGAAGAGGATAGCCTTTTTAAGATGTAAGCTTTTTAAGGTGTAAGTTTTGTAAGGTGTAAGATTTGTAAGAAAGGTAGGCCTTGCCATGTGATTTGAATATTAAATTGGCAAGTTGATTGGATGATGAAGATAAATAGGAATATTGATTTTTTTTTAAATTTATATTATATGAATTCCATGTAACATTATTTTAAGAAGAAGATTAGCTAATTAATTACTCTTAATTAGCTAATGTAATGTGATGTGAATTTGACAAGATAGGATGTGATAATAGAAGAATTTGATTAATTGATTGAAGGGTCATTTACAAAAAAGTACTAAGCTTAGGTACCTTTTAGAAAATTTAATGATATTATGCAATGCATTACCTTAATTATGCATGTACTAATATATCACAAAATGTATACATCAAAATTATAGGGGAATTGGGTTGATTTAACAATTTTTGGATACATTTGTGTTTGATTACAAGAAATCAATTTGATGTCCATTTAGACATGGAAGTAGACAAAAAGGAGTGTCTACATTTGTCCCCTATTTTAGAATGTGTTACAAGACACAAGAAAAGTAACATATTTTTAAATAATGAAAAAGCCTTTAAGAAGAAAAAGAAGATAATCATTGAATAATAATGCTCTAAACAAAGTTTGAGAAGCCTATGATGATGCCCCCTCGAGGGGGTGCTTGATGCATATGATTGATGGGTGGTAACTCAAAAATATCAAGAAGAAGATAGAAATTAACCCATGGGTGAGATTAATCCAATAAAGATAATGTTTTCATGCATTGATTTAAAAGTACTGATCTACCTAAAGGTGGTTATAATCAGTAATGGAGGTTGAGACACTGATTTTCCCAAAGGTGGTTATAATTAATGGCATAGGAATGTGCCCTAGTAGGATGGATGGGTCAAAATAATGATTTTCCCAAAGGTGGTTATAATCATTTTGATGACCAGAATTGAATAATGATTTTTCCCTAGTAGAGAAGATTTGATCATGATAAAATTGGTTATGCCCCAATAGGGAAAATTGGCAAGCATAACTCAAGGATATAAACTATTACATAGATTAAAGATGATTGGGTGCAAACATAGATGTTATGATCTAATGACTGAATAAGCCATAAATAACCAATAAAATGAGGATGCATAAAGTGATAAGACAAATGATAATCAAAATAACAAGATAATAATTGAATAATGAAGAGATTAGATTGGAAGAATGTTAATAAAATGATCATGACTATTTGCATATGCTTAAATGTATCATGAGGAACATATAAATCATTTATATGGTTTAGTTGATGGAGGTTAGTAAATGAGGATAAGTTACACTAAATAATTACTGAGTAGACTCCTAAATCTAAATTTTTGATATAGAACAAAATAGTATGCACCATGATATAAAACACCATGATGACCTATTTGTAATATGCATAAGGACTGACCCCTGATTTAATAGACAATGGAAAAAAACACACCAATGATAAAAAACCATGATGATAATGCTAAAAAATGCTAATGGATTGACTCAAATAGAACTATATGATAGGAAACACCATGATAATGACCCTGTTAGCATAATGGACTAAGTCAAGGAAATAATGGAAAAAAAAAAGTAAATAAGTAAACACACACACACACACAAACTTGAAAATAAAATCAACAAAAATCATCTTGTTGTTTAACCAAGTCCAAATCCATGTGTGAAGGATCAATGATAATGATAAATGGATGAGGCCCCCAATCAAGGATATATGCAAGAGGAAACATCTCTAGGGGGATAAAATAATTGGAACCAATAATGAATCTACCCCAGGAGGGTAGATTTGGGAAGGACACATCCCAAAAATGGTTTAGGATTGAAAATGATTGGATTAAGGATTGCGATCAGATTTATAACAAGACAAATTTTTTTGAATTGTGTGTCTTTATATCTATGATGGAGATTGTATGATGATTATGATTTTTAGGATTTGTAGAATATTTGAATTTGTTTGGATTTTTGGCATCCTAACTCAATGGAGGATTAAGAGATGTAGAATGATTTAACTTGAAAAATAGTGAGAGTGTGACTTAGGATGCTCTGAAAATGGTGAGAGCGTAAGAAAAATCTATTGACCTAAAAGTTCCCCTAAGTAAGGAATAAATGAGAAATGAATAGTAACAAGCCAGTGTAATAATCCCACATTTTTTAGGATTAGGGACTACCAAAGGATAAGATAGGATAAATAGGAGCCAAAAACAAGGTTAAGGCACCACAAATGGTATGAAACTTACTCAAAAGAGAAGTTCCTTCATGAGGAGGCTATGGCTTATTAAATTATGTGAGGGCATAATCGAAGACGTAACATCTATTAATATAAGCTAAGTTTTATAATATGGGTGTCTATCAAGATCCATAGAGCATTTTTGGAAAAATTCCATCATCACTATGAGTCAAGTTCTATGGGTTGTAGTTGAGGGGAAACTAACAAAGATTTTCTTTGAAGGATTCACATATCTTGTTTGGTAAAAAAAACCATCAGTGTGGTGAGTGATATGGGATGGACTATGCCTTATTTAAGAGTTTTAGATCTAATCTTGCCAAAAGGTGTCTATGTATGCATCTTCCATCTTATTACCTTGTTACTAGTGATATGTGGGTTTCACTAATGGGGCCTTGTCAGCATGAAGCTCCATGACCTAGGATATTGCATATACAACTAGATAAGGTGGGGTAGAGTTGATAGAAACATAGAAAACCAGATGTAGATCATATGACATGGACATCTATGATGTTCCATAACATGATGAATAAATGAGATCATGACTATGCATAATTATCATGTTGGGATGACCATTTGATTAGGGATTATGTGTCCACATTGAAAGGTGAGTAGACATGATTGGTTCAAACAACTTGACTATTCTATGGAATCAATGACATCATGGGATTTATTTAGTTTATGAAGTGGATAACACATAATTGAGGAATAACATTCATTAACACTATTTATTTTATCATCTTGAGAACAAACTTATAATGTGAATTCATTTATTTTGTAGGGTCTCAATAGAGTAGATAAGCATGAAGGTTGAAAATGTCACAAAATGGAGACAATGGGAACTCATGTGGGGATGATTGATGGACACCACCTCCTAACATTATTTATGAGGTGAATGTGTAAATATTATAGACATTGAACTAAGGACCTTGTGGAATAATTGATGTGATAATAATAACCAATGAAGATTTAACCACATCTTGAGCCTGAGCCTCAACCATAGGCACAAAGAAGAAGGTGGTAGTTTTTCTGTGAAAGATGCATAGTAGGAGAGCATAACCCAAGGCCAAAGTAAAATGAACAACTAAAATTTTGTCATGGAGTGAATCCTCACTATTCAAGGGGATGCACAATGAGGTGATGATAGATATTACTCATGCAAAATCAAGAACATGAGCAAAGGGATGCAATGGTTGTGTTTCTTGAGTATGATTCAAGACTAGGAGTGGAGTATGATATTTTTTATATAATGAGTCATGTGGAAGATGAGAAAAGAATACACCCACCAATATCCATTGACACAGGGAGGAAAATAGATCAACTAGTGCAACCTACATTAGTGTGCAAAAACTATGAGGAAATTGGCCATGCAAGCTAAACATGTTTGAGGAAGAATATTTTTAATGCCAATTCAATAATAAACCAATGATGATGGATTGATGTGAATTTGGAGTCATCAAATAATATATATAATGTTGGGAGAACAACTAGACAAAGGCACAATGCCTAAGTAGTACATCAAAATGTTTGTATGTACCTTAGATGATATGTGTGTAATATTATTAACATGTGTTTGCTACGTATCCCTATTTTTATTCATTGTGTGATGATTCACATGATAAATAAAATATAAAGATTTTTTGGTTTTTTTGAACATTTTTGGATTGTGTTGAATGTGTTTTTATTTTTAGAATTTTTGGCATATTTCCATGTTTGATGTCTAAAATTATGGTTTGGTGTAAACATAAACAACTGAACCTTTGAAATGGAAATGGGTAATAGAATAATAAGTAAGGGGTGTCCAAGATGACTCCAAATTCACTAGGCAAGATGATGCTTCCTACATAGTCCCATGGACACTGGATCCAATATGAACTTTAGGCCAAATTTAGTTCTCCTAGTGATATGAGATAGAAGAAAAATGATATGTATGAAATGTAAACATATTAAAAATAGGAATGGGTGAAAAACATTATGAGATTGTGGAGTGAAAATTAGGAATAATGAGAAGTCAAATGGAAGTAAAAACAATATGACAAATAAGAGGACAAAGCAAGTATAAATTTTTGTGACTTAATATCTTTTAAGGAGATTTTAGGTCTTTTCTACTTTTTTAATCATTTTTTTATGTTATTTTTTAGATTTTCAAATTTTTAGGTTTTTTCAAGTATCTTAACTTTATTGAGGATTACAAGATATATAAAAAGGATAAAATTGATTAAATTGTTCATAAAATGGTGAGAGCATTGAAATAGGGTGATTAAAATGATCTCAACATGAATTGAGCATTGCCTATGTAGTTCAAAAAGGACCTTAGGTCAATGTAGTTCCACCTTAGTAGAAAATTATATAAATAAATAGTAGGGGGAATCATATAAATATATGTGGTACAATAATTGTTGTAAGGATTGATACAAATTGACACAAGACAAGGAAGGGATGAAAAAAGACACAACCTTGAAAAACAATTAATCGAAGCAATTGTGCATGCTTGTGCTGAGTGACCTATTTCAAAGATGTGTTGATGATGACCAAATTTGAATATTATACTGGAAAATTTCTATAAATATATCATCTAAAACTATCTATAGTATTTGTGAATTGGAATCAAGGTCAATATTGGTACTAGAACAAGGGGATAAGATCAAATAAGGACTGGTACAAATAGGAAATGGGTATGAAGGGAAAGTTTTCAATAGTTGTGCCCCCAATCAAGGGTCCTCATAGACAATATTCAAGAAAATCAAGTATAAAAATTCTTGAGATGCATAATATTCATGGGCTCATTCAGATCTTCTCCCTTTGGTGTGGCTAATCTCTATGCTCTAGATCCATAATTTGTAGTGATGATGAATGGGCCCGACCAATTATGTTCAAACTTTCCTTTCTATTTAGAGGCAACATTGGTATTTTTATAGTTTTCCTAAAAGACCAGGTCTATAAGTTCAAAAAAATTATATTTAACATGATTATTGTAGTTATAGTGTATCTTGATATGATATGCCTGAAGGTTGTTCAAAGTAGCTACTATATTTTCATCAAATAGGTCTAATTATTACAGTTAAGAAACTTGGTATTCCTCTTCATCAATGATATTCTTCATTGAAATCCCCAAGGAAGGTAACTTGATTTTGATAGGGAGAATGGCTTCAATTACATAAATAAGGATGTATGGTGTGGCTCCTATTGGAATTTGGGTATTTATACAATAAGCCCAGAGGGAAAGAAATAATTATAAATCCCAATCATGGCCAAAAGTATTAACTATATTTTTAAGGATCTGAATCAGGGTTTTGTTAGATGCTTTAATATGTCCATTACTTTAAGGACTAAAAGATACAGAAAAGTGTTTTGTAATTTGGTATTTGGCATAGAGGACTTTGACATCCTTAAGGAATGCCAAAATGACAAATGAGGTGATTGAGTATGAAATTGGATATCTACTTACCTATTACATAAGTGAGGGGAATCACTTCAACCCACTTAGTAAAGTATTCAATGGTAGTAAGGATATGTTTATGGCCATCAAAAGTAGGATTTATTTTCCCTATGAGATCAATTCCCCATGTGTAAAATAACCATGACATAGTAAGCGGCTATAATTTTATAATTGGAGCATGAATAAGATTAGTATGTTTCTAAAAATACACACACTTTTTTACATAAGAATCTACATCAGCCTCCATGGTGGGCTAGTAATACCCTGTATGTAGGATTTTCTTGTCAAAAACTACACCACTAGTGTGGGTCCTACAAATCCCTTCATGTACTTCATTAAGCACTAATAATGACTCTATCAAAGATAAAAAATGAAGTAGAGTTCCATAATATCTATTAAAATAGAGTGTGGCACTGAGTATGGTATAATGAGAGGTACTATGAATGAAAGTTTTTCATATTTTATGGGAAAGGTTAGGAGGATAGTTTTATCATGGAGATAGGCAAATATTTTAGTGTACCAAGGTGTATTAGGACTAACAACATCATATACCATTTTAGACAATGGATATTTGTGAGATGGACTCAAGGGATGTTTGATAAGGAACTAGTAATCAAGAACATGATCTAGAATTGACATTAGTAAACTAATAGTTACCATTGCATCGACAATCTTATTGTTTGTTTTTGTAATTTTCTCAAATTGGATGTAATCAAAGTTATGTACTAGATTTTCCACCATCTTCTTGTATGGAATAAGTTTTTCATCTTTTGTTTGGTATTGCTCTATTACTTGATTGATAATCAACTAAAAATCCCCATAAACATGTAATTTTTTTATATTTCATTGTACTACTAAATGAAGTCCTGCAATAAGGGCCTCATATTTAGATATGTTATTGGTATAGGTGAAATTGATATGAAATGCCTTGGGAATGAGATATCCTTATGCTGTTATGAATAAAATGACAGTTATAGATCTTTTGGAAGTATATGAACCATAAAAATAGAGTGTCTAATGTTTTGATTTATAATAAGTGTCTTCAAGTGTCATGATGGACTCATTAGGAAAATTGAACAATAGTGGATTGGTATTTTTTAGGGGTACTTATGTAAGCTAATCAATAATAAATTTCCCCTTAATGTCCTTTTGATGCACATATTCAATCTCAAAATAACTTAATAGTATTATCCATTTGGCCATATGACTAGTCAATGCTACCTTGGAAATTAGGTACTTGAGGGGATTCACTTTAGTAATAATTGTGGTCTTCTTGTTGAGCATGTAATGTCACACTTTTTGGGTTGTAAACACCATGGCTAAACAAGATTTTTTAATGGATGTTTAATTGTGTTCGTATGTGACCAATGTTCAACTCAATTAGTACACTACTCTTTCTTTCTCCCAATCATCATGTTTTGCCAAGAATGCTCCCAAGGCATCTTAGGTTATTAAAATGTAGAGAAGCAACAATTTTCTTGGGGTAGGTGGAATTAGAATAGGTGGATTAGCTAGATAATATTTCAATTTCTCAAAGCCTTTGTGACAATCTACATTCCATGAAAATATGGTTCCTTTCTTTAGAATATGTGTGAATGGATGGCATTAATCTGCTAATTGAGATATGAATTGCATGATAGATTATTTTTGCCCTGTAAAATGTAAAGCTTATTTAAATTAGAAGGTGGAGGCATTTTAGTAATGGATTTAACCTTGGATGGATCAACTTCAATTCCCTTATGAGAGATTATGAATCCTAATAATTTACTTGAAGTAATGACAAAGACACATTTCTTAGGGTTAATCTATACTTTATAATCATGGAGACATCCAAATATTTTGTGTAATACCTCTAGATGTCATGCTCTATTCTTCAATTTTATGAGATATCATCAACATAATATTCAACAATATCATGCATCATGTCATTAAAAATGATAGTCATTAAGCATTGGTATGTGGAACTAGCATTCTTGAGGATAAAAGGCATTACCTAATAATAAAACATTCCCCATGGAGTGGTGAATTCCATTTTGTGTTGGTCTTTAAGTGTTATTTAAATATAGTTATATCCAAATAAACCATACGTAAGAGATAACATATCATACCAGCTATGGAATATACAATCATGCCAATATTTGGCAAAGTAAAATCATCTTTAGGACATGCCTTATTTATGTCTCTGAAATCATACATAATTAATTCCCTATGTCATTTTGCTAACCGAAACTATGTTGGAAACCCACTCTAAATAATCAATAAGATGAATGCATCCTACCTCCAATAATTTTTATAATTCTTTATTGACAAGAATATCTATGCAAGGGTGCATCCTACTCAATTTTTGTTTGATCGGCTTGGCATCTGGATGTACAACAAGGTGATGGAAAACCAAGATGGGGTCCAATCTTAGCATATCTAAATAACACCATGAAAAAATGTCTCCAAATTGTTTAAGAAGAGAAGTAAGGACTTCACATTATTATTTTTTGAGAGAGGCTCCAAGTTTGATCCATTTAGAAGCATCAAGTTTTCCAATATTAAATTTAATGGTGTCTTCCACAAGTAATGTAGAACCATCCTCTAAAATAGTAGGCAGAGTGCTACATTGATCTGTATGTTCATCTGGTAGTTGGACTAGATCATCAATTTATTCCAAGTAGGATAAGTCTCAATCCCTAAATTTGGTAAATGCTATTGATTAAAGACAAGTGGATAAGCTTGAATAATTTGATCAAATGTTTGTTTTTATTTTGAAATTATTCTTGATTGGCATGAAATTCTAAGATTAGAGGAAGCCTACGCTTAATTTGAGAGAGGGTGAACTTCCCCATCCAATGGCATCTAAAATAGGTTTTCACCACAAAACTTGTCATTATCTTCACTTTTACCCTAGTTTAAAAGTGCCTCAAAGAGGTTTTCAATTTGGGACCTCAATTGTTTATTTTCTTTCTCTTTTAATTTTTGACCAATGAAGTTCACCTACTCTCCAAAATAGATATAAGGGTCTAGGGTAATATCAAATACTTGATTATGATCTTCAAGTGGTATATTATCTGTAAGGCCCATGAATTCATATATTTCCTCATCATTATATAAATTTTCCAATGGTACATATGCATCTTATTGGTCCTAGTCAATTAATTGGTGGTGATAGAGGAAAAAAGGGGAATATTATGGTACAAATAGTGTTGGGATCAATAAGTTAGTTCTAGTTCAATCATAATAAATGTTATGATAGGACTTTATGTCACTATTAGCATTATCATGTTTAGTCAATAAATCAAAAACACTTAGGAGATCTAAGGGGTCACCCCCAGGCAGTTTGTATCCAATACCTTGAGATCCCTTGTGCTTGATAGGTAATAATGGCTCAATGATTCCTTGTTGCATTGTTCCCAAGCCTTTGCCTTTATAATCTTGATGATCCATTATCCATTTTGAAATATAATATTTTGTATTTTGGTAATAAGTGGTAAATTCATCATTATACAACTAGGAATCATCATCATCTTGGATTTTTTCTTGTTCTTGAGAAGTACACTTGATAAAAAAAAAATGGTCTTATTTGAGGGGAAGTGCACTTCTTATGCCATTCCATTTTGGGAACTTATTTTTGAGGCCTACCATATGCTTTTAGTGTTTTATGAAAAATTTTAATGTGAAAAGCATCACAAATTTTATATTCCCCAAGGCCATTATTCCAAATAGTGAAGTGATTGGGCACTTATGTATGCAAGGTAGCCAAAGTAGAGGCAAGTATACTTAGATCTACATAATTAGATTATGGTGGTTGAACAACCACCTCTTTGCCTTTCTTGGTAATAGGATCTAAGTTGAAATGATAGTTATATCTCTCATATTCTACCTTTAAATGCTTACAAAATTGGTACAAATGAAGGTCACAAGAAATGGTAACTTATGACCCAAAATGAGATAGCTTAATGCACTGATGAAGGGTAGATGGCATAGAAAGCACTTCATGGATCCATGGTCACCCAAGAAGTAACTTATATAAAAATTCTAGATCTAAAACATGGCATAGCATATCATGGGTTAAAGGCCCAATGCCAATTGGTAAATAAGTGGTACCTTGAGACTCACACTCCTTATTATCATATGCTTTGATGGTAATGGTGTTTGGCTAAAGATCTTTAGCTATGTAGCCTAAATGTTTGACTAGCCTCAAAGTCACAATGTTGAGTCCTAAGCCATTGTCTATGAGGAATCATTTGATCTTGTTATAAGAAATTATGGCCTCTATTTATAGTGGGTTATTGTGAAAATGTCCAATGGGTGACATGTCAGTTTGATCAAAGGTAAATTATTGGAAAGGAGTTAAATGACTTACAAGAGTTTGGAATTTATCAATCATAATGTCGATTGGAAATTTAGACTAACTCAAAATCATATTCAATATTTTTTTTGTGGACATCAGATGTACATAAGAGATCTAAAATGGAAATCTGCATAGGTGTTTTATGTAATTGTTCCATAATATCATATGGTTTATCATTAATGGGGATTATTGACTTAGTTTTTTGAGGTAGGGGACCTTGAACAAGATGGTTAGAAGAAGGAGGTGTAGGGCCTTGAATAGTAGACTTAGCATGTTAGTTGTGACTATGCAACATTGATTTAGGGGAGGGATATTGTAATTAGATGAAGGTAGATGAGAACTTGGTATGATAACTCTTGGTTGAACCAAAGGAAGATTACCAAATGATGAAGGTGGAGATCCAAGAATGGACACAATAGGTCCATGGATATTGTTGGTATGGGGTTTGATCTTAATGGTAGATAATTTTCCACTTATAATGTGACTTACAACATTGTAATCATAATGGATAACATTATAACTAATTTGGGTATCATGACCTTGATTCTAGTTCTATTGTTATTGTTGATTATTTGATGGCATGTTCTAATTATGATTATTGGCATGTTAGTGATTCTAATTTTTATTAGTGTGTTACAATAATGGATTTTAACATATACTCAAATTTTGATTGGTTGTTGGCATTGTATTATCCAACTCTATCTCACCATTCTCAAACAAATCTTGAATGAGATGATAAAGCTCTACATAGGTATGAATAGTATGTCCTTTGACCCTATGATAGTCACAAAAATCATTATCCATATACCAATTAGTATTAGGTTAATATATGGGAAAAGGTCTTGGTACTTGACATATGATCATGTTGGCAATGACTAGTTTCTGAAAGATCATCTCAATAGGCTCACCTAGATCACTAAAAGGTCTACAACATGTATGTCCCATTCTTAGAGGTGACCTTTATGAACTACACTATTGAGGAGGAGGGTTTTTTTGAACAGGGGGTGGCTACACCATTTATACATGTCTATATGCTATCATTCCATCTCCTACAACATTTTTATTCCTATTAAAGGGTTTAGGATTCTCTACCATATTTATTTATGCTTGTGCAAAAGCTTATCCTTGATATTTATTTTATGGTTGGTTATGAGAGTAAATTTTGATAATACCTTTATCAATGATCAATCTCTCAATTTTTAATCCTTTATAAATGATTTATTCAAAAGTATTGGCATAGTTCAGTTTGATATTATGAGCTAGATCAAATTGAAGATTAGATGTGAACATTGCAGCTAATTATTTTTCAGGAAGATTATGTGGAATATGACTAGACAATGCACACCACTATTGAAGATAATTAGCTAAGATTTCTCCTCCTCTTTGTTTATCTTGACATAAGTCAACCATGGTTAATTCATGTTCTAAATTATAGTAAAAATTTTGGACAAATTTATTAGATAAGTCATCCATGTCATCAATAGAATTATAATGCAAGAGCATCACTACTTAATGTATATAATGGTCTAATTTTCATATTTAGATCTCGAGATAGGTTTTTATATGAATTTTGGGTCTATAACAGTCCTTTATGGTTTCTTAGACTTCATCAAATTTGAATTTTGGACCTTCAGGCACTTTCCCACCAAAAAGGTTAATTCAAATATTTGAAAGTTTATAATTGGGTTTCAAGTGATTTGATGTGGTAAATGGTATATATAATATAAAATTATGTCTTAGGAGTCTTCAAGAGGTTTTTAGTTTGTGTTATACTTGATATGTGGTTTATGTGGCTTAAAATATTCCCCCTTTTAATGTACAAGAAGAGAAATAGGTAGTTACATCAGTTTTGTCTTTAAAAAGGTAGTTGTAACTATTTTGAAGGGATTCATTCAATGAAAGTGAGAGGTGGTAAGGGGTTGATTTGAATGTATAATGGAAATAACCCTTGAATGATCATGATTAATCAATATTTTGTTTGAAATAAGAATATGTCACAAACCTTTGTAATCTCTGTGAATTCAATATGGAAAATGTGCAAATGAGGTGATTTCCTGTAAATGTGTTTTCTTTGATTGATATTTTGAATGAAAGAATAGAAGTTATAGTTTTTTATATATGTGTGTTTGATGAATAATTTAATTTTATTTTAAATGATTCTTATAGGAGATAGATAAAAGTGAGAACCATATGGGAGTGGTAGATAGACAAACTATGTTGAGGGCATTTGCTTTCATGGGTGACTGCATGTGCTTGTTTAAGAAATAATGGGATGTGAATTGTTTCCAAGTGTGATGTAATTGATATATTCCCTAGTATATTTTTAATAAAAAAATTATAAGAGATAAAGGAAAGAGAGAGAGACCATGTTGATGGTGGTAAAGCATGGACCCTATTTTGTGCATTTAACTAATTTGCAAACTATATTTGGTCAAATAGAATATCAAAGGACATTTGAGGATTGTTTCCCATTATTTTAAAGTTATTATTGATGTATTTGAGTTTATATTTGGAAAGAGATAACAATAAATAATGCTGGTTTCATGTCCCATTTTTTAGTGGACATCGACAGATTTGATGATTAGCCTATTATGCGACCCTCGTAGGCTGAGAGGATGGATAGGGGGTCATGATGGAGATTGGCTTGGCATCGATTAGAAAAATTCCTACAGTTGGATTTCATTTAGGCTCTTTTAGACATATTTTGTCTGAGCTCCTATTATTTAGGGGCTTCTGACACGTAGCGGAGCACCCTTATTTTGGTATGGTCATGTGCAGAATCACTCCCTGGTTCACCAGCTTTGATTGGTTCGAGGATCCGACATATATTGAGGGAGCTATTAATATTTGATTGATTTAATCAAATATTAATTATTTAGCCTAATTTTAATTAGAAACCCTAATTCTAATTTAAGAAACCCTAATTAGGGCAAGCACATCTTTTTGAGGGTATAAGGGTTTCTCATAGAGGCCATTATTGATTATGCATTGATGATTGATTATTGATATTGATTATTGTTAAGAATTATTTTTTGAAGACTGAGCCAAGGGTTCTAGGATTCCATTTGCATTGAAGAACATCCACTCTTCATTGTGTGCGATTCAGAGGTTGTGAGAGATCAGCCGATCTATTGCTAATTTGAGAGATAGCTTCATACAGAAGTTATTACAGAGGTTTACATGTTTGAGAGATAACTTCACACAGAAGTTATCACAGGAATTTACAGGGATTTATTTTATTAAGTTTTTGATTCAGATATTGCACAGATAAATATCTTCTGTATTAGAGCCATCCCAGATTTGCAAAAGATCAGGTTTTGAGATGATGTTTGTATTCTTTTATATGCATGCCAGAGATTCATTATTGTAATCATTCTAAAGAATAATAAGAGCACTAATTTTCCAGTTAAGAGATTTATTGTGGTTTATTTGTTTATTTGAATTTATCTTGAAAAATCACATCTTTACTCATGCAAAATATCTAAAAAGCAAAATACAGAAAGATAGTCAGGAAAATATCATGTTTTAGATTTGAGGGGAAATTGGGGATATTATAGTGGTATCAGAGCTTTTTGTGTTTCTATATTCCCTATTGATTGGGGATATTATAGTGGTATCAGAGCTTTTTTCCTGCCATCCTATTGGGTAGACCAGAGCCAATGTTCTACCATCCTATTGGGTAGTTTGGGTAGATTGAATCAGCGGAGTATCCATGATGTCTTCAAGTACTCAGAGACAGTGGGACTATGATATGAAGAAGTTGAAACTAATTTTGAAGAGGTTAAATGAATATCTTTCATATCATACATTCAAAGACAAATCCACACTGTATATGACAACAAAGGATGAGTGGGAGTTATTAACTCCTCAAGTTCAGGAGAGGTTGTCTTTTGATCACTTTGTTAAGCTGAGGAGAGAGCACTACAGATCACTTAGACAAGAGAGCAGCATGTCCCATGATTATTATGATTATTATGAGATAGGAGATAGTGAAGATGAGTATGAGTCTGATGCTTACACTTAGAGTGGGGAGGTGTGCTCAGATGTTAGTGCACTGAGGGTTGATGATCTCTCAGCTATGGCAGAGATTTTAGAAGATTCCTAGGGTTTGATTATTGTAGATGATACTCAGGAGGATTGTAGGAGACAATCTAGCCAGTGCCATCATGTGTCTAGTCAATTGAGAGTTAGTGAGTGAGACATTGCTACCACTTGCAAGCATTTTGATGCTGCTCATTAGTTGTTAGCAGTTTATGGATGGGGTTCTCCTACTAGCATTGAGCAGGGAGGTAGTTATTTGTCCTTAACAAAGATCCACTCTTTATGGGAGGCTATTCAGATTCTGAGACAGGATTATATGCAGTTGGTAGCTAACAGAGATTATCTTATGGAGTGGGGCAACACAACGTATGATGCATTATTGGTCAAGGAAGATAAGGTGAGTGAGCTTACTCAGCAGCTTGAGGTGACTTTTGAGATTCTTGAGAGTATGCAGTTGGCTTTCGAGGAGTCACAATTTCATTTGGCTGAGGTGATTGTGGAGTTGGAGCATTTGTGGTCTTCACCAGCACCAGACCCAATCCATTTGTATATTGAGATGGTTGGTGGTGAGTACATTCCTACAGTGGTTGCTGAGGAACATGTTGGATTTGACACACATGTTCAGGGTTTGGGAGTACCTAGTCCTGATGAGTTTGGCATACCAGTAGAGTCAAGTCTCCAGATTGATTCTTCTCATACAGATGATAGTGTGGTACAGTTGGTTGTGTCACCTTTATAGAGGGATCAGTTATGGGATGGATTGGCACCATATTTTGTAGATGGAATTGGTAGTTTGAGTTGTCCATTCTACTTGGGTTATGATGCTTCGAGAGTTTGGTTCTCATGTGTTCTTAACTATGGCAGTTGTGCTTTTAGAGTTTGGTTGAGTTACATTTGCCAGTTTGATTATCGGTTCCTCTTTGTTCTACTTTTGAGGATATTGCAGGAGCTTGCATTGATTAACAGTAGTGCAGAGCATAACTAAATTTGGGATCCAGGGGGATCGAGTGGTTCATTATTCTGAGATTGCTTGGGGATAAGCAATTTTAGGAGGGGTGGATTGTCATGTCCCCTTTTTTAGTGGACATCAATAGATTTGATGATTAGCCTATTATGCGACCCTCGTAGGTTGAGAGGATGGATAGGGGGTCATGATGGAGATTGGCTTGGTGTCAATTAGCTGAATTCCTATAGTTGGCTTTCATTCGAGCTCTTTCAGACACGTTTTGTTAGAAGCCCCTATTATTGATACTCAGGAAGATTGTAGGAGACAATCTAGCCAGCGCCATCATGTGTCTAGTCAGTTGAGAGTTAGTGAGTGAAACATTGCTACCACTTGCAAGCATTTTGATGCTGCTCGTCAGTTGTTAGTAGTCTATGGATGGGGTTCTCCTACTAGCATTGAGCAGGGAGGCAGTTATTTGTCCTTGACAGAGATCCACTCTTTATGGGAGGCTATTTAGATTTTGAGATAGGATTATATGTAGTTGGTAGCCGACAGAGATTATCTTATGGAGTGGGGCAGCACAACATATGATGCATTATTGGTCAAGGAAGATAAGGTGAGTGAGCTTACTCAGCAGCTCGAGGTGACTTCTGAGATTCTTGAGAGTACGCAGTTGGATTTTGAGGAGTCATAGTTTCATTTGGCTAAGGTGATTACGGAGTTGGAGCATTTATGGTCTTCACCAGCACCAGACCTAGTCCATTTGTATATTGATATGGTTGGTGGTGAGTACATTCCTGCAGTGGTTACTGAGGAATATGTTGGAGCTGACACGCATGTTCAAGGTTTGAGAGTACCTAGTCCTGATGAGTTTGGCATACTAGTAGAGTTGAGTCTCCAGATTGATTCTTCTCATATAGATGAAGTGTGGTATAGTTGGTTGTGTCACCTTTATAGAGGGATTAGTTATGGGATGGATTGGCACCATCTTTTGTAGATGGAATTGGCAGTTTGAGTTGTCCATTCTACTTGGGTTATGATGCTTCAAGAGTTTGGTTCTCATGTGTTCTTAACTATGGTAGTTGTGCTTTTAGAGTTTGGTTGAGTTGCATTCACCAATTTGATTATCAGTTCCTCTTTGTTCTACTTTTGAGGATATTACAGGAGCTTACATTGATTAACAGCAGTGCAGAGCATAACTACATTTGGGATCCAGGGGGATCGAGTGGTTCATTATTCCGAGATTGCTTGGGGACAAGCAATTTTAGGAGGGGCAGATTATCATGTCCCCTTTTTTATTGGACATCGACAGATTTGATGATTAGCTTATTATGCGACCCTCTTAGGCTGAGAGGATGGATAGGGGGTCATGATGGAGATTGGCTTGGTGTCGATTAGCAGAATTCCTACAGTTGGATTTCATTTGGGCTCTTTCAGACACATTTTGTCTGAGCTCCTATTATTTAGGGGCTTCTCACACATAGCGGAGCACCCTTATTTTGGTATGGTCATGTGCAAAATCACTCCCTGGTTCACCAGCTTTGATCGGTTTGAGGATCCGACATATATTGAGGGAGATATTAATATTTGGTTGATTTAATCAAATATTAATTATTTAGCCTAATTTTAATTAGAAACCCTAATTCTAATTTAAGAAACCCTAATTAGGGCAAGCACATATTTTTGAGGGTATAAGGGTTTCTCATAGAGGCCATTATTGATTATGCATTGATGATTGATTATTGATATTGATTATTGTTAAGAATTATTTTTTGAAGACTGAGCCAAGGGTTCTAGGATTCCATTTGCATTGAAGAACATCCACTCTTCATTGTGTGCGATTCAGAGGTTGTGAGAGATCAACCGATCTATTGCCAATTTGAGAGATATCTTCATACAAAAGTTATTACAGAGGTTTACAGGTTTGAGAGATAACTTCACATAGAAGTTATCACAAGAATTTATAGGGTTTTATTTTATTAAGTTTTTGATTCAGGGTTTGATTCATATATTGCATAGATAAATATCTTTTGTATTAGAGCCGTCCCAGATTTGCAAAAGATCAAGTTTTGAGATGATGTTTGTATTCTTTTATATGCGTGCCAAAGATTCATTATTGTAATCATTCTAAAGAATAATAAGAGAACTTATTTGCCAATTAAGAGATTTACTATGGTTTATTTGTTTATTTGAATTTATCTTGCAAAATCGCATCTTTACTCATGCAAAATATCTAAAAAGCAAAATACAAAAAGATAGTCAAGAAAATATCAAGTTTCAGATTTGAGGGGAAATTGGGGATTACATTGGTATCAGAGCTTTTTGTGTTTCTATATTCCCTATTGATTGGGGATATTACATTTGGGTATTCTAAAGTTTGTACAATAAAACCCTATTTTTCGGACTATTCACTATGAACTAAGGCTAAGAACTATTTTAATGAATGAATGGACATTGATATAATTTTTAATTATGATTGAAATAAATATATATGCTTTTGTTTATGTTATAATTTTTAAACTCAATGTCAAGAAAAGGATATTGTTGGTGGTCTTGAAACTAGTCACGGAACCCTATTTCCTATAGTAGGATCTAAACAAGTTGACCATATGTTGGATATAAGGGAAGATCAATGAGCTTTGAGTCAATTTTTGAGTGTTTTTATGGTTTTGGTAAGTATATTTGAATTCATTTAATGTTTTTATATCCATTTGTGTAATTAATAATGAGATAAAAGGTATAAACCTTGATATAGGTCCATAAACTCACAATTCTTTAACACAATCAAATAGATTTTGAGTTAATAAGCTTGGACAATGGATTAGATAGTATTATTTAAGGATTAGAAAACTTTAATGAGGGTTAAATAGAACTTCTAAGCCTATTTGGGGTCTTTTAGATCATCCCCAATGTTCATAGTTGAAATTTATAGCCTCTCAACTGAGATAGAGCACTCCAAAACCCTAGATTAGGGTTTCTTACATTTTTAAAGATTAAACCATCAAAAAAGGCCAAAAATTTTAGTCTAACAATTTGAAGTTTTCCATAACTAATTTTCATGGTTATAGAGTCTATAAAAAACTATAGGTATGTATTATAGAGGTCTTGGGTGTATTAGGCCTAGAAAAGACCTAGTTCTTTAGGTCACAAGAGAGGAGGAGAACTTCTATGAAGAGTTAGATAGCCAAAATTTGTGCACAGGTATATTTTGACTAGGGAAACAATATTTATGATTTTTATTTCCATAATTGGTTTTAATTTATCTATACCATGCTTAAGTGCCTAAAAAAAGGGCTAGAAGAACTAATGTGAAGTGTGTGCAGCGCTGTGAAAAGGGTTGAGATAAAACTTGAAAAGTGTAGAAAGTGTTGATGATTAAGAATAGAGGGTTCATAATAATATATAAATAAAGGTTAAAATCATTAAGAGAATAATGGAAACTATAAGATTATGTAAACTAAATCATGAGGAATTATACTAAGAAGCCTTTGTAAAGGTAATGGATTAAGAAAACAAGAATTATGTGAGAAGATGTGTGTATGATCTACATCATTTGGTATTAGAGTGGGAAGATTCTAATGGAAAGGTATGTTTTAGTTTTGTGATTTTTGATTACCAATGCATGAAGAATTTTTGAATTACATATTGAATTTTGTTTAAGATATGGTTGTGAAGAAGCTAACAAAGATTGTAGGAATGAAGTAAAGAGGCTGAAGGTGAATATGAAGGAGAGGTAGTAATATAATTGAAAAAAGAGCGAGATATGGCATATCCCTTAGCCAAGAAGTATTGAAGATAAGATATATTAATAAGCTCAAGGAAAGAAGCTCATAGGTAAGCTTGATATAGTCCTATAGGTAGGACAAAAGAAGAATAGTCCCAAGTGAGGACAAAAGAAGAGTTAAAGACCAAGTGAATGGTCAAGAGGATAATATGGAAGACTTGTCAAGAAGGATAGGTCCAGATGAAGCCAAATAATTAATAGGAATCATGATTGAGATGATGAGAGAGAGAGAATAGAAAAAAGGGAAAGATTGAGAAGAGACACCATAAGGAGAAGATGGTGCATGAAGACACCAAGAGGAAGATGGAGATGGAGAAAGAGATGGTAGAGATGAGGTAGAAAATGGATGAGATGATAACCAATATAGAGTAGCTGAGGGATATTGTGAACCCACATCTTGGATGGGTCATAAGGAAGAAGCCAATAAAATGATCAATTAATCAATTGATGGAGAAGAGAATAAAATAAAAGATGAAGATGAAAGCAAGGCAACCTAGAGAGAGAAATAAGGAGGCAAACAAGCCTCACATGATTATAGCTAATGATTTCTTTAAGTGTTTATATATAGGTGAAGATGATGGAAAGCATGAGAAGTATGCTAATGATGAGGAAATTGATTGAATGGCATAAAATGATGACATAATCTTGTGTTATCTTGAAGAGGGTGATCTATTAGAGGATGAAAAATAATAAAGAGTATTTTCACTATTACCATGCCTCATGATAGGTAAGAATGAGGAACATTGCAGCCAATAAAAGGTGGAGGATAGTCCAAAAACACAAGGTATTCATTTCAATGTCATTTATGATGAGTATGTTGATATATATGTTACTGATGATTATTGATATAAAAGCACAATGAAATTAATTAATGTACTAGTTGAAGGAAAGGAATTTATAGAATTATATGATGAAGTGGTTGACACACATAAGGTGGCAGCAATAGAGGAAGCATAAGTTGAAGTACTTGAAGAGTTTAAATAGAAATAGATTGAGGTGTCTTGTTTGACAAAAATGGAAGATGAAGGTGATGAGAATGAGTATACAATAGAGGAGTAGTATATATGGCAACATATCATTTGGGAAATAGAGGATTTGAGTCTCATAGGAGACCAAGAAAATATTATGGCAGCTGAGATGGAATTAAGAGCAATATTGAGTCAAGATGAAGAAAGAGAGTTGGTAGAGAAAGCAACTGAAGAGGAACAAGATGAAATCCAAGATATAAATCAAGAGGTAGTTTTTATTTACATGTTTTTTCCATGTGTAGGTTGTTGGGAGTAAATAAAGGAGCAATAACTACCCATGAATAGATTGAAGAAGTAGAACAAGATAAAAGTGAAGTAAAGAGAAAGAATCAAGAGAAGGGTGAAGAAAGGAGGAGGAAACATGAGAAAGAATCATAAAGGCCCATATGTTTCAAATATACCATGGGATCCATTAGGATATTCCATTTTACAAGAGGTGTTGAACAAAAATATCATAGATAAATCATTACAACTTTAAGAGGAAAGTTTCATTTTCCTCTTTGGTAGTATGATGTAGGAGCATCACTACCTAATGTATATAATGGTCTAATTTGCATGTTTAGAGTCTTGAGGTAGGTATTTATATTAATTTTGAGTCTATATGAGTCCTTTATTTTTTCTTATACTTCATCAAATTTTAATTTTGGACCTTTAGGCATTTTCCTGCCAAAAAGGTTAATTCAAATATTTGAAAGTTTGTAATTGGTTTTCAAGTGATTTTATGTGGTAAATGGTCTAGATAATTTAAACTTGTGTCTTAGGAGTATTCAAGAGAATTTTATTTTGTGTTATAATTTCTATGTGGTTTATGTGGCTTAAAAGACTCCCCCTCTCAATGTATAAGAACAGAAATAGGTAGTTACACTAGTTTTGTCTTTAAAAAGGAAGTTGCAATTATTTTGAAGCAATTCATTCAATGAAATTGATAGGTGGTAAGGGGTTTATTAAAAATTTTAATGTAAATAACACCAAAATTATCATGATTAATCAATATTTTGTTTTAAAGAAGAATCTATCACAAACCTTTGTAATCTCTGTGAATTCAGTTTGGAAAATGTGAAAATGAGGTGATTTCATGTAAATGTGTTTTCTTTGATTGATATTATGAGTGAAATAATTGAAGTTATATTTTTTTATATATTTTTGTTTGATTAATAATGTAATTTATTTGAAAGGATACTTCTAGGAGATAGATAAAATTTAGAACCTCACATGAGTGGTGGATAGATAGACCCTGTTTAGGTCATTTGCTTTCATGGGTGACTGCATGTGCTTATTAATGAAATAATGGGATGTGAATTGTTTAAAAGTGTGATTTAATTGATATATTCCTAGGTATATTTTTAATATAAAATTTTAAATAGATAAAGGAAAGAGAAAGACCATGTTGATGGTGGTAAAGCATGGAACCTATGTTGTGCATGTTAACTAATTTGTAGACTGTATTTGGTCAAATAGAATATCAAAGGGAATTCAAGGATAATTTACCATGATTTTTAAGTTTTTATTTATGTATTTTGATTTATATTATGCAAAATATAATAATAAATAAGGTTGGTTATTTTGAATTTTGTGTAACAAAACCCTATTTCCTAGACTATTCACTATGAACTAAGACCAAGAACTATTCCAATGAATGAATGGAAATTGATCTAATTTTTCATTGTGATTGAAATAAATATACATGTTTTTTTTATGTTATAATTTTTAAACTTGAATTTAGGAAAAATAACTATTGGTGGTCTTGAAACTAGTCATGGAACCCTATTTCCTGAAGCAGGATCTAAATAGTTTGACTGTATGTTTGATATAAGGGAAGATCAACAAGTTTTGAGTTAATTTACAAGTTTTTATATGGTTTTGGTAAGTATATTTTAATTAATGTAACATTTTTATATCATTTTGTTTAATAAATAATGAGATCAAAGGTATAAACCTTGATACAGATCTGTAAACTCATAATTCCTTGACACAATCAAGTCGTTTTTGAGTTAAAAAGCTTAAATAGTGGATTAGATAGTATTATTTAAGGATTGGAAACTTTCATGAGGGTTATAAAAACCTATTAAAAATATTTTGGATCTTTGAAATCATCCCCAATGTTCACATTTTAAATTTATAGCCTTTTAGCTGAGATAAAGCACTCCAAAACCCTGGATTAGGGTTTCTTGCATTTTTGAAGATTGAGCCATCAAAAAAGGCCAAAAATTTGTAATATAACTATTTAAAGTGTTCCATAAATAATTTACATGTTTGAGAGTTATAATAAAAACTTAGGCATGGATTATAGAGGTCTTGGGTGTATTAGGCCTAGAAGAGACCTAGTTATTTAGGTCATAAGAGAGGAAGTGAACTTCTATGAAGAGTTAGATAGACAAAATTTGTGCACATGTATATTTTAAATAGGGGAACAAGATTTAGGATTTTTATTTCCATAAGTGGTTTTAATTTATCTATACCATACTTAAGTGCCTAAAAAAGGGCTAGAAGGACTAATTTGAAGTGTGTGCAGAGTTGTGAAAAGGGTTGAGATAAAACATAGAAAGTGTAGAAAGGGTTGATGACTAAGAATATAGGGTTAATAAGGATATATAAAGAAAGGTTAAAATCATTAAGAGAATAATGGAAACTAGAATATTGTGTAAAATAAAACATGAGGAATTATATTAAGAAGCCTTTGTAAGGGTAGTGGATTAAGAAAACAAGCATTGTGTAAGAAGACATGTGTATGCTCTGCATCAAATTCTTAGGTAGCTTTAAGAGCCATTATAATTCTTGCCCTACCAAATTACATGGAAATAGGTGAAGCAAATATATATCACTATAATAACTTCTTGACATGTAATGAATAACTCTATTAATACTCCCTTGGATCACCCTTCCCTTTATATTTATCAAACTTGGGCATCTCAAAGTGACATGGGAAAAGTAATTGTAGGTATCTCATGTCAAATGGATAAGAAAATATATCATAAAACTTGAATTTATTAGTCTAATTACTTATTTAACTACTAAAATTATGTCTTTAATCTCTTGTAAATATTATAAGGTAGGGCCAAAATTAGTTGGAACAATCACATTTTGTTGGATGGTCGAAGATGGATTACTTTAATTTTAAAAGTATGTAACATAAACTATTGTAAATTTAATATACGATTGGTTCTACCAAGGATATGTACTCTTGGATTAGAGTTATATTGATAATGTGGTACTTTTTGGTAACACTATGTTTTTTTAGAATCATTTTGATATGGAGGGAACTGAGGTTTGGATGGAGGTACATTTTACTAAACACACAATGGTACTTGTTGGGATTGGAAATGGACATCTTTTTATTGATAAGAATCCATTACATAGGAGGAACCTATTGTTGACTTGAAGAAGCCCCTTACTAAATAGAAACATATATTGGTTGACTAATAGGAATGTATTATGTATTAGACAACATTAATAAGGCATTACTTGACACTTTTTGTAATCAAACATTAGTCACCACTTGTTAGGGTGGGGGATTATTGAGAACTTATTGGAGTGCCAAATTAACTACCCCTTATAGAGGTGGGGTACTAGTTGACACTGAGGTGTGGTACTTGGAACTTGTTATTGGTTCATACATATCATCAATTGTTGTATCAAGGTACATAGAACATTAGAAAGAGGAACCCATGGGGAAGATGGAACAACATTTTGTTGTGTCCTAGATGGTACTTGGTGTGGGTTGAAATAATCCATTTTAGAATGGTCCACCACCCATTGGTTAGATTCTATAAGGACCTTTGAATCAATATTATTGATAAATTAGTTTCAACTAGAGGTGTATTAAACATGTCTGTAATTAATGTTTTTTTAGCAAAGTGATCCATATTGTACATTGGATAGTTTGATAAATCTAATGGTTGCTCAATTGGAAGATTTCTCTCTACAAATGTAAAATTTTAAACTTGAAGACTATTAAAGGAGTTTACTAAATTATCCAATACATGTTTAGTCTATTATATTTTTTCAACAATTAATTGGATTTGGGTGGGAAGATCAACTATTTATTCTTTTCCTTTTTTGATACTACCAAAGCTTGGCTTTAAGTGGGATTTTGGCTAGTAGTTGCTTAATCATCTAGAAATGTAATAGGTTATTTTTTATGTATCATAATAAAATATTGTAAGTTATCTAAGATAAAACTAGGAATAAACTTAGCACCCATTTCTAACAATCTAATAAGGTGCTCATCTTTATTGTTGAATAGTTGTCTGGAGAATTGGTCCTATAGATAATCACCACTAGATGGTATGTTTTCAAGGTACATGGGATTGGGTATGTGTTTGGTATCAAATGACACATTTTATAGGTACTTTTTTTCTTTTTTGACATGGGTTGGTACACTTGGAAGGTATTACTAGCCTTTTTTGGCAATAGTTTTCAAAATTGGAAGAAATGGATTATGCAACTCAAAATCAACATTGGACGACACATTAAAAAGATATGATTGTTCATCCTCATCTTATACATAATTTTCATATCCATAAGGGTTGTAAAACACTTCCTCATCAAATCAAGGGTTATAAATAACCCCACTACATGTGTATTTAGGCATGTCTAAGTATATGATCTTTGTTTTAACAAGAGGTTTGGTCACTTTAGAAACTTGGAGTCTTGAAATGTTGAATCAAGATCCAAATTTGATTTAGTTATCAATTTTATAAAAATAAGTTATCTTGGCACAATTTTAAATAAAATTTAGATCTTTTTTATAAACTTGTAACTCTAAAGTTTGAAATTAAAACTAGAAAACAAATCAGAATTTGACATTTGAATTTGCACTTAGGTTTGGACTAAATTGAACAACATAATGACATAATTTTGGAAAAAAATTAGGATTATCTCTAATCTTAGAACAAACAATTAATTTTATTTTAATGACAATTCAAATTCAAAGGAAAATGATTTTGGTTCAATTTTGACATCCTAATGGCATGGTTAGGACAATAAAAAATAAGGCATTGGGACCAAGTTTCAAAATGAAACTTTTTTTTGACCCAAAATTTTGGCAAAGTAATACTTCATTTTGTAGGTTTAAAATTGGTTTAGATTTGGACTTGGTTTTTTTGATTTGATCTTAAGTTTAAACAAGGTTTCAACATGACAATTATGTAATAACACATATACATGACAAGACACTTTAGTAACTGACTCAGGTTTACATCACATCTATTAAACCTTTTGAAACACTTACCTTGAGAGAGGATTATAAAGTTTAAAATTCATTAAATAAATTATTAAAATTATTGGTAGGGTTTTAGGCCCCCCTTCTCTCTCAAGTTTCATATGATAAAGGTGAACTTAGGGGGATATTACCTTTGCACCCCTATGTCAATGTATGATCCACAAAAAAAGAGGCGTCTAATTTTTTTTTACAATGGGATATCAATTTAGTCCTTATATATAACCCATAATAGGTGGTACATGGGAAAAAAATTCCATCGAAGAAGAAATCTAAATCAAGCAATCCATGGGAGGGGTCTTATCCTCACTACGGCCGTGCTAGCCTTGCCTTCTAAAAAGTAGCATTGTCAAAATTAGATTCTTCAAAGGTGATATCTGATGGCTTGGTATAGGGTTTCCCCTTACCTTCAAGATATTTTCCTTGAGGAATCATGCTTCACCATAACAAATATTATCTTCCATTTATATACCTCATTGGATGTATGGGGTTGGTATGTACGTTGGGGTATCAATTCCTAGTCACTGCACCCTATGAGGATTGCAAGAAGGTGATGAAATCCTGATTTCAAATCCTGAAATAAAAACATGGAAGGTATCATTTAGACTAATAAATCTTTAGGATTAAATTACTTACAATTTTTACATTTTTGAGTCACCCAAATGGGAAGAGCATACACACAAAAAATCTTCACAAAACCCACTTCAAGAAAAAAAATGAAGAGTACATTTATTTTATTTTTAAAACCCAAATTTAAATATGTAATTATAATGATTTGTTTGAACCTAAACACCATTTCTTTGGCTAAGGTCCTACATTAAACCAATTAGTAGTTTTTTTGTTTATTTTGAGTAGCCTTTAGGAAAATATAACCTATAAAAATATGAATATTAAAAATAAAAAAAAATCAACAAGTTATAAAGTACATAAAATAAAAATTGAAAACATAAAAAGTTAGGATAACAACTAAAATAAATAAATAAATAAAAAGTGACAGCTAGTAAAATGGCTATATATTAAAAACTATAAATTGGATTATAATGAAATCTGGATAGAATGTTAATAAGACAAAGACATACCACCTTTAAATAAATAATTAAAAAAAACCTTCAGATCAAAATCTATATCCATTTTCATGGTTGTTTTTACCATAAACATAGATAATGAGTAAAACATCAATATCTCATAAACTATAACTCAGATTGTTACTAAATTTCTCAATATATTAGAGGAAATAAAAATACACTACCTTATAAAAAAATAGAATTAAATAATAATTATAATTAAATTTATATCAATTTTAACATCCATGTTTATAAACTTTCTTCATATAAAATTATCAAAATACAATTAAAATGATGTGAGTTATGCAAATGAGTCCCTTCGGGCATTCCATTATGTAGATCAGAAATTCAAGACAGATTAGTCAATTTTAGTGAATAAATAAAAAACAAATGAAGGACATAACCTATAAATTCTAATCCCTAGGTCGAGCTATGATAATCAAACATGAAATGCAATTAGAAAGATAAAATAACAATCTTACCTCCTTTGAAGATATGCTTTAAAATTGGTTGATGTTGAGCTCAGATTGTGATCTAGAAGTCTTTGGAAATGCTAGTTCCTTGTGGGAAGCATCTCTCCTTGTTTAACTTTATTTTTGTGACTTTGTCTTGATTTTAAAATTGATATAATATTGAAGCTTCTATGGCTATTTTAGCATAATAACCTTGCAAATATTGAATCTTACTAGGGGAATTTTGGCATAGTAAGATTATGATAGAGAAGTTTTTCTAAATTAGATGAAGAGACTCCAATTTATATAATTTTGAAATAGATATGAACCATCCATATTAATATGAGAAGTAAAGGTCTAAAATGTCTCCTACATCCTTCATGATTAGGAACATAGGGCATGTAAGAAGAGGATAGGCTTTATAAGATGTAAGCTTTGTAAGGTGTATGTTTTGTAAGGTGTAATATTTGTAAGAAGAGGTAGGCCTTGCCATGTGATACTAATATTAATTTGGAAAGTTGCTTGGATGATGAGGATAAATAGGAATATTGATTTTTCTATATTTATAATATGTGCATTTCATGTAACCTTATTTTAAGAACAAGATTAGCTAATTAATTGATCTGAATTAACTAATGTGATGTGATGTGAATTTGATGGGATATGATATGATATATAATAATTTTATTAATTGATTGAAGGGTAATTTACAAAAAAATTACTGAGTTTAGATACTTTTATCAAATTGAATCATTTGATGTAGTGTATTACCTCAATTAGGCATGTACTAATGTGTCACATAATGTATACATTAAAATTCTAGGAGAATTGGGTTTATTTAACATTTTCTAGATAAATTTGTGTTTGATTAAAATAAATTAGTATGATGTCTATTTATACATGGAAATGGACAAAAAGGAGTGTCTACACCCCTATCCCCTTTAGGGAACTTGGGTGATAAAAAACCCTCACTCTTTACATTTATTGATTTGGTCCAAAAGTGTGGATGCAAAGTCACTAAATCCTTCCACAAATATTTTATGATTTGGGTGACCCCAAAACAACCATAAATTCCTTCCACTTGTATATATTTCTTGCATTTTTGGCTTGTGGGTGGGAGTTCATCACCACTTCACAAGTTCTTTAAAAAATCACTGACTTCATAATTTATCTCCCAACATAGTTTCAAACCCACTCCATAGTGGGGCATATAAATTGAGGGTGACCTGTTGGGATGATTGTTTTGAGTGGTTAAAACAAGTTCCAATAATGGTACTTAGACTTGAAACATAGGGACAAATTGGATATCACACTACACTAATCAATAAATAGATCTGATGGTTGTGAAAAAGGACTAGAACTTTTCACAACATGTTTTTGACATGGATCCAAATAACATTATTATTCCCTAGTGTTTGCCACAAATATGGGACCATTTAGAAATGAATGAAAATTGATAGTTTAGATAACCCCACTTTCTATGGACATATTGTTGATGTAAGGTGATGTAGGGGCATCTTATATGGACCCCAAAGTTGACTCATTTTTGTCTTCAAGTAGTCTATTGTGTCTCTTATAGGTGTTAGAATTCTTGAGTAGTCACAAAGTGGAGTCTAGGTAGTCCTAAGTTGTATAAAATTTAAATTTTGGCTTTTCCTACCAAAAACCTCTTTTGAAAATGTGAATCTTGTCAAGCCTTTTTAAGGACTCTTATATTATTTTGAAGGTGGTAAGGTGTTAAAAAAACATGTCTAAGAGGTTTTGACACTATGGTAGGTCCATACCATGTTATTTAATCTATTTTCAATGTTATATATAGTTCACATTGTGTAAATCAGGACATTATGCTATTTTTAGCAAAAGACTTCTTTGAGGAAAAGGTTCAAGAATTAGTTATGAATCTTTATATGGAATACAAGAGTTAGTTTTGGTTTTTTTAACCTGATACCTCATTAGAGGTAGATAGAGAGAAAATGTCATGATCAAATTTTGAATAAATGAATTTGATGTGTTATGAAATTTTGTGTGTCATGATAGGAACAAAACTATGTGTTTTTATATTCTGTATATGCACAAAGGAATAGATAGTAAAGAAAATATGATAATTTTATACTCTTGATAAAATTATTGGTAAGTTTATTAAATATTTGTTGAGATGTTTATGTCGATGAAACACATAACTCACAAAATAATTATTTGCAAACTTGCATACCCTATTTAGATAGTATACAATTCTAAATGTATTATCTTATGAGAAGGAGAAACGTGGAATTGAATTGAGCATGTATAAATGATTAGTTTTAGTTGTATTTTTAGTGTTTATAGTGTTATTTCTAATCCTTCATGTAAATGAAGTCATCAGACTTTTCATAAACGTGCTCAGGCCTATAACTAGCTTTGTTTGCATAACCTATCAAAAGAGAAGTTTAATAGAAAGGTTAAATAGAAGCTCAAGAATTGGTGTTTAAAAGAATTAAAAATTTTATTGGAGTGTTGTAATTCTCATTTTCATTGGATAGGGGTGAAAATTCATTATTATAAATCCAAGATCTCAACATAGTGATCCAAAACCCTGTAGACTATATAATAACAAATTGTGAGTGTAAGATTGATGACAAAAGGAGGAATGGAGGTATAAGTATTGAGACATAAGGATTTATTAAGTTTTGGAGGCATCATATAGAACTTTATAAAAATTTATACTCTTTTAAACCTTGTAAAATGTTTCTAATTGATTTAATTGAACTCTCAGGCTAAGACAGTAAAATAAGCCCTAATCTAGGGTTTGATCTATTTAAGGAGTTTGAACTAACCAAAATTCCAAATAATTTGTGTTCTAGTGTTTTTTTATGTACTATAAGAGAATAAATAATTTATTTACCTATATGGACTCATGTGTATGTATTTTAGAGAGTGGTGTGGTGTAAGGGCTAAAAGAGGCCTAATTGGGTAGGCTTAAAGAGAAAAAGTGGTATAGACGAGGAATTAGACCCTAATATTTGACACACAAGTGTGTTTATAAAAGGGAAAGAAAAATATAATTATGGGGTCTCATAAATACTAGTTATTTTTTTGTACAAGTCCATTTATAGTTAGATAGGGCTAGTAGGAAGCATAACAAGCTTGAGTAAATTAGGCAAGAAGTCTAAGTTGAGACTGATATGAAGGAAGCTCTACATAATTTTTGGTATCAAAGCTAGAAGGTTAGAAGATAAGCTAAGGAGGATAATATGGTAGATATAATATAAATAAAACCTACTTCAACTACAAGAATGCAACAGACCTTGACAAATATGGTCATATAGATGAGGAATATACATGTAATAATGGAAGCTTTGGAGATAGCCCAAAGGAGAAGGTTTATATCTAAAGATGAAAGTGATAGAGAATAAGAGGATCCTTATTAGAAGATGAGGAATAAAGATAAGATATAATGGAATAAATATTGATCAAAGACATGATGAAAATGGGCTCAAAACCCAAGCTGGATGTGCCAATGTATGAAGGCAATCTCAATTTAGATGAATTGGTAGATTGGATTGCAGACATGGATAAATATTTTGAGTATGAATAGGTGAATGAAACCAATAAATTCAAATGTATAGTGACAAGATTGAAGGGACGTGTTTCTTTGTGGTGGGATGGAATCCAAGAAGAGAGAAGGAAAAGAGGTAAGGCAAAGATCCAGTTATGGGATAGGATGGTGATGAAAATGAAGGGAAAGTTCATACCAAAAGACTACCACACTCACTTGTTTATGAGATTAAAAAATCTCATACAAAAGGAGTATTCAGTAAAAGAGTATACAAAATAATTTCATAAGTTGACTATTAGAACAAGCCACGTGGAAGAGGATGATGAAAAGGTAGCAAGATACCTAAATGACCTTAAGTTTTTTATACAAGATGATATCAACATTCTAACTTTGAAAATATTATAAGAATCTTATCAATCAGCCTTGAAAGCTGAAGAAACATTGACAAGAAGACACACATAGCATGTAAGAGGAAGAGGAAAATAAATGAGAGGAAGAGGAGAGTATGAAAACAAAAATGCATATGAGGAAGGTGAAAGTAGTGCACAAATGCATGAGACACAACCAAGAGGTGGTTATAGGGGTAGAAGGCCATAATACATAGGTGGAGATACATATATAAGAAGAGGGACTAGTGGATTCATAATAAAATTCTTCAAATGCAACAAGTATGTAGGTTATAGATATTAGGAGTGTTCAAAAGAGTAGCAAGAAAGAACTCATAGAATTAAGAGAAAAAATTAGTTGGTGCATCCTACAGAAGAAGAAAGTGTTAGATCTACTTCACATTTTGAAGAACCTGAAGAAGGAGAGTCACTCTTGATGAGGAGGACATTTCTTAAGCCACCAAAGGAGAAAGAACCTAATCAATGGAAGACATTCTTCAGAAAAAGATGTAAATCTAATGGTAAATGTTGTAAGATGGTCATAGATTTAGGAACTATAGATAATTTTGTTTCAAATGAAATGGTAAGTAATCTTGGCCTCAAATATTACCACACCCTACACCTTACAAAGTTTCTTAGCTTCAAAAGGGCCATCATGTGCTTGTCAATGAATAATTCTTGGTAGATTTTTAAATTGGTACTTATAAAGATTAGGTCATGTGTGATATCATTCTAATGAATGTTTGTCCATGTAATTTTAGGAAGGCCATGGTAGTTTGATAGGTCAACTATTCATGATGGGGTGAAGAACACTTACTCATTAGAACATAAGGGAAACAAGCACACATTTTTGCCTTTGAACGAGGATGATAACGTTATTGGTGTCTATTCTAAAGTATTGATTATAGGTCACAAGGAGTTGGTGCTATAAGATGAAGATACAAAGATGGATAAATAGCCTAAGGAATTGTGGCAGTCCAAGGTGAGGTGGTTATACCTTTTTCAATTAAAATTTTTCAAGTGAGTATGTACATGAGTTATTTACAAATTTATCCTAGCATTTGACAATGATTTCAAGTTATGATTTCATAGGAGTGGTAGACAAACTCAAATGTTTGAGAGAGGGAGTCTTGAAAAAGGAAGAGGTGACAAAGAGTTGGGTGATATGTAGTAGACCCATGAGGGACAGTTAAGTGACTCACAAGATAATTCTATAAGAGTGTCAAATCAAGGAAATGAGATGTTTAAAAATAACATACAGTCCTTATATATGCAGGAAATAGTGGGTAGTTAGGATGGTGATGTATAACAATGAACCAAGCATTTATATAATCATGTGGCATCCAAGGACCAAAAAGATTATATAGATGAGGTGAAGTGGATAAAATAATAAAAATGGATGAAGTAAAAAGACTAAATATTTGTAGTATAAGGGCATCATGGAAATGAGGATATGGTGGATCAGTATATAGGAGTGAAGGAATGGAATACACATTCAAGGCAAGCAGTAGATAACAACAACTATGCTTTTCTTAACAATTTTGTTGCATGTGTAGGTATATCATTCAAGAAGATGAAATAGAGAAGGCATAATTATGGGGCCCAAGAACATGTTCACCTCTATGAGAGGAAATTATCAACAAATACCTTCTATAAGAAGGTTCATCTCACTCAGATAGGAGCATATACCAAGTGTAACACCAAATACCTATGGTAAACATTTCTTAGCTTGGTAATATGATGTAGGGGCATCCTATATGGACCCAAAATTTGACTAATTTTTGTCTTTAGGTAGTCTATTAAGTGTCTCATAGGTGTTATAAGTCTTGAGTAGTCATAAGGTGGAGTCTAGACAGTGCTAAGTTGCATAAAATTTGAATTTTGGCTTTTCCTTCCAAAAACCTCTTTTGAAAATTTGAATCTTGCCAAGCCTTTGTAAGGACTCTTATATGATTTTGAAGGTGTTAAGATGTTAAAAAAAAAATGTCTAAGTAGTTTTGAAACCATGATAGGTCCATAACATGTTCTTTAATCTATTTTCAAGGTTCTATGTAGTTCATATTGTGTAAATTAAGACATTATGCTATTTTTAGCAAAAGACTTCTCTGAGGGAAAGGTTCAATAATTAGTTATGCATATTTCTAGGGAATATAGGAATTAGTTTTGGTTTTTATAACCTGATATCTCATTTGATGTAGATAGAGAGAAAAGGTGGTGATCATATTTTGAATAAATGAATTTGATGTGTTATAAAATTCTATGTGTCATGATGGGAACATAACTCTATGTTTTTATGTTTTATATATGCACAAAGGAGTAGATGGTAACTCCAATATGATCATTGTGTACTATTTATAACATGATTTTTTAGTTTATTAAATATTTTTTGAGACATTTATGTTGATGGAACACATAACTCATAGAAAGATTATTTCAAAACCTGCATACCCTATTTAGATAGTAAACAATTCTAAATGTATTGTCATATGAGAAGGATAAGTGTGGAATTGAGTTGAGAATGTATAAATGATTATTTTTATGTGTATTTTTAGTGTTTATATGGTTATTATTAATCCTTAATGCATTTTAAGTCATCAGACTTTTCACAAACATGTTTAGACCTATAACTAGCTTTGTTTGCATACCTTGTCAAAAGAGAAGTTTAATAGAAAGGTTAAGTAGAGGCTAAAGAATTGGTGTTTAACATAAGGTAAAATTTTATGGGAGCATGATAATGCTCATTTGTGTTGGATAGGGGTGAAAATTCATTATTATAAATCCAAGATCTCAACACAATGATAAAAAGACCTACAAACTATATAATAACAAACTGTGAGTGCAAGATTGATGACAAAAGGAGGAATGGAGGTATAAGTCTTGACACCTAAGGATTTAATAAGTTTTGGAGGAATTATGAAGACATTTAAAAACATTTTATCCCCTTTAAAACCTTTTAAAATGTTTCTAATTGATTTAATTACACTCTCAGGCTGAGATAGGGTAAAATAAACCCTAAACTAGGGTTTGGTATATTTGAGGAGTTTGAACTGACCTAAATTCCCAAAAAAATTTGATCTAGTTTGTTTTCCTATGATCTAAGAGAATAAATAATTTATAAACACGTAAGTACTCCTATGTATATATTTTAGAGAGTGGTGTTGTGTAAGGGCTAAAAGAGGCCTAATTGGGTAGGCTTAAAGAGGGAAAGTGATCTAGAAGAAGAATTAGACCCTCATATTTGACACACAAGTGTGTTTATACAAGGAAAATCCTAATATATATTTGGTCTCATAACTACTAGTATTTTTCCATACAATTCCATTTATATTTAGATAAGGCTAGTAGGAACCATAAAAAGCTTGAGTAAATTGGGCAAGAAGTCTAAGTTGAGACTAATAGAAAGGAAACTCTGCATCACAAGGCAAGTAGCCCAAATTTACATATCATTGTATGAAATCTTGAGAGAAGAGGGGGACTAAAAAATTTTACTTTTCATGTGCTTTTAATTTTTATATTAATAACTTAAAATCCTCTCAAGAGAAAGTATATATACAAAATTTGATAGTACATTTCAACCTTGTCAGTTTTACGATTTAGGACATTACATTTAGGTGATTTTGTCATTTTGTATTTTTTATGAACATGGTCTTGTGTCAAAAATATTTATTTATTATATCATATCCAAAGATGAGTCTTTTTCACACATCAGTCCTTTGTTTGAAGAGGTGTTACACCATTCATTTGATATCACACATTGCCTTAGTCATTTAACAAACCTTTGTGTATGTATGTCATTTTCTTGAAAGGGACACAATTATGTTGCCCATTTCATTCCAAGTATTATGACTTAAAGTCTTGAAACAAACCATTTGTCATATATTTAGATCATGATATAATCATTACACTACTCTAATTATTTTAAAGACTTGTTGCCTTCTGTCAAAATTACAATTTTGAAACCATGTTTGCCTTTTGGATCTATGCCTAGTATTATCATGATGTTAATTATTATCTAGCTTGTTGTCTATTTTAAGAAGCCTAGTATTATAAATTAAGTTAAAATTTAGCCTTGACAAGTTCATTTACAAATATTGATTGGTTTTTACCTATGCCTCAAGTAATTTTGGCCTAGACATTTACCTTTCACTTTTGGGTTGTGCAACTTAAGTTAATTCCTTGCTCGATTTAAAGACTATTTTTGTGCCTAAATTTGGGGAAGTGTTCTATCTTCCACGTGCCTAATGTTCCATGTATTTTTCCAAATGATCAAGTGTATGTTAAAATATGAATTCCTAGTTTGTGTCAAAGTGTTTTAAATTTTTTAGTTTAAATCTCTTGCCTTTTAGACCTTGTTTTGTTTAAAGTCTAGATTTTGTTACTTTTTCCCAAAAGACCTAGAAAATACCTATTTTGAGCCTAGATTTTGTGCCTCATTTTCCAAAAGACCTTGAAACCTTTACTTCTTTAGACCTAGTTTAGACTTATTTGAAATAATTTACCCTAAGTTTGGCATTTTGATTTTTATTCATACACTTAACTCTTTTGTGTAAGACATTTGACATTAGACTATTTTAGACCAAGTTTTTCATAGATATTTTTAGAGATAGAAATCCACTTTTAGACCAAGTTAGACCAAGTTTGGACCATTTGTGGTTTTAGACATTTTTTTAGAGTTATTAAAACTTTAAGCCTTCTTCATAGAACATTTGTTATTAATTTGGATATGTCTCATTACACTCGTAGTGGATCCATGTGCAATCTAGGTTATGATAATGTGGTTATGGAAGATGACTTTGTTCAAGACCCTTATGGTAATGATGTAGTTTGTGTGATATATCCCTATCCTTTTTACACTACTCAATCTAGGGAACAAAGCCAAGATTTATTTTCCCATTATTTAGTTAACATGCCTCCATATTTAGAGTAGGACCAAGAGAAATTGTGTAGTATCTTGCTAGCATACCGTTAATAGTGGAACAAGCTCAAAAATATCCATATTATATCACTATGCCATCAACATATGATCCTTATTTGTTTAGTCCTCACTTGCTTGAAAATAAGGACAAAGTTTTATTTAGAGATGCAGAGGTAGGGGCCAAGTTTACAATAGACTTCCCCCATGAAAATTTGCATTGTCCAGTTAGATTGCCTCTCAACATGCCTTATACCCAAACCATTAAACATGCCTATACTATCAATCCTCAAGTGCTAATTTTGATGTCATATTAGGGCCCAAATATGCTTGTTAAAGGAAAGGGCCTCTTAGAGGACCATTTTTTACAAATGCAACAAGCATATCAAACCTATTTGAATCTTGCATATAACTTTAATAACATGGCCATGTCAAATTCTCCACTCATAAAATGATAACTCCTTCAAATTCACCAAGCTTCCAAAAAAACCATTCTCTGATACCACTGATAACTCTAGAACCAAAATAGGTTGAACCTTGTCCCTGCTTAGTGCAAGTGCACAAGTATTTTATTAATTTCAAAAAATCAAGTACATAAGGGTGCCTTTACTCCGTTAACCCTTTTACAATGTAAACATGGATTTATATAGTTTTTACCAATGACCGGTAAAAACAACTAATCCTATAACCAACTAAATATGGGAAAACAACCCGTAACGTAATTATAATCAATAAATATAACACATTAAAACAACCTAATAATTAAACTAAGTTTATTTTATGGGGGTGTCTTTACTAAAAGATGCATGCCCCATTTACAATAATTATTTATTACCTACCAAAAATCTAACCTAACGTTAAGACTTTGGAACAAGTCCTAACAAACCCCCCTATGATCCAAAGTTAGGTCTTTGGACACATACCAAGCATTTTTATAAAATTTTCAAATATTATTCACATTTAAACCTGCATTTTCCATCTACCATAGTCTAGTCTTTTTTAATCATTCATACTCCATTTTCCCGTGTTCAACCTCCTCATCCGGCATAAAAATGAATTTTTAGCATTTTAATGTTATTAAATTCATTGTTTTTTGGCCAAAAATAGATTTGTATGGCCTATTTATTTGAGAAAAACATCTAAAAGTTTTCATTCATGGTTGCCATTGTGATTTGCATTCATTTCAGCTCTTTTTAAATCCAAAATATCTGCAAATCTTGATCAAATGGCATTAAAACCTCTATTTTGCATTTTAAATAAAAAATCTAGAAAAATCTGAGTTGTACGGCCTATTGTATGGCCTTCCAATGCCTAGGTTTCATTTTCAACTCATTCCCTGCAAAAAATACTTTAAAAATCTACCAAAACTCAGTCAAAAATAATTTTATCTTCTCTGTACAGATTTATACTGCCTGTAGGAAAGAGAGCAGGTGTAGGAAAACATCTAGGAGCAGCCATGGCATCCCAGGGAAGAATGGTACAATATAAAATTCAGAAATTTATTTTTTGATGTTTCTAAAGTTTTGTTTCAAATATTTGTTGTGGTTGGGTCCTAGGGGAGAAGCTGGGAAGAGAAGGCTGTAAAAAGGGAAAAAGAATTTGAATTTATTTACTCACATTTCACATGTAATTTTTTTTATTTTCCCTCATACACAAAAATCTAGTATAAGTAGAAATTTCTGAGTGTAGTGTTCAGCAAATGCTCTTAGAGCAATTGGTTAAGCTTGGTTTGTTAGAAGCTTGCAAAGGAGGAGGTCAAGGGTTCAAATCCCTTTTTTTTGGAGAAAGTTTTTTTATGCTTTGGAATATGCTTTTTTGAAAAATGAATATTCCCTTTTAAATCAAAATATTGTAAAACACATACTTATTGTATTGTGTTATTTAATTTTTCAAAAAAAGGCTAAAATTCAATAATATTTCTTTTGCATTGTTGTGGTGAGATAAGGGTGTAATTGGTGAAATAAGGTTGTAATTTGGTAAAATAAGGGTGTAATCATTGATTTTTGGTGTGGTTAAGTGCAAAACCCATCAAAAATACTTGTTTTTTTCTTTTACGCTCTACGTGGAGGTTAAGTGTAAAACCCCGTAGAAGCAGTGTCTTGTGCAGTGAGTGTGATATTTATTTCATTTCTTTTGCATTTTGTTGCATGTTTCTCTACTACACTTAATTTCATTTCAAAATGATAAAAATTCAAAATTTGCTTTCAGATGGTGATAGATTAACAATTTCCAATTATTCAGATTGGAAACGATTGATGGAGGCTTCACTAGTGTTTAATGAGTTATGGGATATTGTTAAGAATGAAAATCCCACATTGCCAACAGATCAAGCTAAATTAGATATTTTCAATTTGCATGATTCTAAGGCCTTAGCTCTCATTAAATGCTATTGTACTCATGATACTAATGTTCTTATTGAAAATTCTCCTCATAGTTACACTACATGGAAAATATTGTCAAATTTGTATGATAAGAAACCTAAGCATAAGAAGATAGATATTCATATGCAGTTGTTTACTTTGTCATTAGATGAAGATGGGGATATGGGAGAATATATGTCTAATTTGAAAAATATCACTACTGAGTACACTAAGGCTGGTTTTGGAAAACTAGATGATGACCTCATAGTTACTGCTACTTTGAAAGGACTACCAGGGTCCTATAAGAATTTTGTTAAAATGTTGCATGTCTCTGACAAGATCACAGGCATCACCTTTGATAATTTAGTTGAGTTGCTCATCCAATATGACCTCTCTCTACCCAAAAAATCCAAGAAAACTAAAAAAGCCCATGTTTTAGAATCAAAGCCTAGTTCATCTTCATCTAGGCATCAAAACAATAGAGGAAATAGTTCTAGAGGGGGTCGAGGTTACAGAGGAGGCAGATATCAAAACAGAGGTAGGGGTCATTCAAATAATCAACAATCTAATCAATCATATTCACATGAAACAAGTGATCGTGGACATGGTCACACTTCATAGAGGGGTAGAGGTCGAGGTAGATCAGATATTTAGTGTCATAGATGTTGAAAATTTGGTCACATTACCTCATAATGTAGGATTCCTTTTGATAAAATTCAAAATCCACAAAAAGTGACTAAGACTAACTTTGCTCAGTATGCCGATCATGACTATGATGAATCTAGTAATGTTGCCCATGAATTTGCATTCACTACTTTGGGGCACATTGATTATATTGAATATGGGGCTAGAGATGAGCTCACAAATGTATGGGTTTTAGACACAGGAGTAACCAAACACATGACATTTAGGAGATATTTCTTTTGGTATTATAAGGAACCTTCTCTCTCTCCAGTTGCCTTAGAAGATAAGTCTATGCATACACCACTAGGACTTGGTTCTATTCGAATTCTTCTTCCTAATGGGTCTATAAAATACTTGGAGGATGTTTATATTGTTCCCACATTGAAGAAACACTTAATTTCTCTGGTAACTATTCGAAAGAAAGGTTATCAAATTGTGCTTTAAAATGGGCTCATTTACAACAATTCAGTGAAGGATAATTATAAAACAATGTATACAAGATATGAAGATGGAAACTTAGTTAGATTGCATTGTAAGGTGCTTCCTCCCAATATAGAACTTGCGGCAGTTGTTGACACAGGTATATGTATTATGTCTACACAGCGGTTATGGCATCTCTGCAATGGACATTTGAATATCCACTCTTTAGTGGATTTGCACAGATATGGTATGGTGAATGGGTTGCCCACTTTTTACAAAGATAGTATTCTTTGTGAGTCATGTGTTTTGGGCAAACAAAATCAGGAAAAATTCCCTAAGTAGTCATCTTAGAGAGATAAAAAAATGTTTACAGTTAGTTCATAGTGATGTATGTGACATGAAAAAGTCATCCATTGGTGGGTGTAGATACTTTGTCTTGTTTATTGATGACTTTTCTTGGATGACTTGGGTATTCTTTATGAAAAACAAATCTAAAGTTTTCACTAAGTTTGTTGATTGGTTACACTTAGTCGAAAAAGAAACAGGTTCACATTTGGCCACTCTTCGTTCAGATAATGGAGGTGAGTATACCTCTAATGAATTTTTATAGTATTGTCGAGAACATGGAATTCATTGACAATATAGTAATGCTTATACTCCACAACAAAATGGAGTATCTAAACGAATGAATAGAACTTTAGAGGGCACAACACGTGCCATGTTGCACTATAAATAACTTGATGATAAATTTTGGGTTGAAGCTATTGGTACTGCAGTGTATTTGAGAAACATGTCCCCTACAGTTGCACTTTTGGGACAAACTCCATATGAGGCATGGTATGGGTTTAAACCCAAAGTTAAACACTTGAAAGTGTTTGGATGTGTTTGTTTTGCTTTGGTTCCTATTAAACATATAACTAAGTTGGAACCATGAAGTTGAAAATGCATATTTCTTGGTTATTCTGAAGATAAAAAGGGGTTTCATTTGCATGCATAGGATTCAAGCAAATTCATAGTGAGTCAAGATGTAATATTTGATGAGTTTGGGACTATGAACACTACAGAGATTGATTCTCAACTTGATAGATTAGAGAGGAAAAATACAAAAAGAGATAACAGTTTGAATAATGGGGGTAACTCTTCGAAGTTATGGTATGAGACTCAAATTCCTTCACTTTCCTCTCCTTCATCTACAAGTTCACAGGTTGATGACTCAGAAATTATTGAAAATTCTCTAAGTCCCCCATCGAATAATGCACCTAATGAGAATTTTGGAGTCCCTAATTTGAATAATTTGTCTAAGTATCCAAAATGGGCTCAAATTACTTTTTTTGACTTGACAGCAGATGAAGTTGGTTTAACAGGGCCCAAGAATTCTCAAAAATAGTTAAACTATGCTATGGTTGTTACTACTTCTTCCACTGATCCATCCACTTTTGAGGAGGCATCTACTAAACATGTTTGGTAATAGACAATTAAATATGAGTATGATTCCATACTTAACAATAATAAATGGGTTTTAGTTGATCCTCCTCCACATGCTAAACCCATCAGATGTAAATGGGTTTATAGGACTAAGTATAAATCAGATCGCTTCATTGATAAACATAAGGCATGACTTGTTGCAAAATGATATGTGCAACAAGAAGGTATTGACTATGAGGAAACATTTGCACCAACTGCCAAATGTCACACTATTCATATGGTACTTGCCTTAGCAGCACAAAATGGTTGGAAAGTACATCAATTGGATGTTAAAAGTGCTTTTTTAAATGGTGATTTACAGGAAGAAGTCTATATGAAACAACCTCAGGGTTTTGAATAGGTGGGTGCTGAACACAAAGTGTGCAAATTGACAAAAGCTTTATATCGGCTCAAACAGGCACCCAGGGCTTGGTATGAGAAAATGGATTCATACTTGAAATCCATTGGTTTTCATCGTAGTGAATCAGATGATACTCTCTATTTTTGAGTGCAGGGTAAGAAAATGGTGATACTAGTTCTCTATGTTGATGACTTATTTATTACAGGTAATGATGAAAACCATAACAAGTCTATGAAGAAGGAATTAAAAGATGGGTTTGAGATGATAGATCTTGGACTTCTTCACTACTATCTAGGCATAGAGGTAACTTAGAAAGAGCATAGTATTTTCATTTCACAAACTAAGTATATTTCTAAGTTATTAGAGAGGTTTGGCATGAGTGATTGCAAACCTGCCCTCACTCCCATGGAAAGTAACTTGAAATTGTCTAAAGATGATAGCAGTGCCTTTTTTAATGGCACCACATATAGACAATTGGTGGGAGGTTTGATATACTTGATGACTACCAAGCCCGATATTTCATTTTCAGTTGGAATTTTATCTAGGTTTATGCATGAGCCTAGAGAAATTCATTGGCATGTAGCAAAATGAGTACTTCGTTACCTTCAGGGATCAAAAACATATGGCCTTGAATACCACTGCAACAAGAACTTCAAACTTGTTGGATATTGTGATGCAGATTTTCATAGATGTGTGGATGACAGAGTGTCAACCACAAGATACACTATGCATATGGGTTCAATTGCCATTGCTTGGTGTTGTAAGAAGTAGGATACAGTGGTAAATTCATCAACGGAATCAGAGTATATTGTAGCATGGGATGCTTCTATAGAAATTTTTTACCTTCATCGTATTCTTGAAGATCTTCAAGTTTCTCAGTTTGCTCCTACATAGTTATACATTGATAATCAGAGTGCAATCAAGATGTCCAAGAATCCAGTGTTTCATGCCAAAACAAAACATATGGATGTCAAATACCATTATATGTGAATTCTAGTGGCAAAGAAAACTCTTGATCCAATATATTTCCCAACTATCGATCAGACAACTGATATCTTCACAAAACCCCTTGACAGAATCAAATTTAAAAAATTTAGAAAAATGCTTGGTATGTGTCCAAAGACCTAACTTTAGATCATAGGGGGGTTTGTTAGGACTTGTTCCAAAGTCTTAACGTTAGGTTAGATTTTTGGTAGGTAATAAATAATTATTGTAAATGGGGCATGCATCTTTTAGTAAAGACACCCCCATAAAATAAACTTAGTTTAATTATTAGGTAGTTTTAATGTTTTATATTTATTAATTATAATTACTTTACGAGTTGTTTTCCCGTATTTAGTTGGTTATAAGATTAGTTATTTTTATCGGTCATTGGTAAAAACTATATAAATTTATGTTTGCATTGTAAAAGGGTTAATGGAGTAAAGGCACCCTTATGTACTTGATTTTTTGAAATTAATAAAATACTTGTGCACTCGCACTAAGCGGGGACAAGGTTCAACCTATTTTGGTTCTGGAGTTATCATAAAATTATATCATTTAATATGAATATTAATTTATTTTATTGGTCAATATAACTTGGATATAGACCCATTTATGCAAAGTACATCAATTAGAGATATCTTTAATGTCCCATCCATCAAAGAAGTAACTACTATCTCTACACAGAACAATGTGCCACACATAGTGGATAACATGTGAGTGTCTTCTAATCCAAGCCAAAGTGGTTGAACTACACCAAAAACTAATCTAAAAAAAGTGCCTTTATTTAATAACATGAGTGGTCTACAACAATCGGGGAATAAACTCTTATATCCCAATTATAACAAGCTACCTCTAATCCTCAACTAGTTACTTCGTCAAGTATGTAACTACAAGGATTGAGTAATCAAGAGCCAATTATGGATTTGCCACAATAAAACATGAATAATGTTACTCCACCTCAACATGTGATGACTAACATTATATAACAATATGCACAATCTAATATACCATTATCGTAGAGGCCAAACATTTTGCCACCTCAATAGGGGCAATAAAAATTCCACCTCTAGAGGTAGTGACAAGTGTACCTCTATAGTTGTAGACCAACATACCTTTACAACTACAAACATTTTATAATCAAAAATTTATGTCCATTAGTAAAATACAAATACCAAACATCCAACAAACATATAGCTCATAATATGTGTTTATGCAATCAAAATGTGTTACTATCCAATAAGTACCAATTAGTTAACAGTTACCTTTTATTCAACATGTGCCATAAATCCAAAGATAGGGCCTTGGTTTACAATAATCTCCCCTTATTTAGGTAGATTTGGCTAGTTAGCAATAAGTCCCTACTCAACCTCAGTAGGCACAATAATTTATCTCGAGCCATATTCTTCCATTTCAACCATAATTCCCTCAAAACTAGGCCTATATACCCAATCCAAACTAGAATATCATATCACAATGCATGCACTTTCAATAAATGCATCCAAATCCATGGATTTATATTCTTGATTATTTCAGTCAAACCAATATTTAAAAATAAATCATTCCTACATTAGACCCCTATCAAGGTAATCCTTCTTTGGCTACCCAGCCTCTACCTTAGACCAATGTTTCATCTAGTTTCATGACACAAGAACTGTAGAAAATGAAGGATGTAATTTCCACCATCCAAATAGGGGAATAGAACAAGAATTTCAAGTTAGATGATGTTTGTTTATACCCATTCAATATGTAATATCTGTATATACCACTTCCTCCAAGGTACAAACCACCAAATTTTGATAAATACAAGGGTAAAGGAGACCCTAAGGCCCATTTAATAAAATTATTTGTTGTTTGCTAGATAGTGGCTTAAAATGACATTTATTTACTCATTTTATTTCCTCAGAGTCTATAAGGATAGGATTTAGATTGGTTCTTAAAATTGTCAAATAATTTTGTATTTTATTTTGATGACCTCTTAAACAAAATTGTGCAACATTTCTCCTATAATCTTAAACATGAGATTTCATTGGTAGATTTGACTCAGTCAAAGTAGAAAGTTGGTGAATGATTTATAATATATCTACAGAGATGGAGAGAACTTGTTATTCACTTCATCCATAACTTACCAGATAAATAATTGGCCATTATGTTTACTAAAACTTTACACAATCAGATATCCTATAATTTGGAGCTTCAGTGTGCACATACCTTCAAAGAGATCATATAAAAAGGATTAATAATTGAAAAAGACCTTATTAAGAAATGGATTTAACCTCATCTAACCAAAATCAAAACCAAGGTGCTACCAAAATTAGAACCAAAACCAAGTCTCAATACCAGTGTCAGCACCAGCGCAGACTAGTAACTATAAAAATACAATCAATTCAACCACAATAATAATGTTTTTTGTAAATTGATTAACCGAATCACATCATTTCCAAATGGTTCAAACATTATCAGCTCATCCAATGCTGTAAATGTAACTTACTCCTCATTAACAACCCATTCATCAAGTGTAACCTTCACAACAACCTAGACCAGCTCAACAAATAGAACAACCATTACCTTTATAAACCCTTCCTCTATAAATTAATGACCCTAATCTTTGAGTCTTTAGTTATCTTAGAGAGCATAGTCAATTCATGTTTCAAAATTTAGCTACATCTAACATGATTAGTTGGCCAATTTTGAAGCAGTATCCTAAGGGTATTTTCTACCTAGACTAGCATAGAGAGAATGAGTCCTATGAATACCATCATGTTCATGGACATAATATACATTGTTGTGCATATAAACACCTCATTGAAAATATTTTATAAAATGGAGAGATTACATTAGATAATAGAGCATCTATGTCTAATCATAACCTAGGTATATACCAAAACCCTTTTTTGCAACATAAAAATAATAACCAACAATAGAAACAATAAATGCTAGAAAAATAACAATAAAAGTATCAATATCTATAAAAACAACAATAATAATAGTAAAAACAAAAATAATATCAACTTAATAGAAGGAACTTTTGCTAGAATGGTTCTAATACCTAACAGACTTACCACATAGTTGAACATGACTACACTAAAGTTGTAGGTCATAGTGCAGGAGGTCACATTTCAACCATCATCATTAATCGAAGACCAAGTGATAATATAATAAGACCATTTATAAATAATTCTAATCAACCCATCTATGCTAGTAATCCTTCCTTGACCTAGGATCATAAATAGGTGTGATTACTATCTTTGGACCTTATACTTATAATTCATCATTGCCCTATGACCACAAACAAGTGTAATGGGAACTGAGAATTATCCTGTATAGCCCCTTTCCACAATAATTTTAAAAAAACAATGTTTTTATATCGAATACCGATTGTGCAATCATAATTTGGCGGTCAAAGATTACCATTCCTAACCCACAACCCCTTACCAATGAACCAATCCAACCCACCATCCTGGCTAGGAACAAGCCATATAACACTATTAAAGAAAATACATTTGAATTTGTGGAATAACTTTAGAATATCCTTGTACAAATATCCATTTTGAAATTGTTACGAATGTCTACTATCCACAAGAATATAATAACATAGTTCTTAGGCCAATCCCAAGTTCCCAATAACATAATCACAAATAAATTTCTATATTTGGTTGGACATCCAGCCCCAAGCTAATAATTGACCTTAGACCAAATTAATATGTCATCCTTTGACCCTCTCCATAATATTCCCCTATACATTGAAGTTGTCATTGTATGGCACAAAGTTAAACATGTCCTCATAGATAATATATCAGGCCTAAATATTGTATCTCTAAAACTCATCAAGAATATTAGATATATAAAAATGACCTATATCTAGAAACAATAACTATTAAGGCCTATAATAATGAATAATAAGAATCACAAGGCACCATCAGCTTACCAGTTATCATTGGGCCTTTGACCCATGGTACACTTTTCCATGTGTTAGACCTTGACCTATCTTATAATTTACTTCTAAAAAGACCTTAGATACATGAAATTTGGGTAATCCCTTAGACATTGCACTAGTGTCTCAAGTTCTCTCATTTAGACATGGAAGTCACCATCAATGGATATTTCTAGCCCTACAAATATTGTAAACATTTAGAGGCTAAGTACAAAATCTAAAACTATCACTTTGACATAGATCTAGTTTCTGAAAAGGACAAAGGTAAAGAAATACTTATTGAGTTACCATAGGCTAATTATATATACCCAAATATCCTTGATTCATCCTCTCATGTACCACCACTAGAAATGTCTAATCATTTTACCATCTTGGCCAATGTCCTAAGAGAATATTTGGCTCATGACACATTTCACATTACCAAGCTTCCATAGAACCCCAAGTCATATGGATGACTTAAGGCCAAGCCACCTTGCTTGGGATGGACATGAAATGGAAAGGGTAAAATTCATAGTCTAACTCATATCATTTTCACACTAGCCACTAGACAAGAAGAAGATCCACTTGTCAATGATGAATCCTAGTTATATAATAACAAATTGGTTGATTATTACAAAAATGACAAATATCCTATTCCTAACTAGATCATGGAGAATAAAGACTATAAAAGAGGAGGCCTTGAGCTGAATTAGTAGGGTACACTAGAGCCAATTTATATAGCATGATATAAAAAACCTATGGTCTCAAATTTAAACTATCTGGGGTGACCCCACATATCTTATTCGTGTTTCAATACCAATAACTAGTGATGACAATAGTGACAATGAAGCAGAGTTTGATCTTATCATTTATGAATACCTTGACAATACCAACCTATTTGACAACCATGGCATTTTTAGTACTACCCCAACTAATCGATGTAATTTGTTTTCTCTATATCACCCTCAACTTATAGCCTAGCAATAATAAGAATCTATAGTGCTTATAGATGAGTTTGAGAATGATGAGGCCTTTTAAAAAAAATTATGCTTAAGAGATAATGTTCCATTTCAAGACCACAAAAAATGGGTTATATCAAATTAGATCCTACTATTTCTATAAAATTTCATTTATTTTCTTAGAAGAAAATGATAAGAAACTCAAAGAGGGTATGGGAAAAAAACCTGATATGTTTTGCGTGAGTTGATCTAGATGATTATGGAAACTCCTCTTTATCTAGGGAGGAATAATATATAGATAATAAAACACTAAATAAATGGTTGATTAATTAGATAGTAGGGTGGATTTCCTAGCATGAACTAGATCCAAGAAGCATAGGCTTATTAGGGGGTTGTCAATCCATGCTTTTAAATAATTAAGTTCTAAAAATGAAAGATAAATTGCTTGCATAAATAACATAATAAATACAAGAAGTGCTTGATGGGAGATAGATGAATTTGACTAATTTTAGAAATAAATTATTAAATATCAATACTAAATGAATCAAACATGATTCATGAAATAGAGTGATCCTCTATGATAAAATATAAATTTAGAAAGTGGAATTTGGATAGGGTCTCATAGGTCAAATAAGCTTGCTATTGAAAATTGGTAGATAATGACCATCAGTGGTTAAGGTCAAACCATCAGTGATTAGGTGACCACCAATGGTTAGTGACTATCAGTGGTTAGGGTCAATCATCGACAGTTAGGTGACTATCATAGGTTACTATGGGATCTAGATTATGAAGATAAGTTTGGTTGGGAAGGTTATAGGGAATTTATAGAAGGTGAGTTTAGGTTAGATGTTGGTTGTGAGATAGAGGGCAGTGTTCAAAGATGTTTGGTTTAGGTATAGGGTGTTCAGATGATTGAAATAGGTTGTGGGTGGTCTAGGGTAAGAGAAAAAGTGTTTGGAGTTATAGAACTCCAACATAGGAAAGTGGGATGGAAGAGAAAGTGATACAAGGAATGAAATAAATAAACTAATTATTGAATCCAAATAAGAAATAGATACTTATCATTATTATTGTTAGTTTGAATAATGTTAAGGTTGGATGAAAGCTTGTTGTAGATTCTAGAGCAATTTCAGTAGAGTGACAGTATCTTGGCTATTGATTGATGATTTATAACAACATTTTTGATCTCTATCTTGGTTGTTGGTTTGATGGAAGCTTTATTGAATTCACTAAAATTAAGAATAATACCTACACAAGAAGCTATGATCTCTTGAACTAAGAATTTATGATCCTCTTTCACCTCTTCTTCCTCTCTTCATATAAAGGGAAGGGAGAGGTGAAATAATAAGTCTAACAAGCTGTCTAATTCTAGCTTAAATGCATTGATTATGCGAATGGTAGATCAAATATATATTAATAAAAAACAAGATGAAGTTTGAGTTAAAGTTAATTATTGAAGTAGTTAAGGGAAAACCATTGATGATTAAGGTTAACCATCAATGATTAAGGGTCAACTGTCCATGGTTAAGGTCATAGTCAAAATTGGGTAAACTTAGCCATTTATACTAATGACTATAGTGGCAAATGATTAGGAAATGGTCCCAAGGGGGTTAAGGGGTGGTCTAAGGGTTAGTGCAACATCTATAACTATAGTGTATGGTTTTGTAGTGTCTACATTCTACCCCTTTTGGTTATGTAGTTTGTATTTACAAGTTGTAAAACAAAAAATGAAAGGTTAGTAGAAAATTGGATGCCTCAAGTATGGGAGGAGGTGTTCCCACTCAAAATAAGAATTTATGAGGTGAAATAAGATTAGGTACAAGTTTGATAAGAGGGTAAGTGGGTGATAATTTTGGTGATAGGTTGGGCATTACAATCTAAACATGTGCACAAAATATGATAGTGTGATAACATAGATAATGCATAGATTAAGTTTCCATAGTTGAAGTAGTTGTTAAAATAGGTGGTACTAAAAGGAAAATTGACAAGTGGACCAAGTGACCACATTTAGGAATACTCATTTTGGTGCACTTGAAAACAAAAGTCTCCTAGACAAGGTCAATGTGTTCATAGGTATTCAAGGTAGGATGTGATCCTGAGAAAACAAAATGGTTGTATTGGGACCATGAGGAGTCATGCTCTGAGGTACCTAAATGGTTAGTGTACAAAAGTGGCACAAGTTTTTCAAAAATGGTAGGGTAATTGATGTGATTAAAATGACCAAGGCAAGGGTGTCACAAAACATGGGAAAGATGGGCCAAAATGACCAAGGTGAGGTTATGTGGTTGGGTGGTTGGTGGAAAATGAGTTAGATTCCAATGGTTACATGTTTATTGTAAGGTGGTTATTAGAAAAAGTGTGTTACGATGGGAAAATATTATAGGGGGATGACCATCGATGGTCAAGGTTGATGGTTGATAGTCGACTAGTAATCGTCAATGGTTAGATGTGAGCCTTAAAATTACAACCATTAAAGGTTAAATGAGGTTTTATTTCCTAATTTTGTAAAGAGGAAAGTGAACCATAGTGTTTATTATTTATCCTTTGTGTGAAAATGATAGGGTAATTTGGTTGTCTTTGGTGTTGAGTTTGGTGATTTCTAAGTGTATAGGTGAGTGTGATCAAGTGAGTGAGGGTTGATTAAGTGAGGTTGAGGTTTTACGAAGGTGGGATAAAGTGGTAAAGAGCCAATGAGGATGCAATAATGTGGAGATAGAGTGTAGGGATGAGTGGTAGTAATAGTGCTAAGGGTGTCACCATGATTGAGGTTACAAAATGAGGTTGGTTGAGTAATTGAATTAGTATTTTTTTGTTGTTTGGTTATTACTTTGGGTAGGTAAGGGTAGGCATTGGAAATTGAGGGGTGGTAAAGATCTGGGTATGAAATTGGGTATTGGGCAGGTAGATTTTGGTTGGGAATTAGTGTAGGTGTAGGTTAACATTTTAAGGTTTTGTTGATGTTTATGGGTATTTAGGTAAGCCTTAAGGCTTGTGTGTCATAGGTAGTTGCCACATAGTGATCATTAATGGTCATTATCAACCATCACCAATCGATAGGAGACTATCAATGGTCGATAAGAAACCATCAAATTGGTCAATGTGAAGATCACTAGTGGTTCACCATCAAACCATTAGTGGTTGAAGGTTGATCGATGATGGTTCCATAAGGAACCATCATTGATCGATACTTGACTATCGATGGTTTAAGTATAAAGGGAAAAGCGTTTTAAAAATAAGGGTAGAAGGAATGGGTTGAGTGTTTAGGTTAAGTGTAGAGTTTTAGTGTAGGTATAATTATGTGGGTGTTTGTGTAGATGAGGTGGGTATGGTAAGGTAAAAGGTAGGTTAAATAGTTAGTAGTCATAGGTGATGTTATAATAGGTGAAGTATACTAAGGAATGTGTATTCAATCAAAATTGCATGATACATAATGAATTAATCTTGGATCAAATAATATAAAGCACACCTACATTTTTGATTAAGTATACACTTGTTAAGTAGGAGCATGACTAATATGGGGATATGTTAGACCTAATTAGGGGATCGCTTTTATCAATTATCACAACACATCATGCTAATAAGGGTTTCAAAGTATACAATATAACACAATTGCACAATAACCCTAAAAGAGTCCTCTAATTTGATGTTCACTTATATAATAAACAAAAAAGTAAACTATTATAATAAAAAGAAAAGTAAACTAATCTAGTTTGCACCAAAGCTTGTGGCACAAAGTGGAGGTTAGAACAAAAAAACAACAAAAATTAAACTAAACATGCATAGGAGACATATATTCACATTAATGTATATATAATCCTAATACATAGAAGAGAAGAATACATACTACATTATCTATCTACTCTTATAAAGGAAAAATAAATCTAGGAATACTTACCTTTGAAGATGAACCTACTGAGTCTCAACCTCTCCCTTGGCTAAGGTGCTTTACAAGAGATTATGTGGATTATAAGGATAACCAAGATAAATTAGCTCTAGGATACATGACCTATCTAAATATCCAAAATAAATTTCCACAATACAAGATTAGAGCTTGAAAAGAATGTATTGAACCCTAAATCTTTATTCCTCAAGTATAATGGTCAATAATTAGATGTTTGTTAACACTTCTTCACTTAATTCTTCACTCTCTTTTGACTCTTATGAAATGGTGGTAAATTACCTTGTACATATAGTAGTAACTTTCCTAAAAACCATTTGGACATGTTGGCTATACTAGGTCGACTGGGTTAACCTAGTACATTCTCAGGTTGATGCCTGAAGTCTATGCTAGGTCAGCCAAGATGTAAACAAGTCAAAATAGCAAAGATGTCCCCAAAATACACTAGGTCGACCACATTGACCTAGTGTACTAAATAGGTAAAAAGGTAAATAAGGAAATAAATGAAGGAATAAAGCATGATAATGATTGAAATATATAGGAAAGAGAAGAACAAGCCTAGGGTTCATGGTTTTAGGGAGCTAGTGTGTAGATATCAAGTGGCAAAAGGAATAATAATCTTATGAAGAAATGATAGTATACCCACCCCTTTTTGAGTGCATGCATTAAGGTATACACTCAAAGAGATTAAGACTCGATAGGTTTATATAAGATATGAAGTGTTGGTAATCAATAAAAGTTTAAAAATATTATGTTTATACATATTCCCCAATCAAATCTCATCACGTATCACATAAGTGCAACACGGGATGGTGCTTCAGAGATAGAACATAATAACACACAATGTTAATGTTAAGTATCATGTAGTAGGAAAAAATAAGATAAATGAAAGGATATAATTGAAAAACACATACCTTTAACTTACCTTAGTATTTTATATAAAGAAGAAGACTACAAGGAAGTAAAGGCATCCAATGTAAATCATACTAGGTGAACATGTAGAAGTTAGTGCAAAAAATAGCCAAAAATTAAAAAAAATGGAAGATAGGCATATGATAGTGGAAAATAATCTCTACGTCACCATGAATCCAATGCATTTTAATGTTTGTAAAATGGATGAGTAGAAACAAAGATATGAGCAAAATAAGGAATCTAAAGAAAAATAATTGAGAATTTTGAATTTTGAAAAAGTAGTTTTAAATAGGAAAAAGAGAAATCATTTTGTTATTTTTATTTGTAAGAAAGGAGAAAAAGAGCTCTAGAGAGAAAAAATCTAGGATGGTAAGAGATTGACATGCTAAGAGAGAACCCCAAGAGCGAGAGAAAGTGCACTATAGGTATGTAACCAAGAATCTCAAACCACTTTTTGAAATTTGCATTGATTTAAGTGAATTTTGAGTAAATTTTGATTTTAAGCATTTATACATATAAAAAATGAACAAAATTAGGTTCTAAGGGTAGTAGATAGGAAGATAGGAAGTGGGTTGGAAGGAAATAGGGAAAAGGCAAGAAAAAGACAAATTTTTAGTAAAATACACTAAGTCAGCACACTAAACCTACTAGGTCGACTAGGTTGCCCTAGTACGTTGAATCAGGGTGAAATCTATATGGTCGACCTAGTCGGTGTAGGTTGACCTAGTGTATTTTGGTAGCTAAAACTAAGTGAAAATATGTTTATTTAATCTGTAAGGGCTAAAATTGAACTTGAACACTGGGGAAAATAAGATAGGAGAAAAATTAAGAAATTTAGGATAAAATAAGACAAAAATAGGGATTTTTTTGGTCAAACTAGGTTGATCAGGGAGCCAAAATAAGCATTAAAAAATGTGTGGAAAGCTAAAAGAGGGATAGAATGGTCTAAAATGACCAAAGAAGGGAAAGAGGGACCAAAATAGTATAGAAATGAATAAATTATGCTTGTTTTTTATTAAATATATAATATATAAAGAATTTATTATGATTATACTTTACATGGAGGAACTAATACATCTTTTATTATTTCTTGATTGCAAAGATGACCATGGTTTTAGAGACTGCTAGACGTGTCATGGTTTTTATATTTGTTAGATAGGTTGATAGATGGAGATAGAGTTAGACTAGTAGCCATAGGTCTAGGAGGTATAGCAGATATGTGTAGGATCCCCCTAAGTGTAGATGTGTTTGTCATGTTCCTTGGTTGTTGGGAATAGCTGACCAACACCTTTAGATGGGAGGTGGATGGGATGTGATAAAGGTGTTTATCACACTAGAGGATGTCCATTCCATCCTTGAACTACCTATAATAGGAGCACCAGTGACTGTAGGGATACCAGATAGCATAAAGGAAAGGAGAGCTTTAGCCATGTGGACTATAGGCTTAGATATGATATTTATAGGGTAGAAAGTGAGTATGGATGATATCATAGATTCTAGATCTCTAGAAGGTGATGATAGGCCTTATAACACAATGAGTTCTCTATCATAAGTTTGATGGTAAGGTACTACTATACATTATAGCCTTGAGTAGGATGATGTTAGAGGAGGGAGTGCTATATGATTTGGGCTCTATCATCTGGGTCTAGCTTGTTATAATCTATTTGAGATGTGGTTTAGAGGACATAAGACCATGGGAATGATCATACTACTAATAGCATAGATATATGAGAGATTTATTATGTATTAACTAGATGGGTTGCCGCACATGGTCGATAATAGGTCACCTCGGGTGAGGAGATGAAGGGAGGACTAGGTAGCATGATCCATGCCCCATGTGCCATCACTATAGATAATGAGATGAACCAACATAGTGTGGAAACCATATGAGCATCTAACAACTACTTGGGAGAGTTGACACATAGTTAGACTAGCACTAGAGAGGAGAGATGTGATAGGGTACTATACATGATGGAGAGATAGATATGGTGGCATGAGTGTCAGGGCATATGGGTCTACCTCATCTAGCAGCATTGATACTCATACCTAAGTAGTGGACTTAGTATGTGAGAGAGTTCTGAGGGAAGAGGGGTCTCAGACCACTAATAGTGATACTAATATTTAGGCCATGCTAGGAGAGACCATGGACTCATAGGGTATGATAAGGGCTAGAGCAGGAGGAGGTGAAGGTAGGGGTAGATATACCAAATATACCACCACTAGACCCATAGAGAGATGAGATAAGCCCATTAAGGACATGATAGTGATGGAGGAAGGAGGAGAGAGTGAAGACCATCATCATCCTTTATGATTCAATATAGGAGCCAAAGGAGAGGATAGAGATACCACTCAAATAGAAGTTGAGACAGACACAAGCCATGACAGTCAGTTTTGAGTTGAGGAGGAGATTTACAAAAGAGGTCTATGAGGTTGAATAGATGGGTGGACTATGGTAGGAAATCATGCAGATGGTGAGACCATAGGAGCTAAGACATAGATAGATAAGAAAAAGTATGATTAATTTATTTCTTAAGTTGTTATTTGGTAGATAGATAGATATTATGAGATATGATAGTGATCTAATATCCATCTGGTGTGATGTTGTAGGTGTACCTGAGGATGAGGAGGAGAGATGAAGGTCCCTAGTTAAGGGATCACTCCATGATGTCCTAGATGATACTTTATATCCGTATGACCCCATGACATTGGAGGATTTAAGTGTACCATCTACCTTAGCTTAGGCAAGTTGGTTTAAACTAGCAAGAGAGGCCATGAGGTAGATATAGATGCAAAGAGAGGGCACAAACACCAACAGAGATGGGTGTAGGGGAGAGGCAAGACTAGAAATCCTTAGCTAATGTCAGCACATACAATGATGTAGACCTAGCTAACATAGGCACATGAAATGACCCAAACCAAGTTGGTATAGGCACAATTATAGATACCATGTCTACAAGGATAGGTAGAGGGATTGAGATATTGAACTACCTCATTATAGTGTACTATTTAGAGGAATCAAATTGAGGCCTTATTGGGTAGCATGGCTAGGCCACGACATAGACATGATGGAACTCAACCCTAGTGCTAAGGCTTTTTATATGATTTTATATGTTGTATAAAACTCTTGATATATATATATATATATATATATATATATATATCATTTTGGAATATTGGTATTGGTTGTGTATGTTGTCTTTATGATGATTGTATTTGTTAATTATGGTTGAGGTTATGGGTGCTTTGGATATATTTCTTTCTAGAACATATATTGAGCTTTTTTGTATATTCTATAGGAAATAATGTGTTTTGGTTGCTTTTCTAGCATTATGGATAACACATGCATGGTTAAAAAGAAATAGGTGAAAAGACTTGGAAAAATATAATCAATCAAAAATGTACTACACACTAATTTAAGTTGGGAAATATCTAATAATATGAAAAATGACCAAGTATAAAGAACTAAGAGAATGACAAACAAGATGGTAAAAGGGATATTTTTTTTAAAACCAATGTGAAATATTTTGGCACCAAATTAAAACAAGGAAAATCATACTAAATATCACGTTAGGAAGCATGACAAACAAAGTAATAAAATGAAATGGATGAAAAAGTCATGAATGGTAATAAAAATAAATCAAAATCAAGTCAATCAATTATACTATTTCATGATGGGAAGTAAAAAATAAAAATAAAATTTGCAAAAATTTGGTCTTAAATTTATCGTACTAATTCAAGCTGGGAAGTATGATAAATTCAAGAAATGGTTGTAATATTACATGCACTCAAAAAATAAGAAAATAGAAGGCAAAATAAAAATGAAGTAACCATAAAACATACTAAATATCAAGATGGGAAGTATGTCAAATAATCTGTAACCTCATAGTCAATCAAATCTTATCTCTTACTTGACACATGTAATTTGGATGGTGACTTATTTATTGGAAAAAAAAATTGTTATTTTGTGAGGAGGGTCGGGTCCTATCCACAAAATTACACTAAAACTCACAAAAGAAAGCCCAAGGGGTACTAAAATAGCATTGGTAAGTGGAAGGATTAGGACTGATAAATCAAGGATGCAAGTAATAGTATGGAAAAGGTGGTAATTTTTGAGGGATGTTGGGTCCTATCTATGGTCTTACAAAGCAACTCACAAATGAAATCCCATGGGGAGTGATTAGAAAGATAAACAATATTTCCCAAGAGTAAATATGAGGAAAGTTAATGAAAAAGGGAATGTAAAAAAATCAAAGACTTAGACATCTTATGCGAAGACTTTAGGAGGCAAGAGGCATACAAGGACATGAGAAGACACTAAGTGACTAGTGGTCACCTATGTACAAAGGAAACCTATTCCATATAGACACAAAGCTTTTTAGCTAGATAATTTTTCTACTAAGATCAACTCATGAAGGTACATTGGTACAATTGTAAGTAAAATAGACCTACCTCCCCATGATGTGTTCCCCACTCTTCAGAACCCCTTACAAAGCTATCGATCTACTACAAATATTGGGTACAGGTGTGAGAAATTAGGAACACTAAGAGATTTTTTTAATTATTCTCCTCTTCTAATCTACTAGCCTACCATACCCCAAAGGACCTCGGATCTATCATGAGGCCAATTGTGGAGTTTGACCTTTGAATAGAAGAAGGAGATATGCTTTGAATCACATCTTTTAGTGTGATTTGACTTTTGAGAATATTTCTACCTTTTTGATATCATTTTATTTTGTTTAAATGATTTGGATTTTATCTTCCTTTTAAATAATTTTTAATATTCTTGCTCCATATGGATTTGGAATGACCAATCATGAGAGAGATAGTGATACACACAAATGAGTTTTAGGCTAAGACTAAAGGAAGATAAGTAACCCAAGACAAAAGACTAATTAGGAAACTTAGGATTTGATAATGAACAAGAATGTGATCTCAAGTCTTAAAAGTGTATATGCTTAGTTTGTGAAAAAGGAAGAAGGAAAAAGGAGATCCAAAAGATGATCAGTGAAAAGGAATAATAATGAGAAAGATTGTTTGGTAACTGATCACATGGTAAAAGGAGATAATAACCAAAGGGAACATGGTAGATATAAGCAAGTCACCATGAAAACTATGTATGAAAAATAAAGATAAGAGATCAAACAATCATGAAGATACAAGGGAATAGTTTTAAGAAAAACTCTTAAAGGAAAAGAAAGCAATGATAAAGAAAAAATAGCAATGATAAGGAAAAGACAAGTATATGCAAAATATGAATAATCAAAACTAACTATAGTACAATAAGAAGGGAAAATATGATATAAGATAAGAAATAATTTGACATAATGTCAAATGATATAATCAAAAATAGATAAAAATAAGATTGAAGCACATGTCCAATCTAAATGTAATTGAGAAATCACCATGCATGTGCTCATAAATTCTAGTAAATCTATCCACACACATTATCCAAGACATCAGATAAATCTCTATGAAGTTGGATATGAAATTTTGCTAATGTCTCGTCACTCTTTAATGAATACTAGGTAAATACTTCTTTTCTAATCTCCTCAAATGAAAAATTAGGGATACTCATTGGATGATGCTAAGGAGGGGAATTAGGTGAAGGATGATCAGGAGAATGTGTGGTAATGAGATATATGAGAAATGATGAAATCATAGATGGAGAAGAATCCATGGGTGGAGAAGGAACCATAGGTAGAGGCAAAAAAGGTGGTAAATGGATGATAGGAGGTGTAATTGTGGGAGAAGGAGGAGCCTTCTTGTGAGAATGACCTATGGGAGGAATAGTATAAGGTCCAAGGATAGCTATAAGATGATCCTTAAGATGCTTCTGAAGGATACAACAATGATTAGTGTGATGTGTGATGCATTGGTGCCATAGATAATACCTCTCACCATACTTAGTTATATTTTTAGGAAGAATCTTTGGAGGAGGTATGGTAGTGTCTATTAATGGGGAAGAAGGATGCAAGGCATCAATATATTTCCATAATTTATGACAATGGGTAGAATAATGATTATTTATCCTATGGAATTAACATATACATTTGTGAATATTCTTAGGAGAAAAATTCACATGAGAAGGTGTAATAGGTGTGGATGAAGAAGGAGATAGATCATCATCCCATTTGGTGGGCAAAGGATCCATCTTGGGCAAAGGAAGTAAGCCATCACCAAGAGAAGGTGGTGAGGGAGAAGGAATGGAAGTAGGATGAATAGGAGTACTAATGGAAGAAGTAAAAGTATGCTCATCAATAGTGGAAGAAGCAATAATAACTAGTTCTAACATAGATTTCATTATGGGAGGAGCGGGATCAATAGAAGGTTTAAGGAGGGATGCACTAACCTCAAGATTAAACCAATGACGAGAGTCAAGGAACCTAGAAAAATGGTAAGGTCTAGTCATAGCATGATCCATGAGCATAGTCCTATGGGGATCCTCAGAAACTTTAGTTGTTGACACCATTTCTACTCTGTGATAAAGAGGAAAAATGAAAGAATCAAGAACTATAAATGTTGAAACATGAGAAGATGCATGAAAAGACTCAAATAAAGAATAATGATAACGTACAATCTTGTCATCATGAGCTTGGACAAGGTTTCCTAATAGAGGATCATTTAAAGAATATCCATCATGATAATCTGGTGTATGAAGATTAATAATAGAAGTTGGAATAACTTTATCATCAAAATAAGCATGATGAATATAATTCCTAGTCTTGTATAAGACTACGAGAATGTCATTGTAAGGTGGTTTATGAGAATGAGGTTATAATGAGGCTAGACATTGTGAGATGAGATGAGATATGAGATTAGAAGTTTTTGATCTTTAATTTAATCTCATTGGGTTCATCATCATCAAAGTATAAAAGGTTAGAAGGAATGTTACCAATGAGTTTGGGATGCCCATTGTAACCTCTAGTTGAGTTGATAGTAAATTTTAAAATATATGATTCATAGAATGGAATACTAGGTAAAGGCTCAAGAGTAGGAATCTTAAAAAAACCATGATCTTGGAATTGCTCAAAATTCCAAGGGTTAGTATCTCCTTGAATCCTATAAATGACTCCATTATAAGGTAATTTAACACATTGGTAGGCATAAAAAGTGATAACTCGCATATGATGAGTCCACAGCCTACCAAGCAAGATGTTATAAGAAAGAGGGAAATTAAAGATCATCACCTTTACAGAATGGTAATAGGTGGGATAGTAATGGGAAGCCACACACACCCAAGAGGAGGTATTTCCCTTTTATCATATCCTTGGTAGGTAATACGTGTAGACTTAAGATTGCATTTTGAATTTTCAAGGGTTTTAATGAAATCAAGAGAAGCAACACAAGTGATAGAACCCTTGTCAATAAATGCTCATTTGACTTGAATATCACCAATTTGGATCCTAATAAATAAGGGAGGATCATTTTCATGAAGTATAATCTTGTCAAGAATTATAAATGAGATAGGAAATTTCAAAGAAAGAGAAGTGTCGAGATTTTTATCAACATTGATGGACATCTCTTCACATTATTGTAAGATATTATCCTTAGAACCAGATAAGGCTACCTCCCATCCTACTAAGGGAGGATGAGGGACATTCATCTCAAATAATAGTTTCATAAGACAATTCTGATGTTAGGGAGATGTCCTCACAAGCTTGAGAAACGGAATTTGAGATGGGAGATTAGTGAGTTCTACAATGGGATCCCACTCATCATAACCCATGAGAAGATTGTTAGATATAGGTGTGTAATGGTTAAGGAGATCTTTGGAAGGAGGAATCAAAGAGCATTTAAATTTGTGTTGATAAGAATGAGAATGTTTAGAAGAAGGTTGTAAATCATTTAGTGATGAAGAAGTAGTTGGTTTAGATTTATCTTGAGAAATAGAAGTGTTAATAGAAGGTTGATTATCATTGTTATTAGAAGATGATTTAAGAATAGGAGAAATAGAATGAGATGTGTTATCCAAGGGAGAATCATAAATTGGATCACCATCAAAGGTTATAATATCTTATTTCCCCAACTCATTCAAAGGAGTTGGAAAAGAATCTTGGATACCATAGAATGTCTTAGAAGGCAGGGTATAGATAAGTTGGGAATCAATGAAAACCACCACCTTTCCCATATTAGTCATGATAACCACATTTTCTTTAAAAGTGATTTCAACAAGACTTTCTCAATTATTGGTAGAGGTGGTGGGCTTGTCTTGGTTTTCTTGAATAGGTTGATGAATAGGTAAAGGATCTTTGTAAATGGCTAAATAAGCATTTTCCTGATTCAAGGCTTGGGTTTTATCATGAGTTTTGTAATCTTTGAAAGTAACTTCATAAGCTTGTTGATTCTTGTGATTGATAGCATCATAATCAAAATTAGGACCAATAAAAAATTCCATAGATAAATTATGATGTTGTTCATAGGTCTCATGAGAGTGACCCCAACTAGCATGAAACCAACAAAACTTGCTAGGATCATACCAAGTTTTCATAAGACAAGTAGGGTCAATATCTTGAGGGAGAGGCCTAGGTAGACACTTAATAAATTCAACTAAGGAAAGAGGTTTATGGAAATTAATGATGTTTGGTGATGATAAATGAGGATTAGTATATTTTTGAGAAGGAACTAGTTCCAAAGAAGGGGTAGGAATGACATCTTGAACATTGTGAATGGTATCATATGAATCACTAACACCATCATTGGTAATATTTTAGTTTTTGTTTTTGAGTAACTAATGAGGAGCCACAAAAGGTTGGGGTGGATTGAATTGATGCATAAATAAATCTTGTCTTTTGGCTTGGTTAATGGCCTTCTCAAAGGTACATGGAGAAAGGGTACAAACTTGATATTGTAATTTAGGAAACAAATCATTTGTAAAAAGACAAAAGAGATTATCATCTACCACGTTATGTTCACACTTGTTTGACAAAGTCTTCCATATTTTAACAAAATCTTGAGATATTTCATTTTCATTTTATTTTCAATTGATGAAGTGGGCCAAAATGTTTTCTATAAAATCACTAGTTTGGAATTTTTTTACTAAAGCATTCACTAAGTCTTCCAAACTAGTAATGAAATGAGATCTAATTTGATTATAACAATACAAGCCATAAAATTTGAGGGTTTTATCAAGGATTTTGGTGGTATAAAAGGTGTTTAATTTGACCCAATCCTTATAAATATTTCCAAATGTTTTAAGATGAAGGGTAGGATCAATTGATCCATTATAAGAGATGGTAGGTGTTATACCTCTGATACCAATGTTAGCAATTTGAGTAGTAAGAGGTTAATTTTATAAATGCTTGATAAATTTGTTGACTAATGAAGGTTGAGGAATGAGATTATGTTGATAATCTCAAAGAGGGGGAGGAGGAAAACTTTGGTTATGTGTGTCCTAAGCCATTGGTTGTGATTGTGTTTAAAGATTAAGAACGTGGTTTTATGTTCTCATCATTTGATTCATAGTATGAGATTGAAATGTGTTCATTTTATTGAGAGTTTTTAATAATATTTGATGAGTTTGATTAGTTTTATTAGAATTAGTGTTGGTGTTTGAGTTATTATTAGTGGTTTGGGTACCACTATTAGTGTTGACATGAGTTTGAGAAGAGCTATGAGAATTTGAAGCACTAGTGGAAACATTTGCTTGTGAAGAAAAATATGGGAAATAAAATGGTTGAGATGAAGAAGCACTAGAATCATGAATACCTTGGGTAGTAAAAAATGAACTAGTGGATGGATTAAGGATAGTTGATCTTATGAGAGGCCCACTAGATGTAGAACTAGCCAGGTTAGTTGAGATACTAGGCATGGAGGTAGAAGAAGTTAGAGAAGAATATGTCATAGCATAAGGAGTAAATATTGAAGGGAAAGGTTGAGAAGAAAATAAATTGATACCCCTAAATATAGTTGAGAAAGTAGAAGTAGGAGAATGAGGATATTCAACTTGGTGGCTAATCATGAGATTATGGATGGTAAAAGGGTCTTTCCCTCTATGTTGAGGGAATTATATGACAAATAAAAGCATTTCAAGAGTATATTCTAATTGATTTTTATATCATAATAAGAGAGAGAGTTATTTTATAAAGAGGTATTATGAGGATTCCCATAATTTGTTGTACGAGTTGCAATATAGACATTACTAGCCTTCTCAAAAGGAACCCTACGTTGTCTATGGGAGACCCTATTAGGATTGGTGAATTCAATCATATCTACTAATTGATTTTTAGTGTTATCACAAAACAAATAGTCCATGATGAAATGAGGAAAATTCAAGATGAGATAAATAAGGAATAAGAAAGTGACTGTAACTGAACTGGGTCAACCTAGTCAACCTAGTGTAAAGATTGGGTTTGTGAAACTGAACTAGGTCCAAAAGATTGACCAAGTACATAGAACAAAGGATATTAGAAAAGAAGAAAAAAGTTTGAAAATAGTAATATGTCAACAAATTTGACCTAGTGCATTGTACAAGGTCTAGAAAATATGCTAGGTTAACCTGATCAACCTAGTACAATAAACAGGAAAATGAAAGAGTTGATAATCAATTTGTGAAAATAAAGAGAGACAATTTGCAGCTAATATAAGAAATTAAATTTTGAAATTAAGTAGAAAATAAATTTATTTGATGTTAGTCAATCCAATTGATGCACCAAAAGTAAAAATAATTCACCAATATGAGCTAGTACAAGTTCTTGCACACATAATTGATAAAAGAGAAATAAAACAACTTGGAAGGTAAAGATAGCTAATTGGTCAACCTAGAATGTTAGATTATTTAAGACTGAGTTTAAATGATAGAAAGTTGTATATAAATAAGTTACTAAATAGAAATATATAGATGGTTTTAGGTGAGTTTAGGATGAAATGGACTATAGTGGTAATGATATAGGCTTGGTATTGGGTCATATCCCCTCACTTCATATAACACAACGATAAGAGTGCCGGGTACTTAGCCAAAATATACCATTAACCATGATTTATAATTGACTAAAGTATCAAGTTAGCTTCCCTCTTGTGTTGAAATCCAAGTAGGTTTCCCTAGTTAGTTAAATGTTAAAATGTTTTTTGATGTTAATTAATTTGGTTATGTGTGCATAAAATAGAAATAGTGCAACTATGTGGTTAATTAAAAACTTCTTAATTAGATTATGTGAACTATTCTAAGCATGCAAATAGTTGAAATGAAAGATTTGATTAACATATAAGGTGAATTAAAACTTTGAAACAAGGTATAGTGAAAACACTATATGCACAATAAATAGAACTAGGTTAAGAGTGTCGAGCTAGCACTATTGAAAATAGGGTCTATAAAACCTACTAGGTCAACCAAGTCGACCTAGTTATTTCATAAAACAAACAAGATATAGAAATACGTCGACTAGGTTGATCTAGTTGGTTGTGTAGAAGTAGTTTTGAAGGTTGTAAACTTGGAAATAAAGTACATAAATAACGAGATATAAAATAATATAAACTCATCTTGATGGTTTAGAGACAAAAATTGGTTATCAAAACCTTACAAACTAGTTCAAGCTAGTCAACCAAATAATACAAAAATCTACTAAAAAAGTGATAAAAATGCACTAGGTCAACCTTGTTGGTTGGACTAGAAGTCTAGAAATGTACTAGGTTGAGCTGGTCGACCTAGTAGGATGATTTGAAAGTCTAGAAACTAGAATTTATACTGGGTCAAGTTGATTGATCAAGCTATATAGAAATTACTATAAAATAATTTTAAATACACTAGGTCAATTGGGTTGACCTAGTAGGCTAAACTGGTATTCTAAAAAATTCCTAAAAACCTATATTGGGTCAATCTACTTGATCTAATTGCCTGTTCCTACACACAAAGAAAAAGAAAACTAGGTTGATAGAATCAAACTAGTATGTCAAAATATATGATAGATGTGATGACAAAATAATGAAATAAATATAATAAAATTAAACAAATCCAATAAGGATTCGATTCACATCAAGTTCATCAAAATGTATGCAATCAAAATTAAAAGATGCATAATGAATTAATCCTAGATTGGATAAGATAGAGCACACCTACACTTTTGATTGGCTATACACTTGTTAAGCAAGAGCATGACCAATGTGGGGATCTGCTAGACTTGATTAGGGGATCAATTGTCATAACGCATCATGCTAGGAAGGGTTCCAAAGCCTATAGTATAAAACAATCACACAAAAACCCTAAAAGAGTCCTATGATTTGATGTTCACTTATATAATAAACAAGAAATTAAATTATTCTAATAACAATAAAAGTAAACTAATCTAGTGCGCACCAAAGCTTATGGCACAAAGTTGGTGTTAAAACAAAACAAATAAACAACAAATAAATGAAACATGCATAAGAGACATATACTCACATCAATGTATATGGAATCCTAATACATGGAAGAGAAGAATACATACTACATTATCTATCTACTCTTACAAAGCAAAAATAAAGTTAGTAATACTTACCTTTGAGGATGAACTTGCTGAGTCTCAACCTCTCTCTTGGCCAAGGTGCTTTGCAAGAGATTGTTATGGCTTGTAAAGATAACCAAGATAAATTATATATAGGATAAATGACCTACTTAAGAATCCAAAATATTTCTCCATAAGACAAGATCAAAACTCCAAAATAAAGTATTTAACCCTAAAGCTTTATTCCTCAAGTAGAATTGTCAATAAGCAAATGTTTATTATAACTTATTCACTTAATTCTTCACTCTATTTTGACTCTTCTAAAATGGTGGTAAATGAACTTGTATATATAGTATTAACTTGCCTAAAAACCATTTGGACATGCCAGTTGTACTAAGTTGACTAGGTCAACCTACTACATTCTTGAGCTAATGCCTAAAGTTTGTGTTAGGTCAATCGGGATGTAAACAAGTCAAAATAGAAAAGATGTCCCAAAAATACACTAGGTCCACCAAATCAACCTAGTATAATAAATAGGGGAAAATTTAAATAAGGTAATAAATGAAGGAATAATGAATGATAACGACTGAAATGGATAGGAAAGAAAAAAACAAGCCTAGGGTTCATGGTTTTAGAGAGCTAGTGTGTAGATAATAAGTGGAAAAAGGAAAAATAATATTAAAAAGCACTAATGGTTTTCCCACCCCTTTTCTAGTGCACCCCTTAAGGCATGCACTCAAAGAGATTGAGACTCGATAGGTTCCTATAAGATACAATGTGTCAGTAATCAATAAAAGTTTGAAAATATTATGTGCATATAGAATGTGTCTATCCTTATAGGTGAGGGAGAAGCTACAAGTGTTAGATTAAGTGTTGCAACTTCTAGATGAGGTCCATCAAGTGATGATAGACTAGGAGTGGGAATATTTGATAGTAGTTAGCTTAGGAGGCATAAGATATCATTATCACTTTCCTAGAGATGTGGATATGTTGGTATCCCTCATCAAGAGATGGGGCCTAGCCACCAACACATTCTTACTACCAACCAAAGAGATGATAATCCTATTAGAGGACATCCACTAGATCATGAGGCTAATAATATGAGGTGATCCAATAGAGTATATTTATGGTGAGGAATGAGATCAACTTATGGATGTGTTATATAGGGAAGAATTGGTACACATAAGGTGGCACACTAGAGGCCTCCACTATGCACCATTATATCATATGGATAGTGGAGAAAGACAAGTCATGATGATAATGATGATGGCCATGAATTGTTATGCACTACTATATTTGAGAAGTTGTAGATTTCCCTCCATATTGTTAGGCATTCTAGTAGGGATAATTATGATCAAATAGTGTATTCATGGGCCCTAGCGTTACTAGTATAGATCTATCAGAAGCTCTAGGGATACAAGTCACATAAGAGGTATGGAATTAGTGTCAGTTTTATTCTCCTTTGCTAGGTATATGAACACATCAATGTGCTTTGACCAAGTGGATTACCATGTCATGGATGGTTATAAATGGACTATAGAGTTGGTTTTATGTGATGGAGGTATGATTATGTTATTATAGGACCAGGGGGAGGGGCACAAGACCTAGAATGGTATTGAGATAGGCTAGATGCACTGGTCAAGGGTGATGTCATCTAGAGATAATATGTTAGATTTTTAGTATGGGTAGGTCTTATAAGGTAGATCTTGTCATTACATAGTTATAGGTGGATTGAGGGAAGATGAGATCCTGAGGTAGATTTGATTCCTTTTGATAGGGTAAATAATAATTTTGGATTAGTGAAGGGTATCCCAGGTGCTTTCTTGAGGTATAGGAGGGAGGACATAGATTTTTCACTACCATCTTCAGTGCCTGAGGATATAGAGTTTGATCAAGAGGAGTTTATAGTAAGACTAAATATTGATGATTCAAGGGTCACATAAGAGTACCTTGTTTGGTTCTAGGCACACTATGATGTGGTGGTGTTTGATGTAGATGGTAGATAGATTGGGTAGTAGGTCATGGATTTTGAGATGGAGGAGGGGGTGGGGACTAGATAGAGGTAGATTCCCTTGGTAGGAAGGTGCTCATCATAGAGAGAGATCAAGATAGGGTAGAATTCTTAATGGCATAAGAAACTCTAGTGGTAGTGATCCTAGAGAGATATGACTTAGGTCCAGGTGACCATTCTAACATAAGAGATGGATCAAGATAAATCATAGCTAGCCTTGGTAACATAGGAGAGGGATACCTTGAGATGGGGAGTAGCATGACCATTAACACTTGTAGAACCACTAGGGATGATTGTGATGTCTGTATATGTTACTATAGTAGAGGAGATATGATAATATGAGACACTGGTATTTACCCACCTTCTATATGAACCATGATTTTATGAGTATGTGACACAATGAGGGGGTGGGGGAGCCAACATCACTACACTAGGTCAGTGGGCTACATCTACAGTTGTGTAGAGAGGTCCTATAGGTGGATAGGATCTAAGAAGTATTAGTGTTTCAACACCATAAATTCTCATAAGTTTATGTATTTTGATGTATTATATGATTTTGATATCATCTTGTGAGTCGATGTAGTGAGATGTATATGATTTTGATATATATAGACATTATTGTTATATATGACGATGATTGTGATTATGAGCTCATGATGTGTTTATGGTTATGGATATGGCTTATGGTTTAATGCTCATGTTTATGGATGAGTTATTATTTTTATGATGTTGTAATGTTTTCTTATGATTAACATCTTTATTTGAATAGATGTATGTTTATTTAGAAATGTGGATCTTTTAAATTAATGAATCTATGTTTCTTTACCTATCTAGGCAGGTGATGGATTAACATATTTGATGACTCATTGATAGATGTTTTTTATTAGGTGATGTGATTGGTTATGTATATTTTTTTAGTGATATGATCATGATGCAATGATGTTATTTAACGTAGATACATGTTTAGGTAGGTTTTCAAAATAGACATGTGATGGAAAATATATGTGATGAATTATTGACTTATGATGTGATAAATGGTGATGATGTGATAGATGGAATTGGATAGGATGTTAATGATGTGATATTATTACGGTTGGTTATGATTATTGATGATTATGTTCATTATGGTATGATATGATTTTTTTTTGAGATGGTTAATTCATTAAGATGTTCTCTTGATTGAAAACACTTAAACAAAGAAGACAACATGGTAAAGACATAAAAAAACACATAATTGATATTTAAATATTTTTAATGAATTGCAATTGATTAGATGAATTTGAATGAATCTTAAAACACATAGATTAAGTTGGATAAAAAAACTAAATGTGAGGAAAGATAAGAAAGATGAGAAATATGAGACAATTAAAAAGACAAGAGTATTTAATGAATGCATCAAGAAATAGGTATGAGAGAATAATAAGAAGACACAATGCTTCTTCTTTGGCAATGACTCAGACAAATGAAAGTTAGATCAACTTATGAACATAAGCCCTTAAAATGGTTTGTGTTAGCATTTTTTAGGTGGTTAATAATTTTTTTGATCACATAATGCCAAGTAAGCAAAAAAATCCCTTGTTTATAGAGGGAAGATGGATGATAATGGAATATTTTTGTGAGACTAGCATGCCTATTTTGTAGGTTACCAAAGAGCCAATATAAACAAGTCCATATCCCATAAGGTGTAGACTGATCGATGTAGGAACTCCACTTATGAATCTAATTGCAACTTCCAAAATTATCTTTGCTTTTTTTTATTTTGATAATGGGTCTTTTGATATTTTGCTATTGATTAGGAAGCTTGGGAAGTTGATCAATGCGAAAAGATTCCAAGAAATTGCTATGCTTTGACAAATGCTTTATTCATCCATCCTAAAAGGGAGTGGTCTAAGTATATGATATTTTTTTAAGGATTTTGATATTTGTCCTTCAAGGGATAAGTCTACCTTATATTGAGTAATTTTGATTGGGTTTGGCATTTGTCCTTCAAGGGATTGGTATATAAATACTTGGAATGACCCATAGAATATATGATTTTTTTCTTTTATTTCTTTTTTTGGTTTTTTTATTGTTGACATGGATTTGCTTATATAGTCTTAAAAGGTTCACCTTCATGAAGGTAGGACTAAAGTATAATAAGGTTGATAATGGGTAAAGGACTTTTAAGCGACAACAACCATGGGAACCCATCCTATAAAGGGGTGGAGAGTACCATGAGAATCATGCCATGGGTAGATCCATAGTACCCATGTTCAATATTAGGCTAGGGCTATGATAGATAATCACATGATCTAGCTTTAATTGGTATTCCTTAAAATAAGGAGACAAAGGTGGTTGAAAATAAGGGATGAGCTTAAATTGAATAAAAGGTGAGTTTGATATTGTTTAACAAAAGAAAGGATGTAGATGTGAAGCATTGAAGTGTTGAAATTTTGGTTTCCCTTCAAGAGAGGATAACTAATAAGCTCCTGATCAATACTTGTGCATTATGATATAAGGTCCAAGCTAATTGAAATCAAACTATCCCCACTTGATATTGTCCACATTGGTTACATGTTGCTTTTCCTTTATGATGAAATCTTTGGTATTAAATTCTTTAACTTTGAGGTGATGGTTATAAGCTCATTTGAATCATTCTTGATAGACATGAATATGGGTAAGCATGTCTAAAATATGTTTGTCAAGTAGCTCAAATTTGGCTAAATTTTGTTGATGATAATCATCTTTAAAAATGATATCATATAGGGATATAAGATTAGAGGGAATTTAGAATTTAAGATGCAATATATCCTCTACTCAAAAAATAAGAGAGAAAAGGGTGGCACCCGTAGGGGTTCAAATGCTAGTATGATATGCCCATAAGGTAAAGGGGATGTGTAAATGCCAACCCCAACCAAAGGCATTAACCATTTTAGTTAGAATGTTGTTAATAATTTTGTTAAAAGATTTAGCATATCCATTATATTATGGACAATAAGGTGATGAGAAACTTAACTTGATACCAAATGTGTCACAAAAACCTTGGACTTTCTTGTTTTTAAGAGATTTACCATTAGCAGTGATTATTTTATGTGGAACACTAAAATAATAGATAATGTTATGGATAATAAAGTTTATGATATTTTTATCCTTCATTGAAATGAGAGGGATAACTTCCACCCATTTGGTGAAATATTTTGTTGTGGTGAGGATAGAATGATGTCGCTACAAAGAATGGGGGTTAATCTCACCAATAAGATCTAGACCCCATTATGACAAGGGCCATAAATATTTGGATACTTGGAGTAATTTTCTAGGAGCATAATGTAAATTAGCATGTTGTTGAGATTTAACACACTTCTTCACATAATAATAACAATCTTGGTTAAGATTAGGCCAGTAGTAGCCAAGGCAAAAGATATGTTTAGTGACAACTAGACTAATAAAGTGGCCTCCACAAATCCCATTATGCATTTTTGTGATTGTATGAGAGGCCTCATGACTATGAAAGAATCAAAAGAGGAGGCCATCAAAGCCATGTTTATAAATAATTATTCTAATTATATTATAATGTGAGGTGATCTAAATAAATGCTCTTCAACCATTCCTAGAAAGATCAGAAGGAATGATGGCAAGGTTGAGATAGTCAAAGAACTGATTATACCAAAGGTTGAGTTGGGTCTCCTCGACATTAAAGATGGTTGGAGAGTCTAATTTGATATAATAATGCTTGATAAGATGATGGATAATGATAGATATCTTAGATTTAGAAGCTGCAAATAAGATTTGGGAAGTGAGAGAATCCATTGTATCAACAAACTTATTCATAGATTACATAATGGTTTAGGTATAGTAGTGTTAAAATGATGCCAAGGGTACATCGAATAGTTTATTATAATATTATACAACATCATTATTATATTGATAAGATCCATTTATTTGGTTGGCCATGAGTTGGAAATCATCAAAAATATTGATCATCTTGATTCTCAATACTAAAATGGTTTGGAGACCTATCACTAGGGCTTCATACTTAGCCATGTTATTGGTATAATTGAATTCAAGTTTGATGGATAAAGGAAGAGATTAAACATCGAAGGGAATAAGGATGATATTGGTTCCCATACCAAATTGACATTTTGATCCATCAAATAACATGGTTATTTAATAGGTGATGTCCACTTGAGAAAGGGTGGCGATGGACTCATCGGGAAACTCATGGGGAGATGGATGGTTATCTACTAAGCATACATTATCCAATTAGCCAATGATAACTTTCCCTTTTATTAACTTCTAATAGAGGAACTCAAGGTCAAACTTAGTTAAGATCATGAGCCACTTAGCCATATGCTAGTTTTGGTTTGGCTTGGAGTGCATATACTTGAGTGGGTCAATATTGGTTATGACATAGGTCTTGTGGTTGAGAAGGTAATGGTGAAGTTTGGTGGCCACAAAGATCAAGGTGAGGCAAATCTTCTCAGTATGTGTGTACCAAGTTTTGCACTCTATAAGTGTACAACTTATGTAGTAGACAACTTACTCTCTATGTTGTTCATCTTGATGTGCCATCATTTCTCCTAAGGAGTGGTTAGTGGTAGAAATATAAAGGTAAAAAGGTTGATCTTATTTGGAAGGAATGAGGATGGGTGGAGATAGAAGGTAATTTTTAAGTGAATCAAAGGCTTTTTGATAGTCTTTATTCCAATTAAAAGACACATCTTTTTTCAGGAGGTGGTGGAAAGGTTGACATTAATCAAAGAGCTGAGAGATAAAGTGATGAATGGATTGGATCTTACCCTGCAAGCTACATAGTTACTTGAGGTTTGTGGGAGGAGGCATGTTGAGGATATCTTTGATTTTGGTGGGATCAACTTAAATTCCTTGAAGGGAGATTATAAATCTAAAGAGCTTTCCTAAAAAGACCCCAAAATTACACTTCTTGGGGTTAAGGTGAACATGGTAATGGATGAGGCATTCAAAGATAATATTAATAATGACCAGTTTTTCTATGAAAGTCATTGACATAGTCTTCTATGATTTTGTGAATAAGGTTGTAGAAGATGTAGGTCATAGAACACTAGTAGGTTACAGTAGCATTTTTTAGACCAAAAGGCATGACCCTATAATAGAAAGTTCCCTAGGGGTGATAAAGGTGGTTTTGTGTTGATCTTTAGTGGAAATTAAGATCTAATTATAACGTAAGAACCCATCCATAAGAGATAACATCTCATGGTCAATTTTAAGATCTACAATCTGGTCAATGCTTAGCAAAGGAAAGTCATCTTTTGGGTAATCAAATGTTAAGGTCATGAAAGTCTACATAAATATGAGGTCCCCCTATTGCTTTGGTGATAGGGACAATATTGAAGACCCATTGGGGATAATCAATGGGTTGAATGAAATTTATGGATAGGAGGTGTTGAAGTTCTTTGATGAGAAGGGTTATGCAAGGAGGGTACATCTGACAAAGTTTTTACCTAACTGGCTTGACATTTTGGTTGTTGACTATATTATGGGTGGTGATAGAAGGGAAAATTCTTGGCATGTCATTATAAGACCAAACAAATGCTATGCCATGGTCTTATAGGAAGGAGGGAAATCTTGAAGCTCCATAAAATTTAGTGATTGGATGATTTTGGTAATGCATGGTTCATCTAAAGTACCGAAGTTGATATCCATGGTGGATTCATTCAACATGGTTAAAGTCTCAAGAGGAAGGGATTTATGTATAGAGGAATCTTTTTCACTAAGATGGGCATGAATGGAATCATCATCCTAACACCAAATGATATTAATGGTAGGAGAGTCATCTCCTACCATCTCAGGATGAGTTAGAGGAATGGTTATGGTCTCCCCATCCTTTTCATAAGTTAGATGTCCAAGGCTAATCATTTTGATGAAAAAAATTTAGGGGGAATGATGTAAAAATCCCTAAATGATGATGATGGAGTAGACAATGAGGATGGGACTTCCTTATCAATGACGGTAATGGGAGGTGAGTTTGTTGGCTCTTTGAGTAGAGAAAAATCAAGACCAAATATTTCATGAGGTTTTTTAGTCTTACATGTGGGTAACTAATTTGGTCCATGCTCATAACATCCTAAACTTAATCCCTTCCAAGCACACCTATGGAGGTATGTCTTGGTGAACTATGATTGTTCCAGATAGTAAAAATCAAAGGTGAATGGTTGAGGAGAAGAGGAGGTTGAGGAGGTAGAAAGTTGTTGATCAAGTCCCCATTAGATAAGATTATTTTGGATATTGGGAGACCCAAAATAAATAGTGGTTCCAGTATTAGGGTCATAACTAGGATTTTGGTTAAGGTTCTCGTACTCTTGAGGAGTAGGGAAGGCATTTAAGGCTAAGAGGAAATATTCCCCAAGTGAGAGATGTTGGAATGTGGATTCAAAGGGGTTTTTATGGGAATTTGCATAAAAGGAATGGATGAACTAGTTGAGTTTGGGTTGGTAAATGAAGTGGAGTTGTCATTGGTTGGTGAAGACTTGGTGGAGGGAAGGAAGAGAACATTATTTGGTTAGTATGTCATGTTGTCTGATGTAAAAGGGATTGGGTTAGCTTTTATGGTAGCTAATTGACCTTGGTGTTCAAATTTGATGTATCAATGTAGGGTAGATGATACACAATTCATGGAATAGATCTAAGGGCATCCAAGTAGAACATTGTACTATAACTTTCCTTATACTATGTAGAAGATCTCAAGAAGTGTGTAAGGTCATAAATGAATATGGAGGATGATAGTTCCTAGAGTTATTGGCATAGTGTCATTAAAGGAACAAAGCACCATTGTGGTTTCTGACATAATGTTCTTTGGTAATTTTAGCTAGTCACATGCATGAGAGGAGATAATGCTGATGCTATCCCCCTACATCAATCATAACCCTCTTGATGTGGGTTTAGTTGATGTGTGTTGTGATGAAGAGAGGAGGATATGGATCTTGGGGATAAATGGAGGGTATTTATAAATATTTAAAGGTAAAAAGGGTGTAAATTTAGAGGGCTTCAACAAAGGATGCTAGAGGTTATAAATCTTCTAGTTGGACCTCTATGGACTATAGTGCTTTTAACATTTCCTAGTAGTGATGGGATGAGGTATTGATTAGTTAATATAAAATCATCTTCACTAGTGTTTGGTGAATTTGATTTAGAACTACTCTTTGTATTGACTCAAAAGGGTTAGATTGAGAGGTACCTAAGATGGATATCTTGGGTTTGGGAGAAGGTGTGGGTGTCTGGGTTTGGTTGAGTGATTAGTTGGTAGAAGAAGGGTATGTCTATAGAATGGACACCTTTGCCTTCCCATTATCCTTTTATTGGGCTTGCAATCATGTGACCACATTGATGGTATGGAATTGGGGAAGAGTTGGGCTAGAAGACTACTTTGTCTCCTTCTCACTCATAGATGAGAGCGTGGGAGTAGGTAGGTTTGGGATGGTGGCTTGTGGTTTCTAAAATAACTATGGGGTTATGGGTGGCTCTTCTAACAATAGGTCATTATCATCACATAGCTAATGAAATAGTACTTGGAGAGATTTATAGTTCTCCATATCATGTCCTAACATTCTATGGTATGAGAAAATCAAATTATCATCAAATAAGGATGGCTTAGGACCATGGGGTTCAAATGGTTTAATGGGAGGCAAAGTCAAACAAGAAGCTTGAAATAATCTCTACAATATGGCTGAGTAAGACTTGGACAAAGGCAACAAGGATGTTGGAGTTTTGGTTTTGAATTTTGGGGTAGAAGCCCTATTAGGAGTAGGTTTAGTAGTGGGAGTTTTGGGTGGGGGAATATTCTTGGTAGTTGGTGATCTAGAGGTAGAAGTTTTAGAAATAGTAGGCTTGGTAATGGGTGGTTTGAAAATAGAAGGGTTAAAATTAAGATGTTTGGTAGTGGAGGGTTTGGAGGAAAAGGGCATGAAAATAATAGGTAGGGATGTATCTATAAGAGGAGGTTAGGTTTGGGTTGTTTTTGGGAGACGTGTTTTATTAATGAAAGGATGAGATCCTAGGATGGAAAAAGGATATGGCTCTAAAATGGAAGTCAAGGTAGAAATAAGTGGTAAGGTTCTGACTTTTGGGATCCTAGGTGTCCCCTCTTTTTTGGTTGGCTTGACTTAGAGTTTATTTAGTGGGTTAGGTAGTGATAAATCCAAATTTAATGGAGGGTGAGTAAGCATCTGAGTAGGGAGCATGCCTAGGTTTTTGATGGGCTTGGTTAAGATGGTAAGATGTGCTTAGGCTACTTTTGGTGGAGTTAGTTTGGTTAGTTTAACTATGGCTTGAAGGGTAGAGGTTTCTAATGGTTTGGTTGAGATGATGGTGGTTTCAATAGTGTAAGTGGAAGGTTGGGTTGACAATGGCATGGTTTAGGGATCTTGCTTAGTTGAGTAAGGAAGCCCAAGATAGTGCCAAAATATGGCATGATCCATGTTGGGTGGGATAGGTACTCCAAGTTTTGAACTAGTCTAGAGAAAGGCTTACAAATGGGTTTGATCCTTTTAGTATTGGTCTCAAAGGACAAACCCATGGGTTGAGAGATGGGAGTGGTCACCTCATCATTTTCCTCAATCAAAGGCTCCAAGTTTTGGGAAGGTGAGTCTTCTATGGGAGAGGTAGATAAAGTGACCTCTTCCTTAGGAATAATTTCCAAAGGAAGAGTGGATTGTTTTATGATGGAAGAAAAGGATATGGTGGTAATGGCTACCTCTTTTGGTATGTCTTCCAAAGGAGAGGCTGGTAGCTCCACTACCTTGATAAGTGGAGAAAGGGGAATAGTTGTTTCATTTATTTCAATTTCCAAAGGAATAGAAGGTGACTCCACTACATCAATAAGTGGAGGGGAAGGAAAGGTGGTTTGGGAAATGGTTTCCTTAATATTGAGCTCACTAAGAACCACATTAACAGTATGGACCTCATGGTTGTGAGAGGATTCTAATCTATTATTTTCATTTTTTGTGGAAGGGGCATGGTTGGGAAAAAGTTATCTAAATATGTCAAGTGACTGATTTGGGGTTATCCAACATGAGTTCCCCCTTATCAATTAACCCTTGGATAATGATTGTGAAAGTATTGCATCTACTAACATCATGTCCAATGACATGATGGAAGGCACATAATTCATTCTCCTTATATAACTAGGGGTGGGATGAGAGGAATCAAATTGTTGTGGAGGTTTAATTGGAGGAATTTGTATGATGTTTGCTTTCAACAACTTTAAAAATACTAAAGCATATGATTCCCCTAGTGGAGTGTATTTATTTTGGTTGTTACAATTTTGGTTTTGGGTATTATGGTTGGAATAATTAGAAGAGTTGGATTGGTTAACAGCTAAAGGAGGAGCGGCTTTAAGGGCAATCGCATTCATGGTCCCCTTATTTTTGGTGTTAGTGTTGGAGTGGTTGGTAGTTTTAGAGGAGGAATTTTTATTTCATTTGAAACTAGAGTTCTTGTTTCTCAATTTTAGCTTCCCCTCATCAATGACTCTAATCTCCAATTTTTGTGCCATGGTGAAAGCTTCATCAAAGGTCTTAAAATGATGAACATATAAAGTGGGGGAAATATTTTTGGCACAAGACTGAGAGAAAAGATCAATCATCTTAGGTTGGGGTAAGGAGAAATAAATTTGGTTTATCACTCCTCTTCAATAGGCTATGAAGTTATCAATGGACTCATTGTCAAATTATCGAATGGAGTAAAGATCGGTGATGGAAACTATCTTAGAGATGTTTATGGAAAAGTGATCTAAGAAGGTTTGAGCTAATTAGGAAAAATAAAAGAGGGAGTGTTTGGTAATAACATTGTACCAATATAGTGTTGGACCTAAAAATGACACTAGAAATGTACAAATAAGGTGAACATCATAATAGGCAATCAAATATCAAGAGTGTCTAAAATCTCTAAGATGTTGCTGAGGATCTTCATTGCTCTAAAATTTTGAAAATTTTGGAAACTCCCATTGAGGAGGATAAGGTTGGATTGGGATATATGGAGGAATTGGTTCATTACAAATTTGATCATATGATAATAAGTTGTGGGCACCATATACATAGGACTCCAATGTGGTCATCTTGTCCATTAACATCTTAATGAAATTTGTTTGTGGTTTTGCACCCCCATAGTTGTAGGGAATATTATGTTAGGTTTGGGTAGGTGCAACATAAGGATAACTAGTGGAAGGTTGGGAGGTTGCCACATATTGATATGTGGACATGGATGGTAGGGAACATGCTATGTATGGGTAAGTAGATATAAGAGGTTGGGTAGAGGATGAAGCCATATACCCCTATGGGTTTGGAATATAGCTTGGGTTGGGTGTAATAAGAACTTATTAAATAATTGACATGGGTTGGGTTGGAGGTATGATTGGGTTGGTAGGTTGAATATGGGTGGTAGCCTTGGTACTGATGGGTGGAAGTGTAGAAGGTATGGTAACCACTAAGATTTGGAATGGAGTGGAGGTAGATGGATTGGAAATAAAGGGAATGGTGGCAATGCTAGTAGAGGGTACTCTAATGGTAAGTGGATTAAAAGTGCCCAAAGGTTGGGTCACCCTTATACTATAAGGGTTATTGGTTTGGGTAGAAGGAATTTGGATGTTAGTTGGTTGGATGAGCTGGTTTTGTATGATGGTATTGGTGGGATTATTAGTAAAAGAAGATGATTGGGTGACTAAGGATTGGGTAGAAATGGTTTCAATAGAGGTGTTTCCCATAAGGTGGGATGGCATACCATAGGGTGGGTCACTAGGTGGAATTAAAGTAGGGGCATGACGGGATATGGTGTTAAAGTAATGTTGGAGGGATATGGGGTTGTTATCCTTAAGGGTGGTGAAATTTATGTCACTTTGGGAAACCATTCAAGGGATACTAGGAATTTTGAAAGGATAGGGATATCTCTCTACATCCAAGATGTACTCCACAAATGAAGATGAAGAGGAAGATGGGTGGTTGGGAGGGGGATCCTAGTTTTCTTGGTTTCTTAGTTGTTGTCTAGTGAGAACCAAGTAGGATAGCTTAGAAAATGTGATCATTAGGTGATGAAATCCTAGTCGAGCCTTATGTAAATGTTCTAATGTTTAATTGAATGTGTGGTTTGGTATTTTGTGTGTGGGGATAAGTGAGACTATGATTAATTTACTTGACCAAATTAAGCTATGTGAGCTAATCAATACAAGTAGATAATGGATGCAAAGTTAATTTTAATCCAAAAAGAAAATTTTAGTGTATTTTAAAATGAATAAAAAACAAATAAGATTAACATAGATATGATGATGATGATAATTCAAATCCTAAACCTAAGATGAATACTTTCGATTTTCATAAGTGAAAGCAAAACAAGACAATGTTCACTTTTTTCTAAGAAAACAAAAGAAATGAGAACTTGAATTTTGGAAAGGAAGAAAGGAAATAAGGAACATTTAATTTTTAGAAAATATTACAATGGATGACTCTTCTCTAATGTAACTAAAAGTCATATAGCTATAAAACCAATAAAAATCTCATGGGTCCCACCAGGCATACCAAAATGTTTTTGTAAAATTTCATTTATTTTCTTAGAAGAAAGAGAGAAGAAAATCAAAGAGGGTATGGTAGAAAAACTTGATATATTTTACACGCATTGATCTAAATAATTGTGGAGACTCCTCTTTATCTATGGAGGAATGAATTTTAGATAATAAATCACTAAATAAATGGTTTATTAGTTGGATAATAGGGTGGATTACTTAGCATGAACTAGATCCAATAAGCACAGGCTTCCTAGGGGGCTATCAATCCACACTTTTAAACAATTAAGTTATGAAAATGAAAGATAAATTACTTGCATAAATAATAAAAGATACTAAAATGAAATACAAGAAGTGATTGATGGGAGATAGATGAATTTGAATAATTTTAGCAATAAATGATTAAATATCAATGCTAGATGAATCAAATGTGATTCAAAAAAATGGATTGATCCTCTATGATAAAAAATAAATTCAAAAATTGGAATTTGGTAAGGTTCTGATAGGTCAAATCAGCTTGCTATTAAAAATTAGTAAAAAGTAGCCAACAATTTTTAAGGTCAAACCATCAGTGGTTATCTAACCATCAGTGGTTAGTGACCATTGGTGGTTAGGGTCAAATGATTAGCGGTTAGGTGACAATCGACAGTTATTGTGGGATATGTCTTATAAATTTATAGAAGGTGATTTTAGGTTGGATGTTGGTTATGAGATAGAGGGTAGTGTTTAGAGATGTCTAGTTTAGGTAGAGGGTGTTTATATTATTAAAAGATGTTGTGGGTGATCTTAGGGAAGAGAAGAAGTGTTTGGAGTTGCATAACTCCAACACAAGAAAGTGGGATGGAAGAGAAAGTGATACAAGGAATGAAACAAAGAAATTGATTTTTGAATCTTGACAAGAAATAGATATTTATATTTATTATTTCTATTCTAAATAATATTGAGTTTGGATAAAATATTTTTGTATATTTTAGAGCAATTTCAGCAGAGTAATAATACCTGGGATTTTTACTGATGAGTTACAACAACACTTTTGATCTCTATCCATCATTGGCTTTCTAGAATCTTTCTTGGATTCACTATAAGTAAGAAGAATACATACACAAGAATATTTGATCTCTTGTACCAAGAAGTTATGATCCTCTTTCACCTCTTCTTCCTCTCTTCATATAGAGGGAAGGGAGTGGTGAAACAATAAGTTTAACAAGTTATCTAATTTTAGACTAACATGTAGTGATTATGCAATTGGTGGATCAAATAAATATTAATAAAAAATCAAGATGGATTTTGAGTTGAAGTTAACTCTTGAGGTGGTTAAATGTAAACCATAAACAATCGAGGTTAACCTTCAATGGTTAAGAGTCAACCATCAGTGGTTAGGGTCATAGTCAAAATTAGCTAAACTTAGCCATTTATACTAATGACTAGTGGAGAAAATGATTAGGAAATGGTCCTAAGGGGGTTAAGGGGTGGTCTTAGGGTCAATAAAACATCTGTAGCCATAGTGTATAGTTTTTTAGTGTCTACACCTGTAGCCTATTTTGGAGAATGGGTGAATACCCTTAGCAACAAATAAATAAATAAAACATTGAGGTCCCAAAGTAAAAATCTCTTTGAAGCACTTTTGGAATAGGGTAAAAGTAAAGATAAAAGTTAGTCTTTTGGTGAAAACCTATTTTAGGTGGCACTAGATGGGGGTGTTCACCTTTCCTTGAATAAATATCTAGAAACCACTAATAATGAACTTACTTTTGGTTCTAAGTTTAGTTCAACATAATAACATGCTTTCAATTGAATTGCCCAATAATTTCCAATAGTGTTTGTAACATGGACATCCTTACCATTGGGAGATTTTGATTCATCTTATTTAGGATAACTTGAAGAGTCAGTCCAAATAGAGAACTTTATCATTGTATGCCAATTCAAATCACTACTAATTATTCTAGAAGATGGTTTGACTCTCCTAGTAGAAGACACTATAGAAGTCAACATCAAGACTCTAGATGACCTAAAATGGATCAAATAAATTGTGTCCCTCATGGAGGAGTAACATGAAATATTTATATCCCTTTTGAGGTAATTTGTTGACATCTTTACTTGGGCCTATTTAGACATGATATGTTTGGAACCCACCATGGTTGCACACCACCTTGTTGTACATCCTAATTCCAAACCTATGAAGAAAAAAATATGAAAGTTTCATCCTTGTATTATTAAAAAAGAGTTGGAAAAATCTTAGAAGTGAGATGCATTTAACCAATCAACTATTCAGATTGGATTTTAAATGTTGTTCCTATTAGTAAGAAGTTATAAGGAATCAAAATATACACTAATTTAGAGATATAAATAAGGCATGACCTAAGGACAACTTTCCTTTTCTAAAAATTGACATGATAGTTGACTCCACAATGGGGTATAAAATGCTTTCACTTATGGATGTATTTTTAGGATACAATCAGATCTGGATCATGTTAGAATACCAACACAAAAAAATGTTCACCACTCCATGGGGACTATTTTGTTACTAGGTTATGCCATTTGGTATCAAGAATGCTAGGGTCACATACCAAAGATCCATGACCATTATGTTTCATGATATGATGCATGACATTTTTAAGAACTATATTGATGACATATTAGGTAAATCAAAGACCTATGATGATCATCCAACTGCACTATGATAAACATTTGAGAGGCTTTGTGAATACAAGGTTAGGCTCAATCCTAAAAAGTACATTTTTGGTATCACTTCAATCAAATTTCTAGGATTTATCATCTCTCATAGAGGTATTAAATTTGATCTTGCAAAAGTACAAGCCATTAAAAAGATTCCACCACCTTCCAATTTGAAGTAGCTTCATAGTTTGTAGGGAGAAATCTAGGCTATCAAATGCTTCATTTCTCAGTTGACCAACAAATTCCATCCATTTACACACTTACTAAAGAAAGGTGTCACATTTCATTGGGATGAAGAATGCCAAAAATCTTTCCAACACTTAAAGGAATATCTTGCCAATCTACATGTTTTGTTACCACATATGCTAGGAAAGTTGTTCCTATAATATCTATCTACCATAGACAAATCCCTATGGGTAATTATATCTCATCATGATAATAATGTAAATAACATGCCATGTACTATCTAAGTCATACACTAGTTGCATATGAACACAACTATACACCTATTTAAAAAGCTTATTTAGTTATGGTCTTTACAACCTAGAAGCTATGACATTACATGTTTAATAACAAGACCATGGTTATTTCAAAAGTAGATCTGCTCAAGTATCTAGTATCTAAGATAGATTTAAAAGGTTACATGTCTAAATGGATCATGCTTCTAAATAATTTCAAGATAGAATACATCAATTAGAAGACTATAAAGAGACAAGTACTTACAGATCAACTTGCTAAAGCTCCCCTTATAGATATTGAACTCCTCAATTTTTAATTCCCAGATGAGTCCATCATGACCATCATTGAAACACCTCCTAAGAAGCAACATTAGAATTTTTATTTTGATGGATAATTAAAATCACATGGATAGGGGTAGGCCTATTATTTATTACACCACAAGTGGATATTATCCCTAAATCATTCTATAATATCTTTAATTATACTTATAACATGGTTGAATATGAAGCACTTGTTACAAGGCTTCACTACATATTACAATGGAATATTCAACATCTAACAGTTTATGGTGATTCTTAGTTAATCATCAAACAAGTTACAAACTAATTTCAAACCAAAGATGACAAGTTGGTACCATACAAGGCCATGGTTGACACTCTCAAACAACATATTGCCAACATAAAAATTGAACACATACTAAGGTCTAATAATAAAATAGAGGATGCCATGAATACCATTGGCTATTTGATCTATCACACTAACAAGGTAAAAGAATATCAATTCCTCATTGAAAATATTCTAGTGTTTGCTCATGAACCTTCAACCATCACAATGATCTATGATATTATTGATCCCAACTCTATATGGTATTTAGACCTCTTTACTTACCTTCATGACCATATCATGCCACCAGACCTATCATGCAAATAACAAAAGGCCTTTACCCACTAAGCCTCATGTTATACCTTACTTGGCCCAACCCTTTATTGTTATAGCTTTTATGGAACTCCACTTCATTATTTAAATTTGGAAGAAGCAAAATTAACATTATGAGAAGTTCATGGAGTATGTGGATCCCACACTAGTGAGGATGTCCTATCCAAAAAACTTCTATGTACTAATTATTGGCCAATTATGGATGTAGATGCAAATGCTTACATCAAAAGGTCTGACAAATGTTAAAGGCATGCCAATCTAATTCATGCCCTAGCCAAAACACTAAAACTAATGTTTACTCCATGGCCATTTGATACATGGGTCCTTGCTCTAATTGGGAAGATTAACCCTACCTCATTTGATGGCCATAAACACATCCTTACTACTACTAAGTATTTTACTAAGTGGGTTGAGGCTATACCCCTCACTTACATGACTAGAAAACAAATTTCCAAGTTCATCTTTAACCATCTCATCTATTGTTATGGCATCCCATCCAACATTATATTTGATAATGGTGGATCATTTAAAGGATGTCAAATCACTTTGTGTCAAGTATAATATCACTCAATATTTTTATACCACATATTACCCACAAGGTAATAGCAAACCAAAAGCATCCAAAAAAATAATTGTCAACATCCTTAACAAGATTTTTAATGATGTTGGATGTGATTGAAACCTCTAAATTTTCTATTCCCTCTAGGTATACCACAATAATTATTGTACCCCAATAAGAGCCACTCCATATTCCCTAGTTTATGAAACTGAAGCCATTCTTCCCATTGAGGTCGAGATACCTTATTTGTGCATCTCATTGAAACATGTATTTGATGATGAAGATTAAATACTAACTTGCATGCAAGAGCTATAATTAATCAATGAAAAATGCATGGCCACTATCAACAAAGTTTAATCATACCAAAATAGACTTTGTGGGCACTATAATTAATGGGTAAAACATAGATAGTTCTATCTTAGGGATCTTATTCTCAAATAATACCAAAAGAACATAGTGATTGAGAAGAATAAAGATAAGTTTAAACCCAATTAGATAAACCCCTATGTCATTGTTTAAAATTATGGATCTAGAGCATATAGGCTCACTACACCAAATAGAGATGAACTTGATGAGCTAGTGAACATTATACACCTCAAGTAGTACTTCATTTGAGAAACCTAAAATATTATCTATGAGGTACTTTTTCATTATATTATAATATCATCATCCTTGTTTGTACCATACCCTATACTATTCTACCATACCTTCCCTATTTGACCAAAGTTGATTTTAACCTCCCTGCCTAACCCATTTGACCTTGGTTCTATTCTATTGGTTCTTCAAGCACCTTCAACAAGAGGATTTAGTTCAACTTTGAGCAATTAATTCAATATTCTAGATAGAAGTTGTATTTTGGACTAGTATGATATTTATCTGGTAATTGTATCCTTCATTCCTTATTTCATTTCATTTAAATTTTTCTTGGTTATAATGACCTTTGGGCAAATAAGTGTCTCAGTCTATTTTACTAATTATAACTGCCTTTGGGTAAATTAGTATCATTAACTTGTGTCATTGTTTCCTAATTATAACTGCCTATGGTAAAATTAAGAACAACACCTTTATCATGCCTTGAAGTCACACCTTGTCATTCCTATGCCATACTATGCCATTGTACTAATTTGAAAACTTGTTTCTACCTAGTCATATTCTTCCAATATAAGGTAGAATTACAATGACTTGAGGTCCCCTCCTAGGACTATGTAGATTGCGCTTGATTCATGTTAAGGTCAACTCAGTCACCTTTTTACACACTCTCACTATTTTATAAGAAATTTCAAGTTTGAATGCTCTTCTCATTTTATGAGTTAGATCATTTAGTATCTCATCATTATCAATCGATTTGGGATGCTTATAAAATTACAAAATCATTTAAAATGATCTAAAAATTCCTAAAAATCACTAAATCAATCACTTCTTTGCTTTAAGGATTCTGGAACCCCTAACAAATTCAAAATAAACCACTTGTCCTTTAATTTCCCCATCCTTATTGGCACCTAAGCCTTATGATTTTACTATTTTGTGAGTTTTTATATTGTGTATTTTGTATTTAACTTTGATACATTAATGAACCCTAGGCTTCATTTCATGATCTCATCATTTTATGAGACCATTCACATATTACTCTACCTCGTCAATCATGTCTTCTTTATCATCATTTTTATCCTATCCCATCTCTTGTGAGAACTACATTTGGCTTGAATTTTATGTTGGACTTGCATCCATGGAAATATGTAGGAATTATCCATTTGCCTAGTACATCTAGAGTCAACTCGGCTACCCCTTATTTTTCTTCTATTACCCACTTATTTAATTTTATCATATGGCCTAGGGGAAATGTTTGTCATATTTTGTGTCCTTGTTTCCATATATCCTAGGGGTAACCTTTTATCTTCATTTGTATTGTGTTGTTTTCACTAACATTGTGATTAACCATTGTTTCCATTTATTTCATTTTATTTTGTTCACTTTTTATTTCTTGGTATTTTATTGTGCTTTTTGTTTCTTAGTGTTTTGTCTTCCTTTTTTTTATTTGTTTGATTTCATTATTTTGCCTTGACTTATTATATTTTCATTCATTGGGTGATTCCTTGTACATTATATTTAAGTCCTTCCATATTCATACATCAAAATTGTCATCATGGTTTTACCATTGATGCATTGTTTTTAATTATTTATTGGATTGCATGTCAATCTTTATGCATATTTTGGCTAAGCTATCATGGTGTTTTATATCATGATGTATACCATCACATGCTACAATAATACTTAGCTCATTAAATATTACAAGTAATGATGCTATGGTACTTCTCCTTGGCACCTAAAAAATTATCAATTTATCCAAATCATTCCCCACATGTAGAGTAATTAAATAATGAAATAATTTTAATCCTTTATAATTTGGATGTTCATCTCCATACTATTAGGTTTCCAAAAATCATCTTTATCCTCTGTATTATTTTACTCGTACTCATTGCATATAGATTCAATATGTAATCCCCTTTCTCCAATTTGCCATATTATCCCACTTGTAGTACCATTATTATAATTGCCTTTATAAAAATCATTGTGTTTTAATTCCAACCTACCATACCAATGATTCTGATTACCTTTAGGAAAATCATTGTGTTTTTATTTATCTAAATGTTAGTAATTGTAACCACCTTATGGTAAATCATTATCCCTATCCACCCAACTGGGGCATGTTTTTATTGTGCTAATGATTATAGTAACCTTTGTAAAAATCATTATCTCTATCTTCCTAATTGGGGAATATTTTTATCCTACCAATGATTATAATTTCATGTGGGAAAATAATTGCTTCAATTTTAATGATTATAACGGTGCTTGGTAAAATCATTATCTTGTTACCCTTATCTTTTGGTTAATGATTTTAACCGCCTATGGGAAAATCATTATCTTTTACCATGTTAAGCTGATGATTATAACCATGTTTGGACAAATAATCATTTTTATCTACCCTATTGGGGTAGCTCACTATGCCACTAATTATAATTTCCTATGGGAAAATCACTCTTTTTCTACCCACCTTTACCTTTTGGTCCCATCATTTTCCTTCTTTCAAGGGACTGATTGCCAACCTTATTTTCCAATTGCTCCCTCAAGGGGGCATCCAAGGCTCACCTATTGTTGTTGAATTAGTAAGGCATATAATACATTTTCATTCTTTTCTAAGATGTTACTATTCCTATAGCTTGCAATGCCTTCCCAAACATAGGCAAACTATAGACACCCAGTTCTACCCACAACTGGCTCCTAACTAAACTTCAAACTAATTCCTACCAACCATTGAAAATTAAGCCTAAGAATTACTAAACATACCAATTTTATCCATGAAGCATTCATCAATGCTCAAAATCATGTTTAGGCATCCCTATTTGGGGTATTATACTCTATGCAACAATAACCTCTCACAAATTCATTCCTAGTCACCTTGCAACTTAAAATCTGGGAATTTGGCCTATGGACCCATTAAGTGGGGAACTTGATCAAATCCTAAAATAGATGGAATTATAATCAAAATTAATCATCTAATTAAACAATATTAAATACTTAGTTGAATTATGATTTTATAATTAATGAATATCTAAAAATGGAAATTCAAAAAATTAAAATATCAAGCCTTTTCATCATTACCTTTATGAGTTGTTAAGCTTTTTCAAAATATCTAATTTGAGAACCATGCCTAGTAATTGAAAATCATAATTACATGATAACTTTTAACTCAACTAGAGTTAGCATCAACTCACCTAGGGTTAGTTTGAGACCATTCCATATTTAAACTTAACCTTAACTCACCTTGGATGAGAGTTAACTTTTGAGGTTATAAATACAATTCCATACCTATTGATCTCTAAGATTTTATGATGTAGAGTTATTGTGTAGGATTTACTCCATAAGATTTATGCAAGTAATGTTACCATGAAAAATTCATAAGCCAAACAACCAAGCCAAGGTGTCAAGGAAAGGTGAACCAACAAAGCTCCATTTATGAAGATTTATTGATGCGCAAACTAATCATGCCACTTCAACAAGCCATTTAGAGATCTAAGGAAGGTAAAAGAGTGATTTATTTTGTGCTCTAGTTTTTATTTTATTTGTATCTTTATTACCTATTCTCTCCCTAGTGTTTAGGCTAGAGGTGTTAGGATTTTCATGTGTTATTTTGATTTTTTTATTAGACTAACACAAGACTTACCTCCCCTCAACATATTCATTATTCACACTTATATATAACATTTCACTTGAGAGTCTTTTCTAGTTTTATTGCTTAATAGATGCCCATTCTTATTTCATTAGTTTCAATGAGTCTCTCATATTATGAAGAAGATTATTAGGGATATCTTGAACATACCCCCTTTGTGTGTTAAGCCCTATCATGTACCTCTTATACCCTAAGAGAGTTTGATTTAAACTTAAAATGGACTAATTTCAAAAGTGGTTATAGTAGTTAAAGGCATCTTGAACTTGAGAAGGCTGATCATATGCAACATAATAGTCATGTATGGGAAGTGTAGGATGATCATAGGACTAATATGACTCATGATAAGGGTGATATGGATCATATCAAGGTTGATAAATCTCACCACAAGATTGATATGAACCATCATACTACTGGTAAGGCACATTATATGACTGATAAAGTTCATGGTGAGGTTGATAAAGAGTATTATAGGCTTGAGATGCCTCACTAACTTGCATGAAATTGAACTCTACCTCAAAATCAGCCATAACAACTTCATCAAGACAATGAATGGAAAGTGAAAACTACTTTAAACAATTTACTAGGCTATTAGAACTAGTTGATTTAGCGTGCAATCACCATTGATGTTTTAAATGCCTCCAAAATATGATATTTATAATAAAAACACCAATAATCCTTATACTAATTTGGACCTTAGTCCCACCAAGTGTGACAAAACTGTTATCAACCAAATTTACACCCTTTAAAAGGTAGTTCAAGATTTTCAAATTTGGAATAACATGGAAATAATCCTAGGCTATGGGTGGCCTAAATTGGATGGAATCTCTAGGTTTAAAGGATATCTCCCCTTGATGAATCACTTAGGATTATAAAATAATCTACTAACTTTATAGGAAAAGAGAGATAAAAATTTATTCTAATGGATGTGATGTACCAAATAGTTTGACCACTACCAACTATCTACAAATCCACTTCAACTATGAGACTAACCTACAACAAACACTACTCAAAATTTGCCTCTCTACATCAGTATTCCATATGAAGGTTATGAAGAATTCTTGGGCTAGGATAACTAGTCAAAAGGTCATAACATGACACTAGTGAGTAGGCTACTCACTCAACCTTCACACTTCACTTAGACACTTCACAAGACCTATAAAAAAGATTCTAAACTGAACATGTATGCGAGACAAGGACATGTTAAAGAAGCAAAGTTAATCACTTGATAAGATAAAATAATCACATAAACATATTTAAATCAGTCAAAGGAAGAGGTAAAACAAAATTTCCTCATTGATTAAATTATTTAAAATGGACAAGGTTTCACCATACCCAGGAGGAGGATACAAACATAGCCTATCTAGGTTGAATATATAGAGAAATGTGAGAGAATAAGGAGAGAGGGGCATAGGATAGAGAGACGATAAGTGTTTCATGAGTTATAATCAAGAAGAGAGTTTTTAAATTATCTTAGTAGGTCCTCAAGTACAAGTTTTTATCTCTTGAATATGTTCTTATATTCCAAGTGGCATAGAAGTTGCAACTTTGTTTGACACCTTACCTTGTTCTTTAAAACTACTCTTTACCTTGGTTTGTGGTGTACAAATAGAAATATTGACCATGAAATCATGTTTAAATGATACATTTCTCTACTATTTAAACCTTTCAATTGCTTAGGAGCTCCTCAGACTGACATTTTAGTGGAAATCTTCAAGTAACTCCTTAGGTGTCTTGAAACCTCTTTGTCTCACTAGGCCAATCTTGCTTACAAGTTTCAAATATTTAATTTATCCTTATAAAGGTATTATATCTCCATATATGTCGTATTTACATCATATTATACATTAAAAAACTCATTTGGAGTCATCAAACTCTCTCTAAGACTCCATTTTACACTAAATGCTCTCACTAGGCGTATTTTGTTGTAGCCCTAAAATCATGTAAACCTCCACTTATATAATAATTTTTGGTGTATCTTAGTAAATTATGAATATATTTGAGGACCTATTATCCCATTATATTTCCATGCCAATTTTTAGGATCCAAATCTAAGTGGAAGTGCCCTTTCTATGCTATTATCTCTCCTTAATTAGGCCTTAATTAGGCCTCCTTGCCTAGAAACTAAGTTGTGGCTCAAAATCAATCTCACAAATGTGAAAATACAAATAATTATTTAATTCACTTTACCCATTCCAATACCATTCTCCATGTCAATTTCTATCTCATGATACCATATACAAATATGTGAACCATGAAATGGCCAAAAACCCTAAGCTAGGTGTTTGCATAGGCTAGAGAGGTATATTTGGAGTAGTGTTTGTTGCAAGTTAGTCTCATGTTTTAAGTGAATTTTCATATATTTGGTAGTGGTAAAAATATTTGGTGTATCACCTCTATTAGAATGTGTTTTTCTCTCTCTTTTCCTAGCAAGTTAGTAGAGTAGTTTGTGAGTCTAAGTGATTTATCAAGGGGAGCTAGCCCTTTAACCTAGATATTCAATCCAATTTAGGCCACCCAAAACATAGGATTGTTTCCATGTTATTACAAATTTGGAAGGCTTGAAATAAATTCTAAAGGGTTCAAATTTAGTTGATAACATGTCTCATGTAGGTTATGAATGTCACTTTCTCTAATTTCCTCCCTAGGTGATATCTTCGTGAGAGTGTAATCATGCAGTCATTTATTCTACAATATTATACATATTGAATTAAGGAATTTATATAAATTTTAATCTTGAAGGTTATAACACCATCCTAAAATTATTTTTTATTTTCACGGGAATGGTAAAATTAATAATATCAATAACTACATCAATATCTAGAATGTCTACCTCTACTACCCTCTTACTCTTATTCAACATGGGTTATATCCATTACAATTACATATCACTAAAGGTATTCATTTGAGAACCAATAGTAAGTTTTGTAGGTTTCTATGGAGGAAAATATTCTATAAATGGAGGAATTGTTGGGGAAACCAAAGGAGATGAAGGAATGGTGATCTTAATTTATATAACAAAAACATTTTGAGCTACCTTTGGGGCTAAGGAAGGGTAATTTTGTGTAGTGTTTGGAATGAAGAGAGAAGGTTCACCAAGAGATGAAGAAGGTTATTTCATAACATAATTATTTTCTTTAAATTTCCTACCCATAAAAGGGATCACTTCACAATTTTTACTAGTTGGTTTCATCTACTCAATATCTTCTTCATCACCATCCTCAGAGCTTGAAGAGACAGATGATTAACTTATCAAACTAGTATTGATCTTCATTGGATTTGTTTTAAGGGTTTTGTTTATAGGGATTGATGTCCTTGATCTCTTAGAGACACTTTATCTTATAAATTATTCCACTTTCTTATTTAACCATTTCTTAGTTCTGACTAGGGAAGCCTTGGTTCATCCATATATATTTGTAATCTCTCTTATTGACTGATTGATAGTTGGAAAAGGAGCATTAAATTTCTCAACATACTCATGGTCAATGAGATATATCATGTCATCCAACATGCCATCTAGTACCCATTCATCTTTAAATGCCTTGATCTAATCAATAGTCATTCTGATCTAATCTCATCTGATCACTTTATACTCATCAGATCAGTCTATCTAGTAGTCTTCTATGTGAGGCACATACTCATAAATTTCCAATGTTGAGATGATTTTTCACAAATATATTGATATCAGTATAATCTATATAGGGATATGAGTGAAATATGAAATAAGAGATAGTATACTTGATGTCTTGAGTGTTGACTATAGTTTTACATGGAAAATGTCCTAAATAGATTAGGAATAAAAACCCTAGCATGTGTTTGTCTCTGTAGCATTTATGGACTATTACCATTTGCCTACATAACTTGATTAGTATGATATTATTATGTATAACCTTGGTATCCATAGGGGATATCCCTTAAATATTCTAACCCTGATATAGGTGAACTTTTGGAATTGATGAATTAGATACCATAATGCTTGATCAAAGTAACTATTTCAATAGAGATTCTTCTTCCTAAGTCTCCATAAAGAGCTTGCACTATCCTCATTATGAAATCATTGTTCACCATTTTTAAATTTTTGTTACTTTATTTTAGATTAAAATAAGGGAAGCATTCATATACTTGAGTTGTGGTAGAGATATCACCCTATTGGGAGAGGCTAGGATAAATTCTTTGTGAAGCTAATGACTACACCAACTATGAAGTCATGAAGAACTAATTCATAGATTTTACATTTATGAATTGAAGTTGAATAAAATCATTGATTATCTCACCCTATTTTATGAATTTCCTTCCATTATAAATGAAATTCATTTTCATGAACATCTAGGGGTAAAATTTTTGGGTGTTTTCATTACTGACCATGTGATTTAGGAGAGTGGTCATGTCTAAAATCTCCTCTTTGAAATTTGATCTAAAGAAGTTATTCAGTAGATTAGAGATCCTTTTCCTCTTATGCTTCAACCAAGAGTCATTTATCATGATAAAATACTTATCAGGATTTTTGTCATAGTACTTTTATCCATGAATGGTGTTCATTTTAGCATAAGTATCATGTATAGGGATCTCCATTGTCATTTTCATTGATGTCCCATATATATTAGCCATTAGTGATCCACCACTTAATTTTATCTCTTTGTAATTAGAATAATAAGGTTTTGCATAGGTGAATACCAATTTTGAATATTGAACAAATGTTATAAATTTGGATTCTTGTGGAAGGCTACTTTTAAACAGATGAATAGTGAATGTACTCATATTTTCTACATTCAATATTTTGTATAATTCCTTTAAGTCAACATGCCCAATTCATGAATTTATAATTTTGGGTTTGTATTTGTCCAACACCAGTAGTGATTTAAATCCCAAATATTTGTATTTCATCTTGTTATGATTCAAAATATTAAGGGCCACTTCAGTGAGGGTTAACAAGTTGAGTAGGTCTAGAAGGATGAAATGTTGATGGGATTCAAATGAGTAAGTTAAAATGGTCATGATTTAGGATCCACACACTGTATATATATACCCATAAAACATATATCTAAGGGAGGTAAAATGGGATGATGGGAAATTATGTGATAAAGGCCATGATCTCATTCAAGAAAATGTTGAAGAGGGAAACATTATGAAATACTTAGAAATTAAGAAAATATGGTAGATTTTTGGTAGCATGGAATCATTGATAGAAGATAAATTACTCTAGGGTAGATCACCATAAAACATTATGGTTAAAATGAATCTTTGAAGGGCTTATATATGTTTTTCATTGGTATCTTAGCACACAATAGTCAGTTCCCAAGCATTACACACACCTGCATCATGTATGAACACGTGGATGGCCATGCATATTAATGGGTGTGTTAAACATGAAGATGAACCTATCACATCCTCATATTCACAAGGATTCAATATTTGTCCATGTACACATAGGATGTGTGAGGACTCCTACAGGCCATGTATCCATCATGTCCATGGAGACATGTAGGATGCACATCACATAGTTGGTACATTACATGGGTGGTTCTTTTTTGAATTACCCTAAATTATGTTGTTCTCATTTTTAGTAAAACTTGATATTTAAAAATTTTAAGGAACACTAATTGGGTCAAGATGGGGATATGGGTTTTGGAATAGGATACAAGATGAACTTATAGAATCTTATGGTTTCTTAGGCCAATACTTTATCCATTAGGATATGGAGTATAAATTTACCAATAGGAAAGAGTAAGGGAAATTGAAAACTAGAACCAAAGAAGGGAAACACACAACTAAACTAAAATCACCTACATGGGAAAATAGGTGATAACCTACCTTCACTATTTATATATCTTTAGATATAGTAATTATATGGAATTGGAAGGTGATTACCATATTTATATGACAAATAATATGTTTTCTCACCATAAAAAATTTGTATCTTTAATGACCCCATACATAGGGATTCAAATTTCCCATGAGTTTGTCATGGTCCTCTCCTTTTGTCCCAAACTAGGACCAAATCTCTAACTTAAAAATCACATTGTCATGCTTTCTGATCAAATATTTATTTGAACTTTTATTTATGTGCCATAATATATTCAATCACTATGACTCACTCTTATTCTATTTTTTCTAGATACATGATCCTTTTTTCCAATGCATCTTTGAATTGATAGCCTACACCAGCTTCAAGGCTAGAAATTATAAAGATATAGGAATATTTTTTTTATACCATAAATCATATGGAAATGAGACATCTTGATTTATCTATTAGGTGTTATCCAATCATCCCATAGGGAACTGTAGAACTTCCTATGCCAATTTCTCTCATTCAAATCAACCAACTTGTGGATGATGGTAATTATGTTTTATTACTAGATTATGACTGACCATTACCATGAGAATAATATTCTAATTAATGTGAAAATGAAATTACATGTCCATAATATAAACCAATTATATCCATTGAAGAGATTTTATAAGCATTATCTATGATGATTTTATGAGGAACTCCAAATTTGATGAATATGTTCTCCTTTATGAAATTGAAAATGACAACAGAAGTGGTAGACCTTACAAAAATAGCTTCTACCCACTTAGTGAAGTATCATGTTTCTATCACAATGTGAGTGTGTCCCACATTGTAAAAGTGATTTAGAGTCCCAATGAAGTCTAATCCCCATTACCAAAATGCTTCTTTGATGACAATAGTTTGGAGAGGTAATGTAGAAAGTTTAAGGCAATCAATAAAATATTGACAATCCTTACATTTAGAAACCCATTTTTGGGCATCTTTGAACAACATTGGCCAATAATAATTTGATTGTATAATTTCTAAGGCTATGAAAAAAATGAAAATTTTCCTCTATAGGTTTTATCATGAAAAATATCTCCAAAGTATTTTTTTATTGTTCTTTGTTTACACACCTCAAGAAAGTAACTTTTAGGGATTTCTTGAATAGAATATTTTCCTAAATTACATATCTAGATACCTTAAACTTTAGATTTCAATTTTTTTTTGGGTTTATATGAGCTATTAATTCTCTATATGAGAGGAAGTATGCAATTTTAGAATACTATTCTTCAAAAGAGTCTATGAAAACTACCAACAACATTTATTTATTTTCTTCTCTCTAAAAATCAATAACTTTGGAAATCTTTGACAAAGGAATTATCCTCTTACTAACTTGGTGGGAATAATTTCCAAATAATATTATTGGACTTTGGTGATTAAACTACCTCTTTTAGTTCTAATTTACTGTAGGGTAAGAATTGATTTGACTTCTCAATCTAAAACCATTACTATGGTGTGTGAGTTTCAGGATGTAGAACCTAAATTTTTTTACAGCCTTAACAATAACATATGTGCTTATCAATAAGTGATTATTTATTTTATATTATTTTAGACCACAACTCATGAAGGTAATAGATCCTTCCTCATTTTTATACACCAGGAAAATATATAATGTGTACCTTGAAGAATAGCAGTATGCAATGAAGTTTTTTTAAAAATTAGATAGGTCAAGAGTAGTGATTTAACAATTACTTATTTGATTGCATTAAAATCACTTTTTCCATCATTATTCTTCTTAGAATATTTGATTCCACTCATCATTTACATAATATGCCTAATGTGTTCAACAACTTTGTGAACAAATCTTTTGATTAAGTTGACTTTGCTAAAGAATGAATGAATGCATAGATTGATAGTATATAAACATAACTATTGAATGGTATTTACTCTCTCTATATCAATCTTGGTTCCTTATTTATAAATTACATGACCTAGGATTGTTCCCTCAATTAATGCAAAGATAGATTTTTTGGGATTCAAGGATACCCCATGAGTATGACATCTTTCAAATACCATATTCAAGTGTTGAAAGTGATATTATATTTTCTTTGAGAATACTATGATATCATCTATTAAGTCACTATTATATTTTTATTCATGTTTTCAAAGGCCAAATCCATTTATATTTGAAACTTTACCCCTATATTAATGAGATTGAAGGGAATCCTATCATTGGCAAAAATTCCCCATGGGGTGGTGAACATTATTTTGTATTAATATTCCTTAGCCACTTTGATTCGATTGTATCCTAAAAATGTCTTACATATAAATCATTTTAGATCCTATAAAAGCTTGTAGGATTTAATTCATGATTGATAGAGGGTAATTATCCTTGAGTGAGGCCTGATTGAGATTGTAGAAATCTACACAATTCCTCACTTCTTCATTCTTCTTCTTGACAGGCATGATGTTAGATACCCCAGTGTAATGATGGATAGGAAATATGATTCTATCATCCATCATCTTATTAATCTCTTTATATATAGTACCAAAAATCTTTGGATTATAATATCACAAATTCTACATGAAAGAATTTATATTAGGTTTTAGTGGAATACTATACTGCATACTCTTGGGTCTAAAATACTTAATATTAGCATAACACTAAGTAAATTTATGCCTATATAGTTTTAAAATAGAGATTAACCTTCTACTTTCTTCCTTAGAACAACATTTTCCAATATTGACATATCTTGGTTCTTCAATAATGATGTTCACTTTTTCACACCTAGGTGATCTTTGAGGATCTTCTTAAATCATCTAATTTATGTACTTGTCATGTTTGTCAAACATTTTTTAGAGAAACTAGTCATTTTGAGATCATATTTCATTTTAGTTGGATGACCCTATCATCCAATTAATTGAATTATTTATTATATGATTCCAATATATACACATCTTTTTCTTATGGGACAAAAGACTCTCTATAAGATGTTGAATTCCTTTGAAATATGGATTTATGAAGTTATCCTATTGTTAAAAAAAGACATAATTTTCTCATCATTTTTTAACACTCTCCAATGTTCATAATTATCAAGAACATTAGGATGATACACCATCTCCATGATAAATTGATCCTTATCAATTTATGGATGAAGTATCAATAAAGATGTAGATATAACTATGACATCCGATTTAGCATTTTCTACTCTTAGGACAACAAAAATAATGAAATATTTGAAATATTTGATGTAGTCCTATATTGAAGTAAATCTAGATATGCAAATTAATCAATGAAATCTATTAAATAATTAAAATCTAATATAAATTAACTCAAACTAAGATAGAGATAAAAATAAAAGAAACAACACAAACTTATACCTTAGTACCAAAAAGCTTATTCCATTATGATGTGAATTTTATTAGCTCTCTTTTAATTATGGTTTCTCATTTTTCTAATGTAAGGTAAAATGGTCAAGGTTTCAATACAAAAATGCTCTTTGATGGCTTTGATTCACTTTGGATTCACTTATGAATTTGATATCACTTTGTTAGCATAAGTCTAGATGATGAAATTCATGTCTTGCATGCCTATTTATAGGTTTTTGGAGGAAAGATCAAATGGTGGAGGATTATTATAATATTTAAAATTATCTAAATAATCTATAGTGGCTAATGAGCCCTCATCCATGAGGATGATGACTAGTTCAAATGGTTGAGAGAAATAGGGAGATGGTTAGCAAAGTCACCAAGAATGGATCAAGATGTTTGAAAAGTTAAGTATGACTCAAGGGTAGTTGAGGAAGTTATGGGATTTGTTGGGTGAGTCAACATGAAAGGGAGATAAATATGGAGGATGTTTGGTGAGGTGTAAAATATGGGTTTAATAATTAAATTTGGATTAAAATTGTGTATAATTGATTAAATTTGATTTATTTAATTATTTAAAAAATGAGGGAAATGTCTTGAATTTGAATTTGAGAAGAAGAATTAGTAGTTTTTAGGTTTATTTCAACACTAAATGTAATTTAGGTGTCTACATTTTCTCCTCTTTGAAATGGTGTTATAAATCAATACCATTTTGAAGAATAGTAGAAGAATAGAGCATTGCTGATTAAGAAGAATTTTTTTCTCTAAATGAATGAGAATGAATGTGATGATACCCCCTAAAGTGTTGGTGTAAGAAAATATATGAACACTTAAAATTAATGAAATAGGAAAACTATTAAGCAAGGAAGATCATCAATAAATCAAATTACTAGAATTGACATCAAACTTTCAAAATTAATATATGTGTAAATAAGTTTTCCCTAGTTGTGAAAACTAGAAAAATGATATAAAAAATAATATTTTATTGTTTGAAGATTGCAAACTTAGTTGATGCTCATTATGTAGGGGTTATGTGATTAGACATGGGAATGATATATCCTAGTGATGGTAAGCTATGGATCTTAAAATTAAAATTATAGAGTTTAAAAAGGTAGTTAAAAATTTATGAAATTGATAGTTTCAAGTAATTAATATAGATTCAAAATGCTTTGATTTAGATTGTCTTGAAATTCAAATAAAAATGAGTGAAAAATGAGGAAAATGAAGGGATGGGGGGGGAATATTTGAATTGGGAAGGAGAGTATAAATAGAAATATGGGGATGAAGAAATTAATTTGTGCAATTTATATTTTTAAGGTGAGTTGATAAAATTAGTTTTTTTTATTTTGGATATGAGTTTGATGAGAAAAATCAACCATGTTTCACTTCACCAACATCATGGGGAGTGCGTGAGGAGACACCAGAGACTTAAGAGTGAGCCTCTAGTGAGTGTAATTTTATTCCTTAGTTGTTTGATTTCATTTCATTTATTAGGGTTTAAAATTAGATGAATGAATTTATAATTTGGCCATTTTTGAATTCAACAACAAAAGTTGTGAATTTGTTGATGAAAATCATAAAATCATCTAATAGGATATAATTGGTTATTAGGGTTGCAAAATCATCAGGGAGAAAATAGATATAGAGATTAGTGTATTTTTAATTAACAATTATGAAATCATGAAAATGAGTTATGAATTTATCAAATAGGGGAGAAAAATCATTAGAAATGGATTAGGTTAGGTCAATTATGAAATTGCAAGACATAGCCATGAAATTGAATAGATTGACAACAAAAACACTAAAATGAGTAGAGAAAATGCTAGAAATGCAAAATTGAAGATGTGAAGGGTGAATTTGATAAAATGGATAGTGAAAATGTTTAAATAAGTATCGATAATGTTATCATTTGAAGAAAAAGGGGTAAGTTAACAAACAAATGCATAGGCATGAAGCGTAGAATAACTAGAAAATAATATGAAGGAAAATTTGTGTTGGTTTAATGTTTTTTTTAATTATATGTAAATGGGTTTTTATGCTGATAGATAAGATTAACATTATGCCAATGTGATATGTTTCCAAGAGGTATTACTAGTATTGGTGACATAGGAGTGGAGAACAAGGTATTTAGAGTATATATCATACTTTACTGAGTATGAGTTTGGAGTATTAGAGGTGACATAATTATCATACATCATGTAGATGCCTAAGATCTGAGTAGATATGGCTTTGTTGATTGTGTTGTCTGAGAGATGGCACATCAAGACCAACACATTTCACCTATTGATAGGTGAGGTGATAGTTACACTAGAAGATGTATATCAGATTTTGAGGATCTTGAGATGAGGGAGATGAGTATATTAGGGTCAAGGGCAATAAGAGAGTACTATTTACCATATTTTTGGGGATGGACTGATTCTAATGGTTAGAGGAGGAGTATATATAGATTATTGTATGCATCTAGGTATATATTCTTTGACTATGATACCCCTATTAGTTGTCAGTGGCATCATGCTACCTGACAAGAGTGGGAGGTTATATCCAATTGGCTTATTGGATGTTATAGAGGATATGATGGAGATAGGAGAGAGGTTCACATGGGGGAAAATAATACTATCACACATTTACATGGATCTAAATCATGTGGTATACATATATTATAAGGAGATTGGTCCTTCTACCTTATGATAGGTATGGTGCTAGGAGCACATTATAGTTGAGAGACTGGTGGGGCATATGAACATGTGTTTATAGAATGAGACTATTTATTATGGGTGGAACATGATTATAGGTATGTGGAGTCCATATTTGGGAGACCTAAATTTTTATAGGAGAGATATAGATGATATAGGTGATGATCAGATCATCTAGAGACCATACAAATAAATAGTCTTCTAGTGGTTATATGACAACTTATACATGGACTATATGATGAGTTAGTACTACATTTTGAAAATTCATGACTATAATATTGAGAGATATCACCCTAATAGGGTTATGATGTAGTTTTTAGTGAGATGACACATCCTATTTGGACCTTATGTATTTGCATGGGCAGTCAGAGAGAGAGCACAATGGGGGATTGTTATTGATCCTAGGATAGTAGACCATAGCTAGACACACTTATAGATAATAACATGGATATATAGGAAAGATATTATTGATGATATAATAGTGGAGGGATATTCATATTGGTGGGATAGATAGTGATTGATGAGACTTATAATTCCTTATACTCCTCCATGCACTTGGAAATAGTGATTAATTATGAGTTTGAGTAGACAGCCATGGGACATAGGACTAAGAACCCAAATTAGGATGGTTATAGGTTAGAGGGGAGGGAGATGAGGATGAGGTAGAGGATAGAATATAGAGGAAATCCATATATGGTGGAGATCATATAGGTGGATTATGTAGAGATATTATGAGAGGCAGGGGTTGATATAGGTAGAGATACTAAGATGGGAGCTAATACAGATCAGTTGGGTGGAGGGGAGACTCATTTGTTTTTTGTTGATAGTGATAGAGAGGGAAATGGAGAGGATATAATGATGAGACCAGTTCATAAGACCCACATAGATAGAGGAGATAGGATAGGACCATCATAGGTAGGGAAATCATAGGATGATCAAACCTTAATTGATATATTACATAAGGAGATATGAGCCTAAGATAGTGTGATAATAGGATTACACAAAGAGGTGCCTAGACTATAGGGGGAGGTTGACAACAAATGGGATCATTTAGTACTAAGATTAATTGATATAAAATGTCTATAGAGTGAGGTAGATATGTTATATACTAAGGTTGAGAGATAGAGAGGGATGGTATGCCTGTAGTAGTTGGATTAGTTACATAGAAAATAGAGACTCAAACGCTAGATTATACAACTCTTACATAGTTTTATAGATAGGAGAGAGAGACTACATAGACATAACTAGTAGAGGTTAGGTATTTATTATCAGGATAGGGACAAGTATCTACATTAGATAGATTTATGAGGGCCATAGAGCAAGATGAGTACTATAGGATCTTATATGAGGAGGTTACTCCATGCACAAAATGAGAATCATATATAGAGAGTACTTGACTATGTGTTTGATGTCAAAGAGATCAGTATAGTTGATAGATTCTAAGAGGTCAGTGGGGTAGGTATCACATCTCATCATAGATCTTTCATAGAGTACACCATGGCATTGTGAGCTAAGTCCCAGGATAGATGCTCCATCTGAGGGTCAAGGGAGAATTGACATAATCTTGATCATGATGTATTGATGTACATATATTTTAAAGATGTACCATTATATAAACACATTAAATTATGATATAAATACATACATACATACATACATACATACATACATATATATATATATATATATATATATGATTCATTTGGGCTATGAGACTTATATTATTAGTGATATGATGGATAGTATGGACTATTTATGGACTTTTCTATTATGTTTTACTTTATACATGTCTTATGGATAGATGGATAGACATAAGACTATTATATATCTTGCTTTGTGATTAATAATAGCACATGTTAATTCATTTTGACATTTTATTATGGTAAATGAAATGTATGATTTGTTACATATGTATGGATAATGTATTAGATAACTGCCTTGTTTTTAATTTTGCTTTGCATTGGATTTCCATCATGAATAAGTATTGAACAACTTGAATTTTAATGTAGTGTAAAACAAAATATCATTGATGATACAAAATAATCATGATGAATGTTTATGTTTTAGGCATAATGACTACAAAATAATAATTTATGCAAAACAAAGTACGTCATGATATAGACAAATCATAACCACACTATAATGAAATACTTAAAATAATCTTGACACACAAAAAAAATACTTAAACTAAGATATGAAATCATAATTATACTAGAATATAATAAACAAAATTATTTTGAGAACATCACTTTTAAAACAAATATAAATGATATATTAAAAATAAATAAAAGAAACATAGATAAATGATTTAAGATAAACAAACTAAAACAAAAGATAAACAAGATTTAAACAAAAGAAGTTAATAGAATAAGACGTAAGCAATATAAGTATGAGTGGTTAAGATAACAAGATTTGATAACCATCAATGGTTAAGGGAAGAAAATAAAATAAGCAATCAATGGTTAAGGATGAGAAAATAAAATAACTAATCAATGGTTAAGGATAGTAAATAAAATAACCAATCAATGGTTAAGGATAGGAAATAAAATAATCAAATATGACTAAAGTAAAAGATGAGAAAGATGACAACAAAACATAGATGAAACAACAAATAAATATTCAACATGTGAAATACAACAAAACACTTGAAATCTTAAGCAAGGATTATGACATTTGGTAGACAAAATCTAGGATGATAGTTGAAAAACTAATGAGGAAGTAGGAAGAGGAACGCATGAATTGAAAATAAATCCATACTCAGGAAAATAGATGATGTGGAAGGTGGTAGCCAATTTGACCCTAGAGACCCTATGTCTCTAAGAACTACCTACATAATCCAACCTATAAAAATTCCATGTGGGGATATTAGGCTAGATGTAGTTCTCATAATGTTGGAAGTCATGATAAAGTGGATAATTGATGAAGTGTTTAGTGTCTGATGAATAGATGCACAATTGTCCCTCCCAAGAAATGTGAGGAAGTGAATTTGAAAGTTAGCTAAGATGGTAGAAGTGTTTTATGATATGTTTTTACATGTATCTTTAGATGTTTTTTTTGAATATAGGTACAAATTATTGTGACAAATATGGTGATATATAATATGTTCCTCTATCATGAGTAAGGATTCAGGTACACAAATATAAGGATCTAACCCTAAGCTAAAATATGATAGGATAGATGATGAAGTGACAAAGGACAATGCATAAATATAAAATGGATGACTATAGTAGGATAAACCTAAGTAAATAAGGTGCATATATATACAATGGATTACACATGGTACCATAAACCTGGTTTTCACCATGGTACTTGCCCATAGTGCCCATAAAATATTTTTTAATTTTGGACAAACTATGTTTTTTGCTTTTCTCATTTTTTTTGACTTTTTTTTGGCTTTTGATTTTGATTTTTTATTGACACATAGGATATTAATAATAACATATAAAAAATTTAGGCATAGAATTTTTAATATGATTTTCATAGGTTCATCAAACTCCTCTCCATCTTCAATGGATAACTTGTAAGATTTGGATCTACATTTACCAATAATGATAAATGGGCCCAACCAGTTAGGCTCAAAATTTCCTTTCTTATCTCTTTCAACATTTTTATCATGTTAGATTTCATTAAGAATTAGATCTATGATTTCAAACTCCTTGAATTTTATCCACTTATTATATCTATGATGGAAATGATTGTGGTATACTTGAAAATGGTTTAAGGCATTAAGTTGTTTCTCATCTAGAAGGTTGAGTTCACTATGGCATGAAGTCCAATAGGATTCTTCATCAATGATTTATTATCGAGATATATGTAAAGATGGAATATTGACTTCTATGGATAGAATATTCTCACTACCATGTACAAGGGAATATGGGGTTGCCTCCATGGGTGTATGAATGTTAGTCTGATATGCTCAAAGAGAGGGATAAAGTTGTGTGTACCAGTCATGACCAACTTCATTGACAACTCATTTAAATATGCATATAATTATTGTATAGGTTGCCTTAGCTTGACCATTTCTTTTTGGGTAGTAAGGAGTGGATCACTTGTGTTTTATGTGAGAGGTTTGGCAAAGATCTTTAACTTCTTCATATTTGAATTATTTTCCATTATCAAAAATAATAGTGGAAGGAATACTAAAGTGGTAGACAACGTGGTTTAGGATAAACTTAGAGATTTGATTTTTGGTAACATATCTAAGGGGAAATGCCTCAACCCACTTGGTAAAGTACTCAGTTTCCATAATAATATGTTTGTGACCATCAGAAGAATTAAGATTGATGTTTGCAATGAGGTCTAATCCCCATGTGGATAATGGCCAAGGTGTAGTAATAGGTTGAAAAGCTTATGAATGTCTATGTATAAGTTCACCATGTTTTTGGTAAGGTATATATTTTTTAACATAAGTGCATGAATCATATTCCATGGTAGGCCAATAATAAGCTACACATAAGAGTTTTTTGGCTAGGAATATGCCACTAGAATGTGCACTACATATTCCTCATGAACTTCCATAATGGCCAAATTAGATTCCTCAAAATTTAAATAACATATAAATGTTCCATATTAGACTCTTTGATATAAAGTATTACTAAACATTGTGTAGAAAAAGGTACATTGGATAAATTATTTTTGTTGGTTATGGGATAAGTTCAACATAAGGGTGTTATCATGAAGATAGGTGTATATATCTGAATACCAAGGATAAGTGGGACCAACCACCTCGTAAACCATTTCATAATTAGGTATGTCATAAGCTAGTATCATTAGGTATTTAATAAAGAACTTGTTATGTTTTATGTTAATATCAAGTAATGAACTAATGGTTGCCATGGTGTTTGTTACACTATTGTTGATTCTTGGTACTTGTTCAAATTAGATAAATTCAAAAGACAAATGTAAGCTATCCACCATCCATTTATATGGGATTAACCATAATGAGTTTATAATTCATTAGTTACTTGATTTATGATATGTTTGAAATCACCAAAGATGAGAAGATGTTGGTTAACCCATTAAATAGCTAGTTTGAGACCAACTATGAGAGTTTCCTAATATAAAATGTTGTTAGTATAAGGGAACTCAATTATAAATGCTTTAGGATTACAATCCCCATCTAGTGTGACTATAAAAATACTTGCCCTTGATCCATGGTTTGTGAAGGAACCATCAAAGAACAATTACCAAACTAGAAATTCCTCAATAGACATTATTCCTTCATATGAAAATTATACAACAAGATGTGCTTTATATTTGAGAGGTGATTCTATTAATGCATCTGCTAAGATCTATCACTTAGTTTCTTTTTGATTAACACACTCAAGATCAAACTTGCTAAGAAACATAACCTACTTATTCATCATGTTTGTTAAAGTTGTTCTAGATAGAAGATACTTGATAGGGTTAATTTTTAAAATGATTTTAGTTTTATTATTGAGATGTAATGTCAAAGTTTTTGTGAATAAAAAAAAATGTGAGACATGCCTTTTTAATTTGATACTAATTAATTTCATAAGATACCAAGGTCCTAATTAGATAATACACTGCTCTTTCTTTCCCACTATGTAATGTCCCTATTTTCCTAATGAATCTCATAAAGAAGTCTATTAGCCTATTTGGTTCCCATAGGCTAATTTGGGTAATATCAATGAACAATTACATAAGAGTCACTATTCATAGGTTACTATGCACTAAGCATTATTCATGTGTTACTAGTCAGCAAGCACTATTCATGTGTTACTATTCACCATCACTATTTATGGTGATGTGGCAGGTGATGCAACAAGTGAGGTAGCTTAGGAATGATGTGGCATGACCCATAAGGGTACCTTATGCTTGTGAAGGAATGGGATACCAAGTCACATGTGGGAAACATTTGGCACATGTGGGAGACCTTTGGCACATTGGGAAATGAAGGCACATGTGAAAGATATTTGGCACATGTGGGAGACATTTAACACATGTAGGAGACCTTTGGCACATGTGGGAGATATTTGGAACATGTGAGATACCATGGCACATATGGGAGACCTTTGGCACATGTGAGAGACCAATGCATATGTGGGAAACCAATGCATATGTGGGAGACCAAGGCACATGGGGAGACAATTGGTATTATTATTCAATAGTGCATCCCACCCTAGATGACTGGTGGTAGTTTCATGTAGAGACTATATTTAGAACTTTGGTGGTTATTTATGTAATCAATATGTTGTAAGTTGTGTTATTTAATGTTGAGTTATGTTACCTAATGTTTTAGTAGTTGTCATGAGTTGTTAAATATCTTATTGTAAGGAGTTATTTTGAGTAGTTTTATAATTTTTATTGGTAGAGGTACAAACCACTAAGAGGGGGGTAAATTAGTAGTGGCAAATAATCCAATTCAATTTCCAAACCCTTCAAATACTTAAGCATTCAATACAATCATTCATGAAGCATTCAATATGTTTATATAAATGAACAAATAGATAATGAAATATTACACACACAACACGAGATCTATGTGGGAAACCCTCTTAGGGAATAAAACCCACTCTCAAGCCTATAAACAGATGGACTACATGTCCTATAAGAAGTATGTAAACTTGAGACTTTAGTGAAACACCTATTCCATAAGGAGCACCTTCTCTTAAGATGGTCAAGTCCTTTTGACCAAAATTTAGTGAAACACCTATTTCACATGGAGCATCTATACCTAAGATGGTCAAGTCCTTCTGACCAGACTTTAGTGAAACCCCTGTTCCATAAGGATCACTTTCCTTTAGGATGCTCAAGTCTTTCTAACTTAGATGTTGAGTACTCTCCCAACACCTATGATATGGACACCTCCACCTTTTAACTAATGTATTCAATACCTAATTATAGAACTCTAATTTTATAACCCCTAAAAAACACCCTCTCTATCTCATACAAGATTCTCACATAAGCATGCTATAATCTCTCTTCCTCTTAACTAAACTACCATCATATAAATCTTTGAAATTAAAAATATAACCTATAGGTCATACACATAGTCATCAACCTACTTTTCTCTATAACCCATCCATTGGGCACACACCCTTTCTTCTTTCCTTCACTCTTCAACTCTTCCAAGTCTAGAAATCACCACCTTTGATTTCACATTTTATAGAGACACCATGATTATTATCTTATAGGTCAGCCATAATACTTGTATTATCCCTTAATACATCTAACATATCTCAATACCATCTAAATAGCTTGGTCATAGCAACTATGGGTCACACTTAAGTGGCTATGCTTTTCAATTAGGCCTTAGTAGCCCTTATAGGTCTCATGGAGACCTATTCACCCATTTAGCACTTCATCAAGAAATTTAAAAACATAGGAAAACTTTAAAATACATAGGTACACTTTACATGACCTCTTAAACATCCTCAAATGATTAAAATCATCATTACACACTCTACATATGATCAACTACTCAAGCATTAGCTTTGTACATAATAACACCATGAATGAACACATAGTCAACTTATAAGCATTTGTTCATACTAAATGTGGATTGGTAAAACCTCCAAAAACCATATAAATAATCCTCAAGGAGTCTATAACACTCTCCAATATATCAGTCCCCATGAAACATCCAAATACCATCAGAACAACTCAAATATCCTTCTAAGGTCACTTACAAAACATGGTCAAACACACAATCAACTTTTGAAATTAATAACTTTGACTATAGAAATACTAATATATTCTAACTAGATTCAATAGATACATCTTTAAGTCCTCTACAACTTTTATTTTCACACCATGGTCAATTTTTGCATATATCAAAATTTATAGCATAAAAACTATAGACTAGTCTTCCCTCACAAATTTAAATATTTGAATTCTAATGGTCACTAAGAAACTATTAAAATTTGAACATGTTGATATAATCTCATGCACCCTTGAAATATTGACCAAATACACATCATCTATCTCCTTATATTACCTAGGTATTTATCTTGAAATGCTCACCATTAGATCTTGATCAAAACTCACACAATTATGACACTTGGCACCCTCACATACCTTCTAAACACTTTGATATTAGTCCATGTGCTTGTGCCACTTGGAAATATTGCATGCTTTGTTGACTCTTTGAATTATCCAACACCATTTATCTTCATAATCACAAATTACCACACACCATTTATCTTCTATTAGATTAATGAGCTTATGACACTTGTCACTAACACGTGAAACTTTTGTCATGTTGACTTAATATGCATCATTGATCTACATCTATACAAACACCTACTCACCATTAGATCCTTATTTGGTCCTGGTCTTTAAATTTTTCAAATTTTCCTAAGTATGGGAACCATTTCAATCTACCTTAAAGGCCAAATTTGAACCTTAATAACTTTTGTTGTGCTCAATCATATGTCCTAAAATCTAAACCATATGATACTATTTCATAGGGGAATCCATCCATATGTCAAGCTTCTCTAGGAACCTTAATGCATATAAAATTTAATTCCATCAAAATACTTACTTATATCTACTTGAACTTAGACATTAATATTAGATTAATTTCACACCATAGATCTATGATGAAATTAAATGTGCACTATTAGATATCCCTTTGCAAATTTGGTTAAGTATGGGAAAACATTGCAAACTACCTAGGAAGACAAATTTGCATAGTTATATATTTTGATCCACTTTACCTCATGAACTAAAACTTGTACCATAGAAAATTTGGACTAATTTAATTACACCCATATGAACAACTCCCTTTGAATCATCTATACGTGGCAATAGTGATGTTAAAAAATTGCCTACTTAGATTTTTCTATCATAGAACCAACTATGCTAAGATGAACATAATGAAGAGCCAGATGAATACCATTCACTTCCACAAGCTTTCCAATCATCCTTGACCTCTTATATGACCCCTCACACATGCTCAATACTTTATAACTATCCCTAATCATGTCAAAATTAAAGATCAACTAGGCCTACTTCAAGCATACTAGCACAAACACACTACACACTTTTTCATTGACACTTAGAATACCAAGACACTTCATACACTCACCTAGACACCTCCATGACATCATTGAAAACTCTCCAACAATCTCTCCCATTGTCATTTATGTCAACACCCATCATACAACTCACCTTCCTTTTCTCTTTTCAAGTACTCTCACAATAGGAACCTTCCTCCCCTCTGACACAATGAAAAATTGGGCACAACTTGATCCTAAATACCTAAAAATACCACCAATAGGAGAGTATCACCTTATAAATATTATAGAAACTCCCCCTTACCTTGAGCCTACCTCTTCTTGCTTTAACAACTTCTTCTCACTACATGCCAATACACTCTTCAACCAAAAACTATAACCAATGAAGAAAGAACACACAAAAGTAATAAAATATGATGGAACTCACCAAGAAACATATAATAGTGACTCACCTTAATATCTATAAGCCATTTTACCTCTTGAGCATCTTTATATCTTCACACCCCATGAAGAACTACCACATAGGCTTACTAGCCTTATTTCTCAATCCACTTCAAGGACCACCAACAGAACTTTACGCTACTTAAAAAATAATAAACATGATATAAACCAACCTAATAACTCACCTTGAAACACTCATTCCTTTCTCTTTTGGATAAATAGAGCTAAAACATCAAATCTTCACACTAGGCCTATCTAGACTCCTTTTAACCCTAACTAGAACTTGTAGAGCCCACAACTTTTATTAGACATACTTTCAAGACCTAAAACTTCATATCTGGAGAAATATCATATACCCCCTTATGCATAACAATTTTCATCACCTAGATCTTCTTCTAAAACATACTTCTTTCACAATTCTACTAGTCAATTAGGCATCCATTTTGATAAAAACTTGAATAATTTGAAAAAAAAAAACCTTCAAATCTTTGTGAAGCTTGACTTAACAACCCATTTCACCTATTAAACCTATTAATAATCCTTAAACATCAACTCATAAGGCAAACCACTTTTCTAGCATAGCCTAAAACTCTATAATCTTAAAACAAACAAGGTCAACAAACCTCCTTCTATTCAATGACCACCTATGAAACTTCTTGCACATCTAGGGACAACCATCACACACTTATGGACCAATATTTTAGCCTTCAAACCTTTGGTAACCTTAAATTCCTATACCATGGCTTTGATTTGCAATAAGAAAGATAAACTTGGGAGAACACAAAAACCTCCAAAAGGCACAAACAGGATCATCAAGACACAAAACCACATGGAACACATCACAAAGAAGTGAATATACCTTTCTAAGAACCAAAATCTTTTTGACATTCCATCAATCTCATTATTTCACCTAAAAACAAACATTTTAATCTTACAAACACTGCATATATAGAAAAAACACCTTATGACATCATTCTAACCTCATCAAAGCACTTCTCCCATCTTAACACACCAACTCCAACTAGAAACACTCATCTCTTGCCTTCTAGGACCTTCTAAAGAACACCACAACAACACTTGCTTTTAAACTAAAAAGAGTCTCTTAATAAGCATAGATAAAGACCTCCTCTGCACCATAATGCTATAAAATAAAGTGAAGCCAGGAGTGGGCCACATCTCCTCAGCAACCAATGAAATCCTTTTATATCTATAAGACTTGTTCTTATTCTTCTTAGTCTGAGCTTTGAAAAATTATTCCTTTTCTACATCACTCACTTTCTCTTTTATGAAAGGATATACAACATTTGGAGCAACTATGGAATCTTGACATACCTTGATCATTGAAAAATCTTCTTTGTATTGAATAATATCACCTTAAAACCTTGACAACATAGGAACCAGGCTTGAAACTTGATCACACATAATAGGTTGTTCATTAAAATTCAAACACACCTTAGAATTAGCCTCAACTAGAACCTTGGTCTTCTCCTTGAACTTGGTCTCTTCATTCACAACATGAACAGATAATGAGAGTTATTGACACTCTCTAAATTTTGTAGCATTCTCCACCATAGAAAATAGATTACTTAGACTGTGGACTCATCATGAGTCACACTTACCACCTTTTCTTTTCATGAGCTAACTTGACTTCCTTCTTACACTCTAAGAACCTGATTAAACCTATTCTATCTTGTAGGCCTTTTCTTGAAAAATCTAGCAATGTGACCTTTCTATTGATAGATGAAGCACACTATACCTTTTGTAAGAATCTTATCCTACCTTTCTTGATTATAAAAAATCTTGAAATATTTCCATTCTTTTGAAAATCAAAACAAACTACTCCTTTTGAAGAAGACTCACTTATTGACTGATGACCTCCAGCATAGTTCCATGCAAACTCATTTCTAATAGGTTCTTGCATTCTCTATCTTTATGCCCAAATTGATTACATGTGTAATAGTAACCATTAAAAATTGTATACCTCATGGCATTTGGTTGTCTAATTTGATTTGTCTTCATTCTATCAGCATCTTCATTCCTTGACTGATTGTTGACCTTCAAGGTCTGATTTACATTAGTCTTCATCTTATCTTGAATTGCATTTTCTAGTTATTATTTGTATCTAGGATGAGTTATATCACTTACATGATTTTGATCACTTATAATATTTTCTAGATCACTTGAGATATTTTAAAATCCCACAAATGACTTCATATTACTAAATGTCTTCTCTAACGCAGCATTTAATTACTCATTTTTAATTACATACCTTCAACATTCATCTTCTTTAGCTTTCAAGCTTGTAGACATGATTTACAATTGACAACTAAGATGCTTGACTATATATTCATGCTCCTTAGTGTCTTCATTCATTCTTTACTCAAACACACTAAATTAATCTTCATAGTCTTTAATTTTAGACATCACCTTCTCGTTAATCTTCTTCTCAATCTTTTGTTCTTCAAGAGCATTCATCAATTTAGTCTCATAGTCCACCTCATCTTTATCATCATCTGAATCACTCCAAGTAGACTCCTTTTTATATGATCAACTTCATTCCTTAGCTATGAAGAGTTATTCATATTCAATAGGACCATCATCTTCATGATCATAATCTAAGTCACTATCTTCACTCTCATCTGATGAGCTGCAACCTTTATTGGTATAGAGACTCTTCTTATTATCATACTTTCTGAATCCTTTCTTCCTTTTATCAAACTTGATTTTATTTTTGTCTTCATCTTGGCCATCACCATGCTCTTCATCATGATTTTCATTATGCTTATAAGGACACTTATTACCAAAATGTCCTACCTCTCCACAATTGAAGCATTTGAAGGGTAGTTTACCCTTATACTTTCCTAACCTTGTTTTCAATTTCCTTGTAAACAAAGCAATTAGTTCATCTTCATCAATATCAGATATGTCATCCTCCTTGAGTTTATTACCTTGGAACTTTTTATTTGGCTTAATTTATATCTTAAATGTTGCTTCCTTCTTTGGTGGTATATCATTATTTACTCTCATCTCATAGGCAATAAGGATGCCATGCAATTCATCCATCTTCAACTAAGTAAGATCATGACTTTCTTCTACAATAGATACTTTAGAATCAAATTTTAGAGAGAAAGACCTTAATACCTTTTGAACTATAGTATCTTCTTCAAGATTATCTCTAAGACCTCTGATGATGTTCATAATCTCATCAACTCTCTATACAAAGGATGCCATAAATCTTCTTCCTTCATCTTAAGACTCAAATTATCTTCGGTGAGTCTACAAATTTGCCAACTTAACCTTTAAATCTCTTTCATAAATAGTCTTCATTTTATTTCATTTCCTTGGAAGATATGTAATGGATTACCTTGGTGTATTCAGTCTTTGAAAGACCATAAGTGATAACATTCATTGCCTTAGAATTGTTCCCAAAAAAATTATTATATGCAACACTAGATGGAGGAATAATGGGTGTAGAATAACCATCCACAACACATTTCAAAGTGTCAAACCCTAGGGACATGATGTAGGTCCTCATCCTCACACTCCAAAAATCATAATTAGATCCATTAAACATTAGTGATTTCTTAGTGGAAAAAACTCTTTGCATTTGATGGCTACCCATATTATACCATGCATCTCCTTCAAGTTGTCAAGCCTTTACCAAAGTACCTGATCTGATACAAATTATTATAGGTACAAACCACTAAGAGGGTGGGTAAATCAGTGGTGGAAAATAGTCTAATTTAATTTTCAAGCCCTTCAAACACTTAAGCATTCAATATGTTTATAGCAATGAACAAATAGATAATGCAAGATTACACACACAATATAAGATTTATGTGAGAAAACTTCTTAGGGAAATAAAACCCACTCTCAAGCCTATAAACACATGGACTACTTATCCTATAAGAAGTATAAAAACATGAGATTTTAGTGAAACACCTATCGACAAGGAGCACATTCCCCTAAGATGGTTAAGTCCTTATGACCAAACTTTAATGAAAAACCTATTCCAAAATGAGCACCTACCCCTAGGATGGTTAAGTCCTTCTAACCAAAATTTAGTGAAATACCTATTCCATAAGGATAACATGCCCTTAGGATGGTTAAGTCATTTTGACCTAGATGTTGAAGACCCTCCCAACACCTATGATATGAACATCTCCACCTTTGAACTGATGTCTTCAACACTAGATGATGGACCTCTAATTTTATAACCCCTAAAAAACACCCTCTCTATCTCATATAAGCATCTCACATAGGCATTCCATAATATCTCTTCCTCTTCACTCAAACTATCCTCATATACACAATTAGACCTAGAAATCCTTCTTTTTTTACTTCTTTCCCCAATCTTAAAACCTGCAAGAGCACTATCTTTGACATTATAAATATAACCTATAGGTCATACACATAGTCATCAACCTACTTTACTCTATAACCCATCCATTGGGCACACACCCTTTCTGCTTTCCTTCTTTCTTCAACTCTTACACATCCCTCTTCTTCCAAGTCTAGAAATCACCACCTTTGATTTCACCTTTTATAGAACCATCATAATTATTATCTTATATGTTAGACATAATACTTGTCTTAGCCCTTAAGGAATATAACATAATTCAATACCATCCACACAGGTTCTCCATAACAACTATGGGTCACACTTAAGCAATTACGCCTTTCAATTAGGCCCTAGTAGCCCTTTTAGGTCTCATAGAGACCTATCACCCATTTAGCACTTCATCAAGAAATTTAGAAACATAGGAACAATTCTTAAGGTATAGGTCTACTTCAAATGACCTCTTAGACATCCTCAAATGATTATATTCATCATTACACACATCTATGTATGCTCAATCTATTCAAACATTAACCTTATACATAAGAACACTATGAATGAACACACAATCAACTTATATTCATTTGTTCTTACTAAATATGGATTGGTCAAACTTCAAAAAACCATATATATCATCCTCATAGAGTCCAAAACACTCTTCAATAGTTTAGTCCCATTGAAACATCCAAATACAATCAAAACAACTCAAACATCTTTCTTGGCTCACTTACAAAACATGGTCAAATATATAGTCAAATTTTGAACTTAATAAATTTGACTATACAAGCATTCAAAACTTCTAACTAGATTAAATATATGTGACTTGAAGTCCTATACAAATTTTATTTTTACACCATGGTTAAATTCTAGATATATCAAAAGTTATAGCACAAAAATTATAGACTGGTCTTCCCTCATAAATTCAAATATTTGAATTCCAATAGTCACTGAGAAACTATTAAACTTTAAACATGTTGACCTCATTTCATGCACCCTCGTAATATTGACCAAATACACACCATTGATTTCCTTAGATCAGCTAGGTCTTTATCTTGTAATTATCATCATTAGATCTTGATCAGAACTCTTATGATTATGACACTCGGCATCCTCACGTGCCTTTTAAACACTTTGTTGTCAGTGCATGTGCTTGGGCCACTTGGCAATCTTGTATGATTTATTAACTCTTTGACTTATCCTACATCATTGATCTTCATAAGTATGAATCACCACTCACCATTGATATTTTGTCAAATTAGTGAGCTTGTGACACTTGTCACCAACACATGTAACCTTTGACATTTTGGCTTAATATGCATCATTGATCTACATCTGTACGAACACCTGTTCACCATTAGATCCTTATCTGGTCCTGGGCTTTACCCTTTGTAAATTTTTCTAAGTATGGGAACCACTACAATCTTCCTAAAAGGTTAACTTTTAACCTTAATAACTTTTTTTGCACTCAATTACATGTCCTAAAATTTAAATCATATGATCTTCTTTCATAAGGGAATCCATCCATATATCGAGCTACTCCTCAAACCTTTACACATGTGAACTATAATTACATTATAATATTTAATCATCTCTAATTGAACTTAGACATTAATCTCAAATTAATTTTTCACCTTAGATCTATGATGTGATTAAACTCACATCGTTAGATCTCCCTTTACAAATTTGGCTAAGTATGGGAAAACATTACAAACTCCCTACGAAGCCAACTTCACATAGTTATATATTTTGCTCCACTCAACCACATGACCTAAAACTTATACCATATCAACTTGGGACTAATTTTATCATACCCATATGACCAAATCCCCTTGAATCATCCATATATGACAATGGTGATGTCATCAAACTACCTACTCAAATTTTTCTATCACAGAACCAACTATGCCAAGATGAACATAATGAAGAACTGAATGAATACCATGCATTTTCACAAGATCTCCAATAATATTTGAAATTTGATAAGATCCCTCACATATTTTCAATACTTTAGACCTGTTGGTCCCCAAAAATATCACTCATTTTTGGAATAACATAGGATCTATCTTTGGTCCTGCAGGGACAAAATTATCTCTTCCCTTCTCGAAAATTTGTTCTGAGCTTTCAAATTCCTCATTTTTCAAGCCTCTTATAAATCTATAGACTCTGCAGGATTAAATCTATAGACTCTGTAGGCTTGAATCTATGGACTATGTAGGCTTGAATCTATGGACTATGTAGGAAGAAAATCTATGGACTCTGCAGGCCAAGTTCTATGGGCTTCACAGGTTGATTTCTACGGACTCTGTAGGAAAGAAGCAAGCTCTCAACACTTAGGTGATTTTAAAGTTGGTTCAACCAAAAAATGTCCATTGATAAGCTTCTAAGCAAAGATTTAACCATTGAACCATTGAACTATTGAACCTTGAACCTTTTGGTTCAAGGGTTCAATGGGTTCAAGGTTCAACGCCATCAACAAGAGTTAAGCGCATTTGTCAAGGTTCAACAAGTTCACAGGTTCAAAGGTTCAACTAGTGCGATGAAGATCAAAGAGCTTAGAAAGAACAAGGAAGTGATGGACAAAGGATAAACCAATGAATTTATTAAACCTTGAACTGAAAGAGTTCAAAGTTCAATGGTTCATAGGTTCAAAGGTTTAAGGGTGGCCTCAATCAAGGGAAAAAGTAGCAAACAGGTGGTTCAATAGATGGTTCAACCAAGGAGTGGGAAAGCGATTGAACCAGGAAGTGATGGAACAAAAGAGATAAAATGAACCAATGAACCAATGAACTTTCATAAGTTCACAAGTTCAAGGTTCAACATGGTTCAAGCAGCTGAAAACCATTGACAGTCCCGTAGACGTCAAATTTAAAGTAAAGAAATATCCATGGAAATTCAAATAAAGCACAAAATTTAAAGGAAGAACCAAGTGACTGACCAAAAGATAGCTCGATAGCTAAAATTGTAGTGAGAAGAGACAAAGCTGGAAAAGACAAAAGCAAAAAGAGGGAAAAGCCTGAAATATCTGTGCAAAAGTAATTTCAGTAGGTGGAATATTCCACTAAGCAGGTATTTTGGCTTACAAATTAAAGACATGGCTTGTTTTTCATTTCATGAAGTAAAGACAAAATGCATAGCTACACAGATGTCAGAGGGGACAAACCAGATGATCTAGACTCGAGCGAAGACATATGGGATGAAATGACATGTCATAGTTAAGACAACTACCCTATTTTCAACGCAGTCCTTTAACAAACCTAGAAATGCATTCAAGGCATTGAATGCATAGCATGGGCCGTTCTATGGAAAAAAGTGCCAAGTCTTTCTTGGCTGCTATAGATTGTACTCTCTTTTATTATTTTATAGAGATATTCCCCTTACCAAAAGTGAAACTCTGCCCAAATTGAAAGGCCTTACTGAGACTTTAAGCTCAGATTATTGTTCATATTTCTTTGATTGAATGAGAAAGCAAGTTACATTCAGACTTTGTGCTGTTATAACTTGTGTTACTTTAGGAGATTATTCTTATGTCTATCTTCTAAAATCATTCTTATTTATTTGATTTAACAAGTAGAACTAGTGGAGGTGATAAGGAAGGTGTCCTGAAGCCAACTACATTCAGATTTTGTGTCATCATAGTTGTCTTCAGTGTGTGTTTTTTCTTTTCTATTTTTGTGTAAAGGACCTTGGCATGACTTTGTGCCCCCATTTTTCTTCATATCTCACTCTTGGGTAGTCAAGGTGGAGAATTTGTGCTACATCTTAGATTTTTAGTTACTCTGTTACTCTGTTACCAATCACTTGTTACCAGAAAGAGTCCTATTGTTTGCAAGAACAAGCACTGCTAAAAGAAGAAAAGTGCCTTTTGTCACTTCACCAAGATTTATACTATCCAGGAATGGATCTAGCTCTTGGTTGAATGTTATTTCTAAAAAAAGAGAAGTGCCTTCACCAATAACCCAAGATTTCTCCTCTATTTCTTAGCATCATCTCTGAAAAAAGAGAGATGGATGGTTTATCCCACCCTTCTGTCTTACTTTTAGCTTATATATATAGTATATAGCTTTTGCATATTTAATAGGGAACCTCCCCTTGATGAGAGGAGAGATTTTTCCCCTTTGGATGTGGTAAACCTACAACATTGAATGACCAATCTCCCTATGCTATGTTGATAGGAACTATTTTGGTCACAAGTTAGCTGGCCAACAAAATATTCACCCAACAGTTTTTGGCGACTCCATTGGGGATGAACGTGCAGTCTGAAGCCTCAAGTTTTAGATTGAATTAGTTCCTTCCCTTATCCATTATATAGACTCTAGCAACTCCATTCCATGTCTTACCCATTATCATTATAGCCTTACCATCTTCCTCCATCTCCATTATTTTATCTGGTCTACAAAACTAGAGCTACTGGGAAAGAGTGCACAATTTGAAGCCTCAAGCTGAAGCAAGGCCAGTTCTTTTCCATTTTTGTTCTACAATCTAGCCACTCCACCCAAATTTTTTACCCCTATTTTTGTAATTAAATCATGGTAGTTTGAGGCCCCTTGGGTAACTCTTTTGGCCCACTCAACTTGACTCCACCTCTACATGAACTTCCACGCAGTTCAAGAAAGAATTTCCCCAAATTCTTTAGTGATGGGAAGGTTCATCCTGATGAACACATTATAGCTTTCAGCATAGCCTACGATGTAATAGGGGTGGAATTTGAAGACATAAAAGTTAGGTTATTCGTGGAGACACTACAAGGTGTTGCTACAGACTAGTTCTACCATCTGCAAGTTGGATCAGTGACTAACTGGGATACACTAAAGCCAAGTTCAAAGCTAGGTTCAAGCCTGTAGAGGATGCACATGCTTTTTTGGCCCAACTCACTCAAATGAAGAAGGAACCTCATGAGCCTATGATGGATTTTATTTCCAAGTTCAAAAAGTTGAGGCACATGATTCCCATGGTTACCCAGCTAACACCTCAAAATCTCAAATGCTTCTTCATCAACTCACAGCTGCCTAAAGTGAGTTATCTATTGAGACAGGCTAGACACATAGACCTTGAGGCTGATCAAGACTTAGCTATTGAGCTAGAAGATGACCTTATCTTGGTAGGAAAGATAAGGAGAGATCCTAACAAAGGTAAACCCTCTTCATCTTTTGAATACTCACCTACAACCACCATTGACCCAATGGTACAAAAACTAACAAATGAATTGCTAGCCTTGAAAAGGCAAATGGCACAAGGTATGTCTTTTTCTCCTCTATATAAAGATATACCAAGGAGGACATTCTCTAATCAGCCATATCAAGGAAACACTACCAGAAGTCAAGGGAAACCAAATTGTCTTTCTCCCCCATAGAGAAACCTTGCCCTTGAAGCACCTCTAACCAACTCAGTAGTGGGATATCTAGAAACAAAACATGTTTCCTATTTCCAACCTAAGTTTTAGCAAGAAAATGATGTTAGTCTCTTCATGGAGGATCAAGAAGAACTAGTTGGTGACTCCCACATTAGTTTCCTGAATTACTAGGATGAACCTAGAAGTGAAGGTGAAGTAGATGAGGGATCATACACAGTCTTCACCAGGTCTGAGAATCAGTCAGCCCAACAAGCTGATAAGAAAGAATAGAGGAATGAAATCAGCTTGTAATTCTAATTGCTAAGTAGGGAACCACTCTAACTTTCTAGTCAAAGGACCCAGTGAGTACCAAGAAGGTTAGTACATCAAACATCTTTGCACCTTCTACTTCAACTTTGAAGATCAGTCCTCCCCCTCCCAAAAACCAAAAGGATGAAATCCCATTCTCTCTTTCAAGTCCATCTCAGTAATTTGACATGATTGATCATGTCAATAAATCCAAAATTCAAATGACTGAGTTTGGATCCCTACAAGCCAATCTTGAGTAGTTAAACATTGGTGAAGAACTAGGTGTGGACTTGTCTAAGACAAAGATTGTGGTCACCCAAATGTCAGCCCCTACTACTCAAATTCTATTTAAGCCTTTAGGCAAGGGTAATTACTCCTTGACCATAGAGGATTCTCATGTCTTAGCTGATGAAATTCTTATAGCTGGAAATCCAAGATTTGATCCAAATAAGACATCAGAAGAATTGGTAGGGTGCAGTACAAATCAAGAAGGATATTCCATCTCCACTAAAGAGAAACCTGATAGAAGATCAACTTTTGATGATGCTTGGATCCTAGAATCTGATGGCAGCAATTCTTCCACTCATGTTGGATGTGGATCTCTATTGCTTAGATTGAAGACTACTCAGGATGAAGAGATCAAACTCCTTCACACCAAAAAAGATGTTGAATTGATAGTTTGTCAAGAGTTTGAGGCTGACAATCAAAGCATGTGCTAAACTGCACCAGTAGAATAGCAAGCTATGGTGGTGGACCATACTATTGTACTCCAAAGTCAACAAAAGGAACTCTTTGCCAAGAGAGCAAGGAGTTTTGGTTTTCAATTTGAAGACCACATCCTACCATGGGGTAAGAAGAAGAAATAGCCAAAAGGAAGATGTAGAAAATTGGTTTCTTGGTGGAGATTTTCATTCACCCATCACCATTTCTAGAGATAAAATGGTTTCCTAATAGTTTATCAGGATGGCACACCATTTTCACTATCTCACAATGGGTGGCATCTGAAGTGCTTCAAATCTTGAGGTATCAGATAAGATCATCTGTACATATGTATAGTCTTTAGTTCTATTTTATGCTTTTCATTTTCATTTTTTGGAGCCTTTATTTTTGGGTAGCATGACTCCATAGCCCAATGGCACACTTCAAGGCACTAGAGATTCTAGTTTCTACTCCCCTCAGCTATTCCAAGTTGTCATCTGAAGGTAGTTCCCCAAAAGGGGCCAACTGTTGGTCCCCAAAAATGTCACTCATTTTTGGAACATAGGAGCTATCTTTGGTCCTGCAAGGACAAAATTATCTCTTCCCTTCTCAAAAATTTGTTAAGAGCTTTCAAATTCCTCATTTTTTAAGCTTCTCAAAAATCTACAGACTCTACAAGCTTAAATCTATGGACTCTACAAGAAAGAAGCAAGCTCTCAACACTTAGGCAATTTCAAAGTTGGTTCAACCAAAAAATGTCCATTAGCAAGCTTCTAAACAAAGATTGAACCATTGAACCATTGAACCTTGAACCTTTTGGTTCAAGGGTTCAATGGATTAAAGGTTTAATGCCATCAAAAAGAGTTAAGCACATTTGTCAAGGTTCAACGAGTTCACAGGTTCAAAGGTTTAACTACTGCGATGAAGATCAAAGAGCTTAGAAAGAACAAGGAAGTGACAGATAAAGGATGAACCAATGAACCAATTAAACCTTGAACTAAAAGAGTTCAAATTTCAATGGTTCATAGGTTCAAAGGTTCAAGGGTGGCCTCAGTCAAGGGAAAAAGCAGCAAATAGGTGGTTCAACAGATGGTTCAACCAAGGAGCGGGAAAGCGATTGAACCAGGAAGCGATGGAACAAAAGAGACAGAATGAACCAATGAACCAATGAACTTTCATAGATTCACAAGTTTAAGGTTCAACATGGTTCAAGTAGCTGGCAACCATTGACGGTCCCATGGACGTCAAATTTAAAGTAAAGAAATATCTATGGAAATTCAAATAAAGTGTGGAATTTAAAGGAAGAACCAAGCGACTGACCACAAGATATCCCAATAGCTCAAATCATAGCAGGAAGAGACAAAGCTAGAAAATACAAAAGTAGAAAGAGGGAAAATCTTGAAATATCTACATAAAAGTAAGCTTAGTAGGTGGAATAGTCCACTAAGTAGGTATGTTGGCTTACAAATTAAAGACGTGGCTTAATTTTCCTTCCATGAAGTAAAGACAAAATGGACAGTTACACAGATGTCAGAGGGGATAGACCAGATGATCCAGACTTGGGATAAGACATATGGGATGAAATGACATGCCATAGTTAATATAGCTACCATATTTTTAATGCAGTCCTTTGACAAACCTAAAAATGCATTTAGGACACTGAATGCACAGCATGGGCCATTCTATGGAAAAAAGTGCCAAGTCTTTCTTGGCTGCTATATATTGTAATCTTTTTTATTGTTTTATGGAGATCTTCCCCTTATCAAAAGTGAAACTCTACCCAAATTGAAAGGCCTTACTGAGACTTTGAGCTCAAATTGTTGTTCATATTTCTTTGATTGAATGAGAAAGCAAGTTACTTTCAGACTTTGTGTTGTTATAGCTTGTGATACTTTAGGAGATTGTTCTTATGTCTATCTTTAGAAATCATTCTTATTTATTTGATTTAACAAGTAGAACTAGTGGAGGTGATAAGGAAGGTGTCCTGAAGCCAACTACTTTTAGACTTTGTGCTGTCATAGTTGTCTTCAGTGTGTGTTTTTTCTTTTCTGTTTCTATGTAAAGGACCTTGGGATGACTTTGTGCCCCCATTGTTCTTCGTATCTCACTCTAGGGCAGTCAAGGTGGAGACTTTGTGCTACATATTAGATTGTTGGTTACTCTGTTACCCTATTACCAGTCACTTGTTACTAGAAAGTGTCCTGCTATTTGCAAGAACAAGCACTGCTAAAAGAAGAGAAATGCCTTTTGTCGCTTCACAAGGATTTCTACTATCTAGGAATGGATCTGGCTCTTGGCTAAATGTTACTTCTAAAAGAAGAGAAGTTCCTTCACCAATCACCTAGGATTTCTCCTCTGTTTGTTAGCATCATCTTTGAAAAAAGAGAGATGGATGGTTTATCCCACCCCTGTGTCTTACTTTCTACTTATATATATATATATATATATAGTATATAGCTTTCGCATATTTAATAGGGAACCTCCCCTTGATGAGAGGAGAGATTTGTCCCCTTTGGATGTGGTAAACTTGCAACATTGGATGACTAATCTCCCTATGTTATGGTGATATGAACTATTTTGGTCACCAGTTAGTTGACCGACAAAATATTCACCCAACAAGACAAATCCCTAATCATTCCAAAACTGAATATCAACCAAGCCTAGTTCAAACATACTAGGATAGGCACACTGTACACTTTTTCATTGACACTTAGACTATCAATACACTTCATCCACTCACTTGGAAACCTCCATGACATCACTAAAAAATTTACAAAATTTATGTGTTATTAAATTTTATCATTGAAATCATCCCCTTGGCTTGAATAAATAGATCAATTAGATCTTGGTATTGTAATTAGTGTCATATAACATTTTATGAGTATATTTTAATAGATATTAGACAAACAACATCATATGTGGCACTCTAGTATTTATATTAGTTGAAAATTAGTGTTGAGTTAGGAATATTATAGTTCTATGAAAAGTGTTATTATTTTAAAAGTCTATATTTAGAAATATTACCATGTGGGGATATTATACACTATCATCTTGTTGTGCCAATAATGCCCCCAATGTAAACTAAGTAGTTGATATATATAATAGAAAAGTTCTACTATCAATAGGTGGAATTAACAATTATGGATTGGAATTATATTATTCAAGTCGATCAAATGTTGTAGTATAATTATCATTCCAATTGAAAGGAGTGTCTTTATTCAACAAAAATGTGAAAGGGTGACAAATATCTATAAATTGTGATATGAAATGCCTAATTGTTTGTATTTTACCTTACAGTCTTCAGAGTTGTTTGATATTTTTTGGTGGTGGCATATGCATGATAGATGAAACCTTAGAAGGATTAAATTCATGTTTCATTTTGAAACAATGAAGCACAAAAAATTTCTTGATGGCATGCCAAACACACATTTCTTGGGATTTAATCTCATCTTATATTATCTCTTTCATTCAAAGATGTGATGAAGTACTTTAGGATATTCTTATCTATATTTTGATTTTTCAAGTATGTCCTTAACATATTCCTCCATCATATCATGAATCATATCATTAAATATGATAGTCATTTCCCTTTGGTATGTTTCTCTAGCATTCTCTAGACCAAACGTCATCACATGGTATAAAAAGGTTCCCCCATGGTGTTTTGAATGTTGTTTTATGTTGGTATTTAGTAGAAATTTTTATTTGGTTATACCCTAAAAAAATATCCATTAAATAAAAAATTTCATGACCTATAGTAGAATCCATGATCATGTCTATATAGGGCAATGAAAAATCATCTTTTGGACATGCTTTATTGATATCACAAAAATATTTATAAACTCTAATTCCTTATGTATTTTTTGATATAGGGTGATTTTATCCAACCACCAATAGGGGGTGTTTGAAATAGAGTGTCAAGATGGACATAGTTCTCAATAGTAGATGATTCCTCAATAAGAGTGAAGTTGTCATTAGTAACTAAGAGATAATTAGATTTTTGATATCGACATTTTAATAACTTGAAATATTAGAAGGGTTGAGGATCACCTTGAATGATTACTTTCATACCTTCATGTGAGAATTTAAAACACTAGTTTAGGGTAGAGGGTATAGAATTAATTGAATGTATCCATGAATATCCAAGAAGTAGGTTATAGGGTAAATCAATATAAATCACATGTACTAGTGTTTATTTTATAACAGATCCCACCATCAAAGGAAGATAAATTGTACCCATGCATTACTACTCATTATTATCATATGCCTTTATTATGATAATATTAGTTTCAAATGTTGTTGTTGAATATCCTAAATTTTTTATTAGCCTTCATGTACATAGATTTAATTCCAAGCCATGTTGGAATAAAAATGACTAAGAGTGGAGGTGAATCAATCTTCAAACTTTCATATACAAACTTGCTTAAGCAATCAAAGATCAACTAGACAAGCATTATCATTAATTCACAAGAGCATGAAACATATGAACATAAACTATTTATGAGAAAACCTGAAGGGGAATAAAACTCACTAAAACACAGCTTGGACAACTTGTCCTATAATACCATGAATCAATTTTAGTTGAGCACCAACCCAATAAGGAGCACCAAGCCCTAAATTTATCAAGCACTAACTTGACTTTAAAAATCACCAACTTGCTAGGAGGCTACAACCCCCTTGCTAACTCAGTACCCACTCAATTAAAACTTTGAATCCATCCACCTTTCTATTGTTTCCCTCTCAAAACTAATGATGGTCTTATTTTTCTCTATCACATTCAAATATACCTTTTAGACAAGCAAAGTTATTCTTTACTTTCTTCACTCAATTAGCCCTTCTATGGCTTGATTAGGTCATATGAAATTTATCCTCACATGCAAGACTTATATCAAATGTTCATCAATAAAACTTTATTTTAATTTTATGGTTTAAAATACCTCATTCTATTCTACAATATCCTCTCTTATTCGCTCACTCCATACACATTAAAATAGGCCTTAAAATGTCTAGTATATATATAAGAATTTTTTTATTCATATCCTTATTAGTTGGCTAAGAACTCTTATATTCATAGGTATACCATAGAATGGATATTATAAAACATAATATACAAGGATAAAATGTGATTTTAGTTGCTTTAGGTCTGCCCTTTTTCAAACAGGCCTTATCTCTCTTTTAGGTGTCATGGAGACCTAATCTCACTAGGTCTATTTTATAACATGTTACACATTGCCTTATTTGGAACACATACAAACATATAAAATAGAAGTAACACATCATAAATCACTCAAATATATCCCTTATAATCTCATCTAGGCTCCATGATACTTTTTAGGTTAAACCACTACTTGGAGCACATCAATAGCATAGTTCATATTAGCTTTGTGTATACCCAAAAAGTTTTTCAAAAACAATTGAAGATAAAACACAAATTTTCCAAAAAATATGGTAAAAAACATATAAAATTAATTATTATGACCCCAGGGTAATCACCATGTTCATTATACACTTCAAAATAGAGCTTAAAGCCTCAAACTCACTTTTACAACATGACCACCCAGAACTGCCTGAATGCTTCAAAACCTAGTCATGAATAATTGAACACCACCATATATACAAGTACATTTCATAAATATAAATTAAATAATATGAAACTTATATACCTTAATAATATATTAATATTTATTATACTCTTTAAATCTAGGCAAATCACCTCATACTCATTTCTGCTAGATGACTACTTAGAACTGTCAAAAACTTCAAAACATAGTCATAAAAATAATGACTTAAAACACCTATAGAATCAATTTCATAAAATTAAAATGGGTTTAAGTGATCCTAAAACATCCTTAAATTAAATTAAAATAAATATATTATAATATAATCAATATTGGTCTTACAAACCAATCTTATAGCTTCACTATACACAGACCTCATTGTGTTAGACAAGATAGTTTGAGAGCAACTTTCTGCCATACAAAAACATATTAAAAAATTATATCCATTATGGATATGTTATATATTTATTTTAAAATATATCCATTCATTTTTATCCATCCTTAATCCATGATAACACATCCCTAACCCCATTCTCACTTATGCCTAGTTTTTATCATTATCTTCCTCACTAGGCCTTTTTAGCAATAGGTCAACTTCCATGACCATTTTAGTATAGATAAGGTTTTTAAACTAATAAAAAAAATAATGGGAATATTATATAAGTATAAATATATAACCACCATCCACTTATCAACATTGACTCATTCAACTCTACCTACAATAGCAAATTTTTTAGAAAAATGGTTTTCCTTGTAGGGTCCACTTACTCATCTAATAGACCAATGGCACTTGGATGTACTTTGGATAGTCTAATACATGATAAAATAATCAAAATATTTCATCCAATCCATTTTTATCCATTTCTAACAATATCTTCCATATCAAGTCATAGATAGGAATTTAGAGATGTTTAAACCACCTTACAGTCTTAACGATCATTCATAAAGCATAGGACCTAAATCTAAAAAACAATGCTTGGAAATTTTATATAAGACCCTTAAAAATATACCATGAATTTATTAGGTTATAATTTAGAGTTCACACATGCCAATTAATACATGAAAGTCCTTCTAAGGTTGAGAACCCTTCATTTTATGCACATAGGAAACCTAAAAACCACATTTCATTATTTTTTCTTCAAATTGAGACCTCAAAACTCACAAAAACACTTGAAAAATAATTTAAAATATCTATAAATGATCATTTTTCCATTCATTCCTTAGGATTTGAACCTCATACCCTATTTGATCACCATCTCTCTCTTTGCTTTTTAGGCTTTGGATATGCAGTTCATATTAGGCCTTAAAGGAGACCTTATAGCTATTATACAAGAACTCTCCACCTTGATAACATGGAAAAACAACCTTACACATGATATAACACTACTTTTTATCCTTAATAAGTCCTGAAAACACTTCATGGTACCTTATTGGGTCAGGTAGGGTCTAGGATTAGTCTGGTTGCATGCTTAGGCTTAAGACCTTACCCCTATAGGCTTACCTTAAAGATTTACTAAGTGTTAAAAACCTTAATATTCATAATTTATCATCATTAAACATCCACTCATACCTATTTGTATCTATCTCAATAGATCACCATATTCATAACCTCTCACAAGGTATCTTCATGTGATGATCAATGTTATGACTAGGTTTCTCAAGCTCTTGAAGCTTGACAACTAGACTTAAAATATTACTTGATGATTTAACAATTTTATAATATGAATTTTATGATACTTATATAGTATAAAACATCTATACATAGTTATTCATTCATATTCTCATGATATGATAGTGTTCTTCAAGACTAGTGATCAAAAGTATACTTACCTTGTATCTTGATCTTGATCTTGACTTGAAAACATGTCATCAACCTCAAAAAAATCATCAAGTTTCATTCAAATTATCTCTCAATATATATAAAATAGGTTTCCTTCAAATTTTCTCTTTTCATAATAATTCCTTATCACATACCACTTCACCATACATCTTTACTAGATGCACTTTGACATCAGCTTTGATCTTGACACTAATGACATCCATTTTGACCTTGAAATCAATGAAAATACTTCTCAACAAACTCCTTATTTTTCATTGATGACAAACCATTCTTTAAAATGATCACTCATCTCCCCAAGTTGGTCAAACTCATTTCTTGGACTTTCTCCCCCTTTGACATTAATGACAAAGGGTCCTAAATAGACTATCATATATAACCATGCCTTTTTACTATAGTAGCTCAATGCATAAGATATGAAACATCAAGGAAACATGATCCACCTTACTACAATCATACCTCATTTAGATGAATTCTAATAATAAGACCATTTTTCAATGCATAAAAAGCTTAGTTACAAACCTAAATAGCTCTCCCTAACACCATGCATCTATCCTACTTCTACTGCTTGAATAGTGTCTCCATGAAGCTTAATGGAGTCACCACTTATTATAGGGAATTAAAACATTGAAATTTCATTATTTTCCTATATTTCCATGCTATCATCTGATTGAGTGTCCTTCAATACCCTTTTAGGCTTGATTTGCATTATAGGTTTGATCTCTTCATCATCCATTTGATCAATGTGGGATGATAGTAGGCAATCTTGACTTGTTTTCTCATTTGAAGCATGCTCTATCACATCAATTAGTCTAATTGATCTTGTATACTGATCATGACTCCTCTTCATTATCTTTGGTTTTCTTGCATTCATTTGTCTTTTCTCTAGCACCCTAGAGGCTTCAAAGCTCATGTTTTAACCTGATGACCTTCTAACCTTGTTAGGACAAAACCTTGTAATGTGTCATACATTATGAAAAATTTATAAAACCATCTTATAGATACCTTTTAACTAATGTGAGCTTTAACTTCTTCTATAGTTTCATGAATACTCATTATTGGAGGGTCTTTTACATTCTCTTGCTTTGTGACCAAATTGATTGCACACAAAATAGTATCCATTGAATGAATTGGCATACCTTATATATTTAGGATATTTGATAGGTATTTTCATGTTGACTTTATTTTATTCAATAGTCTTTTACTTGATTTGAGATGCATCCTTTTGGTCCTATTTGAAACCAAGACCTATTTTGTCAGTCGTAGACTTTTGACAACTCAAGATATCATCTAATGCTTCAATTCTTTTCTTAAACTTCACAAAGCTCCTTACCTTGATGTATACTTGATTCAACTAATCCTTCAAGGATTTTAATTTAGTTTCATACCTAATTCACTCTTCCTCTTTAGCCTTTAGGCTTGCATTGACTACCTCCATATGTGCCTCAAATTGATTGATGATTTCATCATATTCCTTGGAAGCATTATTTAACCTTTATTCAAATAAGCCAATATACTCTTCATAGTATTTAAAAAATTATATTATTTTTTTATTCTTTTTCCTTTGGAACTTCAATTCTTCTAGTGCACTTACCAATTCTACCTCAAGATCTAATTTAGCTTCTTCTTCATCTGATTCCATATCAACCATAATGCCTTTCTCACTTGAATAACCCTCATTATCTAATTATATGGCCATAAAAAAGTTTCATTATTGTCATGTTCAGGTTCATGACTACCATCATCACTATCAAAATCACTTGATTCACTCACATCAGAAGGATTATCTTCCTTAGTGTAGAAGCTTTTCTTATTTTTGAAAGTTCCTTTTCTACCTTCATACTTTATAAACTCCTTATTTTTATCAGGATTATAGGTTTTGTTATCATATTCATGAAATTCATCATGTTATTCATCATTCTTAGACTTATCTTTGTTGGGGTACTCAGATGCAAAGTGACCAATATTACCATAGTTGAATCATTTGAATGGCAACTTACCTTTGTACTTGCTAGATCCAAATTTCAACTTCCTTGAAAACATAGATATTATTTGACCATCATTAATATATAAGCCTTCATCATCCTTAACTTTCTTTTATTTTGAATTTTTCTCATATTTAAAGGTTACTTCTTTCTTGGGAGGTCTGCCTTCATTGGTTCTCATCTCATAGGCAATCAAGATGCCATAACCCCATCCATCTCTAGCTTGTCCAAATCTTACATCTCTTAAACACAAATACCCTAGAGTCAAAATTAGAAGCTATTGATTTAAACACATTTTAAATAATAGTATATTCTTTGACTTCTCCCAAACATCTAATGATATTGACAACTTCATCAACTTTCAATAGGTAGGATGCAATGGCTTCATCTTCATTCATTTTTAGTCTTTTAAACTATCTTATATGAGTTTAAAACTTATCCATATTTACCTTTGTGTCACCTTCATATATGCTCTTCAATTTGTCCCATATCACTTTGGTATAATCACAATGCATTGCCTTCACTAGCTCTACCTCTGATAGGCCATAGAGAATGGCATTCATTGCTTTGGAGTTATTTTTGCTAGCCTTCTTACCTACTGCATCTATTGGTGTAATAGGAGGAGAAGTATAACCATCCATAAATAACTTCCAAATATCATGTCCTTGTGACATAAAATATATATATTCATTCTAACACTCCAAAAGGCATAGTTAGATCCATTGAACAATAAAGCCTTATTGGTAGAGAAACCACTTGAGCTTGCTGATTAACTATCCTTGATTTTAGGATATCCTTTAGGTTTTTATAATTGCTTAAAAGGAACAAGATTTGATACTAAATTTTGGAATAAAAATTATTGTGGGGGGGGGGGGGCGGGGGGGCGGGTGAATCAGTCTTCAAACTTTCATATACAAACTTGCTTAAGCAATCATAGATCAATTAGACAAGCATATACATTTTAGTAAGCATAAGCATCAATTAACAAGAACATGAAACATATGAACATAAAGTATCTATGGGAAAACCTAAAGAGTAATAAAACCTAATAAAACATAGATTGGATAACTTTTCCTATAAGACCATGAATCTGTTTTAGTTGAGCACCAACCCAACAAAGAGAGCACAAACCCCTAAATGTATCAAGCACCAACTTGACTTTAGCAAGAACCAACTTGATAGAAGGCTACAACCCCCTTGATGATTAAGCACCCACTAAATAAACACTTTGAATCTATATACATTTATCTTATTTCCCTCTCATAATTGAATATGGTCTTACTTTTATATATCACACTCAAATCTACCTTTTACACAATCAAATTTGTTCTTTACCTTCTTCTCTCAATTAGCCCTTATATGGCTTGATTAGGTCATATGAACTTGATGCTCACACATAGGAGTTATATAAAATGTTCATCATTGAAAATTTATTTTATTTTTATGGTATAAAATACCTCCTTCTATTCTAAAATATCCTTTCTTCTTCATTTAATCCATACACTCTAAAATAGGCCCAAAAATTCCTTGTGTGTGTGTGTGTGTGTGTGTGTGTGTGTGTGTGTGTGTGTGTGTGTGTGTGTGTGTGTGTGTGTGTGTGTGTGTGTGTGTGTGTGTGTGTATAAGACTTTTCTTGTTCATATCCTTCTTAGTAGGCCAAACACTCTTATATTCATAGGTTAACCATTAAATGGATCTTATAACACTTAATATATAAGGATAAAATTTTATTTTACTCCCTTTAGGTCTACCCTTTCTCAAATAGGCCTTATCTCTCTTTTAGGTCTCATGGAAACCTAATCCCATTAGGTCTATTTTATAACATGTTACACATTGCCTTCATTGGAACACATCCAAACATATAAAATGGTAGGAAAACATCATAAAACACTTAAATATATCCTTTATAATATAATCTAGGATCCATAACACTTTTTAGGTTAAACCACTACTTGGAACACATCAATAACATAGTTCATATTAGGCTTGTGTATACCTAGAAAGTTTGTCAATAATTATTAAAGATAAAACAAAAAATTTACCAAAAAATATGGTAAAAAAACATATAAACTAAATACTTATTACCTAAATTTCATCACCATGTTCATTATACACTTCAACACAAAGCTTAAATCCTCAAACTCACTTTTGCAACATGACCACTTTGAACTACTTGAATGCTTCAAAACCCAGTCATGAACAATTGACCACCAACATCTATACAAGGAAATTTCATGAATATAAATACACTAATATTAACCTAAGAGACATTTATAACATATTAATGTGAATTATACTCTTCAAATCTATGAAAATCACCTCATACTCATTTATGTTAGATGACTACTCAAAACTGTCAAAAACTTCAAAACATAATCATTAAAACAATGACTTAGAACACTTGTAAAATCAATTTCATGAACTTAAAATGGGTTTATGTGAACCCAAAAAATCCTAATATCTATATATTGGATTACATAAAACTTTCAGTCAAACATTAATCCAAAAAAACCAAAGAAAAATGCATAAAGAGCTAAATGATTTAAGCCATCTATTCACATGGGGTTTGCTAACAACAATAAGATACAACTAAAAGAAAGTAAACCATTACCTTCCCAAGTGACTCCATTTCTCAAAATATTATCATAATAATGTTCTCCCCTTGATCAAGAGCTCTTTTCTTTATCAAAAATGGTGGCTAAACTCCTCCAATGCCTCAAGAATTCTTTGTATAACCTAGGCTCAAAGTAGATGAAATATATAATCTAGCCTATCAAATGAAGCTTGATAATGAAATATGATGATCAAAACAAAGTATTATAGGGAAAATTTTGAAATATAAAATTACAAAAATCAATATTTTAAAATGATTTTCATGGTCTCTCTATTTATATATTTTGCAAAATAATCAGAATGAACTTGAGCCATCCATCTCATGATGGAGATGTGTGGCTAAGAATCCATTCAATTTGGAGGTTAAAATCAATAAGTGCCTTCATAATTATTTTTGAATAAGGGGAATTAATTAGGTATGTTATACATTAATGAGGCATGGGAGGCCATGATTTAGATATTTTATGCATTTATGGCCTAGGGATGCCTTTCCAAGAAATGATGTCATTAGGTGATGCAGTTAATAAAAATAAATTTCCAAAAATAAATATTCAACTTATTCTATGGAAAATAAATTTAATCTCTTTATTTATATTAATTAACATTAAACATGTTTAATCAATTTTTTTGCAATTATTTATAAATTGGCCCTCAATTAATCAAAATGATCAAAAATTCATATTATTGGGTCATAATTTGACTCAATAAGAATTGGAAGGCGATGTAAGATGCAATGGAACTATATTCACATTTAGGATGTCACCAAAACAAAATAACAAAGTTACATGATGTGTACTAATGAATTATAAGAAAAGAGTAATCTAGAGCACAAAAAGGTGAAATCATCATTTTGACTCAAAATGAATTGATCAAATTTAGGTATCTCATAAATTGCATTGCCCCATTTAGGAATAATTTGACCTAAATTAGCACTTGTAAATGACAATTTTGGACCATTTATCACATTTTAGTGATTTTGACTTAAAATTTGCATTAAATTCAATTCGAGTAAGATTGAAAATTTCAACATAAATGGTGTTAGGAATTGGATGTCTACATATGGCCCTATTTGAGAAGGTGTAGCGAGACATTCAAGTGAAGCAACATATTTTCAAAGAAAAGATTTTTCAAGAAGAAATTATAAATGACTCATGATGCCCCCTTGAGAGGACATACTTAGATGAAAGAGAAGGATGGACTCTTGAAAAGAGAGGGACAATGAAAGATTAACCCATGGAATAGATCACATCCAAATAGTCTAATGCTTACACATATGGTCACCATCAATGATCAAAATATAATTAGAGGTATAATGGGCCCCAAAGATAGGTTGAATGAGAAGGATTCAATCCAAACATGTAAGGGACACACTTGAAATGTACCCAATTTGAGAGTACAAGCTGTGCACTTATAGCATTTATCAATCTTGAGACAAGTTACACACTAATATATTGCCATCATAGGTATCAGTGTGGAGAGCATGGAATTAGAAGAAAGGAGAATGTGGTCTGTATGAAATTATAATTTCATGATGTAAATTAATTAATCCTAGATCAAATAAGATAAAGCACACCTACACTTCTGATTGGGTATATACTTATTAAGTGGGAGAATGACCAATATGGGGATCCACTAGCCCTGATTATGGGATTACTTGTCATAAAATATCATGCTAGGAAGGGTTTCAAAGCCTTTAGTCTAACACAATCACATAACAACCCTAAAAGAGTCCTATGATTTGATATTTCACTTATGCTAAAAAAAAGAAAGTAAACTATTACAATAACAAGAAAATTAAACTAATCTAGTGTGCATAAAATATTGTGGTACAAAGTGGGGGTTAAAACAAAATAAATAAACAAAAACTAAACTAAACATGCATAGGAGATATATACTCACATCAATGTCTATGGAATCTTAATACATGGAAGAGAAGAATACATATTGCATTATCTATCTACTCTTACATAGGAGAAATAAAGATAGGAATACTTACCTTTGAAGATGAACCTATCAAGCCTCAATCTCTCCCTTGGCCAAGGTGATTTTCAAGAGATTATTTTGGTTTGTAAGGATAACCATGATAAATCAACTCTAAGATACACAACCTACCTAAGTATCCAAAATACTTCTCCATAAGACAATATCAGAGCTCCAAAGAAATTATTGACCCTAAAGTTTTATTTCTCAAGTATAATGGTGAATAAGCAAATGTTAATTCACACTTATTCACTTAATTCAACTCTCTATTTTAAAATGGTGGTAAATAAAATTGCATATATAGTAGTATCTTACCTTTAAAAATTTAGACATGTTAGTTGTACTAGTTCAATTGGGTTGACGTAGCACATTTTCAGGCTAACTCACTAGGTATGTGTTAAGTCAAATGGGAGGCTAAAAAACCAAAAGAACTAAAGTGTCCCCAAAATACACTAGGTTGACCTAGTTTTTTTAATAGGTCAAAAGGGTGATAAGACAAGAAATAAAGGAATAAAACATGATAATGACTGGAATGGTTAGGAAAGAGATAAATAATCTTAGGGTTCAAGGTTTTAGGAGACAAGTTTGTAGATGGCAAGTGGAAAAAGTAACAACAATCATATGAAGAACCAATGGTCTACCCACCCCTTTTCTAATGCACCCCTTAAGGCATGAACTCAGAGAGATTAAGACTTGATAGGTTCCTACAAGATACAAAGTGTTAGTAATCAATAAAATTTTGAAAATATTATGTGTATACATGGTCTCTGTAAAGATGATAATAATAATTGCCCCAGTAGGGCAAATTTTTATCATTGATAAAGAATAAATAATGGTTTGCCCCTATAGGGCTGGTTTTATTTTGACATTATTCAGATGTTGTGCCCCAACACGGGTTATTGGCAAGCAAAATAGCTCAAAGAAATAACCTATTACATAGATTAAAATGAGCAAGAAAAAACATATATGTGATGGTAGAATGGCTTAGAAATCCACAAGAAACCAAGTGATGAGAGAGATAAAAATAAGAATGAAGATGGTTGAGCTGACTCCAAATGTGCTCTATAAATAGATGTTGACTACATAGTTCCATGGACTCATGTTCAAACATGAACTTTAGGCCAATTTAGTTCACCCAAGTTTGGGAGAGAATGGAATGAGGGATGATGAAAACTAACCAAGAATTGATTAGACTCATAATTTATGTGAAGAGATGCACGTCTAATCATAGATTCAAGTGCTAAAATTCTTGATACCTAGATGCCTATTTTCATATTATAAGCCTAAATTATGCATAGTGTTCTTGAGAACTATTCATTAGAGTGGTGTCGATGTTAAGACTTTGAAACCTGAGCACAAAGTTCTTGTTATAGAAAAATAAATTAGGCATAATAAGTATGAATAACTTAGAATGACATAATATTCAAATTGCACTGATCTAGTTCAAATGTGAATACCTATAACTAAGGATAATGGTAAAGTAATGACCAAACTAGAGTTAAAACTATTTACATTTAAACAAAAAAAATCAAAGACACAAAAAAAGATAAACATAAATGAACCTAACTTGAAATTAAGATATGGTCATTCAAGACTTAAGTAGGAACAAAATGTTTAAAAACAAAAATCAAGAAAATCTTAATGACATAGGATCAAGATATAAAGAATCAAGATCCAAGTGGACCATCAAGACATTATTGAACACAAAAGAGAAGTAAAAATAAATATAAAAGCAAGACACCACAAAAATCAAATAAATAAAATGTTTCAAGAACAACTTAATACATAGGATCAAGATATAAATAATCAAGATCAATGTGAATCATCAAGAACACAAAAATAAATACAATTAAACAAAAACCAAGATAGTGTAGTTTAAATACAATTATTTATGCATGTGTGGTAGAGGCATTACTTTCCACCACAACATAACAAAGAACAATGAAATAGAATTTATTCCCTAATTAAAGAAGAACAAAAATAGAAGAAAGGGGGACGAGAAGATAAGGAAGGGGTTGATCGAGATAACTCCAGATGTACAATACAAGTGGACATTACCTACATAGTTCCATGGATGCATGTTCCAATATGAAATTTAGCCTAAATGTAGCTCTCCCAATAAGTGGGATAGAAGAAAAAGATGATGACTAAAATGTATGATTAATGTTGTAGAATAAAAGGGAAGACTTGACAGATGAGATTGGTCTTGCAAAATGGTAAGGTGGTGGGACAAGAGAAAATAATATTGAAAAATGGAAAGTACATAGAACAAGCTGACTTACATAGTGGAAAGTCAATAGGATAAAATGTTTGTAAAATGACAAGAACATGAGGATTAAAATTTACAAAAGTGAAAGACAATGTTTTTGTTCTTTTATGGATCAAATATTTAATGTTTTTGGTATTTTTAAACTATTTCCAATGTTTTTAGTGTATTTGGGTTAAAATATGCACAAGGTGGGACTATCTAGTCAAGGAGATGCTTGTTTGAGATTAGAAGTTCTAATAAAATAGCTAAGTTAGTTATAATAGACTGCATAGATATAGATAATAGACTAAGGAACTAATTGATAGTTCCAATAATAGCTAAGTCTAGCTACAATGGCACATGCTCACAAATTGATGAGAGTGAGGGTCCTAAAAAGGAAACAATGCCTACAAATAGCAGAAAATGTAATATAGAATAGTGTGTAGTAAAAAATCAATCTAAAAAACCATGCGATAGGTAGATCTTGAGTTGAGAAGATGTTATAAAAGACTATCCTAGTTAAATTGATTTATAAAACTGGTGTTGAATACATTCATAAGACATAATCAAAATCATAATTAGTTAAGGGATGAAAGCGTTTAAGCTTATAACATGCTCAAGACATAACAAAGAATATGGTTCTCTAAGAGAATGCTCTAAAGAATAGGGTCCAACATATGAATGGTCCAAGGTGGGATAAAGAAAAAGGTTCTCTTTCTATAATGATCCAAAGAATATGCTTCTCAGAGAGAATAGTCTAGGATATGATAAAATGTAACTAGAATGCAAATAGTTCAAAACCTTCACTATCTAGAGTCATGAAGAGTGGTCTAGGGTAGTATAAAATGTGTTTAGGGTAGGATAAAATGGTAAGATAAAATTACTTCAACATAATTTACCACCAAGTCAAGGGTCTTGTAGACAATGGTTTAAAATTATTCATACGTAGAACCCCTTAAGGTGTACAATATTCATGGGATCTAGAAGTTCTTCACCATTTAGTTTAGCTAGACAATATGCCCCTGATCCATAGTTCACCGTGATGACATATGGTCCCAACCAATTAGCCTAAAACTTACCTTTTTATTACATTCAATATTTGTGTTCTTTTAGTTCTCTTTTAAAACCAAATCACCAATCTCAAACTCTTGATGAAGAATGAAATTTTTGTAGCTTCTCTATAATTTGTTCTAATAAGCTTGAAATTTTTTTAGGGTATCCAAACACTTACCATTAAAAATTTCTAGTTCTTGCAGCCTTGAGACTCTATAGTCCTCATCATCTTCAATATGTTCTAGTGAGACTCATAAGGATGGCAGGTTGATCTTGACCAAGATAATAACTTCAGTGATATAGATAAGGGAGTATGGAGTGGCTCCTATTAGGGTTTGATAACTAGTTCTATAAACCTAGAGGGTAAGAAATATTTTCAAGTGCCAATTACAGATAGTGCCATTAACAATCTTCTTTAAAATGGATATAATGGTTTTATTTGATGCCTCATCTTTTCCATTGCCTTGAGAGTTATATGGATTTAATTTTTTGTGCTTGATCTTGAATTTTTCATAATGAGCTTTTACATCTTAGTTTATAAAGGATCCACCATTATCGAATATAATACAGGTGGGGATGCCATATCGATAGACGATATGGTAATGGATGAATTTGTAAATTTACTTCATGGTAATGTAAGTGAGAGGAATAGCCTCAATCTACTTAGTGAAGTAATCAGTTACAGTCAAAATATGTTTATGGCCATCTAAAGATGTTGAGTTAATTTTATCAATTAAATCAAAGCCCCATGGTGTTATGATTGGCTATAGTGGTAAATAAGGTGCATGTATCACATTTCCTTGTTACTGATAAGGGACACACTTCTTCACATAATTACAAGCATTGATCTCCATTTTGGGCCAATAGTATCTTGTTCCGAGGAGATTCTTTGCTAAGAATACACTATTAGTGTGGGGCCCACACATTCCTTCATGAACCTCCTTCAAATCTAGTTTGGATTCTTCTAAAGATAGACAATAAAGAATCATTACATCATACTATTTATAATAAAGCATATCTCCTCAAAGGTTATAATTTGTTCAGCAGTGATGGACAAGTTTTTATTGGTTATTAGAAAGGTTGGTTGGTAAAACATAATCATGGAAGTAGTTATAAATGTTTTAGAACCAAGGTAATTCAGGTGGGGGACTAAGACTAGCAATAGCGCATACCCTCTCTAAATTTGGTAAGACATGTGCAAGATGGAGAATATTTTCAATTAGAAACTGATATTGTTTATCATTTTCATCCATATATAACATGGAACCAATCATCATCATTATATTGGTAGATCTGTTATTTTCTCTTGAAACTTATTTAAACTACAAAGATTTAAAATGATGTTTGAGAATATCAACAATTTGTTTATAAGGAACAAGATTTTCATCTCTAGTTTGATACTAATCAATGGTCTGATTGATGATTAATTAGGAATCACCATATACTTTCAATCTCTAAATATCCCACTATATGGTAAGGTGAAGCCCTGTAATCAATGCCTCATACTCAGCCATATTGTTTGTACAATGAAATTGTATATGGAATGTTTTAGAAATCAAATCCCCCTATGGTGTAATCAACAATATGCTAGCTCTAGACACATAAGATGTAAATGAGCCATCAAATTATAGATTCCATTGTTTAGGTTCTTGTGATTCTTATTTTATTGATATAATAGAATCATCTAGGAAGTCAAATTTGAGAGGTTGAGTATCTTTAATAGGAGCTTCTACAAGCTGTTCAACAATTACTTGTCATTTGATTGCCTTTTGATTATGGTACTCAATTTTTAATTCACTTATGAGCTTAACCCATTTGTCCATATGTCCTTAAAGATATTACTTAGATAAGAGTAACTTGAGAGGGTCCACCTTGGTGATGACAATAATTTTGTTGTTTAGTATATATTGTCATAATTTTTAGGTAGCAAACACCATAGCTAAACATGCCTTCTTAATAGGAATATAATTATGTTCATAAGCCACTAAAGTGTGACTTAGATAATATACTTCATGTTCTATACTTTGATCATCATGTTGGGCCAAAAGTGCCCCTAATACATGCTCCATTACTAATATGTACATAAGAAGTGGATTTCCCTATGTTGGTAGTCTTAAGACTAGTGGATTGGCCAAATATGTCTTAAGCTTTACAAATGCTATCTAAAATTCTTCATCCCATTAAAATTTCACCCCTTTCTTCAAGAAATGTGTAAATGGGTGGCACTTATTTTCCAATTGAGAAATGAATCTATGTATAGATTAGACCTTTCCTTATAGGATTCATAGTTGTTTAAGATTGTTTAGTGGAGGCATTTCCACAATAGCCTTGACCTTGGCAAGGTCTACTTCAATCCCTTGTTTTGATACAATGAAACCTATAAATTTCCCTGATTTGACTCCAAAGACACATTTCTTAAGATATAGGTGGACTTTATATTCATGAAGCCTCTCAAAGATTCTTTATAGAACATCAGGATGTCCAATTCTTGTTCTTGATTTTGGTAGTATATCATCAACATAGTCTTCAACAATATCATGTATCATGTCATAAATATGATAGTCATGGCATGCTGATATGTGGCTCTATCATTCTTCAAGCCAAATGGCATGACTTGGTAATAGAATGTTCCCCATAAAGTGGTGAATGCATTATTATGTTGATATTCTTGGGATATCTTGATTTTATTGTATCCATAAAATCCATCCATTAAATACAACATCTTGTACCTAGCAGTTGAGTCAACAATCATGTCGATGTTGGGTAGAGGAAAATCCTCTTTGGGGCATGCTTTGTTGATATCTCAAAAATTAGAACAAATTTGTAAACCCAAGGTCTTTTTATTTACTAGGATTGTGTTTGAGATCCATTTAGAATAATCTAGTAGCCTAATAAACCCTGCTCTTAACAACTTTTCTATTTATACTTTAACGAATAGGAGGATGCATGGATGCATCTTCTTCAATGTTTGCTTGACTATTTTAGCATTGAGATGGATAACAAAGTGATGCACAACCAAGTTAGGGTCTAAGCCTAGCATGCCAAAGTATACCCATGAAAATATGTCAATATAATCCCTTAGGAGGGATATAATTTGTTCACATTCTGCTTTAGTTAGGGAAGACCCAAGATAAATAATTTTGGGATCCTCATAGATTCCCAGGTTCACTTTTGTCATGATTTCCATAAGGAGTGTAGATCCATATTTTATAATTATAGGTAAGGTATGATCATGATCATCTTATTCTACCACATCTTCTTGTTGTTCCTCCCAAAGTTATAGATAGTATGACAAATTAGAATCCACATCTTAGGTAAAGGCCAAGTAGCAAACACCTCTAGAAACTCAAGAGTAAGACACTCAAACATTTGTTGTTGTTATGAAGAGATTCTTATACTAGCTATAAAACTTGGGCTAGATGGACCTTCTACGTCCGGAGGGGATGAACAAACTTTCTCATTTAAGAGCACCTAAAATAGGTTTTCACTTGAAGGCTTATCTTTTTCTTTACTTTTTCCTTGATCGACAAACACCTCAAAGAGGTTTTCACTTGAAGATATCAATATTTATTCTTTATTATGACCAAGAAATTTGTTCTACTCTCTAAATTAGGTAGAAGGATCCAATGAAAAATAAAATCCTTGTTCATGATCACTAATGGGAAATCTATCTCTTAGGCCCATATATTCTGAAAGTGATTCTTCATTCTAAAACTCATCGAGGCTTATGACTGCATTTTACTTGTCCCAATAAATGATTTTGCGATGGAAAAAATATAAGGAATAATGAGGGTTTACTTTAGGATGGGAAGATCCAATAGTAAAAATATGATGTTCTACTTCAACAAGGGAAACACCAATAGAACAAGTTCTTGCTTCAGGATGGGAAGCTCCAATGGTTAAGGTTAAAATGGCATTCGAATAAAATAGGTCCATGTCAATAAGCTCAACAAAAAGGATATAATGGGATGTTATGTCACTTCTAGGAGTCTCATCACTAGTCACTTTGGAAGAGTCGCTATCAAAATTCATGAGCTCATCCCCAGGTAGTATATATTTGAGAGCATGATTCCAATTAACTACTCTATATGAAATGGGTTCTAAAATTCCTTATGCTCATGGGCCAAGGCCTTTTCCTATATAATCAAGATGATCCATGATTTGATTAGGGATTGGATGCTTTGGATTCTATAATTAATTAGCAAGGCCTTTAAAATATAACCAATTTCCCTTAGTAAAAGCCTCGTGATCTTTATTTGGTGTAATAGTAGGTACAAAAGCCACCAGTGGTTTTCATTGTTTCTTCTTTGGTTTCCAAATTTGGTTGGGTCTATTAGGAGTCTGTGAAGGTTTAGGCTTACGATATGTTTTAGGGGATTTAGTAAAATTTGAAATATGGAAGGCATCCTTTATATGGTATGTGGAAATGCCCACATCTTTAAGAACAACCTACTTCACAAGAGTTATGGGAAATGGATCAACCAAAGTGGAAGTTAGATCACGAGGTTCAATATAATCGTATGGAGATGGATGTGAAACTATGGCTTTGTTCTTTTTTGTAACAAATTCAGATTTGAGGAAATAGTTATAATTATAGAATTCAACCTCAAGGTGTTTACAGTATTGATATGGTTATTTATTAGTAGGAATAGTAAACTCAATCCCATCATGGGGAAACTTAAGGCACTAGTGTAGGTTGGAAGGAATGGCTTGTACTTCATAGATCTAAGGATGACCAAGAAGTATGTTATAAAGAATTTTAGTATTCAAAATATGGAATAATGCATGGTGAGAAATAGACACAACCATGATTGGTAACCATATTATGATTGAAGATTCCCTTTCAACATTATTGTAATCCTTGATTGTAATTATTTTTAGCTAAATGTCTTTTCAGCATAGCCCAATCATCATACCAACTTAAGGGATATGATGTTCATGCCTAAACCATTATCTATAAGAACCTAATTGATCTTATGATCTTCAATAATTATCACAATGTATAGTGGATTATTATGATTTGGGCCAAGATTGGACATGTCTTTTTGGTCAAACATGATTTGCCAAAACAAAGACAAATGTCTAAATAGGTTCTAGAATTGATCAACTTTTATATCATTAGGCATAGTGGACTCTTTCAAAAGGTTGTTCAAATAATTCTATATATATTAAATGTTTGTAAGAGTTCCAATATGGAAATCTATGTAGGGATTTTGTTTAATTGGTCTACTAAACTATAAGGCTTTTAGATTATCGATTGAGTTAGTTTAGCTTTTTTTGTCACAATATTTATATTTGGAACCGTTGGCACAATGTTCTCCATAGGTTTCATGGAAGAAGTGGGTGAAGGGCCTTGGATGGTGACTCACGAGTGTCTAGTTATGAATACACAACCTAGAGGTGGCAAGGAGCCATGATAATTAGAAGAGGAAGTCAAAGGGATTTGGATGATGACTCACAGGAATCTAGGTGTATTTTTATAGTTATGATTCGATAAGGAGCCTTTATAATTAGAAAAGGGGTATTATTGTTCAAAACTAGTAACCTGTACAAATGGAGTCATAGCTACACTATGTGAACTCGATGTAGTATTACTAGGGGGAGAGGGTTTTGAACCTATAATAATGGGTCCCATGCTATGAGGAACATGAGATTGTCTATGTGGTTTCATAGTAATAGTTGTAATGTGGGAAACAAAAATGTGCCCCATAATATTATTATAGTTATATGACATGCTGTTATAAGCCACATTATTGGTATGGGAATTAGGATCTTGATTATTCCCATTACAATTTTGACCCTAATGTTGGTTCTAATTATGCCTCTATCCTTGATTCTAACCTTGGTTTTGATTATTTCTTAGTGGCAATGGATTATGTTGAGGAAATGGGTCTTTATAGATCCCCATATCTTCATTTGTGTCTTGATTATGGGCTAACTTAATCTCTAATTCACCACTTTCAATGATGTGTCATAATTAGACATAATGGTATACACTGTGACCAGCTACACAATGGAAGTTGCACCACTCATTCTCTTTGTACCAATCTATTTTTAGTTGATTATGAGGAAATGGCCATGGTACTGGCCATACAATCAAAAAATTTACTATGAGCTTTTGAAGCACTATTTCAACTAACTCCCCTAACTTGCTAAAGATTCTGAAATTGTTATGAAATATTCTATGTTGAGGTTATCTCTACAAATTAGGTTGTGGATTGGGGGGTATTTATACATTCAGGGGAGGTAAATCCTAAACCATTTGTATATATGTTATTTTAGTCACCCCATTTCCAACCATGTTCTTGTTCTTTTTCTTGTTAAAGCCCTTAGGCTTCTCTTTCACAACATTTTTTTTAGATGATTGGGCCTAATTTGAAGTTTGGCCTTACACAAAAATATTGACAAGACCTTTAGCAATAAGAACCTTCTCTATATTCACCCCTTTATTGATAATTTCCTTGAATGTGTTAGCATAAGCTAGACATAAATTGTGTGTGACCTCATGATGTAAGTTTTGTGAAAATATATTTGATAACTATTTTTTTGGCAAGTTATGCTAAAAGTGGCCCATCAATGCTTTCCATCTCTGTAGATATGTGGCAAAACTTTCACCATCACATTGTTTAGCTTTACACAAGTCAATAATAGTCTATTCATGTTTTATGTTGTAAGAGAAATGGTTAACAAAATATTTTGACAAGTCATTCCAATCTACAATTGATCCTTTGGGTAACTTAAGTAGCCAATTGAGAGTTTATCTTGCTAAACTTTGTGGAAATAGTCATAGTAAGTACTTGCTATTATAAGCAACCTCTTGGCATAAAATGATAAATGCCTATATGTGCTCATGTGGGTCTCCCTTTCCTTTATATTTATCAAATTTTGGTGCCTCAAAATGAGGTAGAAAGGGGGTTTGGAGAAAGGTCAAATAAAATGGATATGAACATATCTCATCAAATTTATACTTCTTGACTTTGTTATTTATCTCCAATCATTGCACAATCTCCTTCATGGAGTTCCACTTGTACATGTTTGGTGTATTCATGGATTGGTTATGATTTTATTGGGGTGGTATGTGCTCCTAATTTTTCTATTGGGGTGGCATGTGCCCCTAATTTTGTTGTTGGGGTGGAATGTACCCCTATTATTATTTTTGGGGTGGAATTTTCCCCTATTATTGGATGGATTTGTGAGGAATGTATACCCTACATTCCATTACTTGGTTTTCATTTTTTCCTAGATTTAATTAGATAGGTTATTGTTTCTTGGATTGTAAAACATGTTAAGGTGTGGAGTCTAAAAGCTTTACCAAGGAGCACATTACCAAAATTGCAGGTTTACACAGTCACCGGCGTCGGTCAGGAGCAATTGAAGAGACGTCGGCGTGGGCAGAGGATCGGCCGACGACGGTCACAGGCAAGCAGACAGGAACCGGCGTCAGTTACCTATGTGTCCAGAATGCTATTTTTGAGGATAGAACCGAGTGTTTGCATGATGAGTTTAAGTCTGAGTCTTAAGTTCGCATTTCTATTATTAGTAAGATTGTTTTTAGAGCCCTTGTTCAAGAGGCTTAACTGTTGGTTGTAATTGCATGCTCAAGTTTCCTAATTCTATATGTAGGAAAGATCTTCTTAGCTTATTGTAGGAGAGTAGAACATTGTGAATGTTTGAAGAATAGTACAGAGTTGTATCAATCCAAGTTGTTGGAGTTGATTGTACTTGAGAGAGAGAGCTCTTAAGGAATAGAGATCTAGAGAGAGATCTTGTGCATCTGAGAGAGGTGTGGAAGAAATAAGTTTCTTCAATTGTATTCCTTTTGTAAAGAGTTTAATACAAGTTTTCAGGGTGGTTTCTTGTATCTCTTGTTCTTTGCTATTTATCATTCTAGTTACTTATCTATCTAATTTAATTCCACTTTTATTGCTTTCACAAGTGTAATCATTGTTGGTTGATCCCCAACAAGTGGTATCAGAGCTCAGGTTCACTAACAGGTGGTTCAGATCTGTGTAGTGTGTATTGATTATAGGTTGCTCACAGGGGTTCCTGCAGGGATTTCTATTTGAGTGGGAGAAGCAATGGCAGAAGAAAGTAAATTGAGAATGGAGAAGTTTAATGGCAAGAACTATCAACATTGGAGAATGCAGATAGAGGACTATCTGTATCAGAAAGATCTTTACTTACCATTAGGTGGGATTGCAAAGAATCCCAAGGACATGGATGATGAAGAATGGGAAGTTCTTGATAGAAAGGCTCTGGGGTCTATAAGACTGAGTCTGGCATCCACTGTGATATCTAATTTATCATAGGTAAAAACAATGGTAGAGTTGATGACTACTTTAGCAAATTTGTATGAAAAACCCTCAGCTTCTAATAAGGTATATCTTATGAAGCAGTTATTTAATTTGCATATGCAAGAAGGTGGATCTGTATCTAATCACCTGAATGATTTTCATGGAATTGTTAATCAATTAAGTTCAGTCAATATTGTGTTTGATGATGAAATAAAAGCTCTTTTAATATTATGTTCTTTGCTTGAAAGCTGGCATGGCTTGGTAATGGCAGTTTCTAATACTACATCTGCTTCAAATATTTTAAAAGTAGAGGATGTTGTTAGTGTTATCTTGAATGAAGAAATTTGCAGGAAAAGCATAGAGGAAACATCAGGGAATGCTTTAAATCTTGAGAGCAGAGGAAGGCAAAAAGAGAAGAGCAAGAGGAGATCAAGATCTAAGTCTAAGGTGAGAGGTAGATCCAAATCAAGAAATGGCAGGAGGCCACAATGCTAGAATTGTGGAAAGATGGGGCACATAAGCAGAGATTGCTGGTCAAAGCCTAAGGAGGACAATCAGCATGAAGGAAAAGAAGAAGCAAAGGTTTCAGGTATTACATAAGATGCTTTAATATTCTCTTTGCATAATAATATAGAATCTTGGGTATTAGATTCTGGTGCATCTTTTCATGCTACCCCTAACAGAGAATATTTCAGTGACTCTATCCATGGAGATTTTGGAATAGTGTATCTAGGGGATGATGAGCCTTGTAAGATTATTGGCAAAGGTAAAGTGCAGCTGAAGATGCAGAACAGCAACACATGGGTGTTGAGAGAAGTGATGCATGTTCCTAGCTTGAAGAGAAATTTGATTTCTGCAAGAAAGTTAGGGGATGAGGGTTGTACAGTAACTCTCACAGCAAAATCTTGGAAGGTGACCAAGGGTGCACTTGTTATGGCCAGAGGTAAGAGAGTAGGTGCTCTCTATTTATGTAATTGTGTTATTAATATTTCTCCTTCTGTATTATCTACTTCAGATATGGATGCTAAACTGTGGCACTCAAGGCTTGGCCACATGAGTGAGAAGGGGATGTTAATTCTTAAGTCTAAAGGTAAGCTTTTAGATTTGAAAAACATAGATCTAGAATTTTGTGAGCATTGTGTATTTGGAAAACAGAAAAGGGTTAGTTTTCTCAACACTGGGTCTACTAAGAAGAGGCATAAGTTGCAGCTTGTTCACACAGACGTGTGGGGACCGACTCAGGTAGCTTCTATTAGAGGATCACAGTACTATGTTACGTTCATAGATGATGCTACAAGAAAGGTATGGATCTATTGTATTAAGAAGAAATCTGATGTATTTGAGACTTTTAAGATTTAGAAAGCTATGGTTGAGAATGAAATAGGCAGAAGATTGAAGTGCTTTAGATCTGACAATGGTGGTGAGTTCTGCAGCCTTAAGTTCAACTGGTATTGTTATACGCATGGAATCCGTAGGCAAAGGACGGTTCCAAGGACACCTCAGTAGAATGGTATTGCTGAAAGGATGAATAGAACAATCATGGAGCGTGCAAGATGTATGAGATTGCATGCTAGGTTGCCCTTAGAGTTTTGGGCAGAAGCTGTTTGTTGTTTCCAAAATCAGCTTTGGTTATTTTTGGAACTCCCCTACGGAACTTGTCCATTTCTTCTTTTCATCCCCCTCAGTTCGTTCTTTGAAATAGATTTTGAATTCGCTCTCATCTTGGCCTCAGAACGAGAAGTGGTTACCATCTCGTCCCAGCCAATTTTTCTTCTCCTAAACTCCTTCTGGAGTTAGTCTCTTCTCCCATTTCCCCTGTGCAAGGGTGGCAAATTTTGCTGCCTCTACGTTTTTCCTTCATTTTTTATGCAAGGGCGGCTAAATTTGCTGCCCCTGTGCTTTTTCCCCGCAAGGGCAGCAAAATTTTCTGCCCCTGCACTTTTTCCTGCAAGGGCAGAAAATTTTGCCGCCCTTACCCATGTTCTTCATCCCCTTTTCACCACCCTTGCAGTGGGCGGTAAATTTGCCGCCAACTGCCGTTACTACCGTCGTCGGCCGATTTTTGCTGTGGTCAGTAGTTTTGCTGACATCGGCTGTTTTATTCTACCGACATCGATAGGATTGCCGACATTGGCGATGTTGTCTGTCGTCATTGGCAGTGTTCGCCATCCTTTCTCCCGCTCATGCAGTGGTGGAAATTTTTGCCGCCCTTGCATCTTGAACTCACATTTCCCCAGCTCTGGAGAAATCTTCATTCTTTTCATTTTCTGTGCTCGCTCCCCTTTTTCTTCCTCTTTTTGACCTGCTCGCATCTCATCCCTTTCAAATGCATCTCCTTGATCGTGACCAGCGAATGTGCAGTTCTCCCAAATCACTACTTTCTTCCTCTGATTGCACAATCATAGTTTCTACTGCAGTTTCTGTGAAGGGTCCCTCTTCATCGACATCTTTTCAGCAGAAGTTCTTCCAGGTCACTGAAGTTTCCCTAAAGCAGTCCAAGACCAAGGAGAAGACTAAAAATAAAGATTGATAGTTTGGAGAAAGATCTCAGTAAATGGAAGGAAATGAAAAATCCCAAGAGGAACACTCTGATGTCTATTGGTGCCATCTCCAGTAAGGACTCTTATGTTGAGATCAAGAAGTCACTGATCTTCGGAATCCTGAAGAAATGATCTAGAATTTCAAAGAGGTTAACTGGCCACTCTAAAGCCATCATAACATTGAAAGGCACACTGATCAGAGCGAGATTCATCTCCAAGAACACAGTTGTGCCAGACAACATAGGAATTTAGGGATCGATCGCCATGTACGATGCTCATCTGAAGAAGTCTGGCAGCAAGAATTGACACTCTCTCCCCCCCTTCTCTCTTCTTCTATCCTTATGCATTTTTGTTTTGTGCAAAATGCATGCAATTTTGTAATATGTAATTACTTGTAAACTTTTTGAGAAAATATCTAAAATTCAAAGATGAGTCATCTTTGACCAAGATATTTTATATTTTATTATTTTCTATTTTTGAGGGTTTTCTCCCTATTTATAGTGGAGACCTCATTTGTTTATGGATCTTGGAAAATTCAATAGCAAACACTCTGCTGAAATTGAAGCAACTTTTGAGACTTTGTGCTCAAACTTGTAAACCATATTCTGTTGAATGAATGAGAAGCAGGTTATTTCAGACTTTGTGTTGAGATTGTCTGTGTTATTTAAGAAATTGTTCTTATGTCTTTTTCCTGGTAACATCTTGTTTATCTGATTTAATAAGCAAGTGGGTGTGTTATTATTATCTGAGGGCACTTCTTAAGGGTAGAAAATAGACTTTGTGCTACTTTTACCTTTGAGATTCTTTTATCTTTTGTAGTTTTAGGTGAAGACTTTGTGCTTCACTTTACTCTATGGTTGTACTTGTTTCGGATCTGTAGAGAAGCTACGGAAGACTTTGTGCTTGCGTGAGCATTCTTTGGACTTTGTTACTTTAGGTGATCTCTTGCTCTTCGTTTGACACCATTCTTGAAAGAAGAGGAGTGTTGTTAGCTTTAGACCAAGGATTTTCCTCTTTTGTTCTTCATACATTACTTTTGAAAAAAGAGAAGTAGATGCTGTTATACCACCCCCATGTGTTATTTTCTGTTTAATTATATATCTGGCACACAAGTATTAATAGGGAACCTCCCCTTGATGAGAGGAGAGATTTACCTCGTCTAGATCTGGTAAATCCACACTCCTCGTGCTGTAAATCTCCCTTATGCTATGGCTGATATCCCCATTTTGTCATCAGTTAGTTGATGACAAAATATTCACCCAACAGTTTTTGGCGACTCCGCTGGGGAACGAATGTGCAGTCTGAAACCTCAAGTTTCAGATTGAAGCAGTCCCTACCCTTATCCATTACATAGTCTGGCAACTCCGTTTCATGTCTTACCCATTATCATTATAGCCTTACCAGCTACCTCCATTATATTATCTGGTCTGCAAAACCAGAGTTGCTGGGAAGAACGCGCATTTTGAAGCCTCAAGCTTCAACTTGAAGTAGTTTTGGTCTCATTTTTGTTTTAAAAATCTGGCAACCCCACGTTACACCAGAAGTCAGAGATCTAAAGGTGTTGTAGACCCTATGTTTGAATTAGCACAACAGAGTAATTTTGATCTGTTTCCTCCATCAGCTTCTCTTTGACGGTCTAGGAGTTTTCCTTCTAGCCTTGTCAGGTTTCCCGCTATTAATCACCGCCTACCTGTAAACACTCTGCCAAGGTTTGTTATCCCAACTTTTAATCCTCTTATCATAATGGCTCAAGGCCCATGGGGTAACTCCTTCGGCCCTCTTAACTTGACCCCGCCTCTGCATGAACTACCTCATATTTCTAGAAAAAAAATTCTTAAGTTTTTCGGTGATGGAAAGGTTCATCCCGACGAGCATATTGCTGCTTTCTCCATAGCATGTGGCATAATTGGGGTCAAATTTGAAGATGTGGCAGTAAGACTCTTTGTGGAAACTTTGCAAGGTGCTGCTGCGGATTAGTTTTATCACCTACAAGCTGGGTCAATAACAAGATGGGATACGCTCAAGTCCAAATTCGAAGCTAGGTTTAAACCCGCTGAAGATGCACATGCTTTGTTAACTCAGCTAACATAGATAAAAAAAGAATCCCAGGAACCCATGAGGGATTTCATAGCCAACTTCAACAAATTGAGGAATCAAATTCTAACTGTGGCTCAGCCCACGCCGAAAAATCTCAAGTGTTTCTTCATCAACTCGCAGCTTCCTGAAGTAAGTTTCCTGTTAAGGCGAGCTGGCCCTATGGATCTAGCATTGGCTCAAATTTGGCTACTGAGATCGAGGATGATCTTATCCTAGCAGGTAAGATCAGAAAAGACCCAAGCAAAAATAAATTCCCTTCATCTGCTGAAAGCTCTTTTACAGCCACTACAGATCCTATGGTACAAAAGTTAGCAAATGAAATGCTAGCTCTTAGAAGACAGATGGCCCAAGTTATGTCTACTTCTCCTAATCAGGATATGCCAAGGAGGGCATTTCAGAATCAAGCATACCAAGGCAATGCTACTAGGAATCAAGGGCAGCCAAATCGTCTTCCCCCCCATAGAGGAACATCGCCCTTGAAGCCCCTCCAAACAACACAGCGGTTGGATATCTGGAAACAGAACACGCTTCCCCTTTCCAACCTGAGTTGGACCAACAATATGATGCTAATCTCTTTGGAGAGCAAGAAGAAGAATTAGCTAATGACTCAGTCATTAGCTACCTGAATTATCAAGAGGAACCCAGAAGTGAGGGGAATGCAATTGAAGGATCATATGCCGTATTCACCCAGTCCCAGAAACAGTCAGCCCGACAAGCTGATAAAGAGAAGATAGAGGAGCAACCTCGGCCAACAGTTTCAATTGCCAAGCAGGGAACCACTCTGCCCTTCCAACCAAAGGACCCGTTGACTATTGAAAAGGTACATACCCCAAGCACCTCTGCCCCCTTTACTTCGACTTCGCAAACCAACCCTTCCCATCCCAAAAACCAAAAGAGTGAACTCCCATCCTCTGTGCCTAGTCTAATACTGACATTTGATATAATTGAGCATGTCAAAAAGACTAAAATTCAACTGTCTAAATTTGAATTTCTACAAGCCCATCCTGAACAGTTGGACAAATTGGTGAAATGTGTGAAAGGTACAGCCGTCCCTACAGGACAAGAAATTTTGAGGGTAACTCATGATCCCCCAAAAGATATATCCACCCAGAACAATCTTGTCATGACTCCTCCAGTTGCCCCTGAGAAAATAGAGAAAATAGAACCTTTCTATGTTTCTCTACTAATAAACAGTCGCAAGTTGAGTAACTACATCATCGATTCTGGTGCATCTGACAATGTTATGCCTGCTAGAGTGGTAGAATCTCTTGGTCTCACATTGACTAAAACTTTTGGGAGATGTTTCTCCATGGAGAACAAACAAGTACCACTATTGGGGCAAATCAAAGATGCCCAATTTGCATTTGTAGCGTTCCCTGACAAGAGGATTAAGATGATAGTTCTGGTTGCTGACGTCCCAGCGTCATATGGCATTCTGCTTGGGCAGAACTTTTGCAAGGATGTCGGAGGAGAATTGAGCATGGACTTATCCTAGGCAAAGATTCCTGTGAAAGGCGTGATGCAAAGGTTGCTACCTGAGAAAGAGGCAAAGTATGTGGTCACCCAAACATCATCTCCTACGGCTTAGATTCTGTTTGAGTCCTCTGGCAGGGGTAATTATCTTCTGACCATAGAAGACATTCATGAAGAACCTATTAAAGCCCTTGAGAATGCCAACCAGAAAATTGGTTCAACTGAAATAATGGCAAGTGGACCTGATAGTGCCAATCAGTGGCGGGTGTCCAAAGAGGACAATCAAATCAGGTGCTGGATAGAACCAGAAGAGCAACCAATTATGGTAGACAACCATACTACTATGCATCATGATCAGGGAAAAGAACTCTGCACCAAGAAAACAAAGATTCATGGTTTTTGGGTCAAAAGACAAATCTTGTTATGGGGCAAAAGGAGAAAACTAAAGGGATGGCACAAGAAGTTAGTTTTCTGGTGGAGGTTTCCATTTACACATCGTCAATTCTGGGGAGAAAATGGCCTCTTGCTGGTATATCAAGATAGAACGTCATTGCCACTACCTCTAAAGGGGCAGCATTTGAGGTGCTTCATTTCTTGAAGTACCAAATAATTCACCTGTATATTTGTATAGTCTTTAGCTTTATTTTATTCGTTTCTTTTTCATTTTTTGGAGCCTTTCTTTTTGAGTAGCTTGACCCCGTGGCCCAATGGCACGCTTCTAAGGCACTGGAGATTATGGATTCTACTCCCTTCAATTAATTTTTGCAATGGAAGGCAGTTCTCCAACAAGAGCCAGCTGTTGTTCCCAAAATCAACTTTAGTTATTTTTGGAACTCCCCTACAAAACTTGTCCATTTCTTCTTTTCGTCCCCCTCAGTTCGTTCTTCAAAATAGATTTCAAATTCGCTCTCATCTTGGCCTCAGAATGAGAAGTGGTTACCATCTCATCCCAACCAATTTTCCCTCTCTTGAACTCCTTCTGGAGTTAGTCTCTTCTCCCATTTCCCCTGTGTAAGGGCGACAAATTTCACTGCCTCTACATTTTTCCTTCATTTTTTATGCAAGGGCAGCTAAATTTGCTGCCCCTGCGCTTTTTCCCAGCAAGGGCGGCAAAATTTTCTGCCCCTGCAATTTTTCCTGCAAGGGCGACAAATTTTTCCGCCCTTGCCCGTGTTCTTCATCCCCTTTTCGTCGCCCTTGTAGTGGGCGGTAAATTTGCCGCCAACTGCCATTACTGCCATCGTCGGCCGATTTCTGCCATGGTCAGCGGTTTTGCTGATGTTGGCTATTTTATTCTATCGACGTTGGCAGGATTGCTGATGTCGGTGATGTTGTCTACCTTCATCGGCAGTGTTTGCCATCCTTTCTCTCGCTCGTGCAGTGGCAGCAATTTTTGCCGCCCTTGCATCTTAAACTCACATTTCCCCAACTCTGGAGAAATCTTCATTCTTTTCATTTTCTGTACCCGCTCCCCTTTTTCTTCCTCTTTTCGACCTGCTCGCGTCTCATCCCTTTCAAATGCATCTCTCTGATCATGACCAGCGAACGTGCAGTTCTCCCATATCACTACTTTCTTCCTCTGATTGCACAATCATAGTTCCTGCTGCAGTTTCTGTGAAGGGTCCCTCTTCATCGACATCTTTTCAGCAGAAGTTCTTCCAGGTCACTGAAGTTTCCCTAAAGCAGTCCAAGACCAAGGACAAGACTGAAAATAAAGATTGATAGTTTGTAGAAAGATCTCAGTAAATGGAAGGAAATGAAAAATCCCAAGAGGAACACTCTGATGTCTGTTGGTGCCATCTCCAGTAAGGACTCTTATGTTGAGATCAAGAAGTCACTAATCTTTAGAATCTTGAAGAAATGATCTATAATTTCAAAGAGGTTAACTGGCCACTCTAAAGCCATCATAGCATTGAAAGGTGCACTGATCAGAGTGAGAGTCATTTCCAAGAACGCAGTTGTGCCAGACAACATAGGAATTCAGGCATCGATCGCCATGTACGATGCTCATCTGAAGAATTTTGGCAGCAAGAATTGACACTCTCTCTCCCCCTTCTCTCTTCTTCTATCCTTATGCATTTTTGTTTTATGCAGAATGCATGCAATTTTGTAATATGTAATTACTTGTAAACTTTTCAAAAAAATATCTAAAAGTCAAAGATGAGTCATCTTTGACCAAGATATTTTATATTTTATTATTTTTTGTTTTTGAGGGTTTTCTCCCTATTTATAGTGGAGACCTCATTTGTTTATGGATCTTGGAAAATTCAATAGCAAACACTCTGCTGAAATTGAAGCAACTTTTGAGACTTTGTGCTCAAACTTGTAAATCATATTCTGTTGAATGAATGAGAAGTAGGTTATTTCAGACTTTATGTTGAGATCGTCTGTGTTATTTAGGAAATTGTTCTTATTTCTTTTTCCTGGTAACATCTTGTTTATCTGATTTAATAAGCAAGTGGGTGTGTTATTATTATCTGAGGGCACTTCTTGAGGGTAGAAAATAGACTTTGTGCTACTTTTACCTTTGAGATTCTTTTATCTTTTGTAGTTTCAGGTGAAGACTTTGTGCTTCACTTTACTCTACGGTTGTACTTGTTCCAGATCTGTGGAGAAGCTACAGAAGACTTTGTGCTTGCGTGAGCGTTCTTTGGACTTTGTTACTTTAGGTGATCTCTTGCTCTTTGTTTGACACCATTCTTGAAAGAAGAGGAGTGTTGTTAGCTTTAGACCAAGGATTTTTCTCTTTTGTTCTTCATACATTACTTCTAAAAAAAGAGAAGTAGATGCTGTTATACCACCCCCATGTGTTATTTTCTACTTAATTATATATTCGGCACGCAAGTATTAATAGGGAACCTCCCCTTGATGAGAGGAGAGATTTACCTCGTCTAGATCTGGTAAAGCCACACTCCTCATGGTGTAAATCTCCCTTATGATGTGGCTGATATCCCCATTTTGTCATCAGTTAGTTGACAACAAAATATTCACCCAACACTGTTGACACTACAGTGTACTTGATTAATAGAGGACCTTCTACAGCTCTGGATGGTGGAATTCTAGAAGAGGCATGGACAGGTAAAAAGGTAGATCTCTCATATCTCAAAGTTTTTGGTTGTGAAGCCTTTGTGCACGTAGATAAGGAAAATAGAAAGAAGCTGGATGCTACGTCTATGAGGTGCACATTTATTGGCTATGGCTCAGATGATTTTGGTTTCAGATTTTGGAATCTAGGAACTAACAAGGTAATTAGGAGCCGTGATGTTGTTTTCAATAAAAAAATGATGTATAGTGATCAGCTGAGGAAGCTGAATCAATCTGGGTAAAGCAATAGAGAATTGGACGAGGTGACGGTCCAAAATGAGCTCGCAGGAAAAAGAAATAATCACTTGCAGGAAAACACAGAGACTAACGTCAACAGGGTAGGAACCAACATCGGCAGTACAAAAACCGATGTCGGTCATACAGAGACTGACATCGGCAAGACAGGCACCGACATCGGCCATGAAGAATCAACGTCGGCCAGTGACAGGTCTGGAGGTGGCTGAGGTCGGTCACTGTCAGAGAATTTGGGTGGACAGCGTGTTGTGAACGAGTCTCAGACACCCATCAGGAGGTCAGAAAGGGTAAGTAAGCCTCCAATTAGATATTCTCCTTCATTATTCTATTTATTGCTAACTGATGGTGGAAAACCAGAGAGTTTTGAAGAAGCATTACAGGTGGAGTCCAAGAGTCAGTGGGAGCGTGGCATGGTTGAGGAGATGGAGTTCTTGAGAGAAAACCAAACATAGGATTTGGTTGAGGTGCCATCTGGTAAGAGGACACTGAAGAACAGATGGACCTACAGGTTGAAGGAAGGTGAGAATGGACAGATGAGATATAAGGCCAGGTTGGTAGTGAAAGGATTTGCACAAAAGACAGGTATTGATTTTGGTGAGATTTTTTCTCCTATTGTTAAAATGACTTCTATACGGGTTGTATTCTCTTTGGTTGCTATTGAGGATTTGCATCTTGAGCAGCTAGATGTTAAGACAACGTTTCTTCATGGAGATTTGGATGAGGAAATATACATGGAATAGCTGGAAGGATTTGAGGTCAAGGGTAAGGAGAAGTTAGTGTGCAGATTGAAGAAAAGCTTGTATGGCCTCAAGCAAGCTCCTAGATAGTGGTATTTGAAATTTGACAGGTTTATGACTGAGCATGGCTACAGTAGGTGTCAATCTGACCATTGTGTGTATTTTAAGAGATTGGATAATGGTAGATATATTATTCTATTATTGTATGTAGATGATATGCTAGTTGCAGGATCACACATGCAGGATATCTCTGAGCTTAAGGTGAAATTAGCTCAAACATTTTCCATGAAGGATTTGGGAGCAGCAAAGAAAATCCTTGGCATGAGCATTAAGAGAGACAGGAAAAATCACAGGTTGATATTGTCTCAAGAGGATTATGTGGACAAAGTGTTGAAATGGTTCAATATGCAGGATGTTAAACCGGTAAGCACACCTTTGGCTGGACATTTTAAGTTGAGTAAAGAACAATGTCCTAATTCACATGATGAGGTAGAGTACATGAGCAAGTTTCCATATTCTTCCGCAGTAGGGAGTTTGATGTATGCAATGGTGTGTACTAGACCGGATATTGCCCAAGCAGTGGGAGTTGTAAGTAAGTATATAGCCAATCCAGGAAAGGAACACTGGAAAGCAGTTCAGTGGATCCTTAGATATTTGAGAGGAACCAGCAGTAGACACTTGTGCTATGGAGGTTTAGATACTTCTCTACATGGTTATGTAGATTCAGATATGGCAGGTGATTTGGATGGCAGGAGGAGCACCACAGGGTATATTTTCACTATTGGTAGAATGGTAGTTAGCTGGATATCAAAGTTGCAGAAGGTTGTTGCCTTGTCAACTACAGAGGCAGAGTATATTGTAGCTGTAAAGGCTAGCAAAGAGATGATATGGATGACACGGTTCATGGAAGAGCTTGGAAGGGAGCATGGGAGTTGTAGATTATATAGTGATAGTCAGAGTGCAATCCATTTGGCTAAGAATTTGGCCTTTCATTCAAGAACCAAGCACATACAGCTAAGGTACCACTTCATACGGTAGGTATTGGAAGATGGTGATTTGAAGCTGGAGAAGATCCATACAGATAGGAATCCTGCTGATATGTTAACCAAGCTGATTACAAAGGAGAAGTTGAATCTTCATTCAAATTTTGTTGGTCTTCATGATTGAGTTGAAGATGGAAGAGCTAGAAGATGTTGCTATACAGGTAATGGTGCAGCTGTTTATCTCCAAGTGGGAGATTGTTAAGGTGTGGAGTCTAAAAGCTTTACCAAGGAGCGCATTACCAAAGTTGTAGGTTTACACAGTCAACGGCATCGGTCAGGAGCGACCGACATCGGTCAAGAGTAGTTGAAGAGACACCAGCGTCGGTAGAGGCTCGGCCGACGACGGTCACAGGCAAGCAGGCAAGAATCGGTGTCGGTTACCTGTACGTCCAGAATGCTATTTTCGAGGACAGAACTGAGTGTTTGCATGATGAGTTTAAGTCTTAGTCTTAAGTTTGCATTTCTATTATTAGTAAGATTGTTTTTAGATCCCTTGTTCAAGAGGCTTAACTGTTGGTTGTAATTGCATGCTCAAGTTTCCTAATTCTATATGTAGGAAAGATCTTCTTAGCTTATTGTAGGAGAGTAGAACATTGTGAATGTTTGAAGAATAGTACAGAGTTGTATCAATCCAAGTTGTTGGAGTTGATTGTACTTGAGAGAGAGAGAGAGAGCTCTTAAGGAATAGAGATCTAGAGAGAGATCTTGTGCATCTGAGAGAGGTGTGGAAGAAATAAGTTTCTTCAATTGTAATCCTTTTGTAAAGAGTTTAATACAAGTTTTCAGGGTGGTATCTTGTATCTCTTGTTCTTTGCTATTTATCATTTTACTTACTTATCTATCTGAATTAATTCTGTGTTTATTGCTTTCACAAGTGTAATCATTGTTGGTTGATCCCCAACAAAACATTCTCTGAATTTAGTTATCTAGTGTTTTGTTGATTTTGGGAAATTATTTATGTATTTACCAATTTTTGTGTTGGTTGAGATGAACTAGCCAAATTGTCTTGAGGGATCTCCTTAATACGAACTGAATGTTTGGGTCTCTAAGTTTGTAAAGTGATAAGAGGTTCATGCTGTTTAAAGAGTGTATGTTTCATTTCTAAGGGAACATTTTGAAATATATCTTGCATCTTTAACTATTTATTTAGGTTACCTTGATCTACCAGTATTATGTTCTCAACAAATGTTTGTTGCATACTCTCAACCACATTTTCTTGTTATTTTGAAGCATCATTTTGAATTGAATTAGAAACCAATGAGTTAGTTAAGTCTATGATAATTTGATTGGCATATCATTAACTTATTTTCTTGATCTTTGCTATAAGATCTGGATTTATGGGTTGTGACTCTATACACATTTCTTTACCTTTGTTAGAAGAAGAAGGTATGTATACTTATGAAAAAGATTAATCTTTCCATTATCTTTATTATTCTCTAACTAAGGTATGCAATTGTTCCATAGGAAAATCTAAAGGTAATCTAGTACTTGATTCTATTAACCTAAAATGTGCTTCATCTTGGCTCTCTTGGTGTTGATATTCATTGTATTCTTCTTCAGATCCTACTATTGTAGAGATGTCCTCAAAGACAATGAAATTATCTTAACCATCATAATATTTCTCATCTTCATAGTTAGGGCTGTAAGAGACCCCACTATGAGTGAACCTTTGAGTCATGTCTAAAAAGAGTTGTTCTCTATGTTTGACTAGATCTAGATCAATGTGTTAAAAATGTTATGAACAAGGTATGCATTTGATATTCTATTTTAATAAATGACTAAGGTACCAAAGAGACTATAAAAATTAGGGTGGCTTACAACCACACACAATTAGAAACTTTTGTTCATGAATTTACTCATATTTTAGTAAATTTAAAATCAGATAGAATGGAAGAGGCTATGATAACTCAAAAATCTAGAGTGTGACTTGCACACTAAAATGTAGACCTTTATGATACATCAATACCATAAAATATAGTTCAAATTTGATGAGTTTATACTATAAAACTAGAAAAAATATCTTCAAATTACAAAGAAGACAATGCAAACTAAGAAACTCATGATGTGAAAACATGTGAGAATTACTTAGTATAAAACTAAAACCAAATGGGAAACACAATGCCACCACATGGTGATAGGAGGGGGATAGTATAAAATGTGTTATAGGACTCAAAGTGCAAGTGATGCACAAGATGGATTGAGTCCACAAAATATGATAATGTGATGATGAATATATAAATGACCCTCAATTCAAAAAATAGAAAATTGAACCCAAGTTAAAACAAGTTTAATGTGTAAATGGCAAACCCAATTTAACACATCAACCCTTAGAACTTAGAAAGGTTAAATTTTGAATGTGAATTATCAATGAGGGACTTAATAAAATATAGAAAATGATTTAGACTCAAATGGGTATCATAACTGCACCAATTAGACCAATGATGACATAATGTTTATGATGACAAATTTGAACAAGGAAAAGATTTATTTTCACTTGGACAACATAATGCCTCCTTATTAAATAAATTTGGGAATAATATGTTTTGGTTTATGATGTTTATGTTAACAAGTATTTTTGACCTAAAACAATACCAAGTAATATAAGACAAAGAAAACTCAATTAATTAATCATCTTAAATCCTAAACGAATAAGGTGTGGTAAAGTGGGGTTAACTAAACTAATTGTTTTTTCAATATTCTAGATGGATCAATTGCATAATACTTTCACATCTAATGTGATAAAATAATCTCATGTTATTTAGGTCTATGGTACTTGGATTTTTGTAAAAAGGTATTACCTTTTTTACAACCACTACATCTATCGCTCGCTCAGTGTAGTGTGATGCCCAATTTGCTCATATGTTCTAAGCTTAGCCCCAACACTAAGGTTTAAATGATCAAACCTCTAATCCCAGTGGGGTGATCCAAATTTATATACCCCCTATGGAGAGGGGTTGAATAAAATGTTGGGAGATGAAACCCTAGGTCAAAGCTTCCCTAAAGAACTCATGGGAGGTAATGAAGTACCCCTCACAAGCCAAGATGCAATAAAAATAAATGACAAGTGAAAGAGTTTTAAAGGTTTTTTCTAGATCACTCAAGCCATGTGGATCCTTGAAGAGATCCTTAAAAACATCTCTTTCATGCATTTGACTAAGGAAATTTGCAATAAATATGATGCTTTTGATCCTGAAAGTTCTCTAAAGGGGATGGATGGGAGAGCATACACATAAGATCTTTCTTTTTGCCAAACAAAACTAATTAAGAAATGATCTATTGAATATAAACTTTGAAAATGTGATAAATTTTAAAGTGATTAATTTAAAAGTGTGGTGATGTTATTTTATCCCCTTGGCTTTAAGTCGTGAACTTTGAAAGATCAATAAAAAACATTCAACATAAACATGGAAATTTTTATTTTTAAACCCAAAGTGAAAATGCCTAATTCATTTTAGAACATCCAAAAAGAAGTGTGAAAGTACTAATTAAGGTTTTTTTAGCATTTTTTCAAGTAAATATTACAATAAAATGGTCAATACTTCTTTTATCTTTAAAGCATTTTTCCAAGTGAAATAAATAACCTTGAAAATTGAGCTCTTGGGTTCACACAGTCAAATCAAGTTGGGTCGAGTTACCTAGTTGAGTTGGGTTGGGTCAAGTTACACAGCTAAGTTGGGTTGGGTCAAGATATATATCTGAGTTCGGTTGGGTCAAGCTACACATTTGAGTCAATTTGGGTTAGGTTATATAGTTGAGTCATGTTGGGTTGGGTTACACAGCCAAGTTAGGTTGGGTTGGGCTACATAATCGAGTCAGGTTGGGTCAGTCTACATAGTCAAGTTGGGTTAGGTCAAGTTACACAAATGAGTTAGGTTGGGTCAGGATATATAGTTTAATTAGGTTGGGTCAGGCTACATAACTGAGTTGGGTTGGGTCAGGTTACATAATCGAGTTGAGTTGGGTCAAGTTGCAAAGCCAAGTTGGGTTGGGTTGAGCTACACAGTTGAATTAGGTTGGGTTAGGTTATATAACTGAGTTGGGTTGGTTTAGGCTACATAGCTGAGTCAATTTGGGTTGGGATACACAACTAAGTCAATTTGGGTTAGGCTACACAACTGAGTTAGGTTGGGTTGAACTATGTAGCCGAATTAGGTTAGGTCAGGTTAAATAATCGATTTGGGTTACACAGTTCTAAGAACAAAATTGTGACTTATAGAAAATGGGTTTTTGCTTAAATATTTACCTTCTTTGCTTCCACACTCTAATATCATGCATGAAAATGGTTAGTATGTTTCTTGTATGTGCTATTTGATCAAATTTATAGGGTGCAGTCCCACTGATCATGCCAAAATATAGATTGGATTACATAAAATGATTAGTCAAGCATTATTCTAATAAAACCAAATAAAAATGCATAAAGAGATAAATGATTTAATCCATCTATTCATGTGGGGTTTGATAACAATAATAAGATACAAATGAAATAAATTAAACCATTACCTTCCCAAGTGACCCCATTGCTCAAAAGTGGCTCATAAGCATGCTATCTCCTTGATCAAGAGCCCTTATCTTTGTCAACAATGGTGGCCAAAATCCTCCAATGCCTCAAGAATTATTTTCATAACATAGGCTCAAAGTATATGAAATCTCTAATCTAGCCTATCAAATGAATCTTGTTAATGAAATACAATAATTAAGACAAAGGGCTGTGGGGACAATTTAGCATTATAACATTACACAAATCAATATTTTAAAATGATGTTCATGGCCTCTCTATTTATAGACTTTATAAAATGATCAAAATGAGCTTGATCCATCCATCTCAAGATGGAGATGTGTGGCTAAGAATCCATTCAATTTTGGAGGCTAAAATCAATAAATGCCTTCATAATGATTTTGGAAGAATGGGCATTAATGAGGCATTGGAGGCCATGATTCAAATATTTTATGAATTTATGGCCTAGGTATGCATTTCCAAGAAATGATGTCATTAGGTGATGCAGTTAATAGAAATAAATTTTCAAAAATAAATATTCAACAACTTCCATAGAAAATCCACTTAAGCTCTTGATTTGGATTAATTAGCGTTAAATAAGATTAATCAACATTTATGCAATTATTTTGAAATTGGCCCTCAATTATTCAAAATGGTTATAAATTTAGATTAATGGGTCATAATTCATCTCAAAAATAATTAGAAGGTGATGTTAGATGTGTTGGAACCATATTCCCATTTAGGATGTCACCAACACAAAATAACAAAGGTATGTGACATGTACTAATGAAGTAGAAGAAAATAGTGATCCAAAGCACAAAAAAATGAATCATTATTTTGATTCGAAATGAATTGATCAAAGTTAGGTATCTCATGAAATGAATTTCCCCATTTAGGGATACTTTGATCTAAATCGACACTTGTAAATGACAGGTTTGGACCATTTAGCATGTTTTAGTGATTTTGACTTAAAATGCGCATTTAAATGCAATTCAAGTAAGATTGATAATTTAAACACAAATGGTGTTAGGAATTGGATGTCCACAATATCAGCTTATAATAAATATATTGTAAGATAAAATATCAATATTGGTCTTATAGACCAATCTCATGGATTCACTATACACAAACCTCAGTGTTAGACAAGATAGTTTAAGAGAAACTTTCTACTATACATAAACATATTCAATACTTCTATCCTTTAGGGATATGTGCTATAGGTTTTGAATAATATCCCCATACATTTGGATCCATGTCTAATCCATGACAACACATCCCTAATCTTATTCTTACTTTTGCTTGGTTTTTCTCACTGTCTTCCTCACTAGGATTTTTTAGTGATAGGTCAACTTCCATGACCAATTTAGTATATCTGAGGTTTGGAACCTACTCATAAACCATCATGGTCATAAGATATAATTCTCAAGATAAAACCTCTATCCACTTATCAACTTTGTCTTAGTCAACTCTACCTACAGTAGAATTTTTTTGATAAAAATGGCTTTTCCTATAGGGTATATATGCAATAAAAAATGCATCATGTCTCTAAATCAATCCTAACTTAGAGAAGATAGATCACACTTACACTTATTATTTGGAATACATTAGATAATTGATAACATGACTAATATGGGGATCTACAAGACCTAATTAAGGGATCTCTTACCAAAATAAACAATGTTAGGGAAAGTTCTAAAGCCTCCAATCAAGCATAATCAAGCACAATCATGAAATAAACCTAGCTAGGTCCTATGTTTTATATATTTCACTAATGTAATAATAAGTAAAGAAAATAAATATAATCTAGTGCTCACCAAATCTTATGTCTCAAAGTGGGGGTAAAAACAACAAAATTAAACATGCATAAGAGACATATACTCATGTCAATGTATATAGAATCCTAATTCATATAAGAGAAGTACAAATTCATATCTATCTACTCTTACAAAGGAGGAACAAAATTAGGAATATTACCTTGAAGATGAACCCATTGAGTCTCAATCTCTCCCTTGGCCAAGGTGCTTCATAAGAGGTTTTTATGGTATGTAAGGATGACAAAGATAAATAAACTCTAGGATACACCACCTATCAATACATATAAAAGACTTATGGGGATACACCACATATCAATACATCTAAAAGACTTTTCCATAAGATAATATCCATATCTCCAAAGAAAGTATGAAACCCTAAGTTTTCTCCTCAAGTAAAATGGTGAATAAGTAGATGCACAATAGTTCTCACTTCTTCTTCTCTTCTCTAAATAATGGAAAAATGATCTTGTATATATAGGCAGATTTGACCCTAAACCCTTCCAAAATTTTTGTTTGATAGGGTCGACCCCATAGAGTTAGTAAAATTATGGACAAAATTTCACTAGGTCAGGCTAGGTCAGCCAAGAGCTGACCTAGACCCTAAATGAATTTTACCTAAAATAGTACATGGTCAACCTAGTCAAACTAGTAGAGTGAATAATGAAAGGGGATTAAGGTTAGGAATAGGGAGACAAAAGGTAATAAATGAATAAGGAATGTAAAATAGAGAAGAACAAGCTTAGGGATATGGTTTTAAGGAGACAAGTGTGTAGATAACAAATGGTAAAAGGGACAACAATCCTACGAAGCACCAATAGTTTGTCCACCACTTTCTTGGTGCACCCCTTACGTTATGAACTTAGAGAGATTGAGACTCAATGGTTTCCTACAAGATAAAGAGTTTCTTTAAATGATAATTTTTTTAAAATATTATGTGTATACATATGCCCCACTTAAAGCTCTTCATGTGTCATGTGAGTGCAACACAGGATGGTGCTTTGGGAATAGAATATGATAACACATAATGATGATGCTAATTAAATTATAGTAAGGAGAAAATAAGATAAATGAAAGGATAAAATTGAAAAACACATACCTTTAGTTACCTTATTTTTGAAGATAAATAAGGAGACTATAAAAGATGTGAAGGCATCCAATGTGAAGAAAATTTAGGTGAACTTGTAGAGATTAGTGAAAAAAAGAGAAAAAAATTAAAAATTTTGGAATATAGGAATATAGTAGTGGAAAATATTCTCTATGATGTCATGATTCCAAAACATTTTATATTTTGAAAAATGGGTTAGAAAAAAAATATATGATCAAAACAAGGAATCTGATGGTAAATATTTGAAAGGTAAAGAATTATGAAAAGTAAGTTTAAATAGGGGAAAGGGAAGTCATTTTTTTATATTTGATTTGTGTGTGAGAGAAAAAAACCTCTAAGTGACCAAACAAGAGGTAATAGAGCTAGGATGGAAATAAGATGACAACCAAGATGAGAGGGATGACCATTGTTCACAACGGGTGCAACATAGGTAGGCAATTGAGAATCTCAAACTTATTTTTGAATATTTTATTGAAAATTAAGTGTTCATATAGAAATTTGTAATTTAGAGCAATTCTATAAACTAAAATGAACCCAAGAAAGTTGTTAAGGGTAGTAGAAACCAAAATGGGAAATGGGTTGAAAAGGATCAGAGTAATAATTATGGGAAGACATTTATTAAAAGCAAGGAAAGTGGTCAGTAGTTAGAACCAACTAGGTCAACCCAATCAACCTAATAGGTTTAAAATTTTGAAATCCACACTATCAACTTAGTATGTGTGTTGAATTAGTTTATTTTTAATGTTGTCAACTTAGTACATAACTACTGACTTAGTAAAATAATCCACTGTGATGACTTAGTACTAGGAAGAAAGTAAAGGGTGGACTTAGTTTGTTAAGTCAACCTGGTCAAAATGAGGAAAATTTGGCTAACCTAGTGTTTGACTAAGTGACTAGAATAGTACAAAAATGCATGAAAGAGGCTAAAATAGTGTTAGAGAGGCCCATAATGGCCAATTAAGTACTAAAATGGTTGAGTAGGCTAAAAATAGGTCAAATTAGTTTAAAAGGGTAGATTAAGGCAAATTAGGCTTATTTTTGTTAAAACTTGAAAATAGTCTATTTTGATTATAAATGACATGGAGGTCTAATATATCTTTTGTTATTTGATGGTTGTTAGGGCATCCAATATTTTAGATATTGGTGGGTACAAAATGGCTCCCAGACCTCTTAGAGTGATTGAAAATTAAAGATCGATCAAGATTGGCTATATTAGGTCTATGAGGGATTATGGATATGTGTTGAGTCCCATTAAGTTCTAATCTAATAATCATGTTCTTGGGAGCTTAGGAATGATTGAGTAACACATTTAGATGGGAGGTGGATGGGGATACCATTGAGGTGGTTATCACCCTAGAGGACATCCATGTAATTCTTAAACTATTGATAGGGAGTACACCTATGATTATAAGAGTACCAGATAGATAGGAGGAGAGGAAAGCCTTAGCCATGTGGATGATGGGATTATATAATAATATATCTTGGTTTGAGATTTAGCCTATTTAACATTTATACATCTTATATTCTAAATTTTTTAAAGGAAATTATAAGACTTGTGATAGCACAGGTATTATGTCACAAGTTAGATGGCAAGGCATCATTGTATGCAATAGCCTTATACCAAACTATTTTGGAGCATGGGGCACTATATGATTTAGTTTTTGTCATCTACATCTAGCTTATGCATGATATGTGTGGGATGTTATCCAGAGGGTAGAAGACTATGGGGCCAATTATATTTCTAAGTTCTTGTATATATGAGAGGTTTCTGATGTATCAACTAGCTAGGTTACCCTATGTGGTTGATGATCAGTTATCTCAAGTAAAAAGGTGGTGGTAGGATCTGATAATGTAGGCTATGCACCACATGATATCACTATAAATAGTTATGTGGTTAGATATCATGTGGAATTTATATGGGCACATTGCTACAATATGGCCGAGTTAGGAGATAGTGTCACTAACATTAGCATAGGCATAGATTACAAGCCACTATACCTGGTGGATAGAGCTACATTCAATAGCACACATACCAAGATAGATGAGACTCCATCATCTAGTGGCTTTGATATTGTTTCCCACATTTTGGGTTAGGCATATGAGATATTGAAGGGGGAGAGGAAGATTAGGGACACCAGTTGCTAGGCTAGTGATTAGACCATAGCATGAGAGACCATGGACTAGTCGATCATGATAGGCAAAAAATAGAGAGGATAACATGCACATGTAAGAGTATTAGAGGTATAATATATAGCACCATATTAGAAGGGGAGGTGACCACCTCAATCATACTAGTGATAGAAACACTAGTAGGAGAGAGAAAATATGGTGGTCATCCCAAATGACCCATCAGGTGGGCTAGGATAAAGCTAGGAGATAGAGGTACCACTTAGGCATAGCCTAAGATAGGAATGAGTGGTAACCAGAGGATTTTAATTTTGGTAGTGACCTATAGATGAGGTAATTAGAGGTTACACTGATGGAGATACCATACTCAACAATTATGAATATTAGGAGATGGTAGTAGGCAACACTCAGACAGGTAAAAATAGATGGTTTAAAATTTGATTAAGTTTATTAGAGATAGATAAATTTTTAAGATATGTTTGTCATCTAATATTTATTATATTTTAAATTTTATATATCCTATAAAATATGAGAATAGATGGGGATCATGGGCGATGAGAATATTCCATGAGATCTTTTATGAGGTACTTATACCATATGATATTATGACACTGGAGGATCCTATGATAGTATTTACCCCAAGAATCTACTTTAGAATGGTAGGAGAGGCTAAAATGTGAGTGTGGGTGTGCAGAGAAGATCCAAATCCACCAATAGGGGTGGGATTGGGAGATGCATAATCATGGTAGGCCTTGGCTTAGGAGAGAGCCACACATAAGGCTACCATGACCTAGCTGGCATAGGCATCGTATTAGGTGGCCAACCTATAAGGACAGGTGATAAATCTAAAATCTTGGACAACCTATTTATAACATAATATACAAAGGGGACTATCTAAGGCATTGATGGGTAGCATGGCTAAGCCATGAGATAGATAGGATAGAGCCTAGCCATAGAGTTGGATCAATGTATATTTTTATACTTTATATCAAAAATACATGATATATATTTATATATATATATATATATATATCATTTTTGGTAGTTGGATGTTGATATTATGGTTTTGGTTGTGAATGCTTGGATATATTTATTTTTAGCACATGTATTTATCTTTTGTTGTATATATTATATAAAATATGAGTTATGGTTTCTTCTCTATCATTATGTAGGACACATGCATAGTTAAAAATAAATAGGAAAAAATATTTGGTTAAGTATAATTAATCAAAAACAAATGTACTACACACTATTTCATGTTGGTAAATGTGTAATAACAATAAAGAATGACTAAGTATAAGAAACCAAAGGGTGGTGAACAAGATGACAAAAAAAATTGTTTTTAAACCATGAGAAAGATGGGCACCAAATTAAAACATGTAAGATCACACTAAATCATGTTGGAAAGTATGAAAATAATGTTAATAAATTGGAAAAATTGTAAAAAAAATAAATGGTATAAAAACAAAGCAATTAAGTCAATCAATCATACTAAATCATGTTGGGAAGTATAAAAGAAAAATAAAATTTGGCAAAATTTGGTCTTAAATTTATCACACTAATTCGAGATGGGAAGTATGAAAAACTTTAAGAAATGGTTGGATTGTTTCATGCAGTTGTATAATAAGAAGATAAAAGTGAAATATTAATGAAGTAAGCATAAAACATACTAAATAAAGATGGAAAACATGTCAATGATGTGTAAATTTTTAATCAAACACATCTTATTTCATATTTGACACATGTAATTTTATTGTGACTTGGATTATTGGAAAATTTTGTGAGGAAGGCTAGGTCTTATCTATGGTCTTACACTAAAACTCATAAAGGGAACACCAATGAGGTGGAAAAAAATGTGAAAATATGGTAAAAAGGGGTGTCGATAATAGGAATGTGGAATTATGGTAATTTGTGAGGAATGATAGGTCTTATCCATGGTATTACAATGTAACTCACAAATGAAATCCCTAGGGGAGTGATCAGTGAAAAAATCAATATTTCTCAAGGGGAAATATTATAATTTTAGGGAGTGAAAAAGGGAATGTAAAAAACATAACTTAGACATCTTATGAGAAGACCTTAGGAGACATGAGGTATATTAAGGACATGAGAAGACACTAAGTGACTAGTGACCATCAATGTACAAAGAAAAAATGTTCACTATAGACACAAAACTATGTAGGCAAATAATCATGCTACTAAGATCAACTCATGAAGGTAGATTAGTAAAATAAAAGTCTCAAGTCTCAACCATGTATATGCTTAGTTTATGAAAAGGAATTAAGGAAAGAAAAGAGATCCAAAGTGGACCAGTAATAGGAAAGTATAATGAGATGAATTATTTTCTAACTGATCACTTGGTATAGAAGGAATAACTAAAGGGAACAAGGTGTGTATAATCAAGTCACAATGATAATTACCCATGTTTATATAGATGAGAAAGGAAAAAATCATGAAAAGAGAACAAGGGAGTCATAATAAAGAAATGAAAGAAGAAAGAGAAGGAAATGAGAAAGAAGAAAGATACAAGCAAACATAAATGAAATTATAAGTAATATAAATTGCAAAGTTAAATTCATCATGTAAGATAAATAATAATTTAACACAATGTCAAATGATATAACAAATAGATAAATATAATAGTTGGATCACATGTCTAATCCAAATGAAAATGTAAGAACATCGTGCATGTGCTCATAATTACTGATAGATTTGTACATGCACATTATCTAGAAAATCTGATAAGTCTCTATGAAGTTGGATGCAAATCACAACTAATGTCTCATATATCTTTAATAAAAATTGGGAAAATACTTTGCATATAATATCCTCAAAATAAAAAAGGTAAGAATGCATGATGGATCATGTTGAGGAGGGATATTAAGCAAAGGATGCTTATGAAAATTCATGGGATTGGACTCTATAGGAGATGAAGGGATCACCAATGGGGAAAGATCCATAGGTGAGAGAAGTTCCATGGGTGAAGCATTCATGGGTGGAGAAATATGAGGTGAATAAGGGACCATAGGAGGAGATAACCATATGAGGTGGAACCACAGGGGAAGAAGGGGAAGCCTTATTTTTAAAAAAAATATGGGAGGAATGGTAGAAGGTGCAGGAATAGTTAAAATGTGATATTTAATATGATCAGGGTGATAGGTGCCACATTGGTGTCAAATAAAATATACCTCTCATACTTAGGAATATAATCAAGAAGTACCTTTAGAGGAGGTATGGCCTTGTCTAAGTACTAAGGCATAGAAGGATTCAAAGAATCAATATATTTTTATTGTTGACACTTGTATTTTCAACCTTTGAGGAGTTATTTATCTCTCCTCATCCAAGTGGCATAATGGAGACATATCTCTTGTTGTGGGTGACAATTTGTTGAGATGAATCTCTAGAAGGGCTAGTTCCATTGATGCATTATTTGAAGTAATTTAATAATTATCAAATTTGGGATGAAAATGTGATAATAAACACTAAAACACTATAAGGTGATGCACTATTCTGAAGTCTCTTCTATTGACTTAATTTCTACTTCTTGAAGCTAAACAAGATTTCCTTCACTCAAAGCTCACAACTCAAGTTGAAATGTCACATCAGTATTTCATAAGCTAGGTTTAGTATGTGATTGAATGTTTAAGAGGGTAATGTATGATTAATTTTATGAAAACAATCATACACCACTTATATAACACCTATAAACTTAAACTAAAACACTAGTAAAGACCTGTAACAATCACTCTTTTGCACATTGGAGAACAATCAAGAATAACATGTTAGAAAATAATAACTTATACTAGACAAGACCAAAAAGATTTAAATAAATACTAAATATTACAAAATGTGAGTGGAAAATCACTTGTCTATTTATTCAATTCAAGTACTAATTTGGCCAGAGTTTACCTATTAACCAATGGAGTTGCCCAAAAGAGCCAAAAGAATACATATTTATAGATTTTGAGAGAGAGGCAAGGCAAAGGAAGTCCAAAGGTCACTTTTACATGTGTAAACTTGATAAAATAAGTTAAAAATGTATGGATAATAGATATGAAATTATCCATTCAATGTTAAGAATTCCAATTGTCCATACAAGCCATGAAAATTGTGAAAAGTGGCATAGAACTCTCAATCCTGGCATAGAAAATTGCCTTCATATTAAGCATATATTTTAATGTCCCACCAATAACTATGGATATTAATGATGATTGGTATGAGATGTAAGGTATTCAAGAATATAATTCCATGCATTGGTTTTGATCCTACTCATTTGGAAACTCTTGGAAAGAAACAATCATTGTTTATAGTCTTAAAAACTCCCTTTTCTACTTACCTCCACATTTGTATTAAAAAAAGCCTTAAATTTCCCATGAAAATCCTTAGGAGTGAGTGAAAGACACCTGTAAATATTATCCATGGCCTTATACCCCTCAACTTCACCTTAAAAGGACATCTAATTGAGGTTTCCACACTTTTCACCCTTGTGTTTACCATGCCAGTTTTGATTGGCTGAAAGGAGAGATCTACTTAGGAAACTTATAGGTTTTTAAATATAATAAAATAACCATATGTATTTATAAAATTTATTTATATTACCTCCAAACTTTATTTCATCTTTTTAAACCTCATTGAACCTATAAAACATATAAAATGGTGATAAAACACTATTTTGCATGTTGTACCTATAGTTTCATACATCTCCTTTTCATGTGTGATAACTTGAGTGATTCCTCTCCATGATAAAATATATTTCCTTCCAAAACTATGCCATTATGGTGGCTCTCATAGCTCATTTTCCTCATTGGGTCATAACCAGGGTTTTAGGCAATTGTAGGTCTTAAACTTTATTCATAAAACTTGAATGTTTAATCTACCTCCAAATTCCAAAAACTTGAGTATAAGGGACCATAATAAATTATCTCAATCCATATGGTTACCATGCATATCCTTGGAAAATATATGAGTACTTGGAAACACCCTTCAAGCTTATTTTCCTCTCATCTTGCATGCTTGGACTATGTCAAGGCTATAAATTGATCTCCTATAGGTCTCTTTACACTCCAACAGATCAAAAATGTCTATTTACACCTTATAATAATTTTTAAATCAACCATATATCTTTCTAATAGTTAGGCATGAAGGTAGACCTCAAAATGGTTCTAGGTCTCTTAAGGGCTTAGTGGGCTTAACATACCCTCTATAATTTTGGCTCATTTGGGATGATATAAAATTATTATGTTGGATTATTACACATTTTAATGCCTAATTAATACTTAAAAATCCATAACATAACCTCTCAAACACTCCTATCATCACTTTTCCTCTCTTTTTCCAACTTGGCCTAGTGGAACCCTGCCAAATTAGACTGTATGCATGCATAATCAGGTCACACTAAGCATTTTGAGCCTATGTGAGTGTTAATAATAATAAATAAACATTCCATAAACATCTCCTAATTTTACTTGAATATCCTAATTCCTCCTTTTAGGTCATTAACTCATTTTCCATCTTTTGTTGGGTAGACCAAAGTTTTGATTTTCATGAGTGGATGATCTCTGAGACAAAATAAAGAGATATAGCCCTTATCTCCATGGAAAAATGAGAGTTTTTGTAGTTTTATAAGTTCATAATGAGTCTTTATAACAAATTTCAAGGTCAGACTCCCTAATTTAGGTACCTAACGAACTAAAAATACCTTAAAAAGTGGCTAAAAAACCCTTTTTTCTTGCAATTTTTTCCAAATCCCCTTGTGGATGACCTTTACAAGCTAATTTGATGAATCTATTATATTATAAAATGTTTACCACCTTTAAATTATGATAATGGATATTTTAAAACCATATAAGACCTTTTTTTACATGATTCTTCTTGTTTGTTCATTTGGCAAGGGTGTCTCCTAGCTTGCTTATACAAAATGTAGTCCATTTTCCAAGTGGGAAGGGAATTTGATCACCTTAGTAATGCATTTGTAATTTTATGGAATATATTTTATCATCATTAAATTTTTTGTAGTCATTTTAACCCTCCTTCCCTCTCTAGGTATTTCATGTTCCATTTTAGCCTTTGCTTGCCTAGACTCTATTGTAGGTCAAAATAGGGGTTTGAGACCCTGTGTGAACTTGGTTTCTTCATTGTAAGGGTTTAATGAAATAAATTACATGTTAATATAGATAATCTTCCATTTTAATTTCCTTGACTAATCTTCATTCACCATGTTAGTTCACTCTAAACCACCTAAAATGGGTTCCTTCCTATAGGTGACTTGAGGCCCCTTGTCTATAGCTTACTTTTAGTGGTTAGGCTTAGTTTTGATATTTTAGGATCCTCCTAGAATCCCCTGATATCACCAAAATTATATTGTACTTATTCTCACATTAATTCCCCTAGAACATTACTAAAACATCAAAATAGATCATTTCTACTTTGTCTTAGTTGACTAAGACACTTTACCCCTTTTGAGTCTACCTGTAGGTCACCATGAGATCATTTATATAATTTGTTAGATGTAGATAATCTTAAATTTAGGTTTTAATGGTCAACTATAAATTTTATTCAACTTTACTACTCAGTAACTCCACTTAGACACCTTGTTTGCAACCTTGTCCTCATACTCAACTATAGGTGTTGATTTGCCTTGTTTACTTGACATGTAGGTGGGGATGGCTCTAAGAAAACCTATATATGGTGTGTGTGGATCATCCTTAAGTATATTTAGGTAAAAATATTCTCATTTCACTTATTTAATTCCTTGATATTCCCTTCAAAACATAATCAAGCATCAAAACTCACTGTCTAACCTACCTAGCTGTAGGTAAGCATTTTTCCTTATAGGTGGATTTCTCAATGGCTCTGGTCATGATGTTTTGATTTTACATTGAAATCCTTTGAGGTTAAAATTCACAATGTTTTATCCTATATTACTCCCTTAAGGATCATAAATCATAAAATAGGCATCAAATTTGGAGTGGTTAACCTAACCCTATTGTAGGTATGCATCTTTTGTATAGGGTACATTTCAATGCATTAATAGGATTACAAGGGAACCTTCATATCCTTTCTTGTGATTTCAAACATATGACCCCATATTATTTATTTAAAACATCCTATCCCATATCAATTTCCACTTTTTATCCTTCTAAGTAATAAAAGGTCATTTGCTCTTTAGGTCTGTAGACTTTAATAAAGTAACTCAGTGCTTTCTTAGGCATATTGGATGCATTCAAAAACTTGTCTCTTTTTAATTTTTGACTTAAGTATTTGTCATAGGTGTAGTGATATGATAGGGATGCAAGTTTTATCAATTTATTTTCTCAAAAATTTACCTCAGCCACATTATATGCCATATCGAAAAAGCTCTTAGGCCTCTATTTGCTCAAAACAGGAACTGATTCCTAGAAAATTCAGTCATCACCCTAGGAAGGCTTCTCATGACTTGTTTGTAATTATATCACTTAAAAAAAGTTTTTAATGGTCTAATTAATATTCAAGGTTATAAATATAGTCTCATTACATGTTTTTCCACTTATATAACATCTCAGTCCCCTTTTTAAGCCCTCTTGTTAGTGAGCATATGACTGAGCAGGAAGTTTGCTTTGAAAGGTGTGCAATAGAGAGCAAGAATGGACTCAAAATACTTATTATAACCTTAAAAACATATTTTCATCCTTCATACCTCAATTTATTGACCTCATTAACATGTCATTCACCTTAGGATGACATCATCAAGGAGCCTACAAGTGCATGTTTGGTTAGAATATGTGGGCAGAGCATGGAATTATGGTAAGCATGGTGGTGGACTAGATAAAAACCACCCATATACCACAATAAATATTAAAAAAAATTGTCTCCATAATTTTAAGCATGAAACCATATTCAAAATACCTTTTACAACATGGAAACACCTTTACATATGTGAGAAAGAGCAGACAAATGCACCAAGTAGCTATTTGGCATGGTATATGAGCATGTGATCAAACTTTTCACTCTCCAAAACATGAAAAATGACCTCATTAAACTATTAAATCCTTGTAAAATCTAAAACACCTCCATTACCACCTCATACATATAATTAACAAGCTTGTGCATGGAATTCAACTGAAATAAGCATGAAGTTGGCAAATAAAGGAAAAAACAAGCTTGTAAGCTACTCATAGAACACCATGGAAAGATAAAAACATGATAGGAGATAATTATATGACCTAAGGACTTATTATACACTATCTAAAATTTTTATGGAACCTTTTCAAGGGAAATAACTCAACAAGAAAGAGATATCTCAGCTAAAATTACACTTGGTGGTATCTCCTTGCATGATACACCAATTTTTCTCATCCAAACCTCATGAATCATGAAAAAAATAATATAAACCATATAATAATGAATAAAAAATCATTTTGAGCCAACTCCATCAATTGGTTCATATGTATTTGGTATAAATAGATCAAAACCTATAGGGTGCACCAAATAGCTATCAAATCTACACGATCAACTTGTTAGCGATTGTTTATAAATCACAGTTGATAATTTTTAAATTTAATTATATTAAAAATAAGGTTTTTGATTGTAAAACAACCTCCCAAAATAATTTTGTTTGAAACTACCTATGCTTCTCATATTGAGCAAAAACCTAAGGGTCACTCCAGTCTACCAAGAAGAGCAAGAAATGTGTAGAATAGTTTTGGCATCTAAATTACTATTAAAGATCAAAAAAATCATGAAGGTTAGTTTTATAAATATGAAGAGACCCCCCATAATCATCCCTAGATGGCACACTTCCCAAAAATCCATACAAGTGCCATTTTTCATCTTTTTTAGTTGATTTCTATAATTTTAGTTGAAAAACATGCAAAATTTAGAGTTAAATGACATTCATGACACATAAAATAATTTATTTTACATTTTTCATGAAGTTGGGACACCTAGGTACCTTTGGAACCATGCCAAATGCTTTAATGACCCCCAAAAACTCATAAAATGACTCATAATGGACAAAATGACTAATGTAACTAAGAATAAAGTTAATGTGACCTTAAGTGACATAATGTAATAATTATTATTCCTATGAAAACATATTAGGACCCCTTCAAATGTTTAAAATCAAAAATTTTGTCTAGGGGTGCCTAAATTTGACCAAAAATCAAATTTGGTCAACAAAATGGTGACTCATAGGGGTAGTATGCCTATTATACTAAGGAATAATAGCCTTATCCTACCAAGGGCCAATGGAGTCAATGGATTCCTAAAGACAACTAGCAGTGAAATTTCCAAAACAAACACACCACACCAACAAAGCAAGACACAAGACAAAACTCACACATGTGCATAAGCACTTAAGGAACACAAGGAAAGCAAGAGACTATGTACAAGGGGAGAGGAGAACCTTAATAACAATGTTTGAGATATATTCTATTGACTGGTATATGAAGATTTTCTCCATCCAACCTTGAAGCTTGGAAGGCACTATGTTGCTTACAGTATGTGATCACATATGGTCCACTCCATAAAGCATCAAACTTTGTGTGTCTTCTAGGTTTAACCCTATCTTCATCCCACTTTAGAATAATTTATCCTTATTTTAAAATACTTGGCATGGATTTATTGTCAAATTATCTCTTTTTTTGTTCTTGGTTAGTTCTCATAGTTAGCATAACTTGATCTCTTATCTCCTCAAGCTCTATCAACTCACATAAACTGACTTCCATGTTTTCATTCTCCATCAATTATAATTAATAGGTGAGGTCCAAAGCTAGTAACTTAAGTGAAATAGGTAGTCTAGCTTCTTTCCCATAAACAAGTGTGTATGGTGAGTTTCTAATTTCTCTCTTTGGGGTAATCCTATCAGCCCAAAGGGATGTCTTTAACTTGGAATGCCAAGTCCTTTAGTCCTCATCCATTATCCTTTTTATGATCTTGATTATATTATTTTTGTGGAATCAACTAGTCTATTCCCTTGGGGATAATAGTTTGAGGAGGTGCTAAGATATATGGCATGCTTTAAAGCCCATTCACTTGTCCTAATTCTAAGAAAATCCAATGCATTATCTAAAATTATTGTTGAAGGAGCCCCAAACCTTATTACTATAGTTTCATAGATTCTATAACTAAGTTTTCATTTTCCTCCTTGAGATCTATAGCCTCCACCCATAGTTTAAATTAATTTTTAGTAGTCAACACCCACTTATGACCAACACTAGAAGGTGGATTGATTAGGCCTATGAAATCCAAACCCCATTGCATGAAGGGTTGCACAACTTGGATTGGATGAAGAGGAAAGGTATAAAGATTTTTTTTCCATCAAAAAGATCATACTTTTGACATTTTATTACCCAAGCATGGGTGTCCTTGAACAAGCTAGGCTAAAAGTATCCATCCCTCTTAATCCTAGAAGCTGTGGTTCTTAGAGCAAAGTGACCACCAGTTGATCCATTATGAAACTAAAACAACACTTTGTCAATATAATATGAGTCAATACACCTCAATAACACACCTAAAAATTCATTCCTAAATAACACTCCATCAACAAGTACATAAGTAATGGATTTCAATCTAAAGCACCTTCTTTTAGCTCTATCAAGACCCTGTGGACACTCATTGGTTTGAAGGAAATGAATTATATCTTGTGTCTAACTCCTCATGGGTGAATTTTTAGTTGTCATATGGTCATCATGAAGTACCAAAACAACCTCCTTTTGCTCCTTCAAGTCTGAAGCAATATGCTCACATAACCCTTTTCCTTTCACTAGCTTGGTTGTTTTGATTTCCACATCATATTCCATCACTTTTGTGATCCAACCTACCCTCTTCTCAATCAAGTCCCTACTCAAGAGAAATTCCTTGACACAAGGATTAGGTACAAATATGTGAATGTTTTTATTAGATAATATATTCCTAAATTTATTTAGGCTCCTAATAATTGAAAGTACTTGCTTTTCAACATAAGTGTATCTTACCTCATAACCTTCTAAACCTTGACTAAAGAAGGCAATAAGATACTCCAAATTTTCATCAATTTCTTGAGTAATCATGGTAGAGATTACCTCTTCATTTCCAAAGGTATACAAATTGAAATCCTTGTAAACATTATGACTTGCAAGAGTAGGAGATTGAGCAATGACTTGTTTGATCTCTTCAAAACTTTCCTTCCTTCTTCTAGTCCAAGTGAATGTTTCATCCTTTCTCAACATGGAGGTTAGAGGCTTGACAAGATTAGAAAATTCAAGGATGAATCTCCTTATGAAATTGATTTTTCTAAATAAACTTTTCAAACCCTTTTTGTGTTTAGGAAAAGACAATGCCAAGATGACACTCACCCTTTCAAGATCAATGGATAAACCCTTATTATATACAATGTGTCCTAAGATCTTGTCTTCATGGACAAAAAACAAACATTTATTTGGGTTGAGAGAGATTCCAAACTCTCTACACCTCTCAAAAATCAGCCTTAGGTGATCCAAGTGATCATTTTCATCCTTAAATAAAATTGTTACATCTTCAAGATATACCAACACAATGTCATTTATTAGTCTTTGAAAATCCATATCCATTACAAGTTAAAATGTAGATCCAACATTATAAAATTCAAAAGGCATATTCCTATAGGCATATGTACTCCATTTAGTAGTGAAGGTTGTCTTATATTGGTCACTCTCCTTCACTAAAATCTGATTTTGTCCAAAATACCTGTCAAGGAGAGAAAACCTCTCACTACCTATCACAACTTGTAGAATTTGTTCCATAAAAGGAAAGAGATAATTATCTCTCAAGGAGACTCTATTCAAGTACCTAAAATCAACACACAACCTGATCTCCCCATTTTTCTTTCTAATAGGAACTAAGTTGGCCAACTAAGATGAATGCTTGATAGGAAAGATGATTCTAGACTCAATCAACTTAGTGAGCTCTTTCTTCATGAGGGGTTCAATCTTAGGATTGATTAGCCTTTGTTTTTGATTAATAGTTGGAACTATCATCTATCTCTATGGTGTGTTGGGCTAGGCTTGGATTAAAACCCTTTAAATCACTATACTCCCATGCAAAGACATCAAAAAACTCCTTGCATAACTCAATAAAAGCAAGCTTCTCTTGACTAGTGATGAGGCCACCAATTACTTGATTTTATAGCCTCAACCATACTTAGTATATGTATTTTTCCATGTAAATCCCATAACTATCCATTACTTATGCAAATGAATGAAGTTATTATTATTTTTGTGTGTGTGTGTGTGTGATGTTATGAATTATTGATGCTTTTTCCTTGATTGAATTATATTTGTGTGACTTTATTTAAAAATAATTTTAAGGGTCATGTAAGGTTATATAATATTTTTAGGCCATGGACACTATAGGTTTCCCACAACAACTGTATGCTTCACCTATAGGTTGTTTGTAGCCACTATAGAGTGCCTGCAACAACTATAGGCTTTACCTACAAGTTTTCTATAGCCACTATAGAGTGCCTACAACAATTGTAGGCTTTACCTAAAGGTTTATCATATCCATTTTAGAGTGCACATAAAAATTTTAAGCTTCACCTATAGGTTTCTTACAACCACTATGCAAAATAGAACTATTATTGATCAGATCTTAAAGACACATATAACTATTTTGGGAACTAAATTTATGATTGAAAAGAATCATAGTTTTTGTATGGATTCCCTACATGTAAGGAAATATTGGATGTTCTACCAAAGATGAAAAAGACAAGGATAATGAGAAGAGACAAAAAGAAATATAATAACAAAATAGTATACCTTGTCTTTAACCTAGTCAAGCCTAAAACAAGTAACTTTGGTTACTAACCTGTTGAAAGTTGACTGGGGTAGTTTATAAAGTATTTGTATTTTTTTAAGTTTGATGTCTTTGGATAAGAGTTGATAAACTAAATTTTGTATTTAATGGTATAACCTAGAGCAAATTAGAAGTTAGTTAATTTGAATATATAATAGTAGAAGTATTGGAATTACAACATTGCACTCTAAATATTGTAAATTCTTTTATCAATATTTAGTTGCTACAGAATTGAGTAATGAGAAGGCTAATTTTTTAAGAAGTTTGTGAATTCTTTTAGAGAAGGATTGGAACTCAGTTCTAAACAAGGAAGGGCCCCCTTAGAAAGAGTTGTAGTGAAGATACTAACCCTCTTTAGTTTTAAGTGTGTTGTGTAAGTTGATTTTATTATTAGTTTGATTATATAAGTGTGATGCATGTGTGATTCATAAGTTTGAAGTAGTTATGTAATTCTATCATAATAGTTTCATAATATAATTGTCTAGTGAATTAAACATAAGTTCATTATACTGCAACTAGAAAATCAATTTGATTTTTGAATCAATAATGCATATATAGTGTTTACATCCTTGAAAATATTATGTACCCTAGGTTGATAATTAATGTTAATCATACTCAAGAAACTAGCAACCACTGAGTAATTAGTCTACACAACATTTTGGCACCATTATTGGGGAGGGTGTCAATTATTGTTTCTAAAATCTATCATTGATTTTTTTAAGATTAGTTAATGCATCATTCTACTCAACTAGGCAAGTCAAGTGAGGACACTACAATGCCTTATGTCAAATGTCTAAGTTCCTAGACATATAGTTCCAATCGGGCAAGTTGAGTGAGGGCATTATGGTGTCATATGCTAGATGTCTAATTATTATAGAATTGAATAGTGCATAACCTTAAATTCCTCTTTGCAGTCTTATAATTTACTTAGTTCATGTTTTTAGAATTCATTTCCTGCAAGAGTGATTTATTTACTATAAAATGTGCTTTTAATTTCTTTTTTTCTAGAATAATTTTTCTACTTTCACTCCTATTTTCTAAGATAATTTTCCTAGTTTTAGTAGATAATTTTTATTGCTTTATAAAAGTAGAATTTTAATACATATTGTTTTGATTTATATACTCCTTTATTTCCACATTATTTTTTAATTAGTCTAAAAAACCCCCTAGAACACATGAAAAAAAACTAACCCTATGCAAGAAGGGATAGGACAGTCAAAGGAGTAGAATAATGTTTATGCATAGAGAAAGAGATTCTCGAGGGAGATTCCTACCAAACAAGCCACAAGTTACTACTAGAAAATAACCCCAAACACCTATAGTAATTAATAATCTTGTTTAAGAATATACCATAATCTAGAAGGCTCTTGAAGAAAAGAACATTACAAACCAAAGGAGGCAACTTGTAGAAGAAGCACCATTGGCTCTGAGAAAGAAAATAGAAGTAGAGGAAGAATTACCTGAGCTAGTAAGAAGAAATAAAGGAGAAGAACTACATGAATTAGACACTCCATAGAGTAGCATATTTACAACATTTTAGCAAGGCTTTCTTGATCAAATCAAAGGAAGATTAGAAGAATCTTTAGACCTTTCATATAGTAAAAAGAATGAGGATCAATAGATAAACATTTTCTATCATGCTAACCAAGGGATTGATATAGAATTTGAGGATAAGATCTTGAGTACCTTTGGTATCCATATCACAAAAAAAGACATCATGAGTAGAGGAGACTTTGTGGATGACAAAGGGACTCCACACATAGTTAATTTTGAATTTCCTATGTTAGATGCAATAGGCTTAACACAAATGAAAATATCCCACCCTCGGCCTTGCCCAATTTCATAGGTACATTATCAGAAGACCTAGACACATTCTTGTTCAAATTTGATATCCTCTATATAAGTTATGACTATAGGCAGGATGCACAAAAATTAAAACTTTTTCTAGATACTCTCAAAGACTCAACACTTCGTTGGTTCATGGGACTAGGTAGTAATTCAGTCTGCGCTTGGGAGGACATGAAAATAAAATTTCTAGCTAAGTATCATTAATATGGAAGAGGGAGAAGTAATAGAATAAATTATATCTTTAGGATGATTGAAGAAGGGGATGAATCTTTGGAAGACTATTGTGAAAAGTCGATGTTCAGTGTACAAAAATTCAAGCAAAGTGTACTTGGTTGAGAAGAAATTTTAAAACTCATCTTCCTAAAAGGAGTTAGAGAAGATTATCTAGAATCCTTGGACCTAATGAGTGGAGGGGATATTTCCCACCTACCATTCATAAATATCAAAGAGTTGAGAAAGAATTATTTTAGATCTACCACAAATTAAGTCAGGGGCAACAAGTTCCCATTGGCAACTACAAATGGCCTGTTAAAGACTAAAGTTAGTAACCTATTACAAGACATGAAACATGATATTATTAGTAATTTAACCACCCAATTGGATAGCCTACACTCAATATAAAATCAAGTAACTTTAGATCAAGCTTTAACCATTTACTATCTAGACTGTAAGCAAAATAAGATAGATTGTAGATGTCACAAGGTTCGAGCTAAAGTAGCTCACATCATTGTTGAATAACCAAAAATAGTAGAGATACACATTGTAGGAAGATATGGTGACTAGGTTTTCTATGTTACACAAAGAAGGTCATGGGTTCAATGACCATTTTATCAAGGTATGGGACAAAATCCACCTTTTGAAAATTTTACCTCCTTTAATTCACAATTTGTAAATACTATTCCCAATTGGACTAGTCCTTAGATGAAAATTTCACCTCTTAATTCTAGTTGGAAGCCACCTCAATAAATCTACCCCACCACCTCTTGGAATCCTCCACAAAATTTATCCACACCTTGGATACAAGATTGACAACCACCCTAAGGCCTACCCTTCACAAACCAATGGAAACATACCTAGAGACCTAATCAACCATGGGGAAACTCTTCAAGTGGATTCCCTCCACAACAATACCAATAACCTCTTGCTATTATGCCTAATATACAATTTTCATCTAAGCCTAACTAGTTACCTACCCAACTTGTACAAAATCTTTAAAATAAGCTAGTGCAACCCACATTCAGTACTGAACCTATTTAGTGCTTGGCATACATGGTGAACATCAATGAAGTTCACCTCTATTTAAGAAAATTTATACCACCCCTAACACCACTCATAATAATAGACGTAGATCTTGAAACCCCAAAATATCATGCTAACCTACCTCCATCACCACAAGAACTCTCTGAACTAGTAAATAAAGCTATTGCTAAAACAACCCCACTATTTCTAGAACATCTTAGCCTTTAACACCATACAATTGAACCTGAGTTTGATTTTATGAGACATCTCAAGAATATATGTTAAAATCCCTCTATTCTAGGCCATCAAGGATGTACCCATATATTCCAACACTATTAGAGACCTCCATCTACAAAAACTTGGAAGGGAGAATAAGGATCCCTATACAGTGCATGTGATTGATCAGTTGGTAGACATCATGCTAGAAAACACCCCATCAAAGAAATATTTAAATCTCAGATGCCCAGTAGTAATAGTCCAAATCCATGACTAGCATTTGTCAAATACATTGATAGACTTAGGGGCTATAATAAATGTAATGACAACTAAAACCATGCATAAATTATAGCTAAATGATATTCATCCCACATCTACAATTTTGAAAATGGTTGATAAGTCTATAGTCAGATCAAAAGGAATCATTAAAGACCTTATCATTATTGTAGATTCTTGGGAGTATCATGTAGATTTCATTATGCTATAGCCTAAGTCTAATTTGGGTGGATACCCTCTTATCTTAAGATGACCTTGTCTTACCATAAATGACACCTTCATTAGCTATAGATCAGGTAACATGATGATATCTAATGGAAAACACACTAAGAAGTTGGTCCTTTATCCCCCAGCACAACTAGTTTTTACACCAGAGCAAACATTATGGACTAAAGAAGATGAGGTAGATCAACAACCCTTGATTCCTATATTTACCATAGACCATGCATGCACATTGGTTGATTAGGAGGAAGATACAATTATATTCAATGTTCTTAAACATGATTATCAAACTCCTTTTATAGATCTCAACCACTTATAATGTGTTGAGTGCCCATTTTACAGCCTTTAAGAATCAAATAATTTTGATGCATCTATTTAGGAAATATTCCACCAACTATTGCCTCCTCATAGCTGAAATCAATCTAGATCCATTATCAATATATAAATGATGAAATTACACTCATAGAAAATTAAAATCTCTCTAAGAAAAACATTGCTTATTAATAACAAGTTGGAGTTAAATGAGAAAAAGTGCCTAGTCAACATGTTGCATGCAAATCAACATGATTTTTTATGAGATTATAAGGATATGCAATGAATCAGATCATAAAAATGCACACATCATATCTACATCAAATAAGAGCTCCAACTAATTAGACAACCACAATGTAAGATGAATCTAGCTCTTTGAGAAATACTCAAAGTAGAATTAAAAAAACTCCTGACTACAAGATTTATATATCCCATCTCAGATAATGAATGGGTTTCACCATTGGTAATTGTACCAAAGAAAAATAGTAAATGTCATGTATTCATATATTTTAGGTAACTCAACATATCAACTAAGAAGGATCACTTTCATCTACCCTTCATTGATCAAGTGTTAGACACAGTAGCAGGAAATAAATATTTTGCCTTTTTCTATGGCTTTAGTGGTTACAACCAGATTAGAATTGCTCTTGAGGACTAGGAAAAGACCACTTTTACTTGTCCCTAGGGTACTTATTCTTATGTTGTATTACCCTTTGGGTTGTGTAATGCTTCTGCAACATTTTATAGGGTTGTCTCGAGTATCTTTGTAGCTATGGCCAATGAAAGTGTAGAAATCTATATGGATGACTTCAATGTCTATGGAGAAACATTTGATGAGTGCCTCAAAAATTGAGAAAATTTATTACAATGCTATCAAGAGCACCATATGTCTCTCAATCATAATAAATGCTACATGCTTATGATAGAAGGTATTATCTTAGGCCACCACGTATTTGATGAAGGAATTAATGTTGACCCTGCAAAAATTAGAATCATAAAAAACCTACATGTTCCTCAAAAACAAAAAGATGTTAGGAGTTTCTAGGAAATGTTGGTTACTACAAGAGATTCATCAATAATTTTTGCAAAGTAGCAACACCATTGTTCACCTTTTTAACTAAAGATGTTAAATTTATATGGACTCCTACCTATGATATAACCTTCAAATAATTGAAGGAATTATTGACCACCACTTTTATTCTGCATGGTCTTAATTGGAAGTTTCCCTTCCGTATTTACATAGATGCTTCAGATACTACCCTAAGAGTTGTACTCAACCAAAAATAGGAAGCACTCAATTATGCCATATATTTTATAAGAAAAAACCTACAAGCAATAGAATTAAATTACACAGTTACTAAAAAAGATTTTTTGATAGTAGTTTATGCTATCAATAAGTTCCATCACTACATCATAGGGTATCAAGTTTATTTTCATACAAACCATGCATCCATTTGATATCTTATGAACAAACTAGCTATTCCCACTAGAGTGATAAGATGGTTGCTCTTATTACAAGAATTTGATATCACTATTGTAGATAAGCCTAGTAGGGACAATGTGGTGGCTAGTTTTTTATCATGCCTACAATCCCCTGAAGAAGATACCATAGTGGATGACTCATTTTTAGATGAGCACCTATTATCTCTCACCCTTACCACACCTTGGTATGATGATATTGCTAACTACCTTATTATAGGCCTACTTCCACATCACTTCCTCCCTAAACAAAGGAGAACTTTGATTCAAAAAAGTGCTAGATATTAATGGTTGTCTAGATTTATTTTCTATACTTGACATAACACTATTATCAAAACATGTTCTAGAGAAGATGAAGTTTTAGATATCCTCAAAGCCTACCATGATGAACCCTATAGAGGACATTTTGCAGCCAAGTGTATAGTAATCATTTTGAATACATGATACAATTGGCCCTCACTCCATAAAGACACAATAAGGTATACTACTCATTGTGATAGATGTCAACATATGGGGAGACCCAATCATTTGGATGAAATGCTTTTGTAGCCTCAAATAGTGATTAAACCATTTGAAACATGGGGCCTAGAATTTATAGGACCTTTTTTTCCAAAATCCAACAACAAAGAGTACATCCTTGTATGTACTAACTATGTCACTAAATGGGTGGAAGTAAAGTCTCTTACACATGCCAAGGATGAGAAGGTGGCAGCTTTCCTCTATGAATAAATATTCACAAGATATGGTATGCCATAGGAAATAGTCACTAATTAAGGATCCCAATTCACTATTAACTTAATTTTTGCCTTAGTCCAATAATATGAGATTAGGCATAAGAAATAAACTCCATATCATCCATAGTCTAATGGGTAGGTGAAAGTCACCAATAGGGAGTTAGAAAACATTTTGACAAAGACTGTTAGTATGTTTCATAAGGATTGGGAGCCTAGGCTTCCTAAAGCTATGTGGGTTTATAGAATCACATGGAAGACTACTACATGATTCACTCTATATGAGTTGGTCTCTGGAAAGAAACCTATCTTACCAATTGAATTTGAACATAAGACCTTATAGATAGCACTAGAACTTGGGATGGATATATCTAAAACATAAAAAGAAAGGATTTTACAATTGAAGGCCTTAGATGAATATAGACAACATGCATTAAAAAACATAGAGCTTATATAGTAGCAATAGATTGGATGTCATGGCCTATAAATTAAGATGAAGCAGTTTAATATAGGAGATTGGGGCCTTCTTTTTTACTCAAAATACAAGGATCACAAGGGCAACTCTAGACTAGATGGCTTGGTCCTTTTGAGATTAAGCATATTTATGATAATAGAGTAGTAGAACTCCAAACCATTGATCTGGTAAAATTCCATCTACTGGTTAATGGTCATAGACTCAATTTATACAAAAAATCACTCACTCAAGAGGAGTTTACTAGACTCATACATAAGAAATTATAAGATGTATACAATGATGTACTCGGTAGGCATGTTGTATTACCAAATAAAGGGAGCACCAATCCACACTCAGATGAAGAAGGAGAAGATGACATCCTATCCCTCCTCTGGTATGATGAGTGAGACCTTCACCTAGTCCTTGACTAGTCACCCTTTTAGGTGACTTGGCAAGGACCCTAAATAAACATTCTAATGCAAACAATAACTAGAGTCAAAAAAAAAAAAAATAACCCAACAATGAAAACCCTTTTTTTGGTCATTATTGGTAGCTTCTAAGTAAAAAATAGCCTATTGGCTGCCCAAAACTATAAAATGGGCCTAAATAGAAAACTAGCTTGCTAGCTATTTAGGGGTAAAAACATTGATAGAAATGACAATCATTCAGAGCACAACTATTTAGATTACCAAGGTTTTTTTGTAGTTTATATAGGCACCTTTACCACTAAAATTTTTACTCTAATTGCTATAGGCAATTCTATAGCTACTACGAGTACCTTCTACATAGTTGGACATCACTTTGTAGCTTGTTATGGGCTTCACCTATAGCTATTATAGGTACCTCCTCATACCCATTCTCACCTTTCTAAAATGCATGCAGGCTAGATCCTCTTAACACTTTCACCTATGGATTGGCTATTGGATTTTAGGCACTACATGAAAGTCATCAAACAACCTTATGGAATAATGAAGGAGGATTGGAGTAGTAAACATCACATTTATTGCTCAAAAATACCCTTGAATACCAAGCTACATAGCCACATTAAAGTATACACTTTTTCTCTCCATTTGGAAGTATTTTAGACCAAAATTTATGCCTATAGGGACACCCATGATTCATTTTTAATTTTTGGTCATTTCATAAAGAAGATTTCACTGTGTTGAATAGTGAGATCTCAACTTTCTTTGGCACATGGGTCACATGATTGAAGACCCTACTGATTACTAAATCCAAGTCCACCAAGCACAAAACCTGTAGGGAATAAGATAGTACAAAGATAATTATCATCTAGTACATGTAGAGGAAGGTCACCAAGTAAAAACACCCTTATCTACCCACTTTCAAGTTAATCTAGCCCATCACTTGGATCACCCAGCTCTTAAATAATCACCTTGTGGTAGGATAACAATCATCTCTCATCCAAATCTTAGACCCCTATTCTATTTCCATGCAAGTTTTCATGCATCACATGCAAGTGAGATATGGGCATCATCAAAACCTAACCACTGATGATCTCCTAATCACTCCACAATGTGCCTAATTTTTTATATTTACAAATACCAACCCAATCATTGCATCCTATCAATCATTCACATGCAAACACTCACATTCCAACACATATGTGACTCCTCAGTGTCACCCCAGGTACACCATTAATAAAAAGGTATGCCATATATTTTAATCATTGAAAAAGTATTCATTTTTTTAATATAACATATATGATGTTAATAATATATCAAATCATGAATTACATCATTCATTTAACATCCATCACATCACCTCTAAACTCACATGGTGCCATCCCAACTCGCACTTATACTCCTAATTATGACCCAATTTTATCCCTTCCTTCCTCTTCACTCCACATCACTTGAGGACATGTGACAAATCAAGTGGGGGGAGGATGTTATGGGTTAAAATCTCATATACTATGGGAACCCTACGTGTGGGGATTAGATGCCATAATTTATAACCTAAAACCTAAAACCTCACATCTTCCATTGTTGAACAAAACCCTACTTTACTATAGGAAAATTTCCATAGGCCAAATAAAGTGTGTTTCCATTTATTTGTTGAAAGGATTGATAGAGAAGTTAAACTTATCAAGCTGGGAGGGTTAGTTGTGAAGAGAGAACCCATAGATTATAGATAACTTTAGGGAGACCAAGCCAATTGGGATGTCTTCGATAGAGCTAATTGGACCATTTATTTTGAGAAGTTACAAAATTTATTAGAGCCTCTTGCTAAGGAATTTATAGGTTCCTTTGATAGAAACCAAGCCACTATACATGGAATCAAATTCCTATTCACTGAAGACTTGGTGAGCCAAGCAACTGGGCTTCCAAATATGGGAGAAAACTGGTAAGACAAACCCAATGGCCAAAAATCTAGACAATAGTTTTGTTGAGAAAATGAAAGACTAGTATTAAAGAAAGGAGGTGTGGAGAGACTTAGCTTACCTATATCATGGAGGGAGATATAATCATACATCATCAGGTACATGACCTGTGAAGGAAGGTATTCCCTAATTTACACTCTTTAGTTTAAGTTTATAAATCACTTAAAGCATAATAGAGCAATTAACATTCCAAATTTATTATAAAATATATTTAAAAAGGATGTCCAAAGAGTACCAAAAGGGTATTGAAATAGCCATATCCCATCAATGTCTAATATGGTTAATAACTAAACAAGGAGTAAACTCTATTAGACTTGATCTAAGTTAGGAATAATTTTTAACCCTATAAAATAAGGAACCTAGGAAAGAAGAGGGCATTAATAAGAAGGGATCCCCTTAGGAATAGGCTTAACAAATTGTATAAGATGTTGTGGGCACTAATGCTAATGACCAGCCCATAACTACTAAGGGTCCATCTAAGATTGTTATGAGCAAGAAAAATAGATGGAAATTGATCCTACCTCCTTTTGACATAGAGGAGGAAATCCCACAATAACATATTCCTTTTCCCACTATTTTCTCATCATAGATTGATTCATCCACATTGTCTCTTTTGGATAAGAAGAAGTTCTCTTGTCAAATATTGTACAAGAAAACCAAATTATATTAGTCACCCCTCCTGAAAGTAAAATGAAAACCAAAGGGAATAAATCCATGGTATCAAAAAGAAGGAGACCTCCTCCTAAAATATCTCAAATAATTAAGAGACAAAAGACCACTAAAGCTTCCCTAACCATAGATATTAGTGATGATGAAAAATCAAAGAAAGAGCCTAGGGTTAGGAAGACCCCTGATGGATTTGAAATTGAATAATGGTCTGAGGAATTTGCTAAGGTAGAAGAAGAAGAAAAATCACTTCATCCATCTAGATTCACTAAGGAGGACATTGATCTCCTTAGAGACATTGGGTATACAAAAGAGGAATTGAGAATGGCAGATCAACATGCAGTAGAAGAGGAATTGGTTAAAGAAGAGACTATGGAAAAAGAATTAGAATAAAAAATACTTCCTTATACCTAGGAGTTTTAAACATTGGAATAAGATTTGAAGGAAATATATAGACTAAAGAATGAGATAATAGAATTGAAAGGTAAGAGAATCATTGAAACACTTCTAAGGGAAGTAGAATTTATAGAACCTTTTATGGATAGAGAAAATTTGGTGGATAAACCTACAATAGCTTCTTTGGAGGAACCTATAACAACTTCATTTACCTTGGCCACAGAAGCACCTATCACAGATTATACTCTAGATTTGGTACCTTTTGTACTAGTTTTCCTCCTCTATTTCCCACTACAACAACAACTATAGTAGAAGAGGTTATTGATGTGGATTTATTAGCCACTAGGCCAGTGGAGACTGATGATATTTTGATTTTTTTGAAGGAAAAATTTAGTGATAATGAAGCTTACCATAGAGAATTGGTATAGATATTTATGGGATATGTTGAATCAAAAGAACAACATGATGAATTATAAGAAAAATTTTAATTTGATTAATATATGATTAGTCATTTGAAGGAAAAGATTGGTAAAATGCATGAAACCACTAAAATATTTATGGAGTATAGGCCACCTTCTAGGGTGTATGTTGTGTACTTAGAAGAGAGATGGCTTATTTTAGATATGACAAGATCTATAATGATCAATCTTATATAATTTGTGACCCCAAATCTTTCTTTAAAACATATAGACATGTTGATCTTGACCTCTAAGCTTAGTTAAGTGAGTTTTACATCCAAAAATATGTTGTACCCAACGATACAAAATTAAATCCAAACATCTACTTGGGAGATGTCTTGTTAAAGGCATTTTCTTCATATGTTCTGAATGAAATATAAAGAAGAAAAAATTGGAAGAATATCAAGAAAAAGAGAAAGAATGCACCTTAATGAATATGGGTGAATCCAATAACTAAGAAAGTGTAATAGATGAGTGTATTTCTTTTATGAACACTAACACTCCATAGGAATGGGTTATCAAAAAATAGGTCAAAGTTCAAAATCATTATTTTAGTCTTATGGAAGGATATGGATGGAAATTTTTTGTTGATTTCTCTCATAGATGGGTAGAAATCTTAGATGCCTTGAAAATAAAGGAACCATACTCCCCTCAAAACCTTAGGGAGGCCATCCACAAAGTATACTTGTATATTGAACTTGTTAGGAAGTGGAGAATACAATGGTTGGGATTGATGTTTTAACCCCCTATATTCTGGTTCTCAATTCCTGATTGGGAAGGAAATGTTCTAGCCAATAAAGAGGTAGAAAAGAAAAAATGGGAACATATTGAGAATGCTAAAGGTTTCTACATCCTTGAAGGGTCAGGCTACCCTAAACCCCTAGAATTTAGGAAATTTTGTGGTTTTAAAATGCAACCAAGGCTTGCTCAAGGTCGAGTAAGAGGTTAAATCAGGGGGTGTGATGAGGCCACCAATTTATTACTTTTATAACCTCATCCATACTTAGTATATGTCTTTTTCCATGTAAATCCTATAACTATTTGTGAATTATGAAAATGAATGAATGAAGTTATGATTTTGTATGTACATTGATATATATGTTATGTTATGCATTATTGATGACTTTTTCTTGATTGAATTATATTTGTGTGACTTTATTTATCAAGAACTTGAAGAGTCATGTAAGGCTGTATAATATTGTTAAGCCATAGCCACTACAGACTACCCATAAAAATTGTAGGCTTCACCTACAAGTTGCTTGTATCCACTACAGAGTACCTATAGTAACTGTAAGCTTCACCTACGAGTTGCCTACAGCTACTACAGAGTGCCCATGGAAATTGTATGCTTGACCTATAGGTTTCCTGTAGCCACTATAGAGTGCCCATAACACTTTTAGGCTTCACTTATAGATTGCCTATAACCACTATGTAAAATAAATCTATTATTAATCAAATATTAAAGACACATCCAACTATCTTGGGAATTGAATGGATGATTAAAAAGAATCATATTTGTTGTACGGATTCCCTACTTGCAATGAAATATTAGATGTGATTCCAAAGATGAGAAAGACAAGGATAATAAGAAGAGACAAAAACAAATAAAATAGCAAAATAGTATACCTTGTCTTTAACCTAGTCAAGCCTAAAACAAGTAACTTCAATTATTAACCACTTGACAGTTGACTGGGGTAGTTTCTAAAGTATTTATATTTTTCCTAGTTTGGTGTGTTTGGTTAAGAGTTAATAAACTACCTTCTATATTTAATGGTATAACCTAGATCAAATTAGGATTTAGTTAATTTGATTAGATAATAATAGAAGTATTGGAATTACAACATTGCACTCTAAATATAGTAACTTCTTGTAGCAATCTTTAGTTGATATAGAATTGAGTAATGAGAAGGTTGATTTTGTAATAAGTTTGTGAATTCTCTCAAATAAGCATTGGAACTCAGTTCTGAATGAGGAAGGGCCCTCTTAGAAGGAGTTTCATTGAAGATCTTGACCCTCTTTAGTTTTAAGTGTGTTGTGTAAGTTGATTTTATTATTAGTTTGATTATATAAGTGTGATGCATGTGTGATTCATAAGTGTGAATTAGTTCTATAATTATATTATAATAGTTTCATAATATAACCATCTAGTGAATTCAACATAAGATCATTAGACTACAACTAGAAAATCAAGTTGATTTTTGAATCAATATTGCATATATAGTGTTGACATATTTGAGAAGCGTACACACCTTAGGTTAATAATTAATGTTAATCAGACTCAAGAATCTGGTAATCACTAGGTAATTAGTCTACACAACAACTAGTACATACTTTTCCAAGTGTAAATAACTTATCCTTAAAGATTTATACCTTTTTATAGTTTTATTTCTTGGTAGACATGCTTACCTTCTCTTTATTTAGTTGGTCATCCTCATTGAATATGCTCTCAAGAGTAACTATTTAGGAAGCTTGTTGGATTTTAATTGGATAATCTACCCTCCATATTTTTGATGTAGTTTGGACTAATTCTTGGTAGAAAAATCAACCTCTTTTTGTATAAAAATTGTTATTTTTTGATCACTATCAAACATTTGCCAATTAGTGACATTATTCGGTATGAAGGGTCTTACAATCACCTTGAGATGTGGTTGGTTCCTATCCTCTTTTATCCTTTTTGGAACATCAAACTGAGCTCCAATTGTTGTCAACCTATCAACATGCTTATTATCCTCTCTTATAATAGATATGATGTTGAAAGCTTGGAAACCTTCCACAATATCTCATATTCTATGCTTATAGGACTTAAGTAAAGATTTCTTGGTCAAATTCTACCCTCTTACTTGAATTACAACTGACTCACTATCACCAAACACTTGCAATTGCTTCACACCTCTTCTCTTAGCCCATTCAAGGCCATTAATGAGGGCCATATATTATACCGCATTACAATTTCATGAGAATTGAAATCTGAAAGATGAATAATACCTTTCTTTAGAAGGTGAAACCAACATTTCTCCACCACCTACCCCAATCTTGCTCCTTGACCCATCAAAGAAAATCTGCCATAAACCATATATATTTTCACTTTGCCTCATTAAATTTAGAATTAAGGAGTCATCCTCATGCATATAATACACCCCAAGACTAGCTTCCCCCATGAATTTGTAAGTATCATGTTCATAATTTTCATCTACCCTTTCATCTAAGTACAAATTAGAAACTCCTTCAATGGAAGATGTTGGAGATTGATCAATATGGAATTTATTTTCATCAATGATGGCATAGTTAACATTTGACACTTTAGGTGTGTAAGGCTCAAAGTGACTATGATGAATATATTCTGATTCAATCTTCACCTTAGTACCATACTTTGTCCTAAGCACCATGTAGGACCAATTGGCTACCAAGTATCCACCTATCTTAGCTGTAAACTATCTTGACAAGCAAAGGGAAAAGTATGGAGGTAAATATACCAAAACCACATCATGAGGAATAGAGAATGTAAGACAATAATATAGGATAAATTCAAATATGTAACTACTCCCAAAGTCTTGTTTGGTGAGCCATCCAATTATAAGACTCCCTTAGTCATTGGTTCATATTTGAGGCCTAATTTATCTGCTGTATACTTGGGCATAAATGAAGTACTAGCCCCACTATATATGATTCAATTATGAACCAAAAAATCATAAATGATTAGAGATAGGTAGAAAGGAGGAGTTTTTTTCATTCTTTTTCACTTGACCATCTATAGGTTGAGTTTCATTAACTAGGACAACATTTTCATTCCTAGATGAGCCAATTTGCTTACCCAATCCTTGTAATTATTTTTGGATCATATCTTTCTACCCTATTATTTTTAAAGAATCCTATAATGAGATGTCCATGTGCAGCTTCTTCATCTACTCTACAACATTAATGGAATAATTTTTCACCTCTAGGGGCTCTTTAGGAGCACTAGCTCTTTGTGGTGTAGCTTGAGAAGGAAAGTGAATAGGAGTTGTCCTCACATTATGAAACTTTTGACTTTATTTCACTCTAGGAGATAAATTTGACACACTTACCATTGTAGATGAAGTGGGGACCAAAATAGGTCCTTGAGTTTCTCCTTGTTATTCTTCAATATCCCTTTTCTTGGACCAAGTGTTAGAGGTAACACTAGTATTCATATTACTTGGGTTCTCCAAGTGATTAATAACACAAAACTCTCCCTCCAAATTATTTATGAGGGTAGAATTAGATTATGGTTGACCATTCTCCACCCCACTTTTCAATTTTCCTTCAAAACTTGAAACTTGGAAAGATTGATTACCTTGCATTTCCATGGTTTGGTTGTGCATTTCATTTGCATAAGCAACTTATTCTTGATTTTGCTCAATTGATGGATAACATGGTTATTATTGAACCAAGTTATTTTGAGTGGGAACAAGAGCTTTAGAGGATGAGGGAGAATTAGGATTTTAGCTTTGATAAGGCCTACCTTTTGTGATTTGACCTTGTCCTTGAGTATTACCTTGGAAAGGAGGTCTATTGGTTTGTCCAACTGATTGTATGATTGGTATGGCCTATAACTTTGAGCTTGTTGTCTTTTAAGAGTAACCAATTCATTGGTAATACTTTGGAGTAAACTCTTGACCTCATGGATCTCATTATTTATGATAATGGTAGACTTTTCATGGTTAGGTAAAGGAGCCAAGGTAGGTAATGTGGCTTGACTAAGAGGTTACAAATCAAGGAACAATGGAATTAGAGGCTTAAGATCAATCTTCCCTACTTTAAAAAGACAATTATCAACATTTATATCTATTTCATAGGTAGTCAGGAGTGTATTATCACCAATGTATTGGATCATCATGGCTACATCATTGTTCAATGCTTTTAGATAGTACAATATACATAGTTTGGATTAGGCCTCACAAGAGTTGGGATCCTATCCCATGTTTTTTGAAATCTAGTGTTGAAATATTGCATAAACTCTTGTGGTGCCCTCTTGATAGTGGTCAGTTTCTTAGCTAGAGATAGATGATCACTCCTCTCTCCAAACCTCTTAGTGAATATATCTCCTAGTTCATCCATGAACCAATGGAATTTTTAGGTAGAGTCCCATACCAATCCAAAGCTTTTCCTTTGAAATACAATGCCAAAAACATAATAAACACATTTTCTTGAGTGGTATTATGGATATTTCAGAAGTTTTCTATGTTTTTAATATGTTCAATGGTAGTAATAATACCTTCTCCACTAAAAGATGGAACACTCTTAAGGATTGCTCTTGGAATTTGGTCATATTGGGCAAGATTCAAAGGAGATGATTTGGTGAAGGATAAAAACGGTTAGTTTCTATCCATCTTGGAATGTGACTTATGAGTATTAGATATTGAACTAAATAATTAATGACTTCTTAAACACCAACTCTCTTGAATAAGGATGGGTATTAACAAACCTAAACCCTTTGAAAGAATATGGAGGTAATTGCACAAACTCAAAGGGTTTACCTTTACAAGTAGACTTAGTGGTCACATTTGTCATGGAAACTAAGAAATGATCATTTACCAAAGACTTTAAATCTTCAATGGAGTCACTAGGTACTGAAAGTAGATGCTCTGCAACTACAACTATGTCAAGACCAATATCAATATTGAACAATCTTATAGGACTTGGAGTCCCACTAGGCATTCAAAAACCTATTGACACTTATATTTTCACCCTTTTAGAATTTTTTTATCTCTCCTCATCCAAGTTTCATAATGGAGATATATCTCTTGTTGTGGATGATAATTTGTTAAGATGAATCTCTAGAAGGGCTAGTTCCCTTGATGCATTATTTGAAGTACTTTATTACTTATCACATTTGGGATGAAAAGGGGATAAGAAACACTAAAAATATAAAAGGTGATGAAAAAATATTAAGTCTCTCTTATTGACTAAATTTATACTACTTGAAGCTAAACAAGATTTCCTTCACTCAAAGCTCACAACTCAAGCTGGAATGTCACATCATTATTACATAAGCTAGGTTCAGTAGGTACTTGAATGTTTAAGAGGGTAATATATGAATTTTTTGGGGAACATAATAATACACCACTTATATAACACCTATATACTTAAAATAAAACACCATCAAATACCTATAACAATCACTCTTCTACACATTGGAGAACAATCAAGAGTAACATGCTAAAAAAGAATAACTTATACTAGACAAGACCAACAAGATTGCAATAAATAATAAATATTAAAATATTTGAGTGGAAAAATAACTTGTATATTTATTCAAGATTCATTCAATTACAAATTTTGATAGAGTTTCCCCATTAACCAACAGAGCTACCCAGAAGAGCCAAAAGAATACATATTTATAGCTTTTGAGAGAGAGGCAAGGAAAAGGAAGTCCAAAGGTCACTTGGAAATGTGTAAAATTGATAAAATAAGTTATAAATATATGTATAAATATAATAAATTATCCATGTAATGTTAATAATTCTAACTATCCATACAAGCCATGAAAATTGTGAAACGTTGCATAGAACTCTCAATCTTGGCATACAAAATTGCCTTCATAATTTGCATATGTTTGAACATCCCACCATTAATTATGGATATGTATGATGATTTTTATGAGATTTAATTAATTCAGGCATGTAATTTCATTCATTGGTTCTGATCCTACTCATTTTAAAACTCTTGGAAAGAAGTAATCATTGCTTGCAGTCTTAAAAACTCCTTTTCTACTACCCTCCACATATTAAAAAATGCATTTATTTTCACATTAAAATAAATTGGATGGAGTTAAATACACCTATAAATATTATCCATGGCCTTATACCCCTTAAATTCACCTTAAAAGGATATCTAATTGAGGTTTCCACACTTTTCACCCTTGTGTTCACCATGTTAGTTTTGACTAGCTAAAAAGAGAGCTCTATTTAGGACACTTAAATTTTTTAAATATAATAAAATTATGATATGGATTTATAAAGCATCATTATCTTCCCTCCAAACTTTATTTCATCTTCTTAAACCACATAAAACCTATAAAACATAGAAAATGGTGAGAAAAACACTATTTTTCATGTTGTTTATATAGTTCCATATATATCATTTACATGTGTGAGAGATTGAGTGAGTCCTCTCCATGATAAAATCTTTTTCATTTCCAAAATATTCCATTATGGTGGCTTTCCAATCTCATTTTCCTCATTGGGTCATAACCAAGGTTTTAGTAAGGTTTTAGGCAGTTCTAGGTCTTAATATTTGTTCATTAAACTTTAACATTGAACCTAACTCCAAATTACAAAAACTTGATTCAAATTAACCCTAATAAATTCTCTCAATCCCTCTAGTTCCCATTCATATCCCTATAAAATATATGATTACTTGGAAACACCTATCAAGCTTGTTTTCTTCTCATCTTGCATGCTTGGGCTATGTCAAGGCTATAAATTGCTCTCCTGTAGGTCTCTTTTCAATACAAAATATCAAACATGTATAATTACACCTTATAATCCTATTTAAATAAATAATATATCTTTCAAAGAGTTAGACATGGAGGTGGACCACAAAATGGTTCTAGGTCTCTTGAGGGCTTAGTGGGCTTAGCATGCCTTCTACAAGTTTGGCTCATTTGGGTTGATACAACATAATTATGATGGATTATTACACATTTTAACACTTAATTAATACTTTAAAATACATAACATAATCTCTCCAACACTCCTTTCATCATTTTCCCTCTCTTTTGCCAACTTGGCTTAATGGAACCCTCCCAAATTAGACTGTATGCATGCACAATCAAGTGACTCTGAGGGTTTGGATCCTGTGTGAGTGTTCATAATCATAATTACACCTTACATACACATAAAAAAATGTTTCTTTAATATCCCAAGGCCTCATCTTAGGTCATTCACTCATTTTTCCATCTTTTGCTTGGTAGACCAAAGTTCTAATTTTCATGAGTGGCTGATCTCTGAGACAAAATAGAGAGGTATAGCCCTTATCCCATGGAAAAATGAGAGTTTTTGGAGTTTTATAAGTTCCTAATTAAGTTATATACCAAATATAAAATTTAGACTCCCTCATTTAGGTACCTAACCAACTCAAAATGCCTAAAAAAGTAGTTAAAACCCCCTATTTTCTTGCATTTTTGTCCAAATCCCCTTTTGGATGACCTTTCCAAGATAATGTGACGCCTCTATGATTACATAAAATGTTTAAAACCTTTAAATTATTATAAATTAGCTTTTTAAACCATCTAAAACCTTTTTTTACATGATTCTTCATGTTTGTTCATTTGGCAAGGGTGCCTCCTTGCTTGCTTGTATGGACTGTAGTCTATTTTCCAAGTGGGGAGGGAATTTGAGAACCTTATTAATTTATTGGGAATGTTATGGAATATATTTTATAATTATTAACTATTTTATATTCATTGGAACCCTCCTTCCCTCTCTAGGTAGTTCATGTTCCATTTTAGCCTTTGCTTGCCTAAACTCTATTGTAGGTCAAAATAGGGGTTTGAGACACTATGTGAACTTGATTTATTCCTTTAAATGGTTTAATGACATAAATTAAATGTTAATATAGATAATTTTTCATTTCCATTTCCTTGACTGATCTTCATTTACCATATTATTGCACTCTAAACCACCTAAAATGGGTTCCTGCTTAGTGACTTGAGGCCCCTTGCCTGTAGCTTACTTTTAGTGGTTGGGATTAATTTTGATTTTATAGTATCCTCCTAGACTCACCTTTAGATAAAAATAAGTATTTTTCAATTATAATCACATTAATTCCACTAGAACATTACTAAAACATTAAAATAAATCACTGTCTACTTTGTCTCAGTTGACTAAGACATTTGGCCCCTTTTGAGCTTGCCTGTAGGTCACCATGAGATCATTTAGATTGTGTGTTATATGTATATAATATTAAATTTATTTTTGTAGGGTAAAATAAAACTTTTATTCAACTTTACTAGTTAATAACTCCACTTAGACACCTTGCCTACAATCCTATCCTTATGCTCAGTTGTAGGTGTTGATTTTGCCCTATTTACCTGACCTGTAGGTGGGGATGGATCTGATAAAACCTATATATGGTGTGTGTGAATCCTATTTAAATATTTTTAGGTCAAAATATTTTAATTATATTTATTACATGCCTTAAAATTCCCTTAAAAACGTAATCAAGCATCAAAACTCACTATCTAACCTACCTGGCTATAGGTAAGCATTTTGCCCTGTCACTTGATTTGTAGGTGTATGTTGGATTTCTCAATGGATTTGTTCATGATGTTTTAATTTTACCTTGAAATCATTTTAGTTTAAAATTCACCATTTTTAATCATATATTCCTCCCTTAAGGATCCTAAATCATCAAATAGGAATCAAAGCTACAGTGGCTAACCTAACCCTATTGTAGGTATGCATCTTCTGTATAGTGTACAATTCAATGCAATTATGGGATTACAAGGGAGCCTTAATATCCTTTCTTTTTATTTAAAACATCTTATCTCATCTCATATATTGAAAACATCTTATCCCATATCAATTTCCAAGGTTGTTCCTTCTAAGTAACAAAAGGTCATTTGTCCTTTAGGTCTATAGACTTCAATAAAGTAACTCAGTGCTTTCTTAGGCATATTGGAGGCCTTCAAAAACTTATCTCCTTTTAATTTTTGACTTACATATTTTTCATAGGTTTATTCATATGATAGGTCTATAAGTTTTATCAACTTATTTTCTCCAAAATTTACCTCAACCACATTATATGCCATCTTGAAAAATCTCCTGGGCCTCTATTTGCTCAAAATAAGGACTGATTCCCAAAAAAATTAGCCATCACCCTAAGAAGGATTCTCATGACTTTTTTTTCATTCTATCACTTCACACAAGTTTTTAATGGTCTCATTAATATTCAATGGTTATAAATATAGTCTCATTACATGCTTTTCCACTCATAGAACATCTCAGTCCCCTATTTAAGCCTTTTTGTAGGTGAGCATATAACTTAGCAGGTAGTTTGCTTAGGAAGGTGTGCCATAGAGAGCAAGAATGGACTCAAAATAATTATTAAAACCTTAAAAAAATATTTTCATCCTTCATCTCTCAAATTTTGTTACCTCATTACCATGTCATTCACCTTAGGATGACATTATCAAAGAGCCTACAAGTGCATGTTTGGTTAGAATATGTGGGCAGAGCATGGAATTATGGTAAACATGGTGGTGGACTAGCTCAAAACCACCCAAATGCCACAATAAATATTCAAAAATTTTGTCTCCATCCTTTGAAACCTAGATCCATCTTCAAAACACCTTTTACAACATGGAAACACCTACACATATGTGAGAAAGAGCGGACATATGCACCAAGTCGATGTTTAGCATGGTATATGAACACGTGATCCAAATTTTCACTCTCTAAAACATGAAAAAGGAACTCATTCAAATATTCAAGCCTTGAAAAATCCTAAACACCTCCATTACCACTTCATACATATAATTAATAAGCTTATGCATGGAATCCAACTAAACTAAGCATGAAGTTGGCAAATGAAGAAAAAATAAGCTTACAAGCTACTCATAGAATTCCATGGTGAGATCAAAACATGAGAGGATATAGTGATATGACCCAATGAATTATGATACATTCTTTTGCAGTTATATGGAACCTCTGTAAGGGAAAAAACTTAGCAAGAAAGAGATATCTTAGCTAGAACTACACCTGGTGGTATCTCCTTACATGATAGAAAACTTTTGCTCATCTTAACCTCATGAATCATGAAAAAAATAATGGAGACTGTATAATAATGAATCCAAAATCCATTGGAGACAACACCAACAACTGGTTCATATGACTTTGGTAAAAATGGAGCAAAACCTATAGGGTACACCAAACAGCTATCAAATCTACAGAGTCAAATTGTTAGAATTTGTTCATTAAGAATAATTGATCATTTTTCAAGTTCCATATATTAAAATTAATTTATTTTAATGTAAAATTACCTACCAAAATTATTTTGTCTGAAACTACTTGTGCTTCTTGTACTGAGCAAAAACCTAAGGATCACTCTAGTCTACCAAGAAGAGCAAGAAATGTTCAAAATAGTTTTGGCATCCAAACCACTATTATAGATTAAAAAAAGTGTGGATGTGAGTTATATAAATATAAGGAGAACCCTTATGATCATACCCATGTGGAACACTTCCCAAAAATCCATACAAGTGCCATTTTCCCTCTTTTTAGTTGATTTATACAATTTCAATTAAACAACCTAAAAAAATCAAAGGTAACTAACATTATTGATACCTTAATTGACTTATTGGATGATTTTCATTAATTTTTTACACCTAGGCACCTTGATAACCATTCAAAATACTTTAATGACCCCTAAAAGCTCATAAAATGACTCCTAATGGACAAAATGACTAATGTAACTAAGACTAAAGCTAATATAACCTTAAGTGACATAATGTAACAAGTCTAATTATTATGAAAACATATTAGGACCCCTTAAAATGTTTAAAATAAAATAAAAATTCCTAAGGGTGCCCAAATTTGACCAAAAGTCAAATTTGGTCAATAGTTATAACTTGCAACAATGTGTGGATGACTAGTTATTTGTGCCATGGAAGCAACATATACACTTGTGAGTAGTATTGGTAGAGGTACTTACAAGAGGAAGTGTAAAAAAATAAAAGGATATTGGGAAGTCTCATCATCCCATTTTGTGGGCAATGGAGCCATCAATGGTAAATGAATAAAACCATCACTAAGAGAAAGTGGTGGTGGTGAAGGGACTGGACTAGGCTCGATGAAAAGAGTGATGGGACTAGAAGTAGAAATAGGATTAGATAAAGTGGGTGAGGTAATGGGATATAAAAAAGGATATAATAAGGGAGGGGTGGGGTTTATAGAAGGTTTAAGGATATTTTCATGCATCTCAAGGATAAGCAAGCTATAGGGGTCATGGTACCTAGCAAAGCAATAGGGCCCAATCATAGCACAATCCATAAGCATACTCCTACAAGGTTTTTTTAGAAACTAGAGGTGTCTGCACCATCTATACCCTATGATAAAGATGTATAATATTAAAATTAGGAACTATATATGATGAAACATGGGAAGACATACTAAAATACTAAAGCAAAGAGGAATGATAACAGATAATCTCAACGTCACAGGCCTAAACAAGACCTCCAAATAATGGATCTTCTTAGGTATAAACATCATCATAATCAGGTGTATTAATATCAATGACACAATTAGGGATGACATTGTCATCCAATGATGTGTGATGAATGGAATATAGAGTCTTAATCAAGATAACAGGGATGCCATCAAAAGGTTGATAAAGAGAACAAGGCTATAGAGAAGTAGGAAGTTGAGAGATGAGATGAGGTGAGATATCAAAAGTTTTAATCTTAAAATTTATATTATTAGGCTCATCATCATCATAATATAAGATTTTAATAATAATATTTCCAATGATTTTAGGTTTACCATTATAACCCCAAGTGGAATTCATAGGAAAGTTAAATCCTTGAGACTCATGAAATGGAACACTAGGCAATGGTTCAAGGGTAGTAATCTTGAAGACACCGTGGTCTTGGAATTATTCAATATTCCAAGGGTTTGTATTACCTTGAGTCCTATAAATGGCTTTATTATTAATAAATTTAAGGCATTGGTAGGAAGAAGAAGCAACTACTCTCATACGATGAGTTCATGGTCTACCAAGTAGAATGTTATAAGATAGAGTAAAGTTAAATATCACCACCTTCACACAAATAGTGATAGGTGGGATAGTAATGGGGATCCACACACAACCTAAAGTAGTCATTTTCAATCTATCATATCCTTGACATGTGATGTGTGTGGATTTTAGATTACATTCAGAATATCTAAGGGTTTTGATAAAATCAAGAGAGGTAACACAAGTGCCGAAACCTTTGTCAATCAAGGCATGTTTGACTTGGATATCACCAATTTAGATAGTAATGAATAGAGGATGATAATTTTCATGAAGTATAATCTCATCAATAATCATGGAAGTAATGGGAAATTTAAGGGAAAGAGAAGTTTCCATTATTTAGTCAACATGTATGGACATCTCTTTATATTATTTCAATATGCTATATTTAGATCCAGATAAGGTTACTTCACATCCTACTAAGGGAGAATGAGGGATGTTCATTTCAAAAAAAAAGTTTCATAAGATGTTTTTGATGATGTGAAGAGTTCCACATAATCTCAATAAATGGGATTTGGCATTGGAGATGAGTGAGTTCTATGAGAGGATCTCATTTATCATAACCGATAAAAAGATTATTAGAAAGAGGTGCATAGTGTTGAAGGAGGTCCTTATAAGGAGGTACCAAAGTACATTGGAATTTGTGATGATAAGAGGGAGAAGGTTTAGAAAAAGGTTTTAAGTTATATTGAGAATATGAAGTAGTTGGTGCAGGTATGGGTTGATAAGTGCTAGAAGAAGTGTTGATAGAAGCTTGAGTATCATTATTGTTAGGTAAAGAAGATGGAAGGATGATAGAAATATAATGGGAAGTGTTATCCAAAGGAGGAATTGGAATTGGTTCATCAATAGTTATAAGTTCATCTTGCCCCAACTCATTTAAATGAGCCAGAGAAAAATATTGGATAACATGAAATGTTCAAGATAATGAAGATGTGTAGATGGGTTGAGGACCAATGAAATCAACCACCCTTCACATGTTAGTCATATTAACCACATTATATTTCTAAGTTGGGTTATTAATACTTGTAGACACATAAATCTGGCCACCAATGACCATTAATCAAGCTTTTGACCAATTTCTACCAAAATGCACAATTTGGCCTAAGAAAACTAAAACACATTAAATGAGTTGAAATTGATATATTCAAGTGCTTATTTTAGATAAAATGTCATTAAATGGGGAAATGAAATTTATGAAGTAAATGAAATTTATGAAGTAGATAAATTTGATTAGATCATTTTGAGTCAAAATGACATTTTCACACTTGGGTGTTCTGGATTACTCTTTTCTATCAAATTTATTATACAAGACATGTGCCTTTGTTATTTTACATTAGCAACATCATAAATGGGATATAAGTTATAACACATCTAACATTGACTTAAAATTCAAATCCAGTTAAATTTTGAGCCAATAATATGACATTTTGACCAATTTGATTAATTTGAGCATAAATTTCCAAGGGTTTGCATCAAAGTTGACTAATCATGTTTAAGGCTAATTAAACCAAATCAAGAGCTTAAGTTAATTTTCCATGGAGATTTTTGAATATTTATTTTTAGAAATTGATATTGAATTTCTACATCATCAAATGACATCATTTCTTGAAAATACATCCCTAGGCCATAAATGCATAAAATATCTCATCAAGCCACCCCATGCCTCATTAAGACCCTCCCATGCCTCATCAATGCCTCACATACCTCTTAAATCCCCTTTCTTCCCAAATATTTATGTGGGATATTTATGAATTTAATACATAATTTAGATTAATTCATGGCCACACATCTCAATCTTGAGATGGACGGTCATGGTTGATCCTAAGCCATTTTAAAAATCTATAAATATGAGGCCTTGCCTATTGATTTTTAAGCTCTTTTATTCCAAAATTATAATGCGCAAATGCATTAAAAATAAATTGCAATTAGTGTTATAATGTAAAAGTATTTAGCCAAGCCAAGCCAAGCCAAAGCCAAACATGGTGTCAAGGAGAGATGGAGGTAGCCACACTTCATTGATGTAGACTTCATGAGCACAAACCAAGCAAGCCACTTCAACAAACTATTTGGAGCATCCAAGGAAGGTGAAAGAAGGTTTATTTTGCATTTTAGTTATGTTTTCCATTCTAGTCTTGTTAAATAAGCTCCCCCATTGAGATAAGCTTAAGGTGTTAGCTATTAGTGTGTTATTTTGATTTCATATACTAACACATTACTAATCTCCCCTTATTATAATCCTATGTTCATAAATGTCATGTTTAGTGGGACCTAGCCTCACAAATTTGGTCAAATTATACCTACAAATAACATAATAACATTGTCATGCAAGATCTTAGAGTGTGGAGGCAACAAGATAAAAATTTGAGTAAAAATTCATTTTTTATAAGCCATAATTTTGTTCTCAAGACTGTGCGACCCAACTCTCCTATCTAACTCAGCTCATTGTCAACCCAACATGCCTGTGTAGCCTAATTCACCTGTCAACCCAGATCGCTTATTAGCCCAACTCACCTATCAACCCAACTTACCTATCAACCTAGATTGCTTATCAACCCAACTCACCTGTGTAGCCCAACTCATCTATCAACCCAACTCTCCTATCAACCCAAGTTGACCATCAACTTGAGAGCTCATGTTTCAAAAGTCCTTATCTCATCCTCTAAAATGCTTCAAAGCAGGAAATCCTAATCTTGTTGTTTTAGGTTTAAAGGATGGTTTGGAAGTTAATTTGGGGGTTTTAACTAATCATACACTTCAATTTTGAGTTTAAAAATAACTTGGTATAAATTATGCATACTTCAAATTTGGTGCCTAAAATGAATCTTTAGCATGCTAAGTCTTGAACACTTCAAACTTTGGTTTTAAAATGAATGTAGGTGCTTATTTTTTCATTTAGTATTTTTTTATTGTAATCTTTACATGTTTTTACAACTTAAGACCAAGGGATCAAAAGAACATCACCAAAAAAAAAATTAGTGCTTAAAATTGGAATCATTTGTCAAGTTTATATTCAATAGATGATTAATTAATTGATTGGAAAAAATAAGGTTCATGTGTGTATGTTCTTCCATCTGTCCCCTTTAGGGAACTTTTGGAACCAAAATCACCATCCTTATTACAAGCATGCCTAGTCTAAGGCATATAAATAATGTCATCTAAATCATTCCCCAAAAAATTTCAATTGTTTGGGTGATCTTGAAATGACCCTAAAGTCTTTCTATTAGTCATTTATTTTATTACATCTTAGCTTACAAGGGGGACTTCATTACCTCCTACAAGTTCTATAGGGAATATTTGACCCAGGGTCATCTCTTAGCACTGACTTCAACCACTCCCACTAGGATTAGAGGTTTAAATGGTTAAACCACCTTCTAGTATTGGATTTTCACATAGGACGTATCTGCTCTTTAGACATCACACTATACTAAGCAAGTAACAAATATAAAGGTTAAAAAAGGGAAAGACCTTTTTGAAACAAGCCAAGTGCTACAGACACCCAATTTAAGTGTGTTTCTTTTGTAACATGATGTGAAAGTCATTGGGTAATTGATCTATCAAGAAGTTTGAAAACTTGTAGATCTTAGACAAATCCCCACTTACTGTAGAAATGTTATTGGTGCAAGGTGTGCCTCAAGGTCCATATTGCAGTACTATCATTTGAGAGAAAGGGGATGTAAAAACCATACTATATAATGTGAATTTTACTTTTTAGATGAACACTAAAAAAACCTCTCAAATGATGTATATTAATGGATTCCAATAATACCAAGAAACCTTGCAAGTTTAGGACCTAAGAGTGGTTACTTAGTTGGTTTTGTCCTAGATTAAAGTCTTGTTTGGAGTCAAAAATTGGTGTAAATAAATGATACAAACCAAAACACATAGTCCTCATTTTCCTTTGAATAAAGAGGCATTATGCTGCCCACATGAATCATCAATTTGCCTTTTTTAAAGTTCATCAAAACTTGGAGTCATATCATCCACTTTGGCACAATTATGCTACCTAATTGAGTCTAGAATTTTACCCAACATTATTTAAATTCCTTCATTTATAATCTAAATTCAAAATTGCACCTTTCATAATCTCGTAGGGTTGATGTGTTAAGTAGGTTCACCATTTGCAATAAACTTGAGGGAACTTAGGTTCAATTTCCAATTTGGGTTGAAGGCTATTTAAGACTCATAATCATTATCACCACTTGGTAGACTTAAGTAATTTTGTGCTAAACACTTGGACTTTGAGTCTATGAACCAAAAAATTTTGTGTTACCATCCTATTTCCATTAAGATCATTTGAATACATACTTTTTTACCTTAGATATATTTTTAAAAAATTTGAAGGTATGTATGTCATTTGAGTTAAGAAGGGTAGTGTTACACTTCCAAATTTGTGTAAAACCATCTTTGCCTTAGAGATTTTTTTTAAATAAACATTTTATCATGTCTTTTGAGTAATATATCATTTTTATGCTGCCCAAAACATTCCAAACATTGTTTTATATACCTTTTTTCATAGAGTCCAAGTTTGTACACATTTTTAAGGCCAATCAAAGCATACCTTTATGAATCTTTGTCTAACATAGCTATGCCATTCACATTTATCTAACCTATTTTTCAAAAGAACCAAGCTTTATACCATTATTTGAGAGAAAAAAACTATCTCTAAAGTGCCTTTTGTTTCATACCTTATACCTATTTGATCAAGTTCATGTCCAAGAGTCAAATGTCTAGTTTTTGTTAGAAGTGTTTCAAATATGTTAGATTAAAATTTCATTTATTTTCAAATTTTAGCTTTTGACACCATTTGGCCAAGAGTCCTAGCACATGCCTTGTTTTATCCTAGATTTTGATGTTGTATTTGGCCAAAAATACCTAGCAACGATTTATTTCCTAGATTAGACTGAGTTGAAACACTTCAACCTTAGAGTTTGACATTTCAATTTTTGGTCCATTTACTCAATATTTTTGTATAAGATGTGTAGTGTTAGATACTTAACATTAGCTTATTTATCACAAATCATTACATAAACATTTTCATCCTTTTGATGAATTTATACCATGTTTGAATATCATCTTTTAGACATTGTCTTTTTAGATTTTGTAGAAATCTCTTCCCTTTCTATTGCATAACATTCACTATGGATCCTAATATGTATTCCTACACTCGTAGTGGACTCATGTATAATCCAGGGATTATTAGTGTGGTTGCATAAGAAGAAATGGTGAAAGACCCCTACATAGATAATATTTCTTATGAGATAGATCCTTATCCCTCTTATAGTACTCAAATAGGGGCACAAAACCAAGATCCATTGTCTAATTATTTGTTTAATACACCACCATATTTATAATAGGACCAAAAATAAACTGTACAATACCTAGCTACAATATGAAGAATAAATTCCTCAATAATCATACTCTATTAATATGCTTTATGCATATGATCCATTTTTGTTTGAGAATCATTTTTTGGAAAAAAAAGATGAGATTTTGGTTAGAGCCATAGAATTATGGGCTAAGTTTCTAATGAAACTCACTCATGAAAGTTTACCAAGCATAGTAAGAATGCCTCAACATATTATATAGTCAAAAATATTCTTCTATAAATCCTTTAACTCTAGTCCAAATGATGTATCAAGACCCTAATATGCCTAACAAAGGAAAGAACCTCATAGAGGACCAATTTAACCAAATGCAATCAATATATCAAACCTACCTAAATCTAACACATAATTTCAATCAGATGACCATGATGAGTAAACATATTAATGACTTAGTTCCTTTAATATGAGTTTTGATAGAGATAACTAGTCAAGATAATTAGAGTTTAGACCCATTTGTGAAAAACACTTTGGTAGACAACTTGTTGTTTACACTAATTATCAAAGAAGTGTCTTTTTATTCTATGTAGAATAATGACAAAAACATAGTAGACAATGTGCAAGCAACATCCAATCCAAATCAAAGTGGTACTAATACACAAAAAACTAGTCAACAACATGTGCCTTTAGTTAATACCATGAGTGGATATGCAAACCTAAGAATGGGAGATTCTGTACCCCAACCTCAACCAGCTACTTCCAATCCTCAACTAGATGCTTCATCAAGCACACAACCAATAGGATTAGGTAGTCAACTAGTAACTAATGCCATGTCTCAATAATAGAATGTGATGAATCCTATTCCTCCTCAATAGGTGATGAGTAAAATTACATAACAATAGGCATAAATGAATATACCAATCCATTAGATGTTAAACATATTGCCACCTGAACTAAGGGAAACTAATGTTCTACCTCATCAGGTAGTACCAAATATACATTCTTCTTCTCATACCAACATGCCAATTCAAAACTAAACAATGTTTAATCAATAATGTATGCATGTTGATTAGTGACAAGTGCCAAATCTCCAACATGCATCCACTTCCTAATTGATATTCTTGTAATAAAGGGGTTTCAATGTCTCTCAAATACTTGCTAGGCAAAAATGACCTTTTGTATAGAACATACCACAAGTTTAGAAATAATGTCTTGGTTCACAAGTTCCCACTCAACAACAAGGTTTGAGTAGTCAAAAATAGATCCCTATTAAACCATAATAGGCACAATATAGTTATATCCCTCTATCCTAACCTCAAAATCCTCCAAGTCAAACCTTCATCACCAACCCAAACTGGAATATCACACAACCAAACATGTAATTTCAATAAGCACATCCTAATCTATGTATGTGTATTCCTAGATAATTTCCTAACCAATCCAACATATACCAAAAAATACCTACATTATACCCTAGTTAAATTGTTTCAATTGTAAGCACTCGACCATCTACCCAAGCCCATATTCCCACAACTTTCTTAGAGCAATAGTTACAATAAATGAAAGATGCAATTAAGACCATCCAAGTGTGGAAATAGGTTTAAAAGTTTAAGTTGGATGATATATGTTCCTATCCTTTCAATATGGAGTACTTATATATTGGATTTACTCTAAGATATGCACCACCAAAGTTTGATAAATACAAGGGGAAAGGTGACTCCAAAGGCCATTTAACTAAGTTATTTGTCATATGCCAGCCAATGGCATATAGCGATATATACCTTTTATTGTTATTTCTAAGGAGCTTAGTTGGAAAAGCCTTGGAGTGGTTATTAAAGTTGCCTAAAAATTTAGTAAGTAATTTTGATGATCTTTTAGATAATTTTGTTAGCACTTTTCTTATAATCTCGAGCATGAAATTTCATTGGTTGATTTGATGCAAACTAAACAAAAAGCTAGTGAGTTTTTTGCAAGATATCTATAGTGATGGAGAGCACTTGCAAGATTATTCACTCATAGTTTAATAGATAAAAAAATAGTTTTTGTATTTAATAAAAATTTGCATAGTGAGATAGCCTATCATCTAGAACTATAGTGTACACATACTTTTAAATAAATTATGGACAAAGGTTTATAAATTGAGTGAGTGTTCATTAATAAAGGAGTCATCAAAATTAATTCAACTAATTAGAAAGAAGGTACCAATCAAGGAATAAAACAAAACCAACATCCAATTCAAGCACTAACATCACAATCATCACATGCCAAAAACCAAGATAGACCAAAGCAATTAAACCACAATAGGAATGTTGTGGGAAATAGAGTAACTGAGTCACATCATGTCCAAATGGTGAAAACATCATATACACCACATTTTCAACTTACTCATACCTAAAAACCTCTCCAACCACCACTACAAAAACAATAACCAAGACCCACACAACAAATGCTATAACCTTTGCCATTGCAAAACCCTCCTCTAAGGAGAACTGTGCCTATGCATCATGTTTTTAGTGAACTTGGAGAGCCTATTGATTTTGTATTTTGAAAACTTGCCATTACTAATTTGATTAGTTTGCCTATACCAAAACATTATCCTTAAGGCATCCCTTATCCTGATTGGTATCATGAAAATGAATTCTATGAGTATCATCAGGTCAATGGGCACAATTTATGAAAATGTGTGCAAATAAAGCATTTACTTGAAAATATGTTGGATAATGGGGAGATCACATTATATCATGGTGATTCCACCTCCAATCATACTCTTGGCATCTATCAAACCCATTTTCCATAGCATAACCAACAACAATAATGACAACAACCAATGTAACAACAAAATCAATAGTATCAAAATCAAAGGCAGAATTAGTAGAACCATCAGAATCAAAAACAAAGCCAACAACATTAGAACAATGGACAAAACCAAGGGTAGAATGGTAATAACCAACAAACCTACCATGTAGTTGTACATGACTACAATAGGGTTTTAGGTCATATTATAGGGGGCAGTGTTAATACCATCTCCATTAATCCTAGATTGAGCACCAATCAATCTAGACCATTGCTAAACAATGCCACTCAGCCAAATTACATGGATAATCCTTATTTGACTTGGGACCACATGTAGGAAAACCAAAAAATTGGGACTTACACTTTTATACCTTATACCAATAACTCATCCTTGCCTTGTGACCACATACAAGTGCATTGACAACCGAGACTTGTCCTATCTAGTCCCACACCATTACCACTATTTGTTAACAATCATGGTCCTATATTTAATCCTAATTGTGTAATCATAACTTAGAGGTTAAGGATTATCATCCTAGGCCCATAGTCATCTGCCACTTTGCCCATTATCCAACTAGTCGTTCAACCTTAGAATAATCCATTTACCACTGACATAAAAAATAAGTTTGATATTGTGGAACAATTGTAGAAGACACCAACCCAAATCTCCATTTTAGATTTGTTGCAAATGTAGATAATCCATAAGAACATTCTTAATTAGTTCTTTACCCAATCCACTATTTCCAGTGACATATCTCCTGATAAATTTCAAAATTTGATTGGACACCTAGCTCCCACCCAACAAGTCACATTCAACCAAAGTGATATGTCTTCCCTTGGCCTAATCTATAATAATATAGTATACATAGAAGTTTATATAAAATGACATAAAATGACATGTGTCCTTATATACAATAGATCAGGCCTCAATATAGTGTCTTTAAAGATCATCAATATTCATGGGTACACAATGGTCGATCTCTAACCAAAAATGATAACTATCAAAGCCTACAATAATTAGGAGAGAGAATCACAAGTCACCACTAGCCTGCCAATTATCATTAGGACTTTGACCCATGATACACTTTATCATGTGATTGATCTTTAGTTCTCATATAATATGATTCTAAGTAGGCCTTGGTTACATGAGATTCATATAGTCCCATTAATGCTGCACCAATGTATCAAGTTCTCCCACTCAGGGATGGAAGTGAATATTCTAGGAGATTTGCACCCATATGAGCACTGCAAACATCTCAAGGCTAAGTTTTAAATCTAAAATTACTAATATGGCATGAATCTAATTTCCAAGTAGGATAAAGGAAAGGCCATACTTATCGATTCTCCATAGGACAATTGCATAGATCATAATACCTTGGATTCCCTTTCCCACATGTCACCTTCTAAAGCTTTCAATCATTACACCATTTTAGCTAATGGCCTAGGAGAATATTTAACACATGATACCTTTCATTTTTTAAATCTTCCTCAAAATCTAAAGACCTTTGGAAGACTTAAAGTTACCCCACAAATGCATTGGCAATGAAAAGGTAAAGATAAAATTCATATTTCAAGACCAATCATGTTCATAGTGGCATCTAGCTAAGAAGAAAACCCTCTCAAAGGAGATGAATCATGGTTATACAATGACAAGTTGGTTGATTGTTACAAGAGCGCTAAATATCTCATTCCCAATCGAATCATGGAACATCAAGATTATGAAGGAAGACACCTTAGACCGAATCAATAAGGAACCATTGAGCCAATTTCCATGACTAAGTATAAAGTAACTTATGGACTTGGATTTAAACTACCTTGGGGTGACCCCACATATCTTATTCAATTTCTATCATCGACAACTAGTGATGATGATGCTAATAGTGAACCAGAGGCTGATCATAGCCTTATCTTTGATGAGCTAGCTAAGACTAACATGTTTGATAATAATGTCATATGTAACCTTATTCCAATCATTCATAATAACCCATTACCATTATACTATCCCCAACTACTAGATTGGGACCAACAAGAATCTTGTTTGTTAATTGATGAGTTTCAGAACGATGAGGCATTCTATGATTTTCTAGGTCTTAATAGACAACATTCTATTGGGAGATCAGAAATCAGGGATCTCAATCACATTAGATCTTGAAGCTTATTTTAGAGAGTGGGTGAACACCCTTAGCCAAAATAAATAAATAAAACATTGAGGTCCCAAAGTGAAAACCTCTTTGAGGCACTTTCTAACCAAGAAAAAGTAAAGATAAAGGCCAATCTAGTGGTGAAAACCTATTTTAGGTGTCATTAGATGGGGGTGTTTATTATTCTTAAAATTTAGACCAGGAGACCACCAATGATGAACTTGCCTATGGATCTGAGTTTAGTTTTGAGAAACAACTTCTTAAAATTTAGACTAGGAGACCACTAATGATGAACTTGCCTATGGATCTAAGTTTAGTTTTGAGAAACAACAAGTGTTTGATCAAATTTCTCAAGATTTTTTTATTGTTTTCATCATATGGATATATCTCCCATTGAGGGACTCAGATTCATCATGCCTAGGAGAAGTTGAAGAGTTAGTCCTAATAGAGGACCCTAATATAGTCTAATAGTTCAAGTCTTTGCTTACTATCCTAGAAGATGGTTTGACCCTTTTAGATGAAGATATAATAGAGGTAAAAATCAAGACTCCATCAAACCCAAAATGGATCAAATTAGGCACGTCCCTCATTGAGGATGAATGTGAAGTATTTACAGATCTATTGATATAATTTGTAGATATCTTTCCATGGGCTTATTTTGACATGCTAGGTTTGGACCACACCTTAGTTTTACATCACCTTGTGGAAAATCTTGATGCCAAACTAGCTAAGCAAAAGTTACACAAGATGCATCTTCACATTGTTTTATCAGTAAATAAAGACTTGGAAAAACTCTTAGAAGGATTTATTTGATCCATTGACTACTTAGAATGGTTATCTAATATTGTACTTGTTAGCAAAAAGCCCAAAAGAATCAGAATCTATACTAATTTTCAAGACAAAAAAAGCTTGCACCAAAGACAAATTTTCATTACCTAATATTGACATGATCATGACACCACAATGGGTTATGAGATGCTTTCACTCATGGATGGATTTTTAAGATACAACCATTTTAGAATAGCATTATAAGACCAACACAAGACAACATTCACCACTCCGTGGGGCACATTCTATAATCAAGTAATGTTGTTTGGTCTTAATAATGTTGAATCTACATATAAAAAATCTATGACCATCATATTACATGATATGATGCATGATATTATTGAAGACTATGTCGATGACATACTAGGTAAATCAAAATCCAAGGCCAACCATCCAACAGTGCTATGTAGAATATTTGAAAGAGTGTGTGAGTAAAAAGTTTGACTGAATCTAAAGAAATGTTTATTTGGATTAAAATTAGGTAAATTAATTGTATTCATCATGTCTCGTAGAGGCATTGAAGTCAATCCAACCAAATTCCAAGCTATAACAGAGATGCCACCACTAACCAATTTGAAGTAGCTCCATAGTTTACAAGGCAAGATCTAGTCAATTTGATGATTCATATCTCAGTTAGTAGACAAGTTTCATATTTTTCCACATCTTCTAAATAAGGGAGTTGAATTCCACTAGGATAATCACTACTAAACAACTTTTTAGCAACTAAAAGATTACCTAGCAAATCTGCGTATTTTGTTACCCCTATGCTAAGAAAACCATTTTTATTATACCTATTAGCTATAGATAGTACCTTAGGGGAAATTATATCTCAAAATGATGACAATGGAAAATAGCATGCAATATACTATTTAATCTTTACATTGTTCATGTATGAACACAACTATATGCCTATTGAAAAATCTTATCTAGACATGGTATTCATACCACAAAAATTATGACACTACATATTGAACAATAAGACCATGGTCATTTCAAAAGTAGATCCACTCAAGTATATACTATCTAAAATAGCTTTACAAGGCAGAACGGTCAAATGGATCATGCTTCTTAGTGAGTTTGACATAGAGTATGTCAATCAGAAGGCAATCAAGGGACAAGTCCTTATAGATTAGCTTGTTGAAGCACCCCTTGCAGACATAGATCAACTCACATTCCAATTTCCTAATGAATCCATAATTACCATCATTAACATACCTCTTAAAGAGTAGCATTAAGATATATATTTTGATGGATCTTTTACTACACATAGATTAGGGGTAGGCCTCTTATTTATTACACCATAGGGGGATCTAATTCTTAAGTCTTTTAGAATTAGTTTTCCTTGTATGAACAACATGGTTGAGTATGAAGTACTTGTTTTAAGAATTTGATAGGTAGCACAATGAAACATATCTCATCTCCAAGTTTTATGATGATTCTTACTTAATCATTAATTAGGTCATAGACCATTTCTAGACCAAAAATGACAGGTTGGTTCCTTACAAGGCCATGGTTAACACTCTGAAATAACAAATTATAGATATCCAATTTAAGAATATACCAAGGTCTAATAATAGAACTACATATGCCATGGCTACTATCATCTCTTTGATTCAACAAATAGACAAATCTAGAGAGTATTAGTTCCTCATCAAGAATTTGTTCACACTAGCTCATGAAACTTCAACTGTTGTAATGATTTGCGATATTATTGGTCCTAATTATATATATTATTTGGACCTTTATAACTATCCTCATGACCAAGTTATACCACCTGACCTATCTCAAAAATAAACCAAATCCTTTATCTATCACTTTGCTCATTATACTCTACTTGGATCAACCCTCTACCGCTGTAGTTTTGACGGATTCTACTTCATTTTTTAACTTCAAAAAAATCTACACTAACATTATAGGAATTACATGAAGGAGTATGTGGAGCCCACTTCAACAAGGTAGTCTTATCCAAAAATCTTTTCCATACTAGTTATTTTTAACCCACAATGGATGCAGATGTAGCTGCATATGTAAAGAAGTGTGACAAATGTCAACAACATGCTAATCTAATTCATGCCCTAGCCAAGAATCTAAAACCAATGTTGACACCATGGCCATTTTCTACATGGGGACTTGACCTCATTGGGAAAATCAATCCTACATCTTTAGATGGTCATAAATATATCTTTACTGCCACCGAATATTTTACTAAATGGGTAAAAGCTATACCCCTCAATTATGTGACTGGAAAGTAGACTTCTAGGTTCATTTTCAACCATCTCATCTACCACTAAGGTATCCATTTTGACATTAAATTTGATAATGGAGAATCCTTAAAAAACAAAGATATCTAATATTTATGTACTGAATATAATATTACACAACATTTGTCTATGTTATATTACCTTCAAAGTAATGGTCAAGCTAAGGCATTCAAGAAAACAATTGTTAACATTCTCAAAAATATTGTCAATGATGTTGATCACAAATGGCACCTTCAAATATTCCACACCCTTTGGGCATATCTTACCAATCACTGTACCCCCACAAGAGCCACTCCATACTCACTTATTTATGGTACTGAATCTATACTTCCTATTGAGGTTGAGTTACCTTCACTATGCATATCTTTTAAGCATGTCCTAGATGATCATGACTATTAAGTAGCTCACCTGCAATAGCTAGACCTACTTGATGAAAAATGCATGGTTGAATTCAATAATATTTAGTCATATTAGAACCAACTCAAAGCCCACTACAATCACCATGTCAAGCATAGAACATTTGAACTTGGTGATCTTGTTCTTAAAGAAAACCAAAAGAATACCACGGCTAAGAAGAAACATAAAGGCAAATTCAAACCAAATTGGATAGGGCCTTTCATCATTACTACAAATTATGGATTAGGAGCATATAAGATTACCACACTAGATGAAGATGAACTTTCTAATTTCATGAATATTATTCACCTCAAGTGTTACTATGCTTGAGCACTATGGTGTATTGTCTATAAGGACCATTTCAATTGTGCCATTTTATCACTATTATTCTTTGTATGAATATCATTTTTATCATTACTTTTAGCTTATTACTTATCCATTTTACCATTCCATTCTATCAACCAAGCATGTTTTGAATCTTATCTACCTAGCCCATTTGATCTTGGTGTTACCATTAGTTGCACATTTTGAACACCAATGAATCTAGTTAATTTTAGTAGTTATTTCAAGAATTTTAGATAGAGATAGTATTTTGGAGCAGTATGATATAAGTTTTGATGTTTTCATCCTTAATTTGTTGTTCCTTTCTTATCACTAGCTTTGCTACTAATTATAACCACCTTTGGGAAAATTAGTACCATTGATCTATGCCATTGTATCCTAGTTATAACTGCCTATGGGAAAACTAGGGGCAAAATTTATTTATTGAGCCTTGACATACCAACTAGCCATTCTCTATGTTGTACTATGCATTTATTCCAACTATGCTTATTTTGTTTGAATTAACTACTATACTAGTCAAATTCCTCTACTGTAGGGTGGAACTATAGTGACTTGAGGTCTTACCTTGGGACTATGTAGGCAGTGCTCAATACTTTTTGACATCAACTCAATCACCTTAAGACATTATCTTACCATTTTTTGAGAAAACTAAGCCATGATCTTTCTATTTTGTGAGCTTGAACCATTCCAGTGTCTCGTCATTCTTGATCAAGTTGATATACTCCAAAAATTCCAACAACATTTGTAAACCCATTAGAAAAAACAAAAATATTGACCACTTCTTTGCCTTAAGGATCTAGGAACCTTTACTAAGTTTCAATAAAATCACTTGTCACTTAGTTTCCCCATCCTTTTTGGTTTTTTATCCCATGCACTTTCCATTTTTTAAGACCATTCATATTCTTCTATTACATTCATTATGGTGTTTTTATTAGTTATCATTTTATTCCCATTTCCTGGGAGAACTACATTTAGCCTAAAGTTTTTGTTGGATATTACATCCATGGAACTATGTAGGTAGTGTCTACTTACCTAGTACATATGGAGATAGCTCAGCCACCCCCTTCCTTTTCTTCTATTCCCCCATTCTGTTAGTTTGTTAAGTTGTTGCCTATTTTCTAGGGGTAATGTTCATTTAAATATAAATTGTTTGTTTCTTTATTATTTTGTTTGTATGCATGTTTGTTTGTTTTTAGTATTATTTCCTTGATTAAGTCTATGTGAATTCATTGGGTGATTCCTTTCCCACATTTACACTTGAATCCATCCATATTCATACATCTACATTGGCATCATGGTTTCTATCATTGGTTCATTGTTTTATATTGAGTATTAGATTACAAGAGTTAGTCTTTCTGCATATTTCAGCCAAGTCCTCATGATGTTATACCATGATGCCTAATTACATGTGCTACAACAAAACTTAACTTTAAGAAGTCTATTTAGTAATGGTAACATTAACATCTCTTCAGCACTGATATCCTAATTCAATCCCTATCATATCCTACATAGAGTAATGAAAAAATGAAATAATTACAACCTTTATTTAGTTTAGATGAGCATCTCCCTACTAGTAGGTTATCCTAAATCATCTTTATCCTCTGTATCATATTATCATCATCATTTTCCAAATCAATCATGTTTTCCATAATTGGGTTCCAATGATTATAACCACCTACAAGCAAATTATTGCACACCATCTCACCTACATTTCTCAATGATTAGAATCACCTTTGGGAAAATCATTATTTTATTACCACTTTACTTTTTATACCCATATAAAAGAATGTTTCTATCTTATTTTTATATCTTAATTAGGATAGCTTCATCTTCTCAATGATTATAACCACCTTTAGGTAAATCATTGTGTTTTCATGCCACATTACCACTATCAAGGTACAATGCTTATAACTGCCTTTGGGAAAATCATTGTACACCATCCCACTTGCATTCTTAGTGATTTTGAATACTTATTCAATATAATTGTTTTCTCATCCCATCATTTTCATTTCTTTGGTCCCCTCATCTCCATTCTTTCTTTCAAGGGACCACTTGCTGACCTTTCCTTGTGCTAATCGTTCCCCTGAGGGGGTATCATATAGTTAGTTCATCATCATTATAGTTGTAGACATATAGAACATTTTCATTATTTGAGAATATGTTCCTATGTCTATATATTGAAACACCTTCCCAAATAGGGGAAAACTATAGACACCTAAATATGACCATCAATCAGACTTTTCACCAATTTCTACCAAAATGCATAATTTGGCCTAAAAACCCAAAAATATATTAAATGAGTTGAAATTTATATATTTAAGTTTTGATTTTGGATAGAGTGTCATTAAATAAGTTAATTAAATTTATGAAGTAGCTAACTTTGATCAGATCATTTCAAGTCAAAATGATATTTTTACCCCTGGGTGCTCTGAATTGCTCTTTTCTATCAAATTTATTGTATTATACATATGCCTTTGTTATTTTTCATTGACAACATCCTAAATGGGATAATGGTTCCAATACATCTAATATTGACTTCCAAATCTAATCTAGTCAAATTTTGAGCCAATAATATGACATTTTGACCAATTTGATTATTTTTTGCACAAATTACCAAGGTTTTGCATCAAAGTTGACTAATCATGTTTAAGGCTAATTAAACCAAATCAAGAGCTTAAGTTAATTTTCAATGGAAATTTGTGAATATTTATTTTTATAAATTGATATTGAATATCTACATCATCAAATGACATCATTTATTGAAAAGACATCCCTAGGCCATAAATGCATAAAATATCTCATCAAGCCACCCCATGCATCATTGAGACCCTCCCATGTCTCATCAATTCCTCCCATGCCTATTAAATACCCCTTATTCCCAAATATTTATGGGGGATATTTATGAATTTAATTACATAATTTGGATTAATTCATGGTCACACATCTCAATCTTGAGATGGACGGTCATGGTTGATCTTAAACTATTTCAAAAATCTATAAATAGGAGGCCTTGCCTATTGATTTTTAAGATCTTTTATGCCAAACTTATAATTCCCAAATGCATTAAAAAATTCATTGTAATTAGTGTTATAATGTTAAATTATTGAGCCAATCCTAAGCCAAACATGGTGCCAAGGAGAGATGAAGGTAGTCACACTTCATTGATGTAGACTTTATGAGCACAAACCAAACAAGCCACTTCAACAAAAAATTTAGAGCATCCAAGTAAGGTGAAAGAAGGTTTTTTTGCATTTTAGTTTTGTTTTCCATTCTATTCTTGTTAACTAATATCCTCCATTGAGATAGGCTTAAGGTGTTGGTTATTAGTGTGTTATTTTGATTTTATTTTCATATACTAACACAATACTAATCTCCCCTTATTGCAATCTTATGTTCACAAGACTTTCAACATTGTTAGTAGAAGGGATGGACTTATCATAGTTATCTTGGTGATTTGGAAGAGGGTCTTTATATATGGCTAAATGAGCATTATATTAATTCAAATATTGAGATTTAGTATTTGTTTCATGGGATTTGAAAGTAATGTCATAGGCTTGTTGGCATTGTTTAATGATATAATCATGGTCAAAATTGGGACCAAAAATAAAATCCATAGAAAAATTATGAAGTTGCCTAAATGTGTCATGATAATGACCCTAAATATCATGAAACCAACAAAATTTATTGGGATCATACCAAGATTTCATAAGATGAGTGGGATCAAGTTCTCATAGAATAAACCTAGGTAGACATTTTATTAATTCTATTGAGGATAAAGGTTTGTGAACATTGATGTTATTAGGTTAAGATAAATGAGAATTGGTGAATTTTTGAGAAGGAAGATCTAGTTCTAAAGGTTGGTTAGGAATAATAGCTTGAATAGTGTGAAAGGTGTCATAAGAGTTAGTGACACCATCATTGGCAGCATGATGATTCTTGTTTTTAAGTAAGATACGAGTATCCATGGAAGGTTGGGATGGTTCAAATTGATGCATAAGGAAATTTTAGCATTTATCTTGGTCGATGGCCTCCTATAAAATATGTGGAAAGAGAGTGTAGACCTGATATTATAATTTGGGAAAGAGAGCATTGGTAAAGAGATGGAAAAGGTTATCATCAGTCATGTTATGTTCACATTTGTTAGACAATGTTCTCCACATTTTAACAAAATCTTAGGCAATTTCATTTTTAAGTTGATTAAAATTAATAAAATGGGCCAAGGTATTTTCAAAAAGATCACTAGTTTGGAACTCTTGAACTAGAGTATTGACTAAACCTTCCAAACTAGTAATAGAATGAGTTTTAAGTTAGTTTTACCAATATAAAGCATCACACATGAGAGTTTTGGTTAATAGTTTGGTATTGGCAAAGATATTTAATTTGATGCAGTCTTTATATAGGTTTCCAAATGTTTTTAGATGAAGAGTAAGATTAGTTGACCCATTATAAGAAATGTTATGGATAATACCTCCTATATCGATATTAGCAATTTGAGATATAAGAGGTTCATTTTGGATATGCTTGATTATCTTGTTGACAAGAGAAGGTTGAGGGATAATATTAACATGGGAATATTGAAGAGGAGGTGGGGGAACATTTTGATTATTCATGCCCCATGGCATTTATTGAGGGTGGGTTTGAAGATGGATAAGGTGGTTTTTGAATTTGCATCATTTGATTTGTATTATGGATTGAAAATTATTCACTTGATTAACCATTTGTAATAAAATTTGGTGGGTTTGAGTTATATTGTTGTTATTATTTGAAGCATTAGCATTAGAATTAGTGGCTTGGGTACCATTATGGGTGTTAGTAAGAGCTTCAGAAGAGCTATTAGAATATGAGGCACTAGTGACAAATTTTGCTTGTGTAGCAAATATGGACTAGTGAAGGGATGAGAAGAGGGAGCACTAGAAGCATGATTAACTTGGGTAGAAAATGGTGTACTAGTAGAAGAGTTGAGGAAAGTAGATCTTGGAAGAGCCCCACTAGATGTAGAACCTAACATGTTAGTAGAGATACTAGGCATGGAGGTAGAAGAAGTCATAGTATGAGAAGGGATCAAAATAGAGGGAATAGGCTGAGAATAAAAGAAACTAATATCCACAAATCCATGTGAGAATGTGGGAGAAGGTTAACAAGACTCTTCAACTTGATTATTAATCATGAGATGGTAAATGGTAGAAGGATCCTTTCCTCGATGTTGAGGAAATTCAGAGATAAAGATGAGCATTTTAGGGGTATACTATAATTTGGGTTGATCTTCAAGTGAGAAGAGAAGATTATAAATCAAAGAGGAATGAGGAGGGGTCCCATACTTTTTTGTGAAATTAGCTATATGAATGTTACTCTCATTTAAGAGAGAATCCCTAATATGCTTATGGAATACCCTATGAGTGTTGGTAAGACTCATCATATCCATCGAATTCAACTTAGTGTTGTCTTTAAACAAGAATTTCATGATAAAGGAAAAGGATTAGATAAGGCAAAGTGATGAAAAATAAAGGAAATAGGAATTAATAGATAAGAGTGCAAAGTCGATTGGGTCAACTTAGTATATAAAATAGGGGATAAAAATTCAGAAAAAGGGGATACAAAGTTGACTAGGTCAACCTAGTTCTATAACTTGGATAGAAAACAAAAAAAAAAGAATACAAATTTGATAGGGTTGACCTAGTTATGTATCCTAGGAAGCAAAAAAGAGTACTGTGTCAACATGGTTGACCTAGTATTATAGGCAAGGAAAATAGACAATCTATAAGAGACTATGTCAAGTTGAATGACTATATATTAAAACAAGAAAAAAAATCATGTAATTTTGAAAATAATAAATGAAAGGAAACACACAATCAATTGGGTCAATGAGGATGATCCAATTGAGGCACATAACACAAAACCTTGCATCAACACTAGCCAATGTAATTTTTATAGTACAACATACAATTGACTAAAGAGAAAGTAGTCAACTTGGAAAGTAAATGCTAACTAAGTGGTCATCCTGAATTTTATTAGATTATTAGAGTATGATTTTAAGTATGATAAGAAGTTGGATATAAGTAAGTAACTATAAATTAATCTATGGATGGTTTTAGGATGTTTAGGTTGACAAGAATCTATGTTGGCAATGGTACTGGCTTGGTATTGGGGCTTACCCTCTCACTTCACACACCATAGTGATAAGGGTGTTGGGTGATTTTATAATATATATTATTAATCACATGTTTATATATGTCCATAAAATCAAGTCATCTTTCCTATTAGTGATGAAATCTAAGTAAGTAGCCTTGGGTAGATAATTGTTTAAATGCATTTTAAGATTATGTGATTTGGTAGTGTGTGTAAGAAAGAGAAAAATAGTGTAACTAAATGGTATATTAAAAAACCACCTAATTAGAATATGTGATCTATTCTAAGCATGTAAGCAACTAAAAGTGAAAGTGTGAGCTAATTAGTTACATATAAGTGTTAATTCTAACTTTGAAATATAATACAATGTCAGCTCAGATGATAGTGTATGAAAAGATTATAAAATAGATTTGACAGGTCCTTATTATACTAATAAATAAAATGTCTAATAAAGAACTAAATCGATGGTGTTAACCTATTCTTCTAGATAGAAGACAAAATATAGAACTAGGTCGATAGAGTGGACCTAGTTTGTTGTATAGGGGCAATTTTAAAGACTACAAATTGTAAAAAATATAACTGTAATGAATTAAAAAATGATAGAGAAGGAGAGAAAGGAACCTTGGTAGGTTTGAGGATGTAGAGGAAAATGAGATTGTTGTTAAATTTCCTTGATTTTTACTTGAAAATTCTATCTATTAGGTTGACTGGGTCAGCTTAATTCTACAATTCCCTATTTACTAAAAAGTATAAAGTATATTATGCTAGTAGTTTTGACCTAGTATTTTTTATAGAAGTATGAAAGTGTATTATGTCTATAAGGTTGACCTGGTATTCTATTTATAAGTTTGAAAGTGTACTATGTCGATAGAGTTGACCTAGTAGCTTATACATGATGAAAAACCTTAACAGATAGAACATAGTCATATTGATGTGACTGTGTGTTAAACCTAAACACATAATTTAGAAGTTATAATGACACTATCAACCTAGCATCACAATTATAGAAAAATAATAAATAAAATGATAAAATAATGAAAAATATGAAGTAAAACCTACAAAGGTTAAATTCATGTCGGGTTCACTAGAATGTATGCAATCAAAAATGCATCATGTTTATAAACCAATCCTAAATCAGAGAAGATAGATCATATTTACACTTATGATTGGGGACACATTAGATAATTAGGAGCATGACCAATATGGGGATCTACTAGACCCAATTAGGGGATATCTTACCATAATAAAAAATTCTAGGGAAGGTTCCAAAGCCTCCAAACAAGCACAATCACACAATAACCCTAGCTAGGTCCTATGTTTTATATATTTCACTAAACTAATAAAAAGTAAACCAAATAAATCTAATCTAGTGCTCACCAAAGACTATGGCACAAAGAGGGTAATAAACAAAAAAAGTAAACATGCATAAGAGACATATAATCATGTCAATGTATATAAAATAATAATTCATGGAAGAGATTTAAAAATGCATATCTATCTACTCTTACAAAGGAGGGAAAAAATTAAGAATACTTACCTTGAAAATGAAACCACCAAGCCTTAACCTCTCCCTTGGCCAAGGTTCTTTGAAAGAGGTTTTTGTCATATGTAAAGATGAAAAGGATAAATCAGCTCTAAGCTACATAATTTATCAATGCATCCAAAAAACTTCTCCACAAGACAAGATCCATATCTCCAAAGAAAATATGAAACCCTAAGATTTCTCCTCAAGTAGAATGGTGGATAAATAAATGTGTAATATCTCTTACTTCTTCTTCTCTTCTCTAAATAATGGTAAAACGATCTTATATATATATATAGGCGGATTTAACCCTAATCCCTTCTGAAAGTTCTGGCCAACAGGGTTGACCCAGTTGACCTATTACAATTATGAACAAAAATTCACTAGGTCATCCAAGAGCTAACCTAGACCCTAAATGAATTTTACCCAAAATAGAATAGGGTTGACCCAGTCGACCTAGTAGAGCGAATATTCGAAAGGGGCTTAAGGTTAGGAACAGGGGGACAAAAGGGAGGAAATGACTTAGGAATGTATAATAGAGAAGAAAAATATTAGGGATATGGTTTTTAAAAGATAAGTGTGTAGATAACAAGTGGAAAAAGGGAAAATAATCATGTGAATCACCAATGGTCTGCCCACCCCTTTCCTAGTGCACCCATTAAGGTGTGTACTCAAAGAGATTGAGACTTGATGGGTTCTGACAAGATAGAGAGCATCATTAAGTGATAAAAGTTTGAAAATATTATGTGTATATAGGGTCCACCTACTCATCTGATAGACCATTTCCACTTGAAGCTACTTGGGAGAGTCCCCTATATTCTACAATCATCAAACTAGGTCATCTAATCCATTCTTATCCATTTCCAACAAGATATTACATATCGAGTTATAGTTAGGTTTTTAGAGAGGTTTAAACCACCTTATAGTCTTAACTATCATTCATAAATATTAGGCCCTTAATATAGAAACCAATGATTTTAAATTTGATCTAGGACCACTCTCCATCTATCATCAATGTCTTAGGTTCTCATGTAAAGGTTACACATGCCAATGAACACATGAAAGTCCTTCTTAGGTTGAGAACCCTTCATTCTATGCACACAGGAAACCTCAAAACCCATTTCATGATTTATTATTTAACTCAAGACATCAAACTTTACAACACACTTGAAACATCATGTCAAACCTATGCCAATGCTCATTTGTCCATTATGTTATGCCTATTTTTCACACCCCCTTAATTTTTCCAAAATCAATACTTTTTGCCATAGAGATGACTCAGTCATAAAATCTAAAACTATTATGGGGAACCAATCAATTAATAGCATATTTAAATGTATGTTTTTTATTATAAATTGATAATGATTAGTTGATGAATTCATTTTTATATTTCTAAGTGGTTTTGAAAATCATGCTGGATAAATGAATAAATACACATATATAATTGTGAATGTGATCAATTATCTTATTTTTCAATCATAATCAAGTTATGAGGCAGTATTTTAGTTGGAAATGATTTCAAACTTAGAAGTGCATATATCTAATATAATATGTCTATTGATCTCAATAAATATGGATTGTCATGACAAATTTCAAGAATAGATTTGACAGTTTGAACAATTTTATGATGATTCTTTGATTTTCATTGATATACATGGATGATGTGATTCTTGGTTTACAATAGATAATGAGGGTATATAGATTATTATTGTAGTTTGAAAGCACTATATTTGAAGAAATAATGCATTTCTTTATTGAAAAACCATTATGAGGTTACAGACCCAATTGAAGACCCATTTTTTATTTCTCTTTGTGATAAAATGGACATTCAAAACATTGATGTGTTTAAATTGATTTGATAATGTTGTTAAAGAGTCCAAATTTTTATATTTTCTAGCCTAAGGTATTATTCATTTTATCTAATGATCCTGTGACTTATTTACCAAAATTCATGTCTAAGATCATTGTTCTAAGGTTTCATAGTTATAAGGACCTATTTGGCATCCTAAGTCTAAGCCATTATTGATTCAAAGATCCTAGTAATTATTTAAGTCTTGATTTTAAACATATGTCTCGAAGCATAAAGATGGCATGTTTATCATGTATCATCTGGCATAGAAGATTTATGTAATGAAAGTATTAACTTGTCAACCCAAGACTTATTTCATGGAATGTTTTTGATGGTATAAGATATTATTTTTAATTTAATATATTTTTTAAACCTTCATCATCACATATTTTTTCAAATATATAATTTGATTGTCTCAATGGCATCGAAATAAATTAAAAGGCTTGTCAATAATATGCATGACTTGTTTCAAATTTGAATCCTACATGATGTAATATGCCATGTTAGAAGATGTTAGGTGATTGATGGATGTCATGGCATAGTAAGTTAGCATAAACATTTAATGCAAAGCACATTTTTGATGATTTGATATTGTCATGGATATTTGGTGGTAGGGTAGAGTTAATGCAAATCAAGTCTACCTCAAATGGTGTAAGTTGGTAATGGTTTAGTGGGATGAGTTAGTAATGACTAAGTTTGGTTGTGATAATAACTAACTTAGTAAAGTTGCTAATTATGTCCTTGGTAAACATGAGCCAATAAGAAGTGAGCATCTCACTGAGGTAGTTACTATAGATGGTGGAGGAAATAAGTAGGTTAATTTTTATTGCTTTGTGTTCATCTAGAAATATTAGCATGGAAGAAAAGCTTTGGATACATGATTTTTGAGTTTCAAAAAAAGATTTGTTGAGGATATTAGGTAAAAATATTTCAAGGGTGCATTTCTAGGTATGATTCCTATAGTTTTGGATAAGTTTTGAAAATATATATGGTGATTTAGATAAGCTTGTAATTACATGAATGAGATCATTTCCTAGCTGTAGGAGTAGAATAGGTTATGGTATGCACAAATATTCATTGAAGATTTGGGTTACTTTTGAATGGTTTTCTTTATTTTATGGTGAAAAGACTACTTTGATATGAGATGATTTTATAAATCAATCTACATGTTAATGGTTTTGAGAAGTTTTTGTTAATATTTGAATATATTTTAGTAACTAGTAATTGCATGATAAGAAGTGGTGTCGAATCTATGTATATTGTGCATGTGTGATTAAATAAAATAAAGTAGGATGCTTATTTAGATAGTTTAAAATTTTATCATTCAATAGATGTGTCAAATATCTATGTATTTTGATGTGTATTCAAGATATACATAATCTCAAGCAAATTTTTGTTGAGAAATTCAATTTGAGAATAAGATGTTTCACGATGTTATAGTAGGAAGTTTATTTCAGACTATTGGTTTTGAAAATAGCTCTGCATGTTGCTTTTAAGGGTTTCTATTTGTGTATTCTCTGAGTTGTGTCGAAACTTTCAAATATTTTTCTTAAATCTTGATTTGGAAGATTATGGAAAAAATTTCTTGAAATTTGGAGTCTTTACTTTTCTAATTTGTTTAATATAAATATTCTATTAAGATACTCAAAAATGGGTATTTTAGAAATGTTTATGTTTAAAGGTTTTGATTTCAGTGTTGTGAATAGACTTGTCCATCTATTCATATGGTACATGTACTTTGGGTTTAGTTTTAGAAAGAGTTTACATGTATGGAAAATGAGTTGTATCAATATTTTGATATAAAATGAATTGGTTTTACTCTAGGTATTTATACATAAGTTGTCAATATTGCATGCCTAGATTGAAAGGTTTTAAGGATTTTTGATGTCATGAAAGCTTGTTTATTTTCAAGTAACCTAAAATTTGTAGAGGAAACTTCTATTTGTTCTTTAGAAATATATGAGTTGATTTTATATAGAAAAGATAGTCATCCATTTTGTGGAAAGATATATCAAGAAGTTATGTGTGTGTGTGTGTGCATGCGCGCGCACACGTGTGTGTGTGTGTGTGTGTGGGGTCTCAAGGTCATTAGTTTTATCTACTTGTTTTTAGTTACAAGTATTGATTTTAAGAGGTTAGATAAAATGAGGTTTCTATTAGATATACATCTCAGCATTGAATTTTTTGGTTTTATCTTGAGATTGGATATTTTGATGTTATAATCCCCTGATGAATCTGGTTATTTCTCAGGATTATATTTTGAAACAAATAATGTTTGTTTTAGATATCATTTGGTGATTTCATTTTGGAAATATTATGCTAGAAATTATGTGTCTCCAATTTTAGATTAGTTTAGTTTATATTTGATTTGATGGAGATTAGAATTTCATTGAGATATTTTGAAATGAAATTATGATATTATAATGTTATTTGAGGGTTCAAATGGTAATTGGATGAAATTAGAATATTTTAGTTTGTGATATAATTCAATTTAGTTTTGTTGAGAGGTGACTATGTATTAGATATTCAATTTTGTTTCTTTTGAATGGGCATTTGTTGATTTCAATCATCAATTTTGAGTATATTTCAGATTGTTAAAATATCTAGATGGGATCAGCTTGGGTCAGCTAGGAGCAATGATGTTAGAGGATGGAGGAAGATTTATGAAATTAATATTAATCAATAGAATTTTAATAATAATAACCTTAGGGGTTGTTTTCATGGTAGAATATTTGGTCCTAGATTCTATAAAGGTATTAGGATATCCATTCATTTCGATGCCTCAGGTTTTGAATTCTAGAATGTCTTAAATAATTTGCCTTTCTATTTAATAGAGGCCATAGGGGAAACACAGGTTTTTATGGATGTAGGTTTGGTTCCAGAACTCCCTCACAAAGTAGTTATTTCCACCATTTAGAAAATAACTCAACATTTACCAATTTTAACCTATTGTTGATCTTCCTCCTACTAATCAGGCCACCTAGCTTGAGATTGAGATGGTTCATGCCAAAAATTATGTGAATCTAGCCATTCGTTTAATTTTAGATGAACTTTCACCTTCTCATAGAGATCCTACTATGAAATCTAAGAGGTTAGGTTTGGTATCTTCCCATAATGACCCTATCATGGGATTTGAAAAGTTGAGTTTAGAAAAATGTGGTTATGCTGGTAGGAGATGCACAATGGGCATTCCCCCTTCCATTGTATAGAAAAGAGCATATAGTCAAACTAAGCCTGATACTCCTATGGAGGTCAGAATGTTGAAGAGGATCAAGTTGGAAATTTATGATAGTACAAGTGACTCTGGAACAATGTTGGTGTAGTTTCCTATGACAAAAATGAATTATAATCTATATGATAATACATATGACAAACCAGTGATCAAAGTCTTTTGAATTTAGAGAATTATTGGACCTCTAGGGGATAAACTGTTTTCAGTTGAGCTTTTTACATAGCATAAATTTAGACTTTTAGTTTGATACTTTATTTCAGATTTTAGTATTTTTGATGATAACATTTTGAGAAGTAAAGTAGACTTAATTTTTGATGTGTGTGTGTGTGTGTGTGTGTGTGTGTGTGTGTGTGTGTGTGTGTGTGTGTGTGTAAGTTAATTTTAGATATGCATTGTGATTTAATATAAATAGAATTTTATTAATATTTGACTTATCTATTTATTAATTGATATATGTATTCTATTTATTATTAATTGATGAGGGTCCCCACCCATTAAAATTAGTACATGGTCTATATTTAAAAACTTGATCAAGTCTTTTTAAGTCTTAATTAAATATATCCTTAACAAATAATTATTTATAATTAATTGAATTTAAAATTTAATTAGTTAACATAAACTAATAACTAACTAAAGTTAGTTATAACTTATTTTTTAACTAAGTTTGGAGCATAAAAAGAGATAAAGGATTCATTTGATGATAGAAAAACAACATAGGTATTGAAGACTTATACATTTTGTGAAGTCAATCATTCATCTCTCTTATTTTTATGCAACTTCTCTAAAATAATATGACTTTTGTAGATAGACCAAATGGTACTTTGTCTGATAGTTGAGTAATTACTTAGGCAACATAGGTATATCTAGTTTTTATTATCGCTTATGATAGATTATCTGAAAATTGCCAAGTTTAGCATCTTTTGATGATTACTATTTATAGTCCTATACATAGATTCCAAGTATTCAACTTGAATAATGATGAAAACTTTGCTATTTTGTAACATTTAATTGATTTATTTTGATTGTAAAGTTGTCACTCAAGTATTGTAAGGAAATGTGTTATTTTTCTCAATAAAATCTATCTTTTTTGCTAAGACGACTCTCCTTTGAGACTCGTACACTTTATTGTACTTTATATTGACTCTAATTTTAATATAGCTTTATATTTTATATTTTCTTAATCTAAGTTTATATTTTTGTTTCTTAGTTTTAGATTTATCTTTATCTTTTTAGTTTTGTGGTTCATTTATGTTTTTCTTCAATTAATTTCTTAGATTAATACCTTGTTCTCTTTCTTAGATTGGATAGTATAAATAGGTTATTTATTTAATTAGTTCTTTTCTTATATATCTCTTATAAATTTTAAGTTCTTTAGTTGTTAATCTTAGTCTCAAATTACATTCTAAACCTATTTAAATTTTAGATTGTAGTCTTATTTATGTTTTAGTTTAGACTTATTACTTGTTTATTATATAGTTTGTTTATAAATAGTTAGATTAATTTTTGTTTAGGTTTAGTCTTAGATTAGTTTATTTGATCTATTTAATCCTTTTTTTCTTTTCCTAGTTTAGGTTGTTTCTTAGTTTAGACTTAGTTATTTGAGTACTTTAATGTCCTTTCTTTAGCATAGTTGTTTTATGTTCTCTTTTATTTTAGTTAGTTTGTTAGCTATTATTTGTCATGTCTCTCCCTTTTGTTTGTTTACATATTTGAATATCTATTATCTTATCTCAGATCTATTTTATATTTTTGGTTTTTCTTTTTGAGGTTAACTGAATCAAATTTCTATTCTTTAAGAGATTATCTAATTAATAGGTTTTCATTATCAGATAGAATAGATTAAAAATTCTTAATTAAACTGATTCATAATTTGATAAAGTGTATTTGTAATTGTTATAATGAAATATGTTACATTTGATAAATTTTTGATTATTTCCCATAACTTATAAAAACCCCTTGCATCTTTAGGATCATACTTGAACATTTAGAACTCCATGATTAGATTGGTATGATTCCACCTTGACCTTCATGATAGGCAAAATGGTTGATTCATTGATGGTATAATTTATATCATTAATACATTCATGCCTTGGTAACTAAACCTCATACCCTACTTGATTACCATCTCTCACTTTACTTTTTAGGCTTTGGATTTATAGTTCATATTAGGCCTTAAAGAAGACCTAGTCATTATCCAAGAAATTTCCACATTACTCACATCCCCAAACAACCTTCCACATACTCTACCACTACTTTTTATCCTTCATAGGTATTGACAACACTTCATGGTACCTTATTGGGTTAGGTAGGGTTTAGGACTAATTTGGTTGCATGTTTAGGCTTAAGAACTTACCCTTGTAGGCTTAAATTGAAGCTTTCTTGAGTGTTCCAACACTTCATATGCATGATTTAGCATCATTAAACATCAACTCATACCTATGTGTATCTATCTCAATAGACCACCATCTGCATACCCTCTCATAGGGTCTCTTCATGTGATGATCAATGTTATGAATAGGTTTCTCAAGCTCTTGAAGCTTGAAAGCTAGACTTGAAACATTCCTTGATGCTTCAACACTTTGATCATATGACTTGTATCCTCCTTAGATAGTATCAGACATTTTCACACACTTATTCATGCACATGCTCATGATATGACAGTGCTCCTTAAGACTAGTGCTCAAAATTATGCTTACCTTGTATCTTGATCTTGACCTAAAAACATGTTATTAATGGGTTGGGTGTAAGTTTGTTTTTGATTTGGTGGGTTTTGGATTTGTTTAACATCAGTTACACCATATCCAATAATGTTTTTATTATTTTCAAATAATTTAGGATTTTTATTTTATTTAGAGGAATTGTTTTCAGGTTTAAATATCTTGATAACACATTTATTGATTAGTGTTCATTTAATTTGGACCCCATTTTCAATAATTTAATAAAATGACCTTGGGAAAAGGAATAATAAGTGATGTCCCAAGTTTGAGTTGAGATTGTTGATAAATATATCCACAAGTTTAGCTTCAGTAAATGACCATGTAAAATGTCTTGTCATTACTCACCATCATTGTAGGAAGGAAGCAAAGGTTTCACCATTTCATTTTTTAATGTTGTGTAAGTCTAATTTTGTCAAGTCTTTATCAATTTTGTAGGAAAAGTGATAAACAAACTTATCATAAACATCCTCAAAAGTGAAGATCAATCCTTTATTAAGGCATGAAAACCATTCAAGGGATTGACCCCCAAGACTTCATGGAAATAATCATAACATAAACTCATTTATATAAGTAACATTTGTGCATGCATGATAGAAGCATGTAAGGTGTTCCTTAGGATCTCCTTTACCTTTGTCTTTGTAAAATTTTGGGAGTTCAAATTAATTAGGAAAAGGTGTTTTCATGTTAATTAAGTCATAGGGGTATGAACAAATTTCATCAAATTTAAATTGTTTTTATCTAGAATAAAAACTATCTTACAAGCCTTGAACCCTATCTTTAATGTTTTGAAATTCTTGTATAAAGTATCATGATAGTTAGTTTGTGTGACTTGAGGAAGTATAAAATTTGATGTTTGACCTATGAATGGATCTATAATTTTTTTAAATTGGTTAAGTAATGGCTTGAAGTTGTTACGAGGTTGGTTGGAAAAGTTAATGTTTTGTGGATTTGCAAAGGGGTTATGATTAGTGTTAAAACCAAGGTTTGTTAGATTAGAATTATTGTTGAAGTTTGATGTTGTTGAATTGGGGTTGTTTGTAAACTGAATGTTTAGGTTTTGTTGATTTGGGTTCATGCTAATGTTAATTTTTGTTGTTGTAGGATTTGTGTTAAAATTTATGGGGTTTGGGTTAGTATTATAACTAAAGTTGGATTGGTTGCACAAGTTAGGGTTGAGTTGTTATGGATTCATGTTATAGTTTAAGTTGGATGGGTTAGAAATCATGTTTAAGTTAGAGTTAGTTTGATTTAGGTGAAGTTGGATTTGGTTTGAGTTAAATATTGTTTGGGTTTGGGTTAAGACTATAGTTAATGGAGTTAGGATTTGTGTGTAAGTTATTTCGGTAAAGGTTTGTGTCTAGGTTGGGGTTGTTTGAATTAGTCTAGTTTATATTTTGGTTTATATGTGAGCTAGTCATATGGTTCACATGAGTTTTAGGGTTAAATTAATGTTTTGAATTGGAGTTAAGTGAATTAACATTAGGTGGGGTTAAATTTAGATTGGATGGAATTGATCTAAGAGAATTAGAATGAGAAAATGGATTTTAAAAACTACTATTTGGATTGAGATTATTGAGCATACATGAAGTAACTCTCAAGATTGGATTGGATGGTTAGATTGGTGACTTATTATTATGGTTCAATATTTGATTTTCATTTGGATTGGCAATGATTAGTGAGCCTTAGAGACTCATATTTGGGTTGAATGGTGAGTTCAAATGAACATTCAAACTTAGATTGGTTTGATCATGAATTTGTGAACCTAAATACACATTCAAATTCAAGGTGATAAGATTTAGATTGATAAACTTAAATGTATATTCATGTTTAGATTGTTTTGATGTGTGATTGGCAAAATTAAATGAAGATTCAAGCTTTTGTTAGTTGGATTTGTGATTAGTGAGTTTGAATGCATGTTCAAACTTAGATTGATTAGATTGATATGTGAAGGAAAATTAGTATTCACATTCACATTAAGATGATTAGGATGTGGATTACCAAAAGGATTATTTTCTTGATGGGATTGGAGATGAATAATCTCTTGGTTAACATGGTGTGCATGGGTTTCCATGAAAAAACTTGACTTGCTTGGGAGGATTATTCATGAAGGATAGATTTTAATTTAACTTAAAAGACATGGGGATTGGGATTTGAAAATTCTACTAGGGAATTGATACCCTCTAAAGAGTCTTGTGGTGTAGATTGATCATGAATGGAATGTGAAGGCACTTTACTTGCAATCAAGTACTGCAAGTTTTTTACATCAAAGTCAAGTGGAAAATTTGCTCTTAAGCCCAATGTTTGAAGAAAGACTTAATTTTAATTAGACATGATGTATTTATCAAATGAGGTAGGAGGTAGGATAGCTTTGGTCTACCCTTATATTGGTAATCTCCTCCTTCTTCCTATTATTCAGTAATTTCATGTATTTTTACATGATGTTCTTGGCTTCCAAATTGAAAAGGGTCATTCTCAAAAGATTCATCCATTGCATTAGGATTAATAAGAATGGCCATGTGCCTTGTGATAGGTGACATATCTAGGTAAAAATTACTTGACTCAAATAAAATAAAAATTAAACTAAAAACAAGAACCAAAGTGACTAAATTTTTTTATTGCTAACTAATTACTTTTGAGTTTTAACTTTAGAAAAGTTTGATTTTAAGATTATTGATATATTTAAGACTAAAAAAAAAATCATTTTGACTCAAGTATGATTTAATTAATGATAAATAACAAGGAAGCAACAAACAAAGTCATACTTTAAACAATCATGTAATTACACAAAAAGGTGAAAATATAGGATTAAGGTTATGAATAATTTTTGGGCCTTCCAATGTCACTTGTTTATTCTCTTAATTGTGACCTAATATTTCAAGGCACTAACCATGGAGGACCCTGTCATTCCCATTTTCCATTGAGTTATATTTCAAGGGTCTAGAAGGTAACTTCTCAGTGCTAACTACTAACCAATGACACCAAATTCAAATGATAAATAGGATTTTCTAGGTTTAAAGTTTTCACAAGATTATCTAAAGGGGAGTATTTTGATATACATTTTAGTACATTGAGGCCTAATTATGTGGTACAAATTTATTGAGATAACAAACATTATTGGGTCTTATCCCAACATGCCTAATATATTCATAGGGGTCTTAGTGTGTTAACAATCATCAAAATTGTATTTCAAGGCAACCGTTGAAACCATGGGTATTGGGCCATGAAATTACCTCATAACATGGTGTGATTAAAACACATAACCACTTAGGATATTTAAATATTTGGATCTCAATTATATACCTCACTAGTACATAGAGTTTAGCCTATCACATGGTGGTTAAATCTATGGTTGATAGAGCCCCTAGAAAAATAAAAATAAAAATGTGATGTTTGTATTTGATTCCTAGGTATCGTCACCAATGTCGTGCTAAGGGAAAATCATACACACAAGCACAACTTAGGTAACACAAAAATCATGAAATTAATTTTGATTCTTGATTATTATCACCAATGTGACACCAAAGGAAGAGCATACATAATTTTACAACACATACAAAATGCTAAAAATAGAAATGAATTAACTCCAAGAAGTAATCAAGTGTGAAATAATTTTTATAAATGAAATAAAAACTAAAATAAAAATGTTAGTAATAAAAATGGAAATATTTTGGTTGTATTTTTTCTTTTTTTCAATTTGTCTTTGACTAGTGATCTACAAATAGTTTGGTAGAAAGTTTGTTTTGGCTTAGAGTCAAGTCAATATGAAACAAATTCAGAAAAAAACACAAAAACAAGAGATAATAAAACCTTTTTTACAAATTCACAAATACACAATTAAATAAAAATGTGAAATTGTTACTAGTTATAAACATAAAATAGATCGAATGTAGGAAACATAGAATGAATTCATAGTTGTGGAATGATTTCACAACTATAGTCACCAAATTCATTGTTATAGTTTTTGATTTCATAGTTAGATTGATTTCATAACTGACCTAAATAATTTTTCTATTAAATAGAAAATAAATAAAAACATAGAATATGATTTAATAGTTTGAAAATGATTTCATAGTTAAATTATTCAAATTTGCAGTCAAACTCACTATTTTCATAGTTAAAGAAAAATAGAGATTTGTAAAAAACAAAAAACACAAATAGAAGAAAAAATGAAGAATAAAGAGGATGAAAAGGAGACGAATGTCAAAAGAAATATAAAAATAGGGGAAATGATGATTTCACAGTTTCATGTTACAATTTCTCTGTCTAAGCTCTTGAATTTGAAGTTATGTAGAAAATACGTACAATCAAATGGAAAATGCTAGAAAAATGACCTAAAACTACAAACAACACTACCAAGACCAATATCAAATGCATATACAAAAGGAAAAAAAAACAAGAATTAATTTAAAACAAATGTTTCAAGTGCACCTTTGATGATTGTAAGATGAAAAATATGAGGGAAGGTCCCACTGGGCATGCTAAAATGTATTGAAGGAAATATAGATATGAAAATTAAGCTATGAAATCTAATAAATAATTGAAATCTAATCTAAACTAACCCAACCTAAGATATATCTACAAAAAAAATAAACAACACAAACTTATACCTTATTACCAAAAAGCTCCTTCCATTATAATGTGAATTGGATTAGCTCTCTTTGAATTGTGTTTGCTCACTTTTCCAATGCAAGGTAGAATGGGAAATGTTTTGATGCAAAATTGTTCTTTGATATATTTTATTTGCTTTAGATTTTCTTATGAATTTGATATCACTTCATTATCATAAGTCAAGATGATGAAAGTGATGGTTTGCCTACCTATTTATAGGTTTTTAGAGGAAAGATCAAATGATGAAGGATTATTTTAATATTTTAAATTATCCAAATAATCTATGGTGGATAATGAGGCCTCATCCATGAGGATTATTCCAAGTTTAAATGGTTAAGATAAACATGTAAATGGTTATCTGAGTCACCAAGAATGGGTCAAGATGTTTGATAAGTCAAGGGATGACTCAAGTGTAGTTGAGGAAGTTATGGGATTAGTTGGGTGAGTCAACATATGAGGGAAATAAATGTGGAGGATGTTGGGTGAAGTTTAAAATATGGATTTAATAATTAAATTTGGATTAAAAGTGTCCACAATTGATTAAATTTAATTTATTCAATTGTTTTAAAAAGGAGGGAAATGTCATGAATTTGAATTCAAATTTTGGAAGAATAATTAATAAGTTTTAGGTTATTTTGACACTAAATGTAATTTAGGTATCTATAATCCCCACACCATATTTATTTAATGTTTTAGTCTATCATTATTTACCTAATACTAGCATCGTATTTGTTTGACAATTAGTTTAACATCTCCTTGAGCTCTAATATTTTGGATGGCCATTTCTTCTACCACTTTTACTCTTAGGAGAAACACTTAATATTTAGTAGTATTATTGGTAAATTCAAATGAGAGATTATAGGAAAGAGGAAATAATTATTTTTTTTATAGAAATAAACACCACACTAATGCTCACACCTTCATTTGAGTAACTTCCATCAAAATTCCAAGGTCCATATGTCATTGGGATCAACTTCCACAAGTTCATGAAGTTCAAAATATTTTTCATTCATCATCATATAGGTGTTAGGGCATATTTAATTGTATATAATGTCTTCTCAAGGATCATTTGAGTTATACACAATATTTGGCTTTTGGTTCTAGGAGAAATTTCACATTAACTCATTTTACAAAGATCATAGCCTATGTCCAATCTAATTTGATTTCACCTCTAAGATATTTATAGAAATATTAGCTCAAAAATATTCCATAGATGGGAGGATTGTATACCACTAGTATGTTCATCTTTACTCTCTTTTGAGTAAAGGAGACCAAGAAAACCTATGCATCCTATATTTTTCCAATCAATAGAACTTATTTTACTTCCATGTTGAAATAATGACCAAAGGTTTTAGTGCAAGTCAATCCCAAGGCATGTGTGACTTGGGATAGAAAGACATTTTTTTAGGCTCCTAAATTAATTATGTAACTATTTGACCTGAAACCACCAAAAAATAGAGACACATAAAAAGGTTTGGGCCTTTCATTACTTTGAGCAGAAATGGATACATTATTTTACAATTTAGAATCAATTATTATGATGTGTGCTCCTTGAGAAGGTGTATTATAATTTCCTCCCTTGATGAACTCTCAGGTATTTAGTTTGATAATTTTGATTGTTGGTCTTGTTCATATTATCAATTATGTTGAAGGAATAGTTTGTTGGTTGCTCATTAATAGACACATTACAAGAGTTATAACTTTCAAACCTTTCTAGTGTTTATCCTATGAAAAATTTGGTAAAGGATTGGCTATGTTAATAAAAAACTTAAGAGTATCCACAACCTTACAAATTTATTTAGCTTTTTATTTCTCATACTCCTTACTTTTTATAAGACTTAAAATTTCTCATTCTAAGCTCGGGTGAATATTGTATATGAATGACTATTCATATCCTCCACATTTTCATAATAGCCATCACGTTCAAGATATTTGAAATAACCCATTGTGGAGTTGCCATCAAGTTCCTAAATTATAGGATCATAGGTGACCAAAAAACCTTCCTCAAGTGGTTCTTCAATGGTACATAGTTGTAGAATTATGGCCATGTCTAGGTAGTTAAAACCATCATGATCATTCATGGTATGAAAGATGCATGTGTAATGAATAATAGTAGGGTTTGCTTCAATAATGAGTTGAAGACTCGGAGGAGGTAACCTAATATGAATTTTTCCATGATATGGAACAAATGATCTCCTAAGTATGTATTTTTAAGTAGTATTTTGAGATTGGGGAATATATTTTTTAAATCCAAGACCTCATTTTCTAGTCTTTAAACCAAAGGGTCTACTAAATTATATTCATTACTCTTGAAAGAGTTATTTTTAAGCTTTTTATCCATGATCATATCATCTTATATTTTTATGGCTTGGATTTTTGTGGCTATTAGAGTTTATACATGATTCCTTCAAAGGAATAAGCTTATTTCAGGTGTTTGTTTATTCAAAAATAAACACTTCTAATTTTATATTATAGGCATGATAACAGCTACTATTTTGTGTACTAATTTTTTAAATCAAGATATGAAATATATAATGGGTTTGTGGGATTATTTATTTATCCAAGATAATTTTCCTAATAAAGAATGTTCATCTTTAGCAAGTTTAAACCTTTCTTCAAATTTAGTTCTCATTATTTGTCAATCAGAAATAGAAGTAGTAGGAAAATGATTAAATCATTTTGCAGCTCCTTCATCCAATGTTTCCATGAATAATCCAACTAACACATCTTCATGTTATACATCAATAATACCATAGGTATATATAAAATCCTTTATGTGTCCATTATGATGTTGTTTACCATCATTGGTAAACTTAGGGAAACTCTTCTTAGAAATATTTGGTAGTTTATGAAGCTGGACACCTAAATCCAATGGCTAGTACAAGAACCCCATGATATAACAACAACCATGTTCTAAAAATTTAGTTCTATTGGAATCATTATGTTTTATAGTGAAAAAGTTTTGATTATGGGTTATACCTTCTTTATCCACTCAAGAGAGAATTTGAAACTAGACTATTCTTGGAATTTAAAAAATGGGTTGAAGATGCCTTTTTGTTTACTAGATCTTGTATACCTTTTATCATCTAGAATGTTAATATATTATAATAAACTTGGTGTATTATTTTGATCACTATTCTTAAATAAATAAGTGAAACAATTATGTGAGCAAAATTAGCATGTTCTTCTTCTTTGTCTAGCATAATTGTATCTCTTTGGAAATGATAATTATTCACTCTATTATCCAAGGCGAACTATTGGAGATAAGAAGAGATATGCAGTTGTGCAACTTTTTTCCAATCTAGGTTTGACTGGATAGTCGATTTTATAGTCATATAAGTGACTACAACTGGTAGATATGGGTTGTACGGAAAGCATTGAACATGCCCCATAGTGGGCACCAAAAGATTTTGGTGAAATATTTGGTACTCATGTAAAATAAAATTTTCACAACAATGAAAGAGACAAAAAGTCTCTCTTATATTATGAGGAGATGATCCCTTTATTTAAATTAGTAAAAAATAATCTAAGCACATTTACACTATTTACAAGTTGAATTGGGGTGGGTTTATTTTTCAACATTCAACTAAAAAATAAAAATATAAATATAAAAAGAGAAGGTGAAGAGTGACATATAAATGAATAAACATGTATTTAATTTAACCTCATTACAAGAAAGTGCTTAATGTAAATAACATGCTTACTTGAGATCAAACATGATTCCAACTTGGAATAATGACATGTGCATTAACATAATAAAAATGCATATCCATAAAGGAAAGAAATACACAAAGATATGAATTTTATTGGGTTCTTTTTTGAGGATAAAACACAAATTTTCTTTCTCCTTATTTCACTTTATTAATCTAAGATTTACCTCATTTGTGGTGTACATTGTGATTGTATCTTCCTTGATTAGATCATAATGTATTTCATCTATGTTGGAAGAGATAATTGTTTTCTTCTGTTGAGCATATTCATTGATGTTTGGTTGTCATTGATGTCAAAGAGAGCTTGTGACACTAGTGTATTAATGACAAAGTGATAAGATTGATGGTTTGGCAAGTGTTTGACTTAGTTAAGAAATTTATAGATGATATTTATGATATGGAAATGTTTCATAGACCCTATAGGATGCTATGAGTGCTTATGTAAGTGAAAGGAATTCATCATAATAGTCAATTGAGTGTCTAAGCTCAAGTAGTCATCTTGATAGTTAAATCTAAGTAAGTAGTTTTATGACATCATATTTAACATGTGTGATTTTTAGGAGAATATTGATACATGTATGGATTACCTTATGTGAGGAGATCATATGTTTCAAATTTTAGGTCATGAGGTTGAGCATAACAAAATTTATTAAGGTGCAAAGTTGGCCTTCCAGGCAGAGTTTTACTAAGTTCCCATACTTAGCCAAATTTGTAAGAAGAAATATATGGTGAGAATTTAATTGGATCACAAATATAATGATGATAATTTAATTTGATATGATAAGGATCCAATGGAAAATTTCAAAGTCAAATAATCAAGATTACACACATTGGTGACAAGTGTCACATTCTTGAAAGCTTTGACAAAAGATCAATAGAACATAGGTATTCATACAAATAGAGATCAACGGTGAGCATTTAATCATGTATTTAAAGATAAATGGAATGAATTACATCAATATTTCAAAGGATTATTAAATTGAATGTATAACTTCTAAGTTTCACAAGCACATTGACTGAATGGTACAGGGTGTGTAGAAAGCACGCAGAGTTGCCAAGTGGCACAATTATGGGAACTTAGATCAAAGATCAACAATGAGCATTTCAAGGCAAAGATCAAGATAATCATAAGGAGATAAATGGTGTGTATTTTTTAAAAATTTATAGGAATCAGGAGATGAGGTTAAAGTGCTCAATGTTTAGTGTCTGAATAATGACTGTTAGAATTTGAATTTTTAAATTAATGAAGGAAAATCAGTCTGTAGTTTTTGAGTTATATCTTTTGATCCAAGATGAATTGATTAATGCAGTAAAAAGTAAATTTGTAGAGGAATTAAAATAACATTTATAAAATATGTTTATAAGGTCTGAACGTTTGTATAATAAAATTTATAGAGCTTTAAATTTGATTATTTTTTCATTCATGGTGTTAATGTGTAAAAAAAATTGTTTGAGCAAATTGTGCTTTAACAAAAGAGTGTTTTGGTAGATAAATTCACATGAAGATGTCATTAGGGTCATATGAAGTGGACCTAAGTATTTTAAAGTGATATTATGCTCTTAATTTTCTCACTAAAGTGTTAAATGGGTGAATAGGTCTCCATGACACCTATAAGGGATATTAAGGCCTAATTGAAAGGTGTAGCTACTTAAGTGTGACCCATGGATGCCATGAATAACCTATGAGGTTGTTTTGAGCTATGTGTTATAATGATATAAGTCTTAATGGTTAAGGTAAGTATTATGTCTGACCTAGTTGTTGATATTCATGAATATTATATAAAAGGTGAAGACCAAGGCAATGGTTTCTAGACTTGAAGTGGATGAATTGAGAGAGAAGAATATAGAGACAAAGGAAAAATATCAAAGGTAGTGTGATCAATATATGGACTGAAGTATAGAGTATTTTGAGGATGATTGAAGAATCCTAGAGTGATCCAAAAGGGTGTTTTAGATGCATTGCTTGTATGAACAAGTCTGAGTGTGTGTGGATTCAAGAGAAGGAGAGAACATTTGAAAAACAAGGTAAAGGTAAATAAAGACCATTAGGGAGAAAAAAAGATCACTCGTGTTTATTTGTTTAAGCTAATATAGGTGGATACATAGGTCATTGGACCTAATGAGCCTAGAAGAGGTAGATTGAGCAAGTGAGCCCTTGAGACTATTTGGGTGAAAGAGTGAAGGTGAAGAGTGAAAAAAAAGTGGTCATCATCAGTTGAAGAGTAAAAATAGGTGTTTAAGATGATATATTCCAAGTAGTTGAGTTGTTTCTTAGTTTCCTATGGGGTTGGTTTCTCCTTGCAAGGTAAAGCTTGCTAAAGGTCTAGTTGTTGTGGGTACTCATCTAGATATGGATAGTAGCTCCTTGTGGGATTGGTGTCTCACTAAAATAAGTGATGGGTGTTCTTTGATCAATGGGTAATGGTCTAAATATTGGATCTTGTTTTATAGGACTATAGTCCATATTTTAGGGTTTAGTGGGTTTTATCCCCCAAGAGGGTTTCCCACATATATGATGTGTTCTTGTGATGTATGCTCTTATGTATGTTTTGTATGTATATGATTTCATGTTTATGTTGCTTGATCAAGTTGATGTATGTTAAACATTTAAGAGTTGAGAATTGAATTGGATTATTTAGCATCACTTATTCATCCCCTAGTGATTTTACCTCTAATAGCTTCTCTCTTCTAATGTTGACCTATTCCTATAATTCTTTAATCACTCTATTCAAGATTTTAATCTTATAAATAATGAATTTAGACCAGTTGGTGTCATTTTCTACTTTTTTTTAGATTCAAGATTTGACCATACCATCTATTTTAACATCAATCATTGCATGAAAACCATCCTTCACATTCTCCCATACTTATAGTTCAATATCATAGGATTTGATTTTTTGATTGATATCAATAATTTCATTATTAATAGCCCCATATAATTTTAACACTTCCTCAATATATTCATTCCAATCAGTAATACTTCATATACTCAAGATTCTAGATTTTTTCCATATGAATTATATTTTCTAATGGTAGTTATGTCTTATTTGTTGATGCCATGCACTTGGGAAATGACATATACTTGAGGTGTTATATGTGTGTCAAATGTATTGATAATATAGTTGATGTATCCTACCAAATAATTAATTTGATCTTTGAGTTTCTCCTAAGTGAGTTCATCCTGCTTTGACCTCCTGATATTTCTCTCAATAGTCTAATATAGATTGTGAATGCCATGTTCTCTAGTTGCCTCCCTAAGTGATATCCCCTTGAGAGTGTAATCACTCGCATTCATTTCTTCTATATTATTCTCCATATTAGGATTATAAACTTATAATAATTATGTTGTAAAGGGTCTAATACCAACCTAGGGGTGGTTTTATCTTTCTTAGGAAGTGGTTTAAATAGCATGGGTTACATCCATTGGAATGAAATATCACTAAATGTAGTCATATTAGATTGAGTAAGAGGTGGTGTAGGTTGATTTGGGAATATTTTGGAAGTGGAAGAATGGTCATGGAAATAAAAGGAGATGAATTAATGAATGAATATATAAACTTTTCTAACATGTACCTTTTTAGTTACCTCTAGGGCTGAAGCAAGGTACTATTAGGTAGTGTTGGGAATGAGGAGAAAAAGGTCACTAAGAGATGAAGAATGTTTCTACATAATAGAATTATTTTCAATTAATTTCATTCAAAAAATAGGGCTCACTTGACAATTTTTCCCAAGTGGTTTCATCTGCTTAAGATCTTCATCATCACCATACTCAAAGCTTGAAGAACCAGATGACTAAATTATCAAACTAGTATTCCTCTCATTTAGAGTTGTAGTAGGGGTTTTTTGAGGTGTTATTTCCATCCATTGAAGCCACATAATACTATAAATTATGTAAATTTTTTTATCAAACCATTTCTTAGTTCTAACCAGGATAGCCTTAGTTGGTCCCTATATATATGCAAGCTCTTTTATTAACCAATTGATGGTTGGAAAAGGAATAATAAATTTATAAAAATACGCAAGGTCAATGATATATGCCATGTCATCCAACATGCCATCTGGGACCTTTATCTTTGAATTCCTTGATGTAATAAATAGTCATTTTTCTCTAATATCATCTAATCCACTTCATACTCATCATAACAATCTATCCATTAGTGTTTTATGTGAGGCACATGCTCATATGAAGATAAAATGATGATTATTTTTCATGAATCCCTTTTTATCAATAAAATATCTATAGGGATATGAGTGAAGGGTGAATTGAGATATAAAAGACTTGATAGCCTAAGTGTTGACTACAATTCTACATGAAAAATTATCACAAATTTATTGGGAATGAAATTCTTAGCACGCGTCTATCTCTATAGCATTTTTGAAATTTTGCCATTTTCTTTCATAATGAAATCAATATGATATTATTATTGGATAACCATACTAGCCATGGGGGATATCCCTTAAATCCTTTGACCCTAATATAGGTGAAATTTTGGAATCAATGAAGTAATTACCATATTGGTTGATCAAGGTAACTGATTTATCAAATATTTTTCTTCCCTAGTCTTCATCAAGAGCTTGCACTATCCTCATTATGAAATAATAATTCACTCTTCTAAAATGTTTATTTCTTTATTCTAGAGTTAACTGATGGAATAATTCATATACCTAAGTTGTGGGAAATATATCACCCTATTGGGAGAGGCCAAGATATATTCTTTATGAAGCTAATGAATACACCAAGTACAAAGTCATAAATAACTACTTCATAGAGTCTAAATTTATTAGTTGATGTTAAAGATAATCATTGATAATATCACCCCATTCTATGAATTTACTTCTATTATAAATGATATTCATTACCCTGAACATCTAGGGGTATAATTTTTGGGGTGTTTTCATTACCAACCATGCAATTCAGGAGAGTGATCATGTCTTAAATCTCCTCTTTTGAATTTTATCTAAATAAGTTCTCCAAAAACTTGGAGTTCCTATTCCTCTTATGCTTTAGCTAGGATTCATTGATCACTATCAAATATTAATCAAGATTTTTATCCCAATACTTTTTCCTAAATGGTGTTCATTCTGGCATAAGTATCATGTATATGGATCCTCATTATCATTCCCATTGACATCCCATATTATACATTAGTGATCCACCACTTGATTTCATCTCTCTAGTCTTAGGATCATAATGTTTTTCACATGTGAAGACCAAGACTAAACATTAAATGTATGTTGATAATTTAGCTACTTGTGGAAAGCTATTATTAACCAGGTGATCAATGAATGTACTCATTTTATACATTCAATATTTTGTGGATTCTCCCTAGGTTAACATGAAAAATCTATGAATATGAAATTTTATGGATGTTTTTTTACCAACACCAATAATGGTTATAAGCCCATATATATGTACTTCATCTTATTATGCTTCATAATCTTAAGGTCTACTTTAGCAAGGGTTAACAGGTTGAACGGGTCTGGAGGGAGGAAATATTGATAGGGTTGAAATTATTAGGCCATGGTAGTCATGAGATGGGATCCAAACACTATAAAACTATCCCTTAAACATCTATCTTATGGAATTAAAATGAGACGAGTGTAAACTTTATGAAAAATGCTATGATCTCACTTTATAAAATGTTGAAGAAGATAAAATTATAAAATAATTAGAACATAAGAAAATTTATAAGATTTTTTATAGTATGTCATAATTGGGGGAAGATAAATCACTTTGGGGAGAAAATCACTAGGAAAAATCATGGTTCAAATGAAGCCTTGAAGGGATTATAAAAAATTATTTAGTGGTTCAACACGTAGTGACTGGTGCCTTGACACCACATGTCATTACATCCTATATAGACATATAGATGACTATGATTATTTATGGGCATGTCAAATGAATGATTTTTCTTTCTTCATCCTCATTTCCACCATGTTTTTTGGGATGTGTGGGATAAATGCATACATGAAGGACACACTGTCATGGTTTGTGTGTCCATTGTGTCTATGGGATGTGTGGGTTGTATGCATACATTTAGGACACACTATCATATTTTTTGTGTACATTGTGTCTATAGAGATGCATGTAATACACATTATATGTAATAAAAAATTCATCATATCTATAAATAATCCTAGCATGAAGAAGATAGATCCTAATTACACTTTCTATTTGGGATACATTAGATAATTGAGAACATGGCCAATATGTGGATTATCTAGACCTAATTATGGGATCTCTTACTATAATAAGAACACTAGAGAGGGTTACAAAGCCTTATATCAAGTAAAAATATGCTATAATCCTAACTAAGTCCTATGTTTTCATATTCATTATACTAATAACAAGTAAATCAAAGTCTAATCTACTTCTCACCAAAGGTTTTGGCACAAAGTGGGGGTAATAAATAATAAAAGTAAACATGCATAAGAGACATATACTCACATCAATGTACACATAATCCTAATGTATGTAAGATAAGTACAAATGCATATCTACCTAATATTATAAAGGAGTAATAAAGTTAAGAATACTTACCTTTAAAGATGAGCTTGTCAAGCCTCAATCTCTCCCTTGGCCAAGGTGCTTTACAAGAGGTTGTTATGGTATGTAAATATGACAAGGATAAATTAGATATAGGCTATATAAATTATCAATACATCTAAAATACTTATTCACAAAACAAGATCTGTATCTCCAAAGAAAGTATGAAACCCTAAGCTTTATCCTCAAGTAGAATGGTGGATGAGCAGATGCACAATAGCTCTTACTTATTCTTCTCTTCTCTAAATAATGGAAAAATGATCTTGTATATATAGGTGGATTTAACCCTAATCCCTTACAAAAATTTTGGCCATCTAGGTCAACTTAGTCAACCTAGTACTGTTATTGACAAAAATTCACTAGGTTAAGGGTTAGGTCAGCCAAACACTAACCTAGACCCTAAATAAATTTCACCAATAAGAGTACAAGGTTGATCTAGTTGACTTAGTACTATAAACCATCAAAAGTTATTTTAGGTTAGGAAAAGGGGGACAAAAGGTGGGAAATGACTAGATGAGTGTGAAAAAGAGATTAACAAGCTTAGTGGAATGGTTTTTAGGAAACAATTGTGTAGATAACAAGTGGCAAAAGGGATAACAATCCTGTGAAGCACCAATGGTCTACCCACCCCTTTCCCAGTGCACCCATTAAGGTGTGCACTCAAAGAGATTAAGAATTTATAGTTTCTTACAAAATAAAGAGTGTCAACAATTGATAAAAGTTTAAAAATATTATGTGTATATATATGCCCCACTTGAAGCTCATCATATGTCATGTAAGTGTGACATGGTATGGTGCTTTGGGAATAGAACATGACAACACATAATGTTGATGCTAAGTAAAGTGCAATAAGGATAAAATAAGATAAATGTAAGGATAAAATTTAAAAACACATACCTTTACTTACCTTAGTGTTGTAGATAAATAAGGATACTATGAGAGATGTGAAGGTGTCTAATGTGAGGAACATTAGGTGAACCTATAGAGATTAATGCAAAAAAGAGTGAAATTTTGAAATTTTTGGAATAAAAGAATATAGTAGTGTAAAATATTCTATATGATGTCATGATTCCATAAAAATTTATGGTTTTAAAAATGAGTTAATAAAAACAAAGATATGATCAAAATAAGGAATTTGATGGTAAATATTTGAAAGGTAAAGAATTAGGAATAGTAACTTTAAATAGGGTGAAAAGAAAGTCATGTGTTATTATTTGACTTATTTTGAGAGGAAAATAGATCTCTAAGAGACCTAACAAAAATTGAAAGAGACAAGATGATGAGGAGATGATAGCTGAGATGAGGAGGATGCTAGTGATGAGAGAGAGCATAGAGGGTGGTCATCTAGGATGACCTATCAGTTAGCCCAAGGTAGAGCTAGTCTATAGAGGCACCATCAAGGCAAGGATTGATATGAGCATGGGTGGTGACCCCATGGTTTTCATTGATTAGGAGGCATCCCATGGATGAGGTACTAAGAGAATGAATTGATGGAGAGACTATGTTTGATAGTCAAGTAGATGGGGAGATAGTGCTAGTGACATTAGGATAGGTAATAAATGATTGTAATTTATTTAAGATTTGAAAGATAAAATATTAGTTGTATAAGATCGGTTTGGTAGATTGTAGATAGATATATATTTAGATATATCTATGATCTAACATCTATCTAGTTTGAATTTTGTAGATATTATAAAGGGGGAGGAGACTAGATGGGGATCCTTGTTAAGGGGAGTAAACCATGATATCTTGGATGGGGCATTGATGTCATATGACCATACCACATTGTATGATCCCATAGTAGCATCTATCCTAAATCAAATGAATTAGTTTAGACTAGTAGGAGAGGCTATAAGGTGATTATAGGCACGTGCAGATGGGCTATAGCCAATAGTAGGGGTGGGAGAAGGAAAGGCACAGGCATGGTATGGATTGGATTAGGAGAGAACTTAAAATTTGGCTACCATGATTTAGCTAGGGTAGGTACAATCCTAGGTGGCCAACCACAAGGATAAGTAGTAGGCTTGAGATCTTATACATCCTATTTACAACATTCTATTCAGAGGGGACTATCTGAGGCATCTATGGGCAGTGTGGCTACACTACAAGATAGACATGATAGAGCCCAACCTTAGAGATGGAAGGATGTTTTTTTGTATTTTGTATTAAACACACACACACACAATATATATATATATATATATATATATATATATATATATATATATATATATATATATATATATATATATATATATATATATATATATATTATTTTGATAATTGGATGTTAATCTTTTTTTTTAATTATGGTTTTGGCTGTGGATCTTTGGTTGTATATGCTATAGTAAATATAAGTGTTTGTGTTTTCTTTTCTAGCATTATGTATTACACATGCATGGTTAAAAATAAAAAGGAAAAAAAGACTTTGGCAAAGTATAATTAATCAAAAATAAATGTATTACACACTATTTCATGTTGGGAAATGTGTAATAGCAATAAATGACTAAGTATAAGAAACCAAAGAATGGTAAATAAGAGGGTAAAAATTTGTTTTTTAACCATGAGAAGGATTGGAACTAAATTAAAACAAGTAAAATCACACTAAATCACATTGGGAAGTATGAAAAATGTAATAATATGGAAATCATGTGAAAAAACAATGGTATAAAAACAAATCAATTAATTTAATAAATCATACTAAATTACGTTGTGAAGTATAAAAGATAAACACAATTGGCAAAATTGGTCTTAAATTAATCACACTAATTTAAGTTGAGAAGTATGAAAAAATTAAGAAAAATAGTTGGATTCTTACATGCAATTGGAAAATAAGAAGATAAAAGTGAAATATTAATGAAATAAGCATAAAAAATACTAAATCAATATGGGAAGCATCCTAATAACATGTAACTCATAATCAATCACATTTTATCTCATTTTTGACACATGTAATGTTTTTGTGACTTGGATATTAGAAGATTTTGTGAGGAAGGCTAGGTCCCATCCATGGTATTACACTACAACTCATAAAGGGAACACCAATTAGGTGTAAATAATGTGAAAATATGGTAAAAGGGGATGTTTGGAATGGTAATCTGAAAATTGGGTAATTTGTGAGGAAGGCTAGGTCCTATCCATGGTCTTACAATGTAACTTACAAATGAAATCCATAAGGGATTGATCAGTGAACAAAACAATATTTCTCAAGGGGAAATATTAGGGTTGTAAGGAGTGAAAAATGGAATGTAAAAAATCATAATGTAGGCATCTTATGAGAAGACCTTAGAAGATAGGAGGCATTCCAAGGACATGAGAAGATACTAAGTGACTAGTGATCATCAATATACAAAGAATACATATTCATTAAAGACATAAAGTTATGTAGGAAAATAAGTGTGATATTAATATCAACTCATGTAGATATTTATCTATAATAAAATTAAAATGGACCTACCTTCCCACAACATGTTCCCCATTCCTCAGGATCCCTTATAAATCCATCGGTCTACTATGAAGAATGGGTACCTACATGAGAAATTAGGTAGAACTAAAATATTTTTTCTTCTCCTTTTCTAATAGGTTATCCTACCGCACCCCAATTCACCTCAAATATATCATGAGGCCAACTAGGAGTTTGATATTTTATTAAAATAAGGATATGTGCTTCAAATCACATATTTTAGTGTGATATGACTTTTAGAATTTTGAATATTACCTTTTGAGATCATTGCCTTTTGTTAAATGATTTGGCTTTTGAATATTTTTATGGATTTTAAGATTCCTCCTCCATACGACTTGGAATGACCAATAATGAGAGATAGAGTGATACATATGAATGAGCTTTAGGCTTTGGCTAAAATAAGATAAGTATCCTAAGATATGACTGATTAGAACACTTAGGCTTAACTATGAACTAACATGTTATCTCAAGTCTCAACCATGTGTATGCTTAGTTTGTGAAATGGGATATAAGAGAGTAAAGGGAGATCCAAAGTGGACTGGTAAAAGAAGATTATAATGAGATGAATTATTTGTTAACCTATCACATCGTAAAAAGGGAATGGTTAAAGGGATCAAGTCACAATAATAATTATCCATGTGTACAGAGATAAGAGAAAATAATCATGAAAAAAAAGAACAAGGGATCCATAATAAATGAACTCATGAACAAAAATAAGGTAATGATAAAGAAAAAATACATAAGAGAACATAATGACATCATAATCAATATAAAGTGTGAAGCCAAAGTCACCATGTAAGATAGATAAGAATTTGACACAATGTCAAATGATATAAAATAGATAAATGTAAATTTCAAGCACACATCCAATCCAAATGAAAGTGTAAGAACACCATGCATGTGTTCATAAGTAATAATATATTTATCCACACACATTATCCATACCATTTAATAAGTCTCTATAAAGTTGAATTCAGACTGTAGCTAATATCTCATCGATCTTCAGTGAAAGCTAAGAAAATACTTCACATTGAATCTCCTCAATGGATAATGTAGGATTGCTTGAAGGATAATGATAAGGAATATTGTACAAAGGATGCTTAGGGGAATGCATGGGAGTGGTTTCTATGGGAGATGAAGGGGTCATCAATGGTGAAGGATCCATGGGTGAGGGACTCATAGGTGGAGAAGGATCCATAGGTGAGGGAAGGTCCTGTAGACACCGAAATCGTGTCTAACCCTTGGTCCTTTCTCCCCCCTGGGTCCCCTTCATCCACTTTACCACTCCTAACCCATATCTTGTTAATTTGAAATATTTATTTATTTTAATTAACAAAAGTCCCTTTTCCCTCTCCTTGCCACCTCACCACCCTAGGATACCCTCCTTGGATTCCCTTCATTCCCCACATGGCCATATTTAACACCTAGACTCTTATTCCAACTTCTCCTCTCACCCATTTTAATCCCTTTCGACCGTTTCTCCCTCAGATTAGCTGACCCAATGGTTGGAAAATGGATGAAGGCTATTTTTATCCTTTCTCTGGCCTTTTAGCCGCTGACGTCGGTCAACTGTCGACCGACGTTGGCGATATTACCGACGTCAACACCTTTCATAATAGTTTTTCTACACCGTTATCCGTCTCTTTTGGCTCTCTTCATCTCTCCTCTCGCATAACCCGACTTTGGCATCTTGCACTCTAATCATCAATCCATTCTTGGACCCTGCTACTTTGCCTATCTTCAAACCAAGCCTCTCATTCTCTCCCTCAGGTGAAACAATAGGTATTCAGGCTTCAGCAACTCCACCAGTGACGGGACTTTCATCACCAACAACACCAAAAATAGGTACACCAGTCTGCAATGCTTTCTTTAGCACACCACAGGTAAGTTTTCTTCTATCTTTTCATTTGTGTTTTCTAGTCATTTGTTTCTAAACTAGATTCAGTACTCCTATCCCCCAGACCAAACTCTGACCAAATTAAAATAGTCCTGAAGCTTGTCTCTCTGCCATCCCTGTCTTCTGCTTGATCCCTCTGTCGGACCATATACTCTGTCCATTCAACCAGACTCTTAGACCTAGACCCTAAACCATTCAAGCAAGCACAAAACAAGACTCCCAAATCATTCAAACAGACCACAGACCCGTCCATGGACCAAGACCCTGACCAGACCTGTCCACAGGCCATTACCCCGACCGACGCCGGTCATTACCCCAACCGACATCGGCAGACTAACCGACATCGGCAGACCTTGATAACTAACGCCAGTAGGACCACCGACGCTGGTGACTGTGACCAAGCCGATAGCATCATTCAAGTAAGCTTTTGCTTCCGTTTCTTTTCAGTTTGTTATCATTTCAATATTTTTAACATTGTGTCTTCTATCAGACTTTATCTTTATCAAACAGTGGGTTGATATCCCTTAAGGAAGTCTTCATACTTCTGGGATCAAGCTTTCGCTTGTTAACCCACCATCTATCCATCTAACGCCTTCTTTTGTCCAAGTCTCTTTTCTTTGTAGGTGTCATTCCTCCATAGCCAAAGAGGAGTCCTCACAGTGTCTGGATTACAGTGTGCAGACTACATCCAGGTACATATCAAGCCTTGACCATCTCTTAGTTTCTTAATTCTTCTCTTGAAATTAAAAGCAAAATTTGAATAGAAACATTCTGGCACGCCCGGTGGGACCCTTAGGGCCTTCCTTGGGTTCCTTTCCTTATTTTTTCATATAGGGTGCATTAGGATTCTCCCTTTTCACCTCTTTCTTCTTTTCCAAACTATAGACACTGAAATCGTGTTGACTCCCCTGGTCATCCCCTGTTTTATTCTTCTTCACCTATTTAACCTTTGTCGATCACTTTTTCCACTAGACTCTATCCCCATTGTGCATCTGCCAACGACGGTCGTTACCCGGTCGACGTCGCCGATGTCGGTCACTTATCGGTCGACATCAGCAATCCTGTCGACGTCGATCACCTTATCGTTACCCGTTTTCAGTTATCATTTGGTTTCCAATCAGTTTCCTGATCGGTTATCGAACCGTCTCTCGAACCGTCCCTCACCTTCATCAGCATCTACCGATCAATCCCAAAGACTAATCAATCAACTAATCAATCAATCAATCAATCAATCGATTGATCTCAAACTCTGACATTCACAGACTCTTACGACTAATTAGCTTTGATGATCAACCAACTCCAGCATTCGACCAATCTGCATTCGCTTCGATCAAATTACGGCAACGCTTCGACAACTTCAATCATGGCTTTTATCGTGTCTTCGGACAGGTAAGTATTTCCTCTATTTGTTTTTATTTCCTTCTGGTTATTATTTGTTTGTTATTTCTATTTCTATCACCCCAGATCTTTAGACCGTAGACCTGAACCCTGAGTCCCTTCTTTACATCTTTGCCCACTATCCAAATCTATAACTCTGTCCAGACTCAAACAAAACCCCCAGACCCTATCCAAACTTGACCTTACTTCGACTAGACCCTATCCAGACCCTGTCCCGATCCTGACCAAGACCTTATCCTGACTCTACCAGACCTTCTGCAACTCGCCTAGACTCTGTCCAGAACTTGCCTCGACTGACGCCGGTCACTACCCCGACCGACGCCGGCACTTTAACCGACGTCGGCACTTTCCCTAATCGACGCCGGCACTACAGAGACCGACATCAGTGACTGCACAGAACATTTTACTTCATTATCAGGTACGCATTTTATTTTTTGTCCTTTATTTTTGTCATTTTATCTTTCATTATATCTACTTCAGTCTAATATTTTGCTTTTTTATCAGTGGGTTGATATCCTTCTAGGAAGTCTTCGTACTTTTGGGATCGGGCATTCGCCTGACAGCCCACCATATCTTTGACTAACGTTTTTCCATGTTTCAGTCTCTTTCCTTCTCAGGTGTCATTCCTCCACAGCCAAAGAGGAGAATCTTCCAACATCTGATTTCGGTGCGCATGACTTTATCAGGTATCTTCTAGCCTTGACCATTTCTTTTAGTTTCTTATTTCTTCTTTGAATGTAGAAAGCAATTTTGCATAAAAACATTATGGCATGCCTGGTGGGACCCTAGGGCCTTCCTTGGGTTCTTTCTTTCTTTCGTTCATATAGGTGCATTAGGTTTCTTCCTTTTCGCCTCCTTTTGTCTCTTCTTAAATGACATCATAAGCAGGACTAAAAAGAACATTTCTTTCTTTCTTGCACTTCTAGACTAGTTAAAACTCATATTCTTCGACTCTTTCTCCATTCGTCTTCATACGAACAAACATTTTGACTTGGGCATTAAAACACTTTGCATTCATTTCTATTTGCCTGCATCTTTTAGACCACACATAGTAATTAAACTGCATATTGAATTAATCTAGATCACTTGATGTTACACGACCAAACCACTTGCACAAAACAAACATTTTAACTTACCTGAGACAAGGCCCGACTGGGATTTCATCCCCCAGCAGATACCTTACCCATCCCGGTGATCTTACTTAGATTTCATCACCAAGGGGAAAGCCAACTCTGTTCTCTAGCAGAGTCTAAACTATAGTGGAAGTATATTTTGGCTAAGCAAAACTAGCTAACCACTGGAATCGTGAAGTGAGGGGAGCTTGCTCCTTAGCACCAGGCCTGTACGGAAGCTAACACAGACTTCTTGAGCACCATAACAAAACCCGAAACCATCCATAGACTGCTTCTTCTAGGACCTGACTTAAAAGCCAATCTTCCCAAACACTCATCTAAGACATAAGCCACTATAATCCTAATAATTTACTTCTAGGGTTTTAGGATCTGCTTGTGTCTTCATCTTTTTTAGTCCTTATCTGCTTGTTTGAGCTTGTAAGGATGACCTTTCTTGCCTTGAATGGTTTTGACACGCAGTCAAACCAAGGCTCTTCTTGACCACGCTAGACGTCATCCGCTTTTGCCTACCCCGTCTATAACCAATCCTATAATGGAGTTCAACTCAGAAACCAAAAGAATTCCTACTAGATCATCCCCGACCCAAACGCCTATTATCCCAGAAGTGGACCAAGATTTTGCACGATTCTTAAACCTCAATACCACAGCCCTCCAAAACTATCTCGCGAGAAACCCAACGCGAGACCTCTCGGGTGATGTGGCAACGACATCGACACCATTCACCACCCAACCCTTTTCGACTCAGCCTTTCGCCTCAACTGTTAACCTGACCATAGTCATTACGCAAAGTTTGGCCTCCTCGTCCATTTTTAGACCAACCTCCATCGGGGTTTCGTTACCCCCTCAACCACCTACAATTCAACCAAGTTCTACATCATACCAGAACTTGATTGTCTCGACTCCACACACTCTTGCACCCATATATGCAGGAGTGCCTACCTCCTCTTTTGCCCATGCTGCCACACAACCTCCTTTGGCAGTATTCAGTCAGTCTATGCCTTCTACTTTCATAACCCAACCACCCTTAGCCTCTACTTTTGCCACTGCGACTAGTCATCCGTACGTTGCACCCTTATTGGTACAACCGACTACGTCGTACGCCTCTTCTAGCCTCTTTCAAGCGCCTTACAACCTAGGGGGCGCTCCGTCCACCAATCCGTCAGCAGACGTCATCAAGATGCTGATGGATAAAATGTCCAGTCTCGAAGCTTCTATCTCCGGTTCAAGTAATGTCTCTTTATATGACCAGATTTACAACGAGCCCATCCATCCTTTTGTCCCTATCCGACCATACCCCAACCATTGGGAACTTCCTAAATTTACTCGCTTTCAGAGTAAGGAGAACCCACAACAACACTTACGGGCATTCAGACATGCCTGTTACCTTATCACCCACGACGATGCATTGCTTCTACGCACGTTTCCTATGTCTCTTTCTGGCCCTGCCCTTGACTGGTATAGCTCTCTTGCCAGACATTCTATCTTTTCATTCATTCAACTCGCCCAACTATTCATTGACCATTTCTCAATCAATATCACTAAACAAGTCTCGATCATAGACCTTTACTCCATTAGGCAATTTGACGACGAATCGGTAGTTGATTTTGTCACCCGTTGGAGAGGCTTGATTAACTAGCTCTCCTTCTCCTTGCCTCAACCCGAGCTCATTGAGCTCTTTTCCCGAGCATGTTCTAGTCACATCTCGTCCACCTTGCGGGTTCAAACATTCCACACTTTCGACGAGGCCTTCACCATGGCCCGAAAGCTTGAACTCCGCGCTATTGAAGAAGATAAGGTCAAATTGTGTAACACCAACACAAGAATCAATGACCATTCTTTTTCTAGACCTTCTTCTGCCCACTCTCAATCCAAGGGGTCAGCAAACACTGTCATCTTTAGACCATCATCTTCAACAATAACCAACCACCCAGCATCTTCAACATTAGACTACATCAATAAACATTTTCAACGTCAATCCATACAGCATCAATTCACTCCAATTGGGGAGTCATATGCCTCTGTCTTGGATAAACTCGTCAAGCAGGGGGTCCTCAATCTCCCTTCAATCCGACCACATCAATTTGACCCCTCAACACCTATCCCTGCATGGTACAGGGAGAACCACTTTTGCAACTATCACCGTGTCAAAGGCCATGACACGGATCACTATCAAACTTTCAAAAACATCATCCAAGACATGCTAGATAAGGGGGATCTTATCTTGGACAACTCGAATGCACTGCCCAACCAAAACCTTGACATTTTCAAACAACCTTTTCCTAATCACCCGCCTACTCAAGAAAACATCCAAACCATGACCAATGACCCTCAAGACCATGATATACACACGGTCGACACTATCTTTTCTCTTATCCCTGACCAACCTCTTTCACAGGTGGAAGACCCTTCTTCCCCTATACCTCTTCCACATGGCGAAGAACTTTCTTCTCCTACTTGTCCTCCATCAACTTCTCCCATATTGGAGGACACTTTGACCACATCAACACCAGCTGCCTCACCTTCATCCTTCTTATCATCCATAGATAATCACACCTTTTTGACTCCCCAACCACACACAGAAGCCATGACTACTCCGGTGCTCTTTCTTCTTAAAGAGCCCACACCTTCAATCTCTTCTCCATCGAGAGAAGAACCATCCACATCTAAGTCCAAACCTGCGCAGGCGTCCATCATGCCCAAAGAGATTAAACTTCTTGGTGTTCGCCCCACATCTAACCTCGCCTCGCATAAAGGTGGCCCTCAACCCAAACCAATGAAGGCTACTAACCCACACCGGAGGCCTCCTCCCCCACCTTCGTCATTACCTTCAATCTTGGGCCCACATCCATCTACTGTACTTGTAGACACCGAAATCGTGTCGACTCCCCTGGTCATTCCCCGTCTTATTCTTCTTCACCTATTTAACCCTTGTCGATCACTTGTTCCACCAACCTTGACCCTGGCAGCATGTAAAAATGAGCACAGAGCTAAAGCTAGACTCTATCCCCATTATGCATCTGCCGACGATGGTCTTTACCCGGCCGATGTCGCCGACGTTGGTCACTTATCGGCCGACGTCGGCAATCCTGCCGACGTCAGTCACCTTGCCGTTATCCGTTACCAGTTATCATTCGATTTCCCGAAACAGTTGACGAACCGTCTCTCGAACCGTCCCTTGCCTTCATCAGCCTCTGCCAACCATTCGAAAGGCTGATCAATCAAACCGAGTAATCATTCAATCGACCTCTGAACTCTGACATCCACAGACTCTAGCAATCAACACTCTCAGCATCAACCAACTCTGGCATCAACCAATCTGCATTCAATCAGGCACTGCACAGACAACTTCAACTATGGCTTTCATCACGTCTTCTGGCAGGTAAGTATTTACTCTGTTTGTTTTATTTCTTCTTGGTTATTCTTTGTTTATTAGTTCTGTCATCCCGATTCTTCAAACCACAGACCCAACATCTCTCGTTTACATCCCTGCCTTTGTCCAGACTAAAACCCCCAGACTCTATCCAAACCCGACCTTACCTTGCTCAGACCCTATCTTTTATCAGACCCTGTCCCGACTCTGTCTAAACCCTGCCCTGACCTCATCAGACCCTGTCCCGACTCTGTGTAAACCTTGTCCCGACCCTGTCAAGAACCTATCCTGACTCTCCCAAAGCCTTCTGCAACTCGTCCAGAACTTGCCCCGACCGACGCCGGTCACTACCCCGACCGACAACGGCACCTCAACTGACGTCGGCACCTTCCCTAACCGACGTCGACACCACAGAGACCGACGCCGGTGACTGTGTAGAACAGTGCTGCATATCAGGTATGCACTTTATTTTTTGTCATTTATTTCTGTCATTATTATCTACTTTCGTCTAATATTCTGCTTTTTTATCAGTGGGTTGATATCCTTCTAGGAAGTCTTCTTACTTCCGGGATCGGGCGTTCGCCTGACAGCCCACCATATCTTTGACTAACATTTTTCCGTGTTTTAGCCTTTTCTTCGCAGGTGTCATTCCTCCACAGCCAAAGAGGAGAATCTTCCAACGTCTTATTTCGGTGCGCACGACTTTATCAGGTACTTCACATGCCTTGTCCATTTATCTCTTTAGTTTCTTATTTCTTCTTTGAATGTAGAAAGCAATTTTGCATAGAAACAGTACTCAGAGTGTTTCCCACTCCCATACTTCATAGAGGCAATTTGCCTCCATTATCTCCTCAACCCATCAGACATATATCTCCTTTAAACCATCGACCAATGCCTCTTTCATCTCTCAGACCAAAGTCATCAACCCTTACTACAACAAGACACTCAAACCCGTTAGCAGGTTCTTATACCTTGCTGTTACGGCAATTATTGCAGTCCTCTTGTATCTATCTCCCACCGCTTAGACCATATCAATCTCTCGGACCAAAACACCCCTGGTTCGATGACACTCAGGTTTGTGCGTATCATCGCACGCCTGGGCACGACACCGAGCATTGTTGTGCCCTCAAGGTTTCCATTCACCAATGTTTGGGGAATGACACCTTTCTTCTCGACCACATCATCAACAAACCTTCAACACCACCCCACTCATCAACTCTCAGATCAAGGCCATCTTGGTTTGACAACTCTAAATTCTGTCACTATCATCACACTCCAGGACATGACACTGAGCATTATTACGCTCTTAAAGCTGTCAATCATCAACAACAGAGAAAGGATTCTCTTCTCATCAAAGATCCTCTTGACCACCCCTCCGACAAATCATCAACACCAACCCATGCCTCTCCAACCTCGTCACCTAAATCGGGATCTCCACACCAGACTAGGGTCCCTTCGCCGCCTTTAACCCCCTTATTCGAAATCAACACAGTCCATCTGACCACTAAACCTCAATCGACCTTAACCAATCCGTCAAAAATTCTCCCTAGCCGCTGGGGGAATTCAACCTTCATCCAAACCTCGACCAATTTTTCAACACAGTCTCGACCACATATCAATCACTCTTTCAACTTAACCTCAACCAGACTAGCAACCAAACATTTAACCCGACCTCAACCAAACATTCGACCCCACCAAAGACCAAATACCAACCAATCAACCCTCGACTAACCATTGACCAACTATCAAATGACCAAATCTCAACCAATCTTTTTATCAAAACATTCAACCAATCTTTTTATCAAAACATTCAACCAGTCTTGATCAATCAACAACCATATCAACCAACTTCACATCCACTCATCAATCAACACCTGACCAATCTAAAAAGAGGCAAATGGGGCAAGTTTGCTCCTAATTGGCTCGGACCTTTTATTATCACGCACAAGTATGGATCAGGGACTTATCATCTGTCTTCTCTTGATGGACGACCAGAACCTGAGCCTCTTAATGCGTTGCATCTACGACCGTTCTACTGCTAGTCGAGTACTCATCCACTTGACACTTAACTTGAGCTCATCCCTTGAGCAATCCCCATCCTCTTAATCCTAATTCCTTTCAACCCTATTCCTCTTAACAATTCCTATAACCCTTTTATGCTGTATGGATGCTTTGTCCTAATAAAAGGGAGCCCTTGACCTTCTATAACCTTGTCCATGACTCACATTTCTATAAAAACAAATCAAGATGTCACAATATCCATGGTCACTATATCAATATCAAATCAAAAGGCAGACTGTTCCCTTGAAGGATAGCTGTACTATCATTGCTGTAATTAATAGACTGCTCCCTTGAAGGACAGCTATTCAAAAGCCCTTATATTAAACAAAGATCTAGACCACTCCCTCGAAGGATGGCTATGACTAATCTGGAAATAAACAACACTATTTTAGAAGCTTCCCACATTGATCAGCTTCACAACTGACCACCAAGCAAATGACATCTCTATGCAGGCTTCCCACATTGATCAGTCTGCACACCAAAAAAAAAAAAAAAAATGAGTCATGGACTTGACTTGTAGTTGTCTTAGGGTCTCCTATAAAAAGGGGCAAAGTTATCTCTGCTCTTAAAACGGGTTCCCCTTTTTCCTCCTCCTATCACCTGCTCAAGGGACTTCGAGCTCACTTTAATGTCGAAGTGATTCGATTACCGCTCTAACATAACTATGGTCAATGACGTCACGCATGAATGGGGCTCTTGGTTCTCATAACCCCTATCTATGCTATCTTTTTGGTCCTTGTCAATGAAAGAGCAATATGCTTTTCACTTCTTCTACACTTTGGTAACACTCACCTTCATCACTTGTCAATCAACTCAACTCAACTTTCTTTTCAGATCACTCCCATTGCCTATTCACCCTAGTTTCTATGAACACCAATACACATGGAAACTATCGACCCGCCATAATTTATGTTCAGCATAAACCAATACTTGCTGAAGCATAAATAGACCTCAATTCATTTTTAGCATATATCCATCACGAATATGGAATATTTCTAGGGATGAAAGACCTCTCAATCAATGTTGCAGAATACACCATTTGGAAAAGGCTACAACATCTCTTCTCCTCATCATTTCGTCATAACCAAGACCAATCTATCGACCATTTTGACCACCTGTCTACTACTCAGACCCTTTGTCTGAACTACATTGGTCTGAGGCCCTTCTGCAGGGGCTATGTAGGCAGCACTCAGTTGACATGGGGTCTTCTGAGGTTAGCTCGGCCACATCCTTTCACCCATTCCTCCCCTCGACCACCAACCATTGGAGATCATGCCTATCTACCTCTGACCTTGACCACTTCCAAGACATTGTTGCCTTGGTTGTTTTTGCATGTATGCTACCTCATGACTAGTTAGCAGAATTGTGCGCAGACCTTTTTGGACCCTCACAAGTATAGGATCGCACGCCGGTTGATCCGCACTACTTGTGACTTTTTTGTGTTTCTAGGGGCACTTCCTGAGCCTGGGATACCTAGCACGCGACGACCCATTGGAGCTTCAGCTTAGATTGCATAACCTAATCAGCAGACACCTAAATGCTAGGGCCCGGTTATTTCAATTTTGGCACTCCTTGACCCTTGACCTGCGACACTTTGACCTAACCATCTCGTGCAGTGGTATGCGCGCAATCACACCTTTTGCAGCATTCACCCTCACCCTTTTTTCATCCACTCTTTGTCCAATCAGCACCCGATTGCAGGTTCCCTTCCCTCAACTCCTACTTTGAGGGGGAATACCTCATCCATAATCAGGGTAATCCGCTTCTTATTTTTGTCTTGCAGTTCATTTGAACAACCAACAAGATGAAATCAACCTTATCCCTCACCTGGGGCAATTACTCCTATTTTTGTCTTACAGTTCGTCCAAAACAACCAACAAGACAAAAAGGGGCAAATGTAGACACCGAAATCGTGTTGACTCCCCTGGTCATCCCCTATTTTATTCTTCTTCACCTATTTAACCTTTGTCGATCACTTTTTCCACTAGAATCTATCCCCATTGTGCATCTGCCGACGACGGTCATTACCCGACCAACATTGCCGACGTCGGTCACTTATCGGCCGACATCGGCAATCCTGCCGACATCGATCACCTTACCGTTACCCATTTTCAGTTATCATTCGGTTCCCAATCAATTTCCTGATCGGTTATCGAACCGTCTCTTGAACCGTCCCTCACCTTCATCAGCGTCCGCCGATCAATCCCAAAGACTAATCAATCAACTAATCAATCAATCAATCAATCAATCAATCAATCAATCAATCAATCCCAAACTCTGACATTCACAGACTCTTATGACCAATCAGCTCTGACGATCAACCAACTCCAGCATTTGACCAATCTGCATTCGCTTTGATCAACTTACGGCAATGCTTCGACAACTTCAATCATGGCTTTTATCGTGTCTTCTGACAGGTAAGTATTTCCTCTGTTTGTTTTTATTTCCTTCTGGTTATTATTTGTTTGTTATTTCTATTTCTATCACCCCAGATCTTCAGACCATAGACCTGAACCCTAAGTCCCTTCTTTACATCTCTGCCCACTATCCAAATCTATAACTCTGTCCAGACTCAAACAAAACCCCCAGACCCTATCCAAACTTGACCTTACTTCGACTAGACCCTGTCCCGATCCTGACCAAGACCTTATCCTGACTCTACCAGACCTTCTGTAACTCGCCTAAACTCTATCCAGAACTTGCCCCGACCGACGCCGGTCACTACCCCGACCGACGCCAGCACTTTAACCGACGTCGGCACTTTCCCTAACCGACGCCGGCACTACAGAGACCAACATCAGCGACTGCACAGAACATTTTACTTCATTATCAGGTACGCATTTTATTTTCTATCCTTTATTTCTGTCATTTTATCTTTCATTATATCTACTTCAGTCCAATATTTTGCTTTTTTATCAGTGGGTTGATATCCTTCTAGGAAGTCTTTGTACTTTCGGGATCGGGCATTCGCCTGACAGCCCACCATATCTTTGACTAACGTTTTTCCATATTTCAGTCTCTTTCCTTCTCAGGTGTCATTCCTCCACAGCCAAAGAGGATAATCTTCCAACGTCTGATTTCGGTGCGCATGACTTTATCAGGTATCTTCTAGCCTTGACCATTTCTTTTAGTTTCTTATTTCTTCTTTGAATGTAGAAAGCAATTTTGCATAAAAACACAAACGACATCATAAGCAGGAATAAAAAGAACTTTTCTTTTCCTTTCTTGTATTTATAGACTAGTCCAAAATCATTTTCTTCAACCCTTTCTCAAACTTGTATTCATTCCAACTTCACATTTCGACTTGGGGCTTAAAACACTTTGCATTCATTTCTGCCTGCTTGCATTTTCTTAGTCCACACTTAGTAATTAACAAACCGCATATTGAATTAATCTAGTCCACTTCATATTACACAACCGAACCACATGCACTAAATCAAACATCAAACAATACCTGAGACAAGGCCCAACTGGGATTTCATCCCCCAGCGGATACCTTACCCCTACCTGGCAATCTCACTTGGATTTCATCACCAAGGGGAAAGCCCACTCCGTTCTCTGGTGGAGGATAATCTCTAGGCAAGGTATATTTTGGCTAAACGAGATCAGCTAACCACTAGAATCGTGAAGTGAGGGGAGCTTGCTCCTTAGCACCAGGCCACGTATCAAACCTAATACAGACTTCTTGAGCGCCTAAACAAGACCTAAAACCATCTTTAGACTACCTCTTCTAGGACCCTTCTTCTAGCCAACCTCCCAAACATCACTTTAAGGCATAAGCCACAAGATTCTAAAAGTTGATTCTTAGGATTTAGCGCTTAGTGTCTGCCTATCTTCTTTATTTCTCTGTTCTTATCTTCTTGTTTGAGTTAGTGAGGACGCTCTTCTTTCTTTTTTTCCAAGAATCTTCAAATTCACTAAGTTCCTAGAAACCACAGTGACCGGCATCGGCTTTACCACTGATGTCGGCCTCCCTTCTCACCGGCATCAGTTATCTGACCGACGTCGGCTGTCTGATATCACTGACATCAGTTTTTCAACCGACGTCGGTCACTGTCACAGTCCTTTTTTCCAAAACAGCAACTTAAAACCCAACCCCTTTTCTGCCAAAACCCCATTCTGAGTTTCTGAAACTAAAAACACACAGTTTCTGGAACCTGACCCTCTTCTTGACCACACTCTCTTGTCCCTAACCAATCCTATCATGGAGTTCCACTCAGAGACTGAAAGAACTCCTACAGGACTGACCCTGACTCAGACTCCCATCATCCCTGAAGGGGACCAAGATTTTGAAAGATTCTTGGACCTCAACGTCACAGCCCTCCAAAACTATCTCGCAAGAGACCCAATGCGAGACCTTTCAGGTGAAGCGGTGATGACATTAACACCATCTGCTACCCAGCCTTTTACCTCAACCGTTTACCCGACCATGGCCAATATGCAAAGTTTGGCCTCCCCATCCATTTTTAGACCAACCTCCATCAGGGTTCCATTACCCCCTCAACCACACGCAATTCAACCAAGTTCTACATCATACCAAAACTTGATTGTCTTGACCCCTCACACTCTTATGCCCATGAATGCAGGAGTGCCAACCTATCCTTCTACCAGTGCCGTCACGCAACCACCCTTGGTGGTATCTAGTCAACTTATACCCTCGACCTTCATAACTCAACCACTTTTGGCCTCCACTTATGTCCCTGCAACTAGTCATCCGTACATTGCCTCCTTACTGGTACAATCGACTACGTCGTATGCCTCCTCTAGCCTCTTTCAAGTGCCCTACAACCTAGGGGGCACTCCATTCACCAATCCGTCAGTAGACATCATTAAAATGCTGATGGATAAAATGTCCAGTCTCGAGACCTCTATCTCTGGTTCAAGCAATGCTCTGTCATATGAGCAAATTTGTAACGAACCCATCCATCCTTCTATCCCTATCCGACCATACCCCAACCAATGGGAGCTTCCTAAATTCACTCACTTCCAGAGTAAGGAGGACCCGCAACAACATCTATGGGCATTCAGACATGCCTGCTGTCTTATTGCCCATGATGATGCATTACTTTTACGCACGTTCCTTATGTCCCTTTCTGGCTCTGCCCTTAACTGGTATAGCTCTCTTGCCAGGCATTCTATCTTTTCATTCATTCAACTTGCCCAATTATTTCTTGATCATTTTTCTATCAACATCACCAAACAAGTCTCAATCACAGACCTTTACTCCATCAGGAAATTCGATGACGAATCAATAGTCAATTTTGTCGCCCATTGGAGAGGCTTGATTAACTCCTTACCTCAACCTGAGTTCATCGATCTCTTTTCTCGAGCATGTGCTAGGCACATCTCTTCTACCTTGCAGATTCAGACATTCCGCACTTTCGACGAAGCTTTCACCATGGCTCGAAAGCTTGAACTCCGCACCATTGAGGAGTATAAGGTCAAATTGCATAATACCAACGCAAAAATCAATGACCATTCTTCTTCCAGACCTTCTTCTTCTGCCAACTCCAAACTCAAAGGAGTGGCCAACACTGTGGTCATTAGGTCACCATCTTCGACGACAACTAATTACCCTCAACCTTATACATCTCCAAGCATCACCAAACAATTCCAACAATGGTACATCCAGCATTCATACACTCCACTTAGAGAATCATATGCTTTTGTTTTGGAAAAACTACTCAAGCAGGGGGTCCTCAATCTCCCTCCAATCTAACCACCTCAATTCGACCCTTCAAAAGCCCTCCCTACATGGTATAGGGAGGCCGACTTCTGTCACTTTCATCACGTCCATGGCCATGACACGGATCACTGTCAAACCTTCAAAAACATCATCCAAGACATGCTAGACAAGGGGGATCTCATCTTGGATAACCCGAATGCCCCGCCCAACCAAAACCTCGACATCTTCAAGCAACCATTTCCTAATCACCCGCCTAATCAAGACAATGTCCAAACCATGACCAAAGACCCTCAAGACCATGATATACACACGGTCAACACTATTTTGCCTCTTGTCCTTGACCAACCTCCTCCATCACCAGATGAAGAATTTTCTTCTCCTATTAGTCCTCCATCTACCTCTCTCATACTAGAGGACACCTCAACCATGCCTATGCCATTAGCCTTACCTTCATCCGAAGACCTTACCTTGCCTACTCCTCAAGCACAAGCAGAAGGCATGATTATCCCTACCTTCTTCTCTCTTGAGGAGCTGCACTCTCCTATTTCTTCTCCAACAAGAGAAGACCCAGTCTCCCCACCCATTTTGACCGAAGAAGACCCAGTTATGGTTTTCTCTTGCCCTTTGCCTGAGATTGTTACATCTCACTCGCCTTCATCCACATCCAAATCCAAACCCATATCTAACCTCACCTCGCATAATAGTGGCCCTCACCCCATATCAAAGAAGGCCACTAGACCACACCGGAGAACTCCTCCCCCACCTTCTTCATTACCTTCAATCTTGGGCCCACATCCGTCCACTTTAATAGGAGTTCTTCCTACTCCCATACTTCACAGAGGCAAGTTGCCTCTATTACTCCCTTAATCCCTCAGACATATATCTCTTCCAAACCATCGACCTATGCCTCCAATGCCTCCTAAATCAAAGTCATCAATCCCCACTGCAACAAAACATCCAGACCCGTTAGCAGGTTCTTATGCCTTGTTGTTACGGCAATTGTTACAGTCCTCTCGTATCAATCTCCCGTCGCTTAGACCATATCAATCCCTCGGACCAAAACCGCCCTGGTTTGACGACACTCGCATTTGTGCATATCATCACATGCCTGGGCACGACACTGAGCATTGTTGTGCCCTCAAGGTTTCCATTCGCCAATGTCTAGGGAATGACACCCTTCTTCTCGACCATGTTATCAGCAAACCTTCAACACCACCCCACTCATCAACTCTCGGATCAAGACCATCTTGGTTCGACAACTCTAAATTCTGTCATTATCATCACACTATGGGACATGACACTGAGCCTTGTTGTGCTCTTAAAGCTGTCATTCGTCACCAACAGAGAAAGGATTCCCTTCTCATCAAGGATCTTCTTGACCACCCCTTCGATAAATCATCAACACCAACCCATGCTTCTCAAACCTCGTCACCTAAATTGAGATCTCCGCACCCGATTATGGTCCATTTGCTGCCTTTAACCCCCCTATTCGACATCAACACAGTTAATCTGACCACCAAGCTTCAACCGACCTTGACCAATCTATCAAACATTCTCCTTAGCCACTGGGGGAATTCAAATTTCATCCAAGCCTCGACTAACCTTTCAACCTAACCTCAACCACACATTCGACCCAACCAAAGACCAAATACCAACCAATCAACCCTCGACCAACCATTGACCAACTATCAAATGACCACATCTCGACCAGACATTGACCAACTCCTTCAACATCAATCAACATGTGACCAATTTGGAACGAAGCAAATGGGGCAAGTTTGCTCCCAATTGACTCGAACCTTAACACCAGCATGGATCAGGACTTTGTTAAAACCTGAGCCCCTTTATGTCTTGCATCTTTGACCAGTCCACTATTAGTCAAGTAATTATTCATTTGACGTTTAACTTAAGCTCGATCCCTTGAGCAATCCCTGTCATTATCATTCCTATCTACTTTCAACCCTCAATCCTACCTTTTTGGCAAGCATGGAGAACCCTCTTGACCACCTCTTCGACAAATTATTAACACCGACCCATGCCTCTCAAACCTCATCACCTAAATCGAGATCTCCATGCCAGACTATGATCCCTTTGCCGCCTTTGATCCCCCTATTCGACATCAACACAGTTAATCTGACCACCAAGCTTCAACCGACCTTGACCAATCTATCAAACATTCTCCTTAGCCGCTGGGGGAATTCAACTTTCATCCAAGCCTCGACCAACCTTTCAACCCGACCTCAACCACACATTCGACCCAACCAAAGACCAAATACCAACCAATCAACCCTCGACCAACCATTGACCAACTATCAAATGACCACATCTTGACCAGACATTGACCAACTCCTTCAACATCAATCAACATGTGACCAATTTGGAACGAAGCAAATGGGGCAAGTTTGCTCCCAATTGACTCGGACCTTAACACCAGCATGGATCAGGACTTTGTCAGAACCTGAGCCCCTTTATGTCTTGCCTCTTTGACCAGTCCACTGTTAGTCAAGTAATTATTCATTTGACGTTTAACTTGAGCTTAATCCCTTGAGAAGTCCCTGTCATTATCATTCATATCTACTTTCAACCCTCAATCCTACCTTTTTGGCAAGCATGAATGCTTTGTCCTAATAAAAGGGAAACCCCCTAAACCTCTATAGTCAAGTCCATGACCAAAAGTCCAGTCAAAAAATCAATCAAATATATATAAAAATGGGATGCATATTCCAAGGTCATAAAACTATAAATGTAGACTGCTCCCTCGAAGGATAGCTGCATCATCCTTGCTGTATTTACTAGACTGCTCCCTTGAAGGACAGCTAGGCCAACATCATATCAAACATCAAAAGTAGAATATAGACCACTCCCTCGAAGGATGGCTATGCATAAATTTTTGCTACATACACAGCATTATCTCTGAGGCTTCCCGCATCGATCAGCTTCACAACATGACCACAAAGCAAGACAATATCCCATCGCAGGCTTCCCGCATCGATCAATCTACCTTCAAAAAAAAAAAAAAAACTGACTGACAGAGCTTTAGAGTCATGGACTTGTCTATAGTCATTCTCGAGGTCACCTATAAAAGGGGCAAAAGTTGTTCCTGCCAAAGAGGGTTCCCCCTTCCATCTCATATCAATCCTATCACCCCTACATACTCAAGGGATTTCGAGCTCACTTAATGTCAAGTGATTCGATTATCGCTCTAACACAACCACTGGTCAACAATGCAATGCATGAATGGGTCTTTTGTTTCTAAACAACCCCTTACCTATGCCATCATTCTGGTCCTTGTCAATGAAAGAGCAATTTGCCTTTCGCTTTTGACACATCTTGGTCACGCCTCCAACCAAATCATTATCTATCCAAACTCAAACCCAAACCAAACCAATCAAACATTTTCAGACCATTGACATGACCTGGTCCATTTCACATAGTTTCTATGGACACCCATACACATGGAAACTATCGACCCGACGTAATTTATGTTAAGCATAAACCAATACTTGCTGAAGCATAAATAGACCTCAATTCATTTTTAGCATACATCCATCATGAATATGGAAAATTGCTAGGGATGCAAGACCCCTCAACCAATGTTGCAGAATACACCATTTGGAAAAGGTTGCAACATCATCTTTTTACCCTCATCATTTCATCATGACCAAGACCAATCTATTGACCACTTTGACCACCTATCTACCACTCGAACCCTTTGTCTGAACTACATTGGTCTGAGGCCTTATGACCGGGGCTATGTAGGCAGCACTCAGATGATACCACATCATCTGGGGTTAGCTCGACCACTCTCGTTTGTTCTTCTCTTTGATGGACAAACCTTCTTTCCTCTTTTTGACCATGACCTTGCCCTCAACCAAGACTAATTCCATCCCTTTGACTCTTCCTCCCTTCTAGGGAGAACTACATTGGCCTGAGGCCCTTTCCACTAGGGCTATGTAGGCAGCACTCAGATCACATAACGTCTTCTGAGGTTAGCTCAGCCACATCCTTTCATCCATTCCTCCCCCTCGACCAATGACCATTGGAGATCATGCCTATCTCCTCTAACTTCGACCACTTCCAGAGCAATGTTGCCTTGGTTGTTTTTGCATATATGCTACCTCATGACTGGTTAGCAAAATTGTGTGTAGACTTTTTGGACCCTCACAAGTATAGGATCGCAAGCCGGTTGATCCGCACTACTTGTGACTTTTTCATGTTTCTAGGAGCACTTCCTGAGCCCGAGATACCTAGAATGCGACGACCCATTGGAGCTTTAGCTTCGATTGCATAACCCGATCAGTAGATGACTAAATGCTGGGGCCCAATTATTTCAATTTTGGCACTCCTTGACCCTTAACCTGCGACACTTTGACCTAACCATCTCGTGCAATGGTATGCACACAATCACGACTTTTGTAGCATTCACCCTCACCCCCTTTTCATCCACTCTTTGTCAAATCAGCACCCGATTCCCGGTTCCCTTCCCTCGACTCCTGCTTTGAGGGGGAATACCTCATCCATAATCGGGGCATCCAATCCTCTTGTTTTTGTCTTGCAGTTCATTTGAACAACCAACAAGATGAAATCAACCTTATCCCATACCTGGGGCAACCACCTCATATTTTTGTCTTACAGTTCGTCTAAAATAATCAACAAGACAAAAAAGGCCAAATGTAGACACCAAAATCGTGTCTACCCCTTGGTCCTTTCTCCCCCTGGGTCCCCTTCGTCCACTTTACCACTCCTAACCCATATCTTGTTAATTTGAAATAATTATTTATTTTAATTAACAAAAGTCCCTTTTCCCTCTCCTTGCCACCTCACCATCCTAGGATACCCTCCTTGGATTCCCTTCATTCCCCACATGGCCATATTTAACACCTAGACTCCCATTCCAACTTCTCCTCTCGCCCATTTTAATCCCTTTCGACCGTTTCTCCCTTGGATTAGCTGACCCGGCAGTTGGAAAATGGATGAAGGCTATTTTTAGCCTTTCTCTGGCCTTTTAGCCGCCGACGTCGGTCAACTGTCAACCGACGTCGGCGATATTAGCGGCATCGGCACCTTTCATAATAGTTTTTCTACACCGTTATCCGTCTCTCTTGGCTCTCTTCGTCTCTCCTCTCGCATAACCCGACTCTGGCATCTTGCACTCTGATCATCAATCCGTTCTTGGACCCTGCTACTTTTCCTATCTTCAAACCAAGCCTCTCATTCTCTCCCTCAGGTGAAACAATAGGTATTTTGGCTTCAGCAACTCCACCAGCAATGAGACTTTCATCACCAGCAACACCAACAACAGGTACACCAGTCTGCAACACTTTCTTTAGCACACCACAGGTAAGTTTTATTCTGTGTTTTCATTTGTGTTTTCTAGTCATTTGTTTCTAAACTAGATTCAACACTCCTATCCCCCAGACCAAACTCTAACCAAATTAGACCAGTCCTGAAGCCTTTCTCTCTGCTATCCCTGTCTTCTGCTTGATCCCTCTGTCGGACCATATACTCTACCCATTCAACCAGACTCTCAGACCCAGACCCTAAACCATTCAACCAAGCGCAAAACAAGACTCCCAAATCATTCAAATAGACCACAGACCCATCTACAGACCTGTCCACGGACCAAGACCCTGACCAGACCCGTCCACAGGCCACTGCCCCGACCGATGCCAGTCATTACCCCAACTGAGGTCGGCAGACTAACCGACATCGGTAGACCTCAACAACCGACGCCGGTAGGACCACCGACGCCGATGACTATGACCAAGCCAACAGCATCATTCAGGTAAGCTTTTGCTTTTGTTTCTTTTCAGTTTGTTATCATTTCAGTATTTTTAACATTCTATCTTTTATCAGACTTTATCTTTATCAAACAGTGGGTTGATATCCCTTAAGGAAGTCTTCATACTTCTGGGATCAAGCTTTCGCTTTTCAACCCACCATCTATCCATATAACGCATTCTTTCGTCCAAGTCTCTTTTCTTTGTAGGTGTCATTCCTCCACAGCCAAAGAGGAGTCCTCACAGCGTTTGGATTACGGTGCGAAGACTACATCTAGGTACATATCAAGCCTTGACCATCTCTTAGTTTCTTAATTCTTCTCTTGAAATTAAAAGCAAAATTTGAATAGAAATAGGTCCATAGGTGAGGGAATCATGGGTGGAGGAAAAATAGGTGAAGAAGGGACCATAGGAGGAGATAAAGACATAATATATGGAACCACTAGGAAAAATGGGGGTCCTTCTTATGATAATGACCTATTGAAGGAATAGTATAAGGTTTAGGGATGGTTAGGAGGTGATCCTTGAGATGTTGAAGGATGTGATAATGATCAGTGTGATGTGTGCCACATTGGTGCCAAAGACAATATGCCTCTCCATACTTAAGAAGATACTCAGATAATACTTTTTGAGAAGGTATAACATTGTCTGAGGGTTGAGAATTAATAAGATGTAAGGTGCAATATATTATCACAACTTGTGATAATGCATGCATGAATGGTTATTTATGCCATGAAAGTAATAGATATACCTATGAGTAATCATGATAGTGTACTCACAGGAGGAGGTGTAACATAAGATGAAGGATATTGGTATAGGTAAAAATCTCTAGTCTAATGACTAGTAACTTTATGAATGTCACAATATGGTTGATCTGCCCATTTAGTAGATGAAGGAGCCATTTGTGGTAGAGGGATTAAACCATCACCAAGAGAAGGTGGGGATAGTATAAAGATTAAACAAGGATCAATTGAAGGAGAAATAAAATTGGAAGTGGAAAAATACTCAATTGGAATGAGAGTAGGAATGAGATTCATACTCAACTCTGTTGAGGGAGGGGTAGGGTCCATAGAAGGCTGAAAGACAATTGCACATATTTTATGGATAAGTAAGCTATAAGGGTCATGGTATCTAGAAAAGTGATAGGGACCAGTCATAGCATGATCCATAAACATACTCCTACGAGGTTATTCATAAACTAGAGGTATCCACACCATATCTACCCTATGATAAAGAGTAAAAATAATAAAATTAGGAATGGTATAAGATGGAACATAGGAATATATACTAAAAAATTGAAGCAAATAGGAATGATAGAAAATAAACTTAGAATCTCAATACTAAAAAATACCTCCTAAGAATGGATCATCTAAGGTATAACCATCATCATAATTAGGTGTATAAAGATCAATGTCATAGGTAGGGATGACCTTGTTATCTGATGTGGTGTGATGAATGGAATGTCAAGTCTTAGTTAAGACATTGGGGATGTCATCACAAGGTGGTTGACGAGAATGAGGTTACAAAAAAGTGAGAAGATGAGAGATGAGATGAGGTGAGGGATCAAAATTTCTAATATTAAGATTGATCTCATTAGGCTCATCATCATTGGAATCTAGGAGGTTAGGGGGAATATTCATAATGAGTTCAAGATGACCATTGTAACCTAGAGTGAAGTTGATAGGAAAGTTAAACCATTGAGATTCATGAAATGGAATGCTTGGTAAGGGTTCAAGGGTAGGAATATTGAATACACCATGGTCTTAGAATTGTTCAAAATTATATGGATTGGTGTCACCCTTAATCCTATAAATGGCTCCATTATGAGGAAATTTGATGCATTGGTAAGCAAAATAGGCAATTGCTCTAATACAATGAGTCCATGGGCTACCAAGAAAAATATTGTAAGATAAAATAAATTTGAATATCATCACCTTCACATGAATGGTGATAGGTGAGATAGTAATGGGGATCCACACATAACCTAAAGGAAGCATTTACCTTTAGTCATAGCCTTAACATGTGTTGTGTGTGGATTTAAGATTGCATTCAAAATATCCAAGGGTTTTGATAAAATCAAGAGAGGCAACATAAGTGTTAGAACCCTCATCAATCAAATCAAGCTTGAATTGGATATCACCAATTTGTACACTAATGAATAGAGAAATATCATATGCATGAAGAAAAATCTCATTGAGAATCATAGAAGCATTGGGAAATTTGAGGGAAAGAGAAGTGCCCATTATTTCATCAACATGTATGGATATTTATTCACACAATTAGATAATGTTATCTTTAGATCTAGATAAGGTTTTTTTGTATCCTACTAGGGGAGGATGAGGGATGTTAATTTCAAATAAACATTGCATAAGATGGTTACAATGATGCGAAGAGGTCCTCATAAGTTTTAGAAATGATATTTGGGATGCAAGATTAGTGAGTTTCATGATAGGATCCCACTGGTCATAACCCATAAGAAGATTTTTGGAAAGATGTGCATAGTGTTGAAGGAGGTCCTTGGAAGGAGGAGATGAAGTAAATGTGAATTTTTGTTGATAAGAGGTAGAAGGTTTAATTATAGGACAATTTTGTGTATTATGTTGAGAATATGGGGTAGTTGATGTACGTATGGTTTGAGAAGTATTAGAAGAAGTGTTGCTCGAAGCTTGAGTGTCTTTGGTGATAGGTAAAGAAGATGGAGGGATGGTATAAATAGTATGAGAAGTGTTATCAAAGGGGGGTTTTGGTATTGGTTAATCAAAATATATAAGTTCATCTTGTCCCAACTCATTTAAGTGAGTTGGAAAAGAATCATGATGAAATGTGCTAGACAATAGAGTAGTGTAGATGGGTTGAAGATAAATGAAAGCAACCACCCTTGGAATATTAGTCATATTGACCACATTATCTTAAGGATTTGGTTCAATAATACTATCAACATTATTGGTAGAAGGGGTAGGCTTGTCTTGGGTATCTTGGTGATTTAGAAGAGGATATTTATAAATGGACAAATGAACATTATCTTGATTCAAAGCTTGAGATTTAGTTTGTGTTTCATGGGATTTGAAAGTAATATCATAGGCTTGTTGGATTTGATGAATGATAGAATCATGGTCAAAATTGTGACCAAGAAGTAAATCCATAGCTAAATTATGAATTTATCTATGAGTCTCATGAGAATTACCCCAACTAGAATGAAACCAACAAAATTTATTGATATCATACCAAGATTTCATAGGATGAGTGGGATCAAGTTATCATAGGAGAGGCCTTGGTATAAATTTTAGTATTATAATGAGGATAAAGGCTTGTGAATATTTATGTTATTTGTTAAAGAGAAATGAGGATTGGTGAAGTGGTTAGGAGGGGAAACTTGTTCTAAAGTTTGGTTAGGAACAATAGCTTGAATAGTGTGGATGGTATCATATGAGTCCATGACACCATCATTGGTAACATGATGATTCTTGTTATTAAGTAATATGAGAATAATTTTATAAGTTTGGGATGGCTCAAATTGATTCATAAGGAAATCTTGATATTTAGCTTAGTTAATAGCCTCCTCCAAAGTACATGTAGAGAGTCTGGACCCAATATTTTAACTTGGGAGAAAGAGCATTGGTAAAGAGATGGAAGAGGTTGTCATCTACCATATTATTTTTGAATTTTTTAGACAAGGGATTCCATAATTTAATGAAAAACTATGTATTTTTTATTTCAAGTTGCTTACAATTTATAAAATGGACCAAGGTGTTCTCAGAAAGATCACTAGTTTGGAACTCTTGGACTAGAGCATTGACTAAATATTCCAAACTAGTAATGGAATGAGTTTTAAGTTAGTTTTAACAATATAAAGCATCACCCATGAGATTTTTGGCTAATATTTTGGTAGAATCAAAGGTATTTAATTTGACCTAGTCTTTAAATAGATTTTCAAATGTTTTTAAATGAAGGGTAAGATCGGTTGACCCATTGTAAGAAATAGTAGATTTGATACCTCCTATATCAATATTAGTAATTTTAGATGTAAGAGGCTAATTTTAAATATTATTGATTATTTTTTTGATAAGAGGAGGTTGAGGGATAATATTACCAGGGTAATCTTAAAGAGGAGGTGGGGTAACATTTTGGTTATGTGTGCCCCATGGCATCTGTTGAGGGTGGGTTTGAAGATAGATAAAATGATTTTGCATTTGCATCATTTGATTTGCATTGTTACCTTGAAAATAATTCATTTGATTAAGAGTTTTTAATAGGATTTTATGGGTTTGAGTTGTATTTTTATCATTGTTTGAAGTATTAGAATTGGAATTAGTGTATTAGGTACCACTATGAGTGTTGACAAGAGCTTGAGAAGAACTATTAGTAAGTGAGGCACTAGTGTCATAATTTGTTTATGTGGAAAAATATGGACTAGTAGAGGGATGAGAAGGAATAACACTATAATCATGATTATCATGTGTATCAAATGATGCACTAGTGGAAGAATTGAGAAGTCTGGGTCTTGGAAGGGGCCCACGAGATGTAGAACCTACCATGTAAGTAGAGATACTAGGCATAGAGGTAGAGGAAATTAAAGAAGAAGAATTCATGGTATAAGAAGGGGTTAAAATAGATGGAAGAGGTTGAGAAACAAATAATCTAGTATCCTCAAATCCATGTGAGAAAGTGGGAGAAGGTGAATGAGGATCTTTAGTTTGACCACTTATCATGATTTGGTAAATGGTAGAAGGATCATTTCCTAGATGAGTAAATTTAGAGATGAAGAGAATTTTTACTATATTTTATAATTTAGGTTTATCTTCAAGTGAGAAGATAGGATTACAAAGTGAAGATGAATTATGAGGGGTCCCAATGGCTATATGAACATTGATTTCATCTAGGATAGAAGACATAAGATGTTTATGGAAAAACCTATTAGGGTTGGTAAGACTCATCATATATATTGAATTCAACTCAGTGTTGTCTTCAAATAGGAAGTTCATGATGGAGGGAGATTAGAAAAGGTAAAGGTAATGCAAAATTAAAGAAGTATAAATGGGTAGACAAGAGTATAGAGTCAACTAGGTTAACCTAGTAATATAAATAAGGTCTAAAAACTAAGTGAATAAGAATACAGAGTTGATAGGGTTGACCTAGTACTATAACTTGAGATTAAAAAAATAGCTTGATATTGATACAGAGTTGATAGGGTCAATTTAGTACTATATCCTAAGAGGTATAAAAGAATATTGGGTAAACCAGGTTAACTCAATACTAGAGGTAGGGGAAATAAATAATCTATAAGAGACTATGTCAAATAAAATGAAAATGTACTAAAATAGGAGAAAAAATTTGCAATGTACTTGAAATAAATAAATGGAAGGAAACACACAATCATTTGGGTCGATGAGAATGATCCAAATAAGGCACACAACACAAAACCTTACACCAAGGCCTGCCATTGTAAGTTTTTGAAATATAACATACAATGGGTAAAGAGAAAGAAGTTAACTAAAAAGTAATTTCTAAGTGGTCATCCTAAGTGATGTTATATTATAAAGTGTTATTTTAAGTGTGATAGGGAAGTTGGTTACAATTAGGGAACTATAAAGCAATCTATGGATGGTTTTAGGATGTTTAGGCTAAAAAGGATATATGTTGGTAATGGTAAAGGATTGGTATTGGGGCCTAACCTCTCACTTCACAATCCCATAATGATAAAGGTGTCAGGTGCTTTGTAAATATATACCATTAACCACATGTTTATACTTGGCTAGAAAACCAAGCTAGCTTCCCCCTTGGTGATGAAATCTAAGTAGGTAGGCCTTGGGTAGACAAATGTTTAAATTCATTTTGAAATCATGTGATTTGATAGTGTGTGCAAGAAAGATAAAATAGTGAAACTAAATGATATATTAAAGAACCACCTAATTAAATTATGTGATTTATTCTAATCATAAAAAAACTAAAAGTGAAAGTGTGAAGTAACTACTAGCATATAGTTATTAATTTCCAATTTGAAACATAATATAGTGTTGATTTAGATGATAGTGTATGTAAACATTATAAAATAGAGTCAACAATGTCACTACTGAAATACAAAAGCAAGGGTCTTTAAGAACTATATCGATAGGTTTGACCTAGTATTTTAGATAGTAGATAGAAGAAAAAATACAAAACTAGGTTGACCAAGTTGACCTAGTTTGTTGTATGATGGTAGTTTTAAAGATTGAAAACTATGTAAAACAAAACTATAAAGAAGAATTGAAATGAAATAGAAAAAAAGAAAGGAACCTTGGTGGGTTGGAAGATGTTGAGGAATGTGAGATTGTTATTGAAGTACCTCAAATATTACTTGTAAATTTTGCCAACTATGTCAACTAGGTTGACCTAGTTCTATAATTCCCTATTTGTTGAAACCTATCAAGATGACTATATTAGCCTGGTCAACCTAATATGTTTTTTGGAAGCTATCTGGGATACTATACCAGCCTAGTCAACCTAGTATGTTTTATAAAAGTGAATAAGAGTCATATGTCAACCTGTTTGACCTAGTAACCTATATCTGATGAAGACCTGCACAAAAATAACATAGTCATTTTTGATATGATTATGTGTTAAACCTGCACATAAAAGTTAGAAATTGTATCATCCCTATCAACATAGCATCAAAAATATATAAAATGATTAAAAAAAAAAAAAAAAAATTGAAAGAAACCCTATAAGATTTATATTTATGTTAGGTTCACTAGAATGTATAAAATTAGAAAGGCATCAGATATATAAATCAATCCTAGCTCAGAGAAGATGGATCCTACTTACACTTAATATTGGGGATACATTAGATAATAAAGAACATGACCAATATGTGTATCTCTAGACCCAATCAGGGAATATCTTACTATAATAATATCACTAGGGAGGGTTCCAAATCCTCTAGTCAAGTAAACTATGTAATAACCCTAACTAGGTCCTATGTTTTCATATTCACTATACTAATAACAAGTAAAACAAAGTCTAATCTAATGCTCACCAAAGCTTGTGGTATAAAGTTGGGGTAACAAACAATAAAATTAAACATAAATAAGAGACATATACTCATGTTAATGTATATGGAATCCTAATGCATGTAAGATAAGTACAAATGCATATCTATTTACTCTTACAAATTAGGAACGAAGTTAAGAATACTTACCTTTGAAGATGAACCAATCAAGCCTCAATCTCTCCCTTGGCCAAGGTGATTCATAAGAGTCTATTTTGGTATGTAAGGATGCTAAGGATAAATCAGCTCTATACTACACAACCTATCAATGCACATGAAATATTTCTCCACAAGATAAGATCTGTATCTCCAAAGAAAGTAAGAAACCCTAAGCTTGCTCCTCAAGTAGAATGGTGGATAAGTAGATGAATAATAGCTATTACTTCTTATTTTCTTCTCTAAATAATGGTGAAATGATCTTGTATATACAATTGGATTTAACCTTAAGCCCTTCTAAAAATTTTGGCCAATAGGGTCGACTTATTAGTTGTTATTGACAAAAATTCACTAGGTCATGGGCTAAGTTGGCCAAAAGTTGACCTAGACCCTAAATGGATTTCACCAATAAGATTACAAGGTTGACCTAGTCAACCTAGTACTGTAAACTATCAAAAGGAGTTTTAGGTTAGGAAAAGGGGGATGAAATGTGGGAAATAACTAGAGGAGTGTGTAGGACAGAAGAACAAGCTTAGGGGAATGGGTTTTAGGAGATAAGTGTGTAGATAACAAGTGGAAATGGGACAACAATCCTATGAAGCACCAATGGTCTACCCACCCCTTTAATGATGTACCCCTTAAGGTGTGTACTCAGATATATTGAGACTTGATGTGTTCCTACAAGATAAAGACCATCAATAATTGATAAAATTTTGAAAATATTGTGTGCATACACACATCACATAGGTGGTACATTGTGTGGATGGTGCATTTTAGTGTGCCACATGTTTAAAGGTTATCTAGGCTTGGCCCTTGGGCCACATAAAGTATCAAGATGCACCCTACATGCTTGGAAAAAAATGACAACCAAATATCTTTATTTTTTCACTTTTTTTACTTGCCCCAAGTTATGTTGTTCGCATTTTTAGAAAACTTTTATCTTTGAGAAATTTTAGGAACACAAAAGTTTAGTTGTATTTTTTATTTATTATTTCTTTTAGGATCTCATGGTTGTAACTTTCATGATTTGGAAAGATTGAATAATACTTCAGCCTCATTATATAATGAATAAATACATATCCCAAGTTAGTGAGAGAGGAGAATATATTATGAAGCACATAAAGAATATGAAACAGTGTTTTCTAATTTGAATTGTAACAAACCTTGAGATTTTAATTTATTATTGAAGATATAACATTAACACATATCAATTTATTTGAGTTAAACTTGTTTTATAAATAATGGAATTTAAATCTAATATAACTGAGGTAGGGCCCACTTGTGAGGATTTGTGGTTTGATTTCCTATTTTTTAGTTATTATATTTATGTTATATATGAATATTAATTTCCATTTGATTTTGTGAGTGGGTATTCTTCATTTCATAGTTAAATTTAATTCCCGTTAATTCAATTTAGTGTGTGTGTGTGTGTTCCAATATTATTATGTGAGAAGCTTCCAACTTAAAATAGTATTTTGTTTCCCATAATTTAATTTACAACATTTCCTTTCATGTAATTTATTTTCCTATCATTTAGTTTCTACAAGTATAATTAATTTTTAGTGTGTGTTAGCATCCCAGTATTCCAAATAGTTTAATGTTGTAGATACAATACATTCTCCTTGAAAAGTTAGACATCCTTGGGTTAAAAATTAAATTAATGATAATATATTAAGTGTTAGGAAGTTGTCTCCTATGGTATATCCTCAGAGGTTATAGAATATTTCCTAAATCTAACATATAATAATAGGTTATATGGTCCTTAAATTTTTTGCATCATTTTTGAGGAAGGTGTCAAGTAATTAATATTTTAAAAAATTACAATATATTTATTTATTTCTAGATTAATTTCCTTTTGTACAAGCTGTTTCTATGCTATTTCACTTTCACATTCAAAGAGAGAATAAGAAACTATAAGAAGAATGGTCTGAGGCTTGTATGTACCTGGATGAAGTCGTGCGCACCAAAATCAGACGATAGCAGGAACTCCTCTTTGGTTGTGGAGGATGACACCTGAAAGAAAAAGAGACTAAAACATGAAAAATGTTAGATGAGGAGATGGTGGGCTGTCAAGCAAAATCTTGATCCTTAAAGTACGAAGACTTCCTTGAGGGATATCAACCAACTGATTAAAAATAGAATATTTGACAGAAACAGAAATAATGAAAGACAGAATGAAAGAAATAAAAGACAAAAAGTAAAATGTGTACCTGATATGTAGCAAACTACTTTGCACAGTCACCGGCGTCAGTTTCTATGCTGGCATCGGTCAAGGAATGTCACCGACATCGGTTAATATGCCGACGTCGGTAGGGGTAATGACCGGCGTTGGTCGGGATAGTAGTTCTTGGACGGGATCTAGGTGGGTCTGGACAGGGTTCAAGACTATAGAATGGTCTGAAGTTTCATCTGTTTGGGAGTCAAAAGGATTATTTAGGGGTCTGTGTAGGGATCTGGGTAGAGTTACAGATTGTATATTCTAGAAAGGGTGAATAGAGGTAATACGGGAGGAAGTCAAGTTGGGTCTGTGGTCTGAATCTAAATCTGGGAGGCGATATCAATTAAAAACAATAACTAGAAAACAAAATAAAAGCATAGAACAAATGCTTACCTATTACCTACTGAAGATAGAGTAGGAGACATGATTGCTGTTGTCGCTGTGTTGCAGAAGTTTGATGTAGCAGACCCACAGTGAGATGACTGAAGCAAAATACCTATACCTGAGATAGAGAGAGAGAGATTTGATTGCAGATTGATTGAATGAAAAAAGTTGGCTGATCCTCCCGAAGGTCCCATGAAAGAATGTTTTGAAAGAAGGTCTGATAACCGATCGAGAAACTGATTGAGAAACGAATAACGGATAATGGATTGAGAAACAAATTAATGGACATAGTTTAAGGTTAACCGATGCCGGTAGAACTACTGACGTTAGCTAAAAAGTGACCGATGTCAGTGACATCGGTCGAGTAGTGACCGACGTCGGCAGATGCAGAATGGGGATAGAGGCTAATTTTATCCTCCTGCTCATTCTTACATGCTGCCAGGGTCAAAGCTCATGGGAAAATGGTTGACAGGGGTTAAATAGGCATGGGAGAATAAAATGGGGGTTAAGGGGAAGATGATAAGGGTTAGACACAATTTTGGTGTCTACATTTGCCCCTTTTTGTCTTTTTGGTTGTTCTGGATGAACTGCAAGACAAAAATAGGAGTTGGTTACCCTAGGTGTGGGATAAGGTTGATTTCATCCTGTTGGTTGTTAGAATGAACTGTAAGATAAAAATAGGAGGTGGATTGCACTGGATGAGATAAGGTATTCCCCCTCAAAGCAAGAGTCAAGGGAAGAGAATTGAGAATCGGGTGCTGATTTGACAAAGAGTGGATGAAAAATGGTGAGGGTGAATGCTGCAATAGTTTTGATTGCATGTATACCACTACACGAGATGGTCAGGACAAATTATCATAGGTCAAGGTTGAGGAGTGCCAAAATTGAAGTAATCGGGCCCCAACATGTGGTCGTAGCTGATTGGGTTATTCAATATAAGCTGAAGCTCCAATGGTCATCGTGTTTCAGGTATCTCAGGCTCAGGAAGTGCTCCTAGAAACATGAAAAGTTACAAGTAGTGGGGATCAACTGGCTTGCGATCCTATACTTGTGAAGGTCAAAAATAGTTTGCGCACAATTTTGCTAACCATTCATGGGGTAGCATACATGCAAAAACAACCAAGGCGAAGTCATCTTGGAAGTGGTCGGGGTCGGAGGAGATAGTCATGATCTCCATGGTCATTGGTCGATGTGGATGGATGGACGAAAGAATGTGGCCAAGCTAACCTCAGAACACTGAGTGTTGCCTACATAGCCCTTGTGGTGAGGGCCTCAGGCCAATGTAGTTCTCCCTAAAGGGAGGAAGGGTCAAAGTGGTCGATGATTGGTCTTGGTCATGATGAATGATGAGGGTAAGATGATGTTGCAGCCTTTTCCATATTGTGTGATGGTGTATTATGCAACATTGGTCGAGAGGTCTTTCATCCCTAGCAATTTTCCATAGTCATGATGGATGTATGCTAAAAATGAATTGAGGTTTATTTATGCTTCAGCAAGTATTGGTTTATGCGTAACATAAATTGTGTCAGGTCGATAGTTTCCATGTGTATTGGTGTCCATAGAAACTAGTGAAATGGACTAGGTCATGTTGATGATTTGAAAATGTTTTGGTTTTGATTTGAGTTTGGTTGGATAGATAATGATTGGGTTGAATGCATGAACAAGATGTGTCAAAGGTGAAAGGCAAATTACTCGTTCATTGACAAGGACCAAAATGATGGCATGGATAGAGGTTGTTAGAACAAAAGTCCCATTCATGCATTACATCGTTGACCAGGGGTTGTGTTAGGGAAGCAATCGAATCAGTTTGATATTTAAAATGAGCTCAAAATCCCTTGAGCAGGTGATAGGAGGAAGATAGGGTAACCCATTTTAGAGCAGAGATAATTTTTCCCCTTTTTATAGGAGACCCTGAGACAAGTATAAGCTAAGTCCATGACCCATTTTTTTTTTTGGTGCAGACTGATCAATGCGGGAAGTCTGCATAGAGATGTCATTTTGCTTGGTGGTCATGTGGTGAAGCTGATCGATGTAGGAAGCTTCTAAGAAAAGGTGCTATGTGTAGCAAGATTTAGTCATAGCCATCCTTCGAGGGAGTGGCCTATATGTTTGATTTATATATAAGGGCTTTGAATAGCTATCCTTCGAGGGAGCAGTCTATTAGCTACAGCAATGATAGTACAACTGTCCTTCGAGGGAGCAGTCTATTTTTTGATTTGAGTTGGTGACCTTGAATATTTTGACATCTTGATTTATTATTTGTTGACAGAAATGTGAGTCATGGACAAGACTATAGAAGTTCAAGGGATTCCTTTTATTAGGACAAAGCATCCATACTATATAAAAGGGTTATATAGGATTTGTTAAGGAGAGTAGGGTTGAAAGGAATGAGGACTAAGAGGATGGGGATTGCTCAAGGGATGAGCTCAAGTTAAATGTCAAGTGGACGAGTACTCGATTAACAGTAGAATGGTCATAGATGCAACGCATTAAGTGGCTCAGGTTCGGGTCATCCATTGAGAGAAGACAGATGATAAGTTCCTGATCCATACTTGTGCATGATGATGTAAGGTCTGAGCCAATTAGAAGCAAATTTGCCTCATTTACTCTGTTCCATATTGGTCATGTGCTAATTCTCTTTGAGGACGAGGTCTTTGATGTTGAAATCTCATTCTCTCAGATTATTTTTATATGCTCGTTTGATGTGATGTTGATAGACATGGAGATGGTTGAGGGCAGCAAGACATCGCTCGTCAAGTAACTCAAGTTAAGCTAAGTGATCTTGACAAAAGTCATCGTTAGAAAGAATGTCATGCAGAGAGATGCAGAGAGACAGGATCTATACTTTGAGAGGTAAGACAGCCTCTGTTTCGTACATGAGAGAGAAATGGGTAGCACCTGTGGAGGTTCGGATGCTAGTGCGATAGGCCCACAAAGCAAAGGGAATATGAATATGCCAATCCCTTCCAGTGTCATTGACCACCTTCATGAGAATTTTAGTCAAGATTTTGTTGAAAACCTCAGCCTGCCCATTTGCTTGTGGGTAGTAAGGCGAAGAGAAGCTAAGCTTGATGCCAAATGAGTCACAGAGCTTTTGGACAGTCTTGTTTTTAAAGGACTTGCCATTATCGGTGATGATTTTATGAGGGACACCGAAATGACAGATGATGTGGGTGCTGATGAAGTCGACAATCTTGTCAGCTTTTGTGGAGATGAGAGGAATGGCTTCTACCCATTTAGTGAAATACTCAGTGGCAGTGATGATGGACTAATGACGAAGACACGAGTGAGGATTAATCTCACCGATGAGATCTAAGCCCCACTGAGAAAAAGGCCAAGAATTTTGAGCGACTTGTAAGGCGTGGCTAGGAAGATGAAGCAAGTTGGAGTGCTGCTGACACTTGATGAAATGTCAAACATAGTCGCTACAGTCTTGATGAAGGGTGGGCCAATAATAGCCCAGGCGAAGGACGCACTTGGCAACCGAATTACCACTGAAGTGTCTGCCACAAATCCCATCATGGACTTGCTTAATGGCATGAGAGGCTTCAGTGGAGGTTAGATAGTGAAGAAGGATACTGTCAAAGCCTCACTTATAGAGAAGACCCCCTAGCATGGTATAGCGAGTTGTGCATTTGATGAAAGCTCATTACGCATTGCTAGAGAGATGGGGAGGAGTGACAGAATGAGATAAGTAGTCCACAAGTTGCTTATACCAATCATCTCATGGGCTAGAGTCTATGGTGTTGACATGGTTGATGTTAGAAGAAAGGTATGAAGGCAACGACAAACGATGTACTGTGACGAAAATTCTAGATGACGCTAATGAAGATGAAATATGCGAGGCAAGAGAAGCCATGGTGTCAACAAACTTATTCATGGATCGAGGAACAGTCTGTAAGAGGTAATAGTCAAAAGATGCTAGAAGAATGTTAGCATAGTTTTTGTACCTTTGTAAAATTTAATTTTTACAGAGGTATGAATCATTGACCTGATTGACGACAAGCTGTGAGTCACTGAAGATGTTGATGGACTTGATGCTGAGAGAAAGGGCAGTCTGAAGTCCCAAAATTAAGGCCTCGTATTCAACCATATTATTGGTACAATCAAAGTCGAGCTTGAAAGACAAAGGCATGGGCTCCCCGTCGAGTGGGATGAGAATAACTCCCACACCCCCATTGAGTTGACATTTGGAGCCGTCGAAGAACATGGTCATTTGGTAGACAGTGTCATCGGTGGAAAGCACGGCGATAGACTCGTCAGGGAACTCACACTGTGAAGGTTGATTGTTGGGAAGAGGGGCATCTGCCATTTGATCAGTGATGGTTTGCCCCTTGATAGATTTCTGTTGGATGAATTCAAGGTCGAACTCAGCAAGCAACATGAGCCACCGAGCCATACATTGATTTTGATATGGCTTGGAGTGCATATACCTAAGAGGGTCGGTATGAGTGATGACAAAGGTTTTGTGGTTGAGAAGATAATGGCAGAGCTTAGTAGCAGCAAAGACTAATGCCAAATAGAGTTTCTCAGTATGAGTATACCGAGTTTCATAGTCAACCAGTGTTTGGCTGATATAGTAGACCGCTTGCTCACGATGATGCTCGTCTCGGTGCGTGATCATGGCACCTAACGAATGGTTGGTGGCAGATATGTAAAGGTAGAAGGGTTGGTTGTCTTTAGGTGGAGTGAGGATTGGTGGAGAGACCAGATAGCATTTGAGGGCTTCAAAAGCCTCTTGACAGTCATTATCCCATTTAAAGGAGACATCCTTCTTAAGGAGATGATGAAAAGGTTGGCAGTGGTCAGAGAGTTGTGAGATGAAACGGCAAATGGACTAGAGCTTCCCTTGCAAACTGCGAAGCTGCTTGAGATTGGTCAGAGGCGGCATTTCGAGGATAGCGCAAATTTTGGCGGGATCTATCTCGATGCCATGGAAAGAAATGATAAAGCCTAAGAGCTTGCCGGAGAGGACCCCAAAGACACATTTCTTGGGGTTAAGGCAGACATTGTATTGAAGAAGGTGAGAGAAGATGATTTTGAGAATGGTCAGATGGTCGCGGTGAAGCTTGGACTTGCCGAGCAGGGCATCCACATAGTCTTCCATGATTTTGCAGAGGAGATCATGGAAAATGTAAGTCATGGCACACTGATAAGTGGCACCCGCATTCTTCAAGCTGAAAGGCGTGACTCGATAGCAAAAAGTCCCCCATGGGGTGATAAAGGTAGTCTTGTATCCTAAAAACCCATCCATGAGAGATAGCATCTCATGGCCGGCTGTGAAATCAACAAGCTGGTCAATGTTAGGAAGAGGAAAGTCATCTTTGGGACAGGCTAGGTTAAGGTCGCGATAGTCTGTAGAAATCTGGATCCCCCCAGTCACTTTGGTGATAGGGACAATGTTAGAGACCCACTATAGATAATCGATAGGCTGAATGAAGGAGACAGAGAGAAGGTGCTAAAGCTCCTCTTTAACAAGGAGCGTGACGTGAGGATGCATCTTTTGAAGCTTTTGCCTAACAGGCTTAGCCTCTGGTTTGGTGACTATGTTATGGGTAGCGATGGTGGGGTTGATGCCAGGCATGTCATGATAGGTCCAGGAAAAGGCCTTGCTATGGTCTGAGAAAAATTGGGTGTAGGCTAGCTGCTCCTGAACGTCTAAAGATTGACCAATCTTCAAGACGTGAGGAACATCGGAAGAAGGGAGGTTGATGTCAATGGTTGATTCATTTAACATAACCTGGGTCTCAAAAGGGAGAGAGCACTGGATGAAAGAGTCATTGGCGCCCATGTAGGAAAGAATGGCATCGTCATCAATGCAATGCACAGTGTGAATGGTCGCCGACTATCCTCTATCATGTTGGGAAAAATGAGAGGGAGAGACCTGAACACCCCGTTTAGCTGATAGCTCAGGGGTTCCAAGTGGATGGTGTTTATGCAAAAAAAAAACTAGGAGGGATGGAAACCACCGACTCCATAGGTGAAAGGGGAAGAATGGGCGAGCTTGGAGGAGATTGGTCATTGGTGAGCTCAGGACAGAGGTCTGCAGAGGCCTGAGTGGGGTCATGGTATCCCAGACCATATTGTTTCTTGGCACTGTCATCATTGAGAGGCTTAATGGGATGATGGGAGCCTTGCTCATAGCATTCGAAACCAAAACCCTTCCATGCACACCTATAAAGATAAGTGTGTGCAAAGGCGGGGTTGCCAAGAAATGAGAAGTCTGATGTGAATAGTTGCAGTGAAGAGAGAGGATTGCCATCAGTAGGAGCTTGATTGAGCCCCCCATAGACAAGGTTGGTTCAGAGGTGAGGAGGACCATAAGGCATGACCATCCTGATTCGGTGATCATAACTGGGGTTGTGGTGAAGGCTTCCATACTCTTGCGGAGTTTGGAACATGTCTGAGTTCAACAAGCAATATTCCCCAAGTGAAATTTTTTGGAAGATGTCTTCCATGGGGTCTGTGGTTACCGCTTGAAGAGGAGGGGTGAGGGTGACCACCGATTGCAAACTGGTCAAAGCTTCCATGGATGGAGGCGGTGCTAGGGTTGATGGCTTGATAGGAATGAGGACATCATTTGGCTGATAGGTTGTGTTACAAGTTTTGAAAGGTGATGGGTCAGCGGGAATAGTGTGGACTTGCCCGTCGTGCTCAAATTTCACACAACAATACAGGGTAGAGGGAACACAAGCCATGGCACGGATCCAGGATCAGCCCAGCAAGATGTTATATTGAAACTCTCCTTCGATGATATAGAAGAGATCTAGGACTATACATGGACCAACACGAATGTGAAGAATGACTGTGCCAATGGTTGTAGTAGTGGTGTCATTGATGGATCACAAGATTGCATCAGTTTTGGATACGCAATTCTTGGGGAGGGTCAATTGATCAAAGGCATGGGTGGAGATAATGTTGATGCTAGTGCCTCCATCAATCATAACGCACTTGATGTGAGTTCAATCAATATAGGCAATGATGAAGAGAGCAGCATCCTGATCTTCCGTGTTAGATGTAGGAATCTCAGAATCACTAAAAGTGATGGAGGCAATGGGGGATAAAGAGTGGACTAGAGCAGCGAGTGGCTGAGGGTCCTTGGGTTGGACCTCTGCTGCCTGCAAAGCTTGGATGAGGGCCTGACGATGTTGGGGTGAGGTTTGGATAAGGTCATAAAGGGACATCTTCACGGGCATCTGGTGAAGTTGTCTTAACATGGAGTCATGAATCGCCCCTGAAGAGGAAGAAGAAGAGGGTTGAGACGCGTCAAGGATAGAAATCTTGGGCTTTGGTGGTTGAGGTGGTTGGACAAAAGGATAGGTCCAAGGAATGGCAGCTTTTTCTTTTGCCTTATCCTTTTGTGACCTAGTGGTTATGTGAATGGCATTGATTTCAAAGATAGGGGGTGAAGGAGATGGAGGGGTCATGGCCTGCTGATGAGATGTTGATGTGGTTGAAGAGGTTGGAGGAATGTGGGAAGGTATCGAGGGTTGATCAATAGTGTCCTCAAGAAGAAGAGTGTCTTTCTCCATGTAGCGGTGAATGACGGCCTTAAGGGCACAACAAGTTTCGGTATCATGTCCTAGCATACGATGATATAGGAAAATCTTCGTATCATCGAACCAGGAGGGCTTAGACCTGAGAGGTTGGAAGGGTCTGATGGGCGGAAGGGTTATGCTGGAAGTCTACAAAAGTCGGTGCAATATCGAAGAGTATGAGCCTACTAAAGGATCCGTGCTAGTTGATGTGTGCGACGCTGGTGACTTTTGCTTGGGCGGTGTTGGAGGAGGCTTCTGTACCATCTTCTGGGTTGATGGTGCAGTGGCAAGGGAAGACGACACGTTCTTCATGAGAGGTGCCAAAAATTTTGGAGAGGATAGGTTGGAAGTAGGCAAAGGAAGCAGCGGAGGCAATTGGTTTTGATTAGAGGTTGAAGTGGGGAGGATTTTGATCAAGGTCGAAGGATGAGGGCCCAAAATGGAGGGCAATTGTGATGGGGGAGGAGGAGTTCACCTCTGTGGAAGACTACTATTGGTCAGAGTCTGGTCTAAGTCCACCTTCACTTGCGGATGAGTGAGGTTGGAGACAGGGCAAACGTCGAATGACTTGATAGGTTTTGATGGGAAAGATGAGGGTTTCGGTCTTGATGAGGTTGGTTGAGGTTTAGACGGTCTAGAAGTGAAAGTTTGGTTTTTGTTGAGAGTCTCAAGAGATTATACCATGGGAGGATTGGCAACATGAGATGAGAGGGTGCAGCATTTTGAAGATCTTTGAGACGCTCCCACAATACCTGATGCTCCACTTTCCTTGAAGGGAGAAGTCTGATTTTCTCCACTAATCGGGAAAATGGTTGAGAAGGGGTTGGATGAGGCTTGGGTCCTTGAGAAGATGTTGACGGTTATGGGGTCGAAGATGAGACTGGTGTAGCAGTTTCAGACCCAAGGCATGATGAAGTCATGACATATTCGTCTTTGGTTGGAGACAGAGGAGAGACAGGTTCTTCCCTGGGTGGAGAAGAAACCGGAGAATGAGGCTCCTCAAGAGGGTAAAGGGCAGGGATGATTGTGCCCTCCACTTGCGGTTGAGGAGTAGGAAGGGTTGGGTCCTCCATAGGTAGCAAGAAAGAGGATGGTGAGATTGGTGGTGCCGGTATGGTCGAGGTGTCCTCCAATATAAGAGAGGTTGACGGAGAACTAACCGGAGAAGGAGGTTCATCCACATGTGATGGACTGATAGGTGGACTAACCTCTTGAGTTTGTGAAAGAGGTTGGTCGGGGATGAAGGGTGAGACCATATTGACTGTTCATATATTATGTTTGTGAGTGTTGTCAGTCATGGTCTAGACATTGTTTTGCGTCAGAGGATGATTGGGAAATGGTTGCTTGAAGATGTCGATGCCTTGATTGGGTGGTGCATTGGGATTGTCAAGGATGAGGTCACCCTTTTCCAGCATGTCTTGGATGATGTTTTTAAGGGTCTTGTAGTTGCATGTGTCATGACTTTTAACACGGTGGTAGTTGTAAGAGTCATTTTCCCTATACCACGCAGGGATGACGCGTGAGGGATCAAATTGTGGAGGTGGTCGGATTTGAGGGAGATTGAGAACCCCCTATTTGACAAGTTTTTCCAGCACAGATGCGTATGACTCTCCAAGTGGAGTATACTGTCGCTACACGTATCTCTACTGGAATTGGCGAGTGATGTTTTGGGACATGGATGGCTCAGGCTGGTTGGTTGAAGGCAAAGAGGATGAAAGTCTAATGACTACAGTGTTTACTGATGCCTTAGACTTGGAGTTAGATGAAGAAGGCTTAGAAGAAGAGGAGTCATTGGTCTTGGAGTTGGGATTATTACTTCGCAACTTGACTTTGTTCTCCTCAATGGCACGTAATTCAAGCTTGCGGGCCATCATGAAGGCTTCGTCAAAGGTGTGGAAGGTTTGAACCCGCAAGGTAGAAGAAATATGCTTGGCACAGGCTTGAGAGAAAAGTTTGATAAGTTCGGGTTGGGGCAAGGAAAATGAGAGCTGATTAATGAGGCCTCTCCAGCGAGCAATGAAATCGGCTATAGATTCATCCTTGAACTGGCGAATAGAATAGAGGTCTGTGATTCAGACCTTTTTGGTGATATTGATGGAGAAATGGTCAAGGAAGAGTTGTGCCAGCTAGGTGAATGTGAAGAGAGAATGGCTGGTAAGGGAGATGTACCAGTCAAGAGCAGCATCAGAGAGTGACATAGGGAATGTGCGTAAAAGCAACGCATCATCATGGGCAATGAGATAATAGACATGTCTGAATGCCCATAGGTGTTGTTGTAGGTATTCCTTGCTCTAGAAATGAGAGAATTTAGGAAGTTCCCACTGGTTGGGATATGGTCAGATCAGGACAGAAGGGTGAATGGGCTCATTGCAAATTTGTTCGTATGAGAGGGCATTGCGTGAACCTGAAATAGAGGTCTCTAGGCTAGACATCTTGTCCATTAGAATTTTGATGATGTCTATTGATGGATTGGTGGGTGGAGTGCCCCTAGGTTGTAGGGCACTTGAAAGAGGCTAGAGGAAGCATACAACGTAGTTGGTTGCGCTTGTAAGGGCGTAATGTACTGATAACTATTCATTGGAATGGAAGTGGAGGCTAAGGGTGGTTGGGTAGAAGGCATATCTAGGCTCGATGTTGCCATAAAAGGTTGGATAGTGGTAACATGGGACAATGGATGGGTAGCCACCCTGGTGTTGATAGGGGCGAGGGTAGGCAGAATAGAGACAACTAGATTTTGGAAAGGGGTAGAGATTGGTTGAATAAGTTGCGGTTGATAGGGGGCCGAAACCCCGGTGGAAGTGGGCCCAGAGATGGAGGGAGAGGCCACACTTAGATGATTAGTCAAGGGCTGGTCATTGGTCGAGGCGATAACTTGGGTATCTACGGGTTGAACTACAGATGCTATCGATACAGATACAGTCTCGACTAAAGAGGTCAGCATCCCATAAATCAGGTCGCCTGAAGAGTCTTGTGTTTGGCTTCATGCAAGATAATGTTGCAAGGCTTTGACATTGAGGTCCAAGAATCTTTTGAAATCTTGTTCCCCTTCAGGGATGATGGGAGTCTAGGTCAGAGTCGGTCGAGTAGGAGTTCTTTCAGTCTCCGAGTGGAACTCCATTATAGGACTAGTTATGGACGGGGAAGGCAGAAACGATTGATGTCTAGCGTGGTCAAGAAGAGCCTTGGTTTGACTGCGAGTCAGAACCATTCAAGGCGAGAAATAATGTCCTCACAAGCTCAAACAAGAAGATAAGAAAAAAAAAGATAAAGAACACAAGCAGACTCTAAACGTTAAATCCCTAAGAATAAACTTTTAGAATCCTGTGGCTTATGCCTTAGAATGTGTGTAGGAAGATTGGCTTTTGAGACAGGTCCTATAAGAAGTAGTCTAAAGCTGGTTTCAAGTTTGTTTAGGCACTCAAAAGTCTGGGTTAGGTTTCGTACTTGGCCTGGTGCTAAGGAGCAAGCTCCCCTCACTTCACGAGTCTAGTGATAAGCTGGGCCCGCTTAGCCAAAATATACTTCCCCTAGAGATTATCCTCCGCCAGAGAATGGAGTGAGCTTTCCCCTTGGTGGTGAAATCCAAGTGGGATTGTCGGGATGGGTAAGGTATCTGCTGGGTGATGAAATCCTAGTCGGGCCTTGTCTCAGGTGAGTTTTGATGTTTGATTTGTGCAAGTGGTTCGGTTGTGTAACATAAAGTGGACTACGATTAATTCAATATGTGGTTATTAATTACTAGGTGTGGACTAAGAAATGCAAGCAAGTAGAAATGAAATGCAATGTGTTTTAAGCCCAAGTCAAAATGTTAAGTTCAGATGAAAACAAGTTGAGAAAGGGTTGAAGAATATGACTTTTGACTAGTTTGAAATGCAAGAAAAGAAAGAAAGGTTCTTTTTAATCCTGCTTATGATGTCGTTTGGAAGATAGAAGAAAGAGATGAAAAGGAGAATCCTAATGCACCCTATATGAACAGAAAGAAAAGAACCCAAGGAAGACCCTAGGGTCCCACCGGGCATGCTAGAATGTTTCTATGCTATTTCACTTTCACATTCAAAGAGAGAATAAGAAACTATAAGAAAAATGGTCTGAGGCTTGTATGTACCTAGATGAAGTCATGCGCACCATAATTAGATGATAGCAGGAACTCCTCTTTGGTTGTGGAGGATGACACCTGAAAGAAAAAGAGACTAAAACATGAAAAACATTAGATGAGGAGATGGTGGGTTGTCAAGCAAAAGCTTGATCCCTGAAGTACGAAGACTTACTTGAGGGATATCAACCCACTGATTAAAAATAGAATATTTGACAGAAACAAAAATAATGAAAGACAGAATGAAAGAAATAAAAGACAAAAAGTAAAATGCGTACCTGATATGTAGCAAACTGCTTTGCACATTCACCGGCATCAGTTTCTATGCCGACGTTGATCAAGGAATGTCACCGACATCGGTTAATATGCCGACGTCAGTAGGGGTAATGACCGGCGTCGGTCGGGACAGTAGTTCTTGGATGGGATCTAGGTGGGTCTAGACAGGGTTCAAGACTACAGAATGGTCTGAAGTTTCATCTGTTTGGGAGTCAAAAGGATTATTTGGGGGTCTATGTAGGGATCTGGTCAGAGTTACAGATTGTATATTCTAGAAAGGGTGAATAGAGGTAATACGGGAGGAAGTCAAGTTGGGTCTGTGGTCTGAATCTAAATCTGGGAGGCGATATCAATTAAAAACAATAACCAAAAAACAAAATAAAAGCACAGAACAAACGCTTACCTATTACCTGCTGAAGATAGAGTAGGAGACATGATTGCTGTTGTCGATGTGTTGCAGAAGTTTGATGTAGCAGACCCACAGTGAGATGACTAAAGCAAAATACATGTACTTGAGATAGAGAGTGAGAGAGATTTGATTGCAGATTGATTGAATGAAAAAAGTTGGCTGATCCTCCCAAAGGTCCCATGAAAGAATGTTTTGAAAGAAGGTCCGATAACCGATCGAGAAACTTATTGAGAATTGAATAACGGATAACGGATTGAGAAATGAATTAACAGACGTAGTTTAAGGTTAACCGACGCCGACAGAACTGCCGATGTCAGCTGAAAAGTGATCGACGTCGGTGACGTCGGTCGAGTAGTGATCGATGTCGGCAGATGCAGAATGGGGACAGAGGCTAATTTTAGCCTTTTGCTCATTCTTACATGCTGCCAGGGTCAAGGCTCGTGGGAAAATGGTCGACAGGGGTTAAATAGGCATGGGAGAATAAAATGGGGGTTAAGGGGAAGATGATAAGGGTTAGACACAATTTTGGTGTCTACACAAGCAAAAGTTAAAAACTAGAAAAATCCATCTTTATTAATCCTATGAAAGATAAGGAAAAATAATTGAAAAGGAATATTAATTGGTTACATTCAGCTTGAGGTAGACCACTTGGGTATATTTTTGCCTAGGAGGTTGAGCTTTGTTGGCTCAAAATTCTGTAAAGGGGACAAATTGGTGACTTTGAATCAGCAATGTGGGAACTAAGTTCTTATGTTAGTCAATAATGTAGGACAAATTCCCTCTCATATTAGAGGGTAGAGCTACCTTTATTAAAATACAAAAGGGGGAAACAAGGGAAAATTTATTCACAATTATTTACAATAAAAATGTTTTCTATTGGGGGTTTCATACTTTTGACCTGAAAGTACATAAAGGAGATAGAAAGGAAATGAGTGGAAAGAAGGGAATAATGGAAAGAAGGAAGAAAAGAGAAAGGAAAGGAATAAGGGAGAACAATATTATTATATTGAATTAAATACAAAAACTACCATGATAACCTTGAGAAAAATGAAAGACAACTTTGGGAAGTTAAATTCATAAACTTACTAGAATAGTCCAAAAAGGAGAAAAAACCATGTGCATGGAAAAATATCTCATTCAATGGGTGGTAAATACATAATTACACCCTTATGAGTGAAAAACATACACCAAGACAAGTTTCTAATACTGATCGCAGACCAAAGACAACTATTCCATATTTACCCATAAAAGACAATTAAAATATTGTTTAAACCCCACTCAGATTTCACATTCATAGATTTAACACAATAAGATTCTAAAATAAATACTTAATATGAAATTACCATTTTTTGATAATTTTTTAGTTATTATGAAAACAATTTAAAAGTAAAGATACAGAGACAGATGAATCATACACAAAGTTATAACTCATGAAGAAATCCTGAGCACAAAGTTTGCAAACTCTCCTTGTTTTAATATTCATTTAGTCAAAAATATAATTTTGTCCTTCAAAAGTTTGTTCAGAGTTTTACTACCAAAATCCCTCTAGTACAATGAGCCTTACACTCATATTTATAGTATGGGGAGGTGGTTACGGTGTGTAGCCAAATTTTTGGCATTTTTAGAAGATGTAAAAATGAGTTTACAAAAATGCACCCCTTAAGTTGTGTAAAAGTACATTGGTGCAATTTCACCATGTCAAAAAGTGAAATTGCAATTTATAAAGCTGACACGATGCATTTTCACAAATTACATTTGTGATTTTACACTTACAAAATTTGTAATTGGAAATTGTAAGACAATATTCAACCCCTATGTGAAAAGATAATAGACATTTGATGAGGCCTATTTGTCTTTACTTTTTCTAAGGACAATTTCAAATTTTTCTAACAACTACTTCTTTTTAAACTCTTGGCATGTTGTAATAAACCTAGCTACATTCAATTTGAATCCCTCCATCTCTACTTTCTACATTTTTTTATCCTCATTATTTTGTGTTCATTTAACTCACCAATTGCATTTTCTTTTAGATCTATGATAAAGTAATGCCTTCATTCTTGGAACAAACCTAGTGATTGCATTCACCCAATTCAAGAGAGTTGTGAGAGGAGAAACCACTAGAAAAATGTAAATCTTTTTCCTTAAAATAAGCAAGGACACCAATAGTCTATATTGTCTCTTCTAGACCCATTTGATCTGCAAGTATTCTACTCAATCCATTTTTACACAAAGAAATCAACCACTTAACTCCTTTAAACTGATAAGATTTTAAACTTCCTTCAATCAAAAGAGGAATGAGTTTCATTTTATTTTTCTAGTTCTTCTCCTCCTCTGTTAAGTTATCTGAATCATTAACTTGGGAATCTTCTTTGCAATAAATTGAGGAATCATTAAAAATACCCAATTAAGCAGTCCCATTTCAAGGATGTTTTGAAATTGCTCATACATAATTCTCAATGTCAAGGTAGCTTTTGATAGTTTCTATAAAAGTTTAGGATTTTTATCTATGGGCATTACTTCATGAATCTTATCCATAAATCCAAACCAATCACCCATGCTTACCAATCGACTAATAAATGGTTTGACATCAGATATTTTGAACTCATCCATACATTCCCCTATACTAATGAATATAATAAGAATCTTTATTGCTACAACAACATTAAATAAACCTCCTATAAAATAATCAACAAAATTTACACCCTTTATATGGACAGTGAGTGTAAAATTTATTTCTAGTGAGCCAAGACTCCAAATCATTATAGTTTTTCTTATCACATGGCCAAGTATGAGGAGACACCAACTATTGCTCAAGAGCTTGTAATGTTATCACCCATTAGTGTAGTTTTAATGGCCTGAAAGTAAATGAATCTAAGACCATATAACTAAGCGGTCATGCTCGTGTTTGACACCATTGAATTTCTTACCCATGATATTTGAACTATTTGACAAAATTCTTTGAAACATCTTTTCCATTTAGAGACTTGCTCACTTAGCACGATATAAAAGGATGTTTACAAAGGCTATGCACTCAGATTTACACCTATGAATTGCATTTTCTTCTTTTATTTCACCTATTATAAGTTCAGTAACTATTTTGAGAAAACACTCCAAATAAATTAACAACTAATTGAATACATATCCAATTTGATTCACACCAGTTATGAAAATGTTATCAAGGATTTATATGTTGAATTTATACTCGTTAATTACAAAATAGCAATTCCAACACTTATTTAACAAATCTATTTTATGCATATATTTTAGTGAGATCATATTTAGGTGAGACATTTTTCCAAATACTTCTCATGCATGTTGAAGGATTTAACATTTTACATACATGTCTAACAAGGCATTGCCTATGTATGTATCTAACTCACATTTCATTTTGATAATGATTACATGAGTTTTTAAACCTTACTTCAGATCTGTTATGCTAGACTATTCATCCAAGACACTTATGAAGTTGAAGTGGCATTGACAAGTGTCATTTAACTCTTCATTTAATCAATGTTCAATTGATGTCTTATCAACCAGGGTGGGTGTCCAAAGTTGTCTGTAGTAAGGTGTAGGATGGTAGATCTAGAAGTCTACTTGTGGGGGTGTTTGATGGTCCTATTCTAACTTTGACTAATGAAAGAAATGTGTCCTAAACTACTTGATTCACTCTTTTGCTAAAAAGGCAAAGATGTAACTATTTAATCAAATAAATCCACTCTTTTTCTTGAAAGTAAAATCACACTCCTATTTACACTTACGTGGAAATGGAGATGCTTAACTTAAAAAGTAAATTTGTTTCACACATTTGTTGTAAAAAAAAACACACTTTGCTTAGAAAAGGAAATGACTTTGTAATAAGGAAATGCCTTTTGAACAATGAATTTGTTTTGATTATTTATGAATGAATGCAAACATTAGTAAAATTCTGATTAGTTATAACAAAGATTTAATATAACATAACATAAGTACCGTACACAATTCCTAGTTCCAAAGAGAGTGGGCCCTTGCTCCTCTCAGACTCAGGAACAAAGATTAATCAATGATAGAAACTAAAGTGATAATTCATAAAACTAAAATGATTAAAATCTATCTAAAACCTATAATATGCTTGTATGTATCTTTCATCTATTATTCTTTTAATAACAAAAGTCTTACATTTTATACTAATATAATCAACTCAAAATAGGATGTAAAGAGATAGTATTCCTTGGTCGATCCACTCATCCAAAAATAGGAGATTGGATTTTCAAGAGATCCAATTATTTTGATGAAATAGATATACTATCCTAAAATAGTCATAAGATCCAAATATATACAACTTTATCAAAAGCAAATCCTACAAAATAGCAAGTGAGTATTTTCCTCATTTGAATCTAGTTGGAATGATTCTCTCATCTTATCTTGCTGCTAGCTTCCCCATTTGTAGCCTTGTATTTACAGAATCCATAGAATTGACCCTGTAGAGTCGATAGGAATGAGCCTGTGGAGTCCATAGAAACAAGCCTACGAAGTTCATAGAAACAAGCCATCTGTGTGAGTTTGTAATTCTTTTGGATGGAGATCAAAATTAAAATTTCACTATAGATCACCTGTGTCTTCTTCCTGAGCATTCTTCACAACAAAAATCACTAAAACATGTTATGTATTAGACATTAATGACAAAGTAAAGGTTTAGTCTTTGGTTCAATATAAACAAGACAAATATCTACTTTCCATGTAATAACTATCTAACAATCTATTATTTGCATAAGATAATATCCTTAGAGAGATGAATTGAGGGAAATAAAATGTCAATAATGAGCCATATTTTGAGTTCATCAGCTCCCCCAGGCTTTAATTTTTGCAAGTCCTATTACAAATATTCATTGGCATTCATAGCTCTGGCATCTGCTTTCCACACTTTGACTCAAATCATAGTCATCAAATTAATCTATTATTTGCTTGTGTAAATTGCTTGTAACCCTTGATATTATTGAATCATTTGTTTCCATATATTTAATTGCTCCTCTGATTGTGGAACCCGGCTCTGCCATCATAGAATAGATATGATCAAAAAATGGGATCTATATCTCATGCCAATCCATTTTTTTCTCCCCTAGAATTTATTACCTCTATTAAGATTTCTAAAATTGAGGTAGCTCTCCTCATACTCCATCTTAATTTATTTGGAGACATGACCTCTCATCTTTTAAGAGACACTAAAAGTTGGTCCCACCTTTTTTTTGGGGATCAACCAACAATGGATTACACTTGTGAAAGCAATGAATGCGGAAATAAATTAGATAGATAAGTAACTGAAATGATAAATAGCACAGAACAAGATATACAAGAAAACACCCTGAAAACTTGTATTAAAACTCTTTACAATAGGAATACAATTGAAGAAACTTCATTCTTCCACACCTCTCTTAGATGCACACAAGATCTCTCACTAGATCTCTATTCCTCAAGAGCTCTTTCTCAAGTACACTCAAATCCAACAACCTGGATTGATGCAACTCAATACTGTCCTTCAAACATTCACAATGTTCTACTTTTACAGTTCAACTCTCATACACACACAATAGCTAAGAAGATCTTTCCTACATATAGAAATAGGAAACTTGAGCATGCTCTTACAACAAACAGTTAAGCCACTTCAACAAGTGCTCTAAAAATAATATTTCTAACAATAGAGACGCGAGCTTGAGTCTACAACTCAAACTCATCATGCAAACACTCGCTTCTGTCCTCGAAAATCGCTTTCTAGACACACAGGTAACCGACGTCGGTTCCTGCCTGTTCGCCTGTGACCGTCGCCGGCCGACCATACTGCCGATGTCGGCGCCTCTGTAACTGCAACTGACCGATGTCGGTCGCTCCTGACTGACGCCGGCGTCTGTGTAGACCCGAACCTATTTGTGTGCTCCTTGGTGAAGCTTTTAGCTCCACACCCTAACAATCTCCCACTTGGAGATAAACCAGCTGCACCAGTACCTGTACAGCAACATCTTCTAGCTCCTCCATCTTCAACTCAATCATGAAGACCAATAGAAGTTGAATGAAGATTCAACTTCTCCTTAGTAACCGGTTTTGTTAGCATATCAGCAGGATTCTTGTCTGTATGGATCTTCTCCAGCTTCAACTCACCATCTTCCAATACCTGTCGTATGAAGTGGTACCTTAACTGTATGTGCTTGGTTCTAGAATGAAAAGCTAAGTTCTTAGCCAAATGGATTGCACTCTGACTGTCACTATGCAATCTACAACTCCCATGCTCCCTTCCAAGCTCTTCCATGAACCGTGTCATCCATATCATCTCCTTGCTAGCTTCTGTAGCTGCAATATACTCTGCTTCTGTAGTTGACAAGGCTACAACCTTCTGCAACTTAGATATCCAACTAACTGCCATTCCACCTACAGTAAAAACATAACCTATGGTGCTCCTCCTGCCATCCAAATCACCTGCCATATCTGAATCTACATAGCCATGTAGAGAAGTATCTGAACCTCCATAGCACAAGTGTCTACTGCTGGTTCCTCTCAGATATCTAAGGATCCATTGAACTGCCTTCCAATGTTCCTTACCTGGATTGGCCATATACTTGCTTACTACTCCCACTGCTTGGGCAATATCTGGTCTAGTACACACCATTGCATACATCAAACTTCCTATCACGGAAGAATATGGAACCTTACTCATGTACTCTACCTCATCATGTGAATTAGGACATTGTTCTTTACTCAACTTAAAATGTCCAGCCAAAGGTGTGCTTACCGGTTTAGCATCCTGCATATTGAACCGTTTCAACACCTTGTCCACATAATCTTCTTGAGATAGTATCAACCTGTGATTTTCTCTATCTCTCTTAATGCTCATGCCAAGGATTTTCTTTGCTGCTCCCAAATCCTTCATAGCAAATGTTTGAGATAACTTCACCTTAAGCTCAGAGATATCCTGCATGTGAGATCTTACAACCAGCATATCATCTACATACAACAATAGAATAATATATCTACCGTTATCAAATCTCTTAAAATATACACAATGGTCGGATTGACACCTACTGTAGCCATGCTCAGTCATAAACCTGTCAAATTTCAAGTACCATTGCCTAGGAGCTTGCTTGAGGCCATACAAGCTTTTCTTCAACCTGCACACTAGTTTCTCCTTACCCTTGACCTCAAAACCTTCTGGCTGTTCCATGTAAATTTCCTCATCCAAATCTCCATGAAGAAATGCTGTCTTAACATCTAGCTGCTCAAGATGCAAATCCTCAAAAGCAACCAAAGACAATACAACCCTTATAGAAGTCATCTTAACAACAGGAGAAAAAATCTCACCAAAGTCAATACCTGGCTTTTATGCAAATCCTTTTACCACCAATCTGGCCTTATATCTCATCTGTCCATCCTCACCTTCTTTCAACCTGTAGGTCCACCTATTCTTCAGTGTTCTCTTACCAACTGGCAATTCAACCAAATCCCATGTTTGGTTCTCTCTTAAGGACTCCATCTCCTCAACCATGCCACGCTCCCACTTACTCCTAGACTCCACCTGTAATGCTTCTTCAAAACTCTCTGGTTCTCCACCATCGATTAGCAATAAATAATATAAGGAAGGAGAATATCTAATTGGAGGCTTACTTACCCTTTCAGACCTCCTGATAGGTGTCTTGGACTTGTTCTCAACACGCTGTCCACCCAAATTTTCTGACAGTGACCGACCTCGGCCACCTATAGACCTGTTACTGGCCGATGCCGATTCTTTTTGGCCGATGCCGGTGCCTGGTCTACCGACGTCGGTCTCTGTATGACCGACATCGGTTTCTGTACTGCCGATGCCGGTCCCTAACCTGCCGACGTCGGTCTCTGTGTTTTCCTGTAAGTGATTATTTCTTTTTCCAGCGAGCTCATTTTGGACCATAACTTCGTCCAATTCACCATTGCTCTGCCCAGATTGATCTAGCTTCCTTATCTGATCACTTTACATCACTCTTTCATTGAAAACAACATCATGGCTCCTAATTACCTTGTTAGTTCCTAGATTCCAAAATTTGAAACCAAAATCATCTGAGCCATAGCCTATAAACGTGCACCTCATAGACTTAGCATCAAGCTTCTTTCTATTTTCCTTATCTATGTGCACAAAGGCTTCACAACCAAAAAATTTGAGATATGAGAGATCTACCTTTTTACCTGTCCATGCCTCTTCTAGAATTCCACCATCCAGCGCTGTAGAGGGTCCTCTGTTGATCAGGTACACTGCGGTGTCAACTGTTTCTGTCCAAAACTCTAAGGGCAACCCTGCATGCAATCTCATACATCTTGCACGCTCCATGATAGTTCTGTTCATCCTTTTAGCAATACCATTCTACTGAGGTGTCCTTGGAACCGTCCTTTGCCTACGGATTCCGTGAGTGTAACAATACCAGTTAAACTTAAGACTGTAGAACTCACCGCCATTATTGGATCTCAAGCACTTTAATCTTCTGCCTGTTTCATTCTCAACCATGGCTTTCCAAATCTTAAAAGTCTCAAAAACATTAGATTTCTTTTTAATATAGTAGATCCATACCTTTCTTGTGGCGTCATCTATGAATGTGACATAGTACCGTGATCCGCCAATAGAGGCTACCTGAGCCGGTCCCCACACATCTGTGTGAACAAGCTGCAACTTTTGCCTTTTCTTAGTAGACCCAGTCTTGAGAAAACTAACCCTTTTCTGTTTTCCAAATACACAATGCTCACAAAATTCTAGATCCATACTTTTCAAATCTGAAAGCATACCTTTAGACTTAAGAATTGACATCCCCTTCTCACTCATGTGGCCAAGCCTTGAGTGCCACAATTTAGCATCCACATCTAAAGTAGATAAAACTGAAGGAAATTTGTTAGTAACACAATTACACAAATAGAGAGTACCTTCTCTCTTACCTCTGGCCATAACAAGTGCACCCTTGGTCACCTTCCAAGAATCTGCTGTGAAAGTTACTGTACAACCCTCATCACCTAGCTTACCTGCAGAAATCAAATTTCTCTTCAAACTAGGAACATGCATCACATCTCTCAACACCCATGTGTTGCCATTCTGCATCTTTAGCTGCACTTTACCTTTGCCAGTAATCTTACAAGGCTCATCATCCCCTAAGTACACTATTCCAAAATCTCCATGGATATAGTCACTAAAATATTCTCTGTTAGGGGTAGCATGGAAAGATGCACCAGAATCTAATACCCAAGATTCTATATTATTATGCAAAGAGAAAATAAGAGCATCCTGTGCAATACCTGCAACCTTTGTCTCTTCCTTTCCTTCATGTTGATTCTCCTCCTTAGGCTTTGACCAGCAATATCTGCTTATGTGCCCCAACTTTCCACAGTTCCAGCATTGTGGCCTTCTGCCATTCCTGGATTTGGATCTGCCTCTTCCCTTAGACTTAGATCTTGATCTCCTCTTGCTCTTTTTTTTTGCCTTCCCCTGCTCTCGAGATTTAAAGCGTTCCCAGATGTCTCTTCTGTACTTTTCCTATGAATTTCTTCATTCAAAATAACACTAACCACATCCTCTACTTTTAAAATATTCGAAGCAGAAGCAGTATTAGAAACTGCCATTACCAAGCCATGCCAGCTTTCAGGCAAAGAACATAATATTAAAAGAGCCTTTATTTCATCTTCAAATACAATATTGACAGAACTTAACTGATTAACAATACCATGGAAATCATTCAGGTGATTAGAAACAGATCCACCTTCTTGCATATGCAAATTAAATAACTGCTTCATTAAATATACCTTATTTGAAGCTAAGGGTTTTTCATACAAATTTGCTAATGTAGTCATTAACTCTACCATAGTTTTTGCTTGTGACAAATTAGATATCACAGTGGAGGCCAGACTCAGTCTTATAGACCCAAGAGCCTTTCTGTCAAGAACTTCCCATTCTTCATCGTCCATGTCCTTGGGCTTCTTTGCTATCCCACCTAACGGTAAGTAAAGATCCTTCTGATACAGATAGTCCTCTATCTGCATTCTCCAGTGTTGATAGTTCTTGCCATTAAACTTTTCCATTCTCAACTTACTTTCTTCTGCCATTGCTTCTCCCACTCAAACAAAAATCCCTGTAGAAACCCCTATGAGCAACCTGTAATCCAAACACACTACACAGATCTGAACCACCTGTTAGTGAACTTGAGCTCTGATACCACTTGTTGGGGATCAACCAACAATGGATTACACTTGTGAAAGCAATGAATGCGGAAATAAATTAGATAGATAAGTAACTGAAATGATAAATAGCACAGAACAAGATATACAAGAAAACACCCTGAAAACTTGTATTAAAACTCTTTAGAATAGGAATACAATTGAAGAAACTTCGTTCTTCCACACCTCTCTTAGATGCACACAAGATCTCTCACTAGATCTCTATTCCTCAAGAGCTCTCTCTCAAGTACACTCAAATCCAACAACCTGGATTGATGCAACTCAATACTGTCCTTCAAACATTCACAATGTTCTACTTTTACAGTTCAACTCTCATACACACAGAATAGCTAAGAAGATCTTTCCTACATATAGAAATAGGAAACTTGAGCATGCTCTTACAACAAACAGTTAAGCCACTTCAACAAGTGCTCTAAAAATAATATTGCTAACAATAGAGACACGAGCTTGAGTCTACAACTCAAACTCATCATGCAAACACTCGCTTCTGTCCTCGAAAATTGCTTTTTAGACACACAGGTAACCGACGTCGGTTCCTGCCTGTTTGCCTGTGACCGTCGCCGGCCGACCATACTGCCGACGTCGGTGCCTCTGTAACTACAACTGACCGACGTCGGTCGCTCCTGACCGACGCCGGCGTTTGTGTAGACCCGAACCTGTTTGTGTGCTCCTTGGTGAAGCTTTTAGCTCCACACCCTAACACTTTTCACACTTACAGTCACCATTGAATCAAAAAACTATCTTGAAAACAAGTCAAAAGAAATAACACAATCATGTAAATCTTGTAAATAATGAGTTTTAACTTCAACACTTAAAAAATCATGGTTAAAATTTTATCTGATCAATTTGGGGATAGGAAAGGCTGGTCTGATACACAACCTTGTAGTCTTAACATGATTTATATACTCCTCAAATCTGGTTTTCTATGTTAGTTGATTTTTGAATGTAGAATGCAATGCCCTCAGTTAAACTTCTCCTACATGAATTTTTATCAAGAACTTATTGTGATCATGGTCTCCTATGATCAAATCATGCAAATAAAATTCATAAAGCAAATCTTGTTGATTAGGTTCAACACTATAGAAAATTTCCGAAAATGTTGTTGGCTGTAAAATCTTGTAAGAAAGATGACAAGTGATCCTCAGAAGCTGCCATCTGTAAAATTGTTCAAATAAAAATAAACTATATGTAGGAGAAGGAATCTCTTTTGGCATGTAGGAATCCTTCTCCTACATATAGTTTATTTTTATTTGAACAATTTTGTTCTATCCTGTAAATTTTCTTCTAAATCTTAGACCTTAGCTTCTAATTTTTTCTTTTCATTTTCCAATATTTGTTTTGAAGTTGTAACTTTGTTTTTTATGTTTAAGTATGGAATATTCTTCTTCAATTTGATTTATCATTTGCAAGGTAGGAATATATGGATAACTTGTTTGACAACTTTGGTCAACAAATACCTTAGGAGGAGAAGGTACAAAATTAGAAGGTGCTTTGGAAAAGTTTACCAAACTCTACAATCTCTTATTCTCTTTCTTTAGATTTTCTACATATATATAGAGGTCTATTTATTCACTTTCATTTTTATTTATTGTTTTGTCTAATATATGAATTTTTGTTGCATGATTGGTAGATGCTATGTCCAATTTTTGCACCAATAATGAGTTGAGATGATCCTTATTCTGCAATTGATTGATCAAGTCAGTGATGTCAGTTATTTGTTGTTTCTCTAGAGCTTGAGCTTGAGAAAGATTCAAGGTTAACTATATAACAGGATCATTTAGATTATATGACTCTCCTTTCTCATTTGTGTATACAATTTTTCTTTTATTCGTTGCAGTTTCAACTGAAACATGTGGTTTTCCTACCATACTTGATTCCTTTGCCATGAGTGGCTCTTCTCCTAGAGTTGGCTCCTCTATTATGATTGGAGAGTTCCTTTCGAAAGGAGTTTCTTCAACATCTACAATTTTTGGGATACTTTGATGTATGGGGGAATGAGATACCTTTTTAAGACTATCTAGAATGTCTGTAGCCTCTTGTTCATCTTCATCTGTCAGAATTAACCTTCTCTTTCTTTTGGTCACTCTCTGAGCTACACTCGGTTTTCTTTCCTTTTCAACCATCAAACCCTCAATGTTCTCAAGTTTTTTAGAAACCTTTCATTTCAATTTTCTTCTTCCTGACAAGGGAATTGGTTGCACTACAGATTCCTAAGGTTCTTGTGGGGACCTTGAAACTATAGGGATTTGAGACCTTGTGATTCTTCTTCTTGAAGAAGAAGGGATTTATGTTGAAACTACAGTCTATGATTTCTTCTTTCAAGTTGTTTTCTCAATTGATGTAGCTAGTGGAGATGAATGTTCCTATGGTAAATTTAAGGTTTCTTGTGTAGGCAAATTTGGAATATTGTTTTGAAATTCCTCCCATACCTCTTATCCTTATTGAAGGAAGTGACGTTGGATAATTAGGTGAATAAGGCCATGGTGCCTAAGAGTAGCATTAGGATTTGTAGTCATAATTTGAAGGGAACCATATAAGAAGGATGGGAGGTTAATCTTTTAGTGAGGGTTTTACCTCCCATACTTAAGATGTATTAATATTTTCATGGCATCTCCTCCTAAAAGACTGTTTTGCCCCTCAAAAATGATATAATTGAGTACCCACTTGGCTACAGATTTCCAAGGTTCAGGAAGTGAATTTATATGAATCTCTTTTGATTTTTCCTTGGAATATATTAGACATGAAGTCCCAGTCTACTCATTACCATTAATTTAAATCATTAGATCACTAAATGAAATTATGCCTGTCGATCTCATTCCCTCTTCTAGAACTTGTATGATTTGCCTTATAATTTGAGTTGAAATAGGAATAACAATGCCTTTAACAACTAAAAAATTAGGGGTGAGATTAGTGATGAATTCTCTTACCATTGTTTCATGGAAATCCTAGAACTTTTTAATGAAAGGTAGCCAGCCATTTTCTCTAAATACTACCACAAAAGCTTTGTTTTTTGTCCCATTTCTACTTAGATTTATAAACAACTTTGTTTCTTTAACTCAAATTAGGGTTTAGACCAGATTTTGTTGAAATCTATAGGAAAAAATCACTAAGGGTTTGTAGAAATGAAATGTTTCATGTGAAACTCCATAGCTTCATGAGTCCATTGTTTGATATGATACTTTATACAGCTTAGTGCTACACGTTTCTACGGAGTGTGCCAGCAATTTTGTCAATTTATTATAAATTAGATGAAATGATGATGTGGCACTTTGATGGTGACATTGATTTATTATTTCATTTATAACCTCTTTATGATGTCTCATAATTATAATTATTGATGATGCAATTGATTGTACCAAAATTGTACACTTCTCCATACACCTTTGGCAGCTTGTTTACATACTTATCCATTATGGTATGTATCATGTCATTCCATTTTAGAAGCCTCAAGTTTGGGTCATTTCCATATAATAAATATTAATTAAATCACAAATAATTATTTAACTAAACATAAATAAATAGAATATATGTCTCACTTACTTTTAACCTTAGCTATATCCTTCGCTCGCCATTTGTCTTACACAAATAAGTTTTCATGGATTGGTCAATAAGTGTTGAAAGAACTTTTATTGCATGGAGAAGATAAATCATAGTGACATGATGAAATTATTATTATTATTATTATTATTATTTTATTTTTTCCCTTTGGCCAGCCATTGTTGGTTTTCTAGCCAAAGCCCTTTTTGCAATGCATAGCCAACCAACAAGCTTTTTTTTTTGATCATCAAGGAGTAGGTTTTTTGGAAGAAGTAGATTCCTCCAGAATAACTACTTGATTTGAAGTAGTTTCCCTAGAAGAAGTAGAGTCCTCCAAAAAGGCTACATGATATTTTACCTTTTGAACAAATTCTTCTTTATTGAGAGGTTTCTGATAAAGCTTCAATCTATGTCCATTAACTAATAGAGATCTTATGCTATCATCAATATGTATTAGCTTAACAAAACCATTTTCAAAGACCTCCTCAATATGATAAGGTCCCAACCATCTCATTTGTAGTTTTCCTTTAAACTGTTGAAATTTGGAATCAAACAATAATGCCCAATCTCCTTTCTGAAACTTCCATTGTTTGATCTGTGAATCATGCCAAAATTTTCTTTGATGTTATACAAATTTAGTTATTTATAGTGCTTCCATCCTCATCTCATCAAGTTGATTGAACTTTAAGCATCTTACTTTCTATATTTCTTCTAATTCAATCCCTCCTTCTATAACTATTTTCAAAGTTTGTAATTCAAATTTAATATAGAATAAGAGTTTCTTATCATTAACCAATTTATAAGGTGAAAATATAGTTGTTGTTTTCCAAGTAATATTATAGGTCAAACAGCTTCTGATACCTTATCTGCCCAATCCTTTCTATTAGAATTAACAAACTTGGTTAAAATGGTTTCTAGTTCTTTGTTGGTTACTTCAACTTACCTATTAGCCTATGGATGGTATGGAGATATTTTTCAATGTTGAGTTTGATATACTTGCATGAAGTAATTTATCATGTTTGACATGAAGTACAGTCCTTGATCTAAGACTATCTCCCTTGGAGCACCAAATCTTTTCATAATTTTGAAATATAAGAAATCAGTTACCATCTATTCTCTTGCATGAGTTAATACTTCCACTTCCACCCACTTGGTCACATAGTCTGTATATACTAGGAGATATTCTTTTCCTCTAGGAGGATCCAAAGGACCTATAAAATCAATTCCCCATTTTTCAAATGGTTCTAAAACTAATTGAGGATGAGGTTACAGAGGCATCTATGTTGAAAGAGTAGGATGTCCAATTCTCTGACAAGCATCACAGTGTCTGACATATATTTTTACTTGATAATGAAGCTGAGGCCAATAGTATCCTACTCCTAAGATTTTGTGTATAGTTATTTGAGCTAAGTAATGACCTCCTCTTGATTTATCATGACAAACTCTGATGATATCATAAGCTTCAACATTTGTCACACACCTGTCAAACACATGGTCAAGTCTAAGTTTGAATAGCATTCCATTAATCCATTTAAAAGAAATTTCTTTGATTAAACATTTCCTTTATTTTTATGAAAATTGTAGAGGAAACTTCCTTGTGGTGAGATAATTGGTTATATCAACAAACCATAGAGATTTTGATAAAATAGAAAATAGTTGTTCATCTGAAAAGTCATCTTTCACTAGTTTTTCCTCACCTGTAGTGTTCCTTCTTGACAAAAAATCAGCAACCACATTATACTTTCCTAATTTATCTATAATAGTAACATCAAATTCTTGTAAGAGAAACAACCATCTAATAGTCCTACCTCCCACAATTGGTTTGTTGGTAAGATATCTAATATTTGAATGGTTTTTATAGACAAATACCTTGTAGCCTATTAAGTAGTGTCTTAATTTGTTAATTGCATAGACTAAAGCCAGGAATTCCCTCTCAATTATGGTGTAGTTTTTTTCAGTAGGTGTCATATTTTTTCTAATATAATATATAGCATACATGTTATCCTCTTCATCTTTTTGTCTAAAGACTATTTCTATTGTTGTATTGGAAGCATCTGTGTATATATAGAATGGATGAGTCTAATCTGGTCCTCTCAATACTAGAGCAATAATGAGTTTAGCTTTGATGGTCTCAAAGGCCTACTGGCAACTATCACTCCATTGGAATGTACTATCTTTTTTAAGCAAGAAAATGATAGGGGAAGATATTTGGCTTAAATTATCTATGAAATGTCTGTAGTAACTAACATGTCCCAAAACACTCTTAATTTTAGTTTGTGTTTGTAGGATGGGTAAATTGGAGATTATTTCAACTTTCTTTGGATCTACTTGAATGCTTTTTATAGAAATATGGTGTCCCATCACTATTCCTTCATCCATCATCAATAAAAATTTATCATGGCTCAAAGATAATTGATGTTCTTCACATCTGATCAATAATTTTTCCAAGTTGGTAAGATCCTTTTCCTAAGTTCCACCATGAATGGTGAAATCATCCATATATACTTCAACACAATCATTTGTAAGATCATAGAGTATTTCTAGAACTACTCTTTGGAAGGTTGTTAGAGCATTACAAAGTCCAAATGGGAGTACTCGATAAGTAAAAGTTCCTCAAGGGTAGGTAAATATAGTTTTATCTTGATCTTTAGCTGCCACTATTATCTAGTTATATCCACTAAACCCATCCAGGAAATAAAAATATCTTTTTCCTACCAAGTTGTCAAGAACTTGATCAATGAAAGGTAGAGGAAACTAATCTCTTAGTGTTGCTTTGTTCAGTTCTCTATAATCTATACATACCCTTAATTTTCTATTTTTCTTGAGCATAATTACCAGGGGTGAAACCCACTTGCTATCTAAGATGGGGTAAATAAACCCAACTTCTAGCAATTTTTGGATCTCTATTTTGACTATCTCCTTTAATGTTGGGTTTATTCTTCTTTGTGAATTTTTGACTGGTTTGACAGATTCTGTGTAAATGTGATGAGTGCATATGCTAGGGTGAATTCCCTTCATGTCGATATAATCCCAATCAAAAGCCTTGGTATGTCTTTCCATTACTTCAAAGAATTGATCTTCCTCTTCATTTGTTAACCAACTATTGATGTTCAAAATCTTTCCAGATAATACCATGATTGGTTTTGTGCCTAGGTAGTTGGATTCTATTTTATTGAATTCACTAATCAATGAGTTTAGAGGACATGGATGAGGAAGTAGCCTATGAAACATGGCTACATTATCAACAAACTCTTCTCCAGGAGGAATTAGTCTTGCTAAAGAAAAATGGAATGCATCTAAGAAATGAGTTTGCTATTATTCTGCCAATTTCCACACACTTTCTTGAATCACTCCATGATCATATGGTAATAAAAAAATATAAGTAGAAGTGGTGGTTTCATAATATTCTATCTGACCCAAGAATCCTAAACTGAGGTAGTCCATAGTTTTTAGACTAGCAGAGTCGATAGATTCTAGACTGGCAGAGTCTGTAGCTTTCAAACTAGCAGAGTTCATAGATTCTAGGTATATGTCTCCATTCAATTTGTCCAAGTGTTTTTTAACTGTGATCATAGCTAAGGAGGAAATTTTGTTTGATATGTTGTCTGATTCATCCACCCAAAGTTTTTGTATGTGATTTGTTGATGGTTTTGCAAGAGGATACAAAGAGATGCATTTAGATTTTAACCTAATAAAAATGGTCATGTCTCCTGACCTACAATCAATTAATGCTACTATAGTAGCCAACCATGGTCTACCTATAATATGGGATATCCTATATTCTTTATTTTATGTTGCAAGACCATGAAATCTACTAGATATTCCCAAGATTCTATTAGTACTTTAACATTTTCTATAATCCCTTATGGTTTAGTTACAGATTGGTCCACCATTTGAAGAATGGTAGTTATGGATTTCATTCTCATAAGAGATAATGTATGGATAGTATCAATTATCATAACATTAATTTATGCTTTCAAATATACCAAGACATTAGGAATTTGTTTACCTTTGATTGTGACTGTGATCACTGGGCTTCCTAGATCTGCATATTTTGGAACTAATAGTTTTCTTGCTAATAAATTAGCAACTTTTTTGTCAACATAAATGGTTCTTGGATATTTTGCTTTCCTCCCAAGTGTCTTGATACAAAGGTTTTTGATGATCTTGTTCAATTCAAGTATATCCCTAATAGCTTGTAGTAGGGGTACCTCAATATTGATCTTTTGCAACTCATGGACCAAGTTTGATTTTGGTTTAGTATCAATTTATCTTAATATTTTAGGAAAAGGAACTATTGGTGTAGTAGTGTTTTCTTTGTTTGCTTTAGGGCTCATTTTGATTTCGGCTTCTCTAGTGTTTAATTGAGATGATTCTATTTTTTATTTTTCATTAGGTATCTCAAAAATGAAAACTAGAGGTTTTTATATAGTTTTCCCTGATCTTAAATGTATGTCTAAAAAATCAATAGCTCCAACATTCATTGTATCTTCTTGTTCATTAACATAAATAGGTGCTGGTTGTTTATTTTTTATATTTGCTATTGGTTATACAGGCATTAAGGGTTGAATGATTTGTCCTTGTTGCTAAATAATTAGTGGTGGCATTACAGTTTGTTGTTGAAGTAGTCTTCTTGGTTGGGTGAATTGTTGATGTGGGTTCCACTACAGATTCCATTGTTGATATTTTTTTGGGATCCATTACTTCTATGGTACCTATTATTGTTGTGGCTGTGGCTGTGGCACCATCCATGGGGGTGTCAAAATCTAATCTTGTCCTGTCCATGGATTTTGGATTGATGGAATTTGGGGTTGATTTCAAAAGGGTGAAGGAACTAAAACATTCCATGGTGCCATCCATGGATTAATTGGGTTTTTTTGCATTAAACTATCCTTGAGCCTAGTTCTGTGGGGCAAAGTTTTATCTCTAGATATAATTTACTTTTTCAATGGATTGGACTTTTTTTTTCATTTGATTTTTTAAAATAGGTAGAAGGGTGCAATGTTTGGTATCATGATCTGTTGCATCATAGATCCCACATGATGAAACATTGGTTTTATCTAGGGGAAGTCTCTAAGGGCATGTTTCTATCTACACTTAAGATAGTAGATTGCTAAGGGTTTTTTTGCATTTACCTTAGCTTGAAGGCCATCCAAAGTACTATTTAGCGTAACCAGAATATCCATCTTTAGATTGGGAAATTCTTCCATTATCTTACCCACTTCATTAGATTTCCCAAACCTTTATCTCCTAATTCTAGGTTTTGTTTGAGAGTAGTTAGTACAAAGTTCAAAATTTCGATCAAAAGCCAACTTATTTATATCTCCACCTCCCATCAGATTTAAGGCATCTCTAGTATCTTCATCCAACCCTTTTAAGAAAACCAATTTTTAAAATTCTTTAGTGAGTGGATAATTTCTTCTTTTATGAGTGAACATGAATCTATCCAAATAATCCTCTAAATATTTATCCTCATTCTATTTTTTTTTTAATAAATCCTCTTTTCTTTCTTGCACTCAATAATAGAATCACCAGGTAAACCCATGAACCATCTCATAGTTGTATCTTTAAGTGTAGAGGGAAATAATTTTAATTTATAGCTATTTTTTATGTAATCATAGGTTTCACATATCACCTTAAACTCAAACAAGAATTGATCAGGATCTTCTATAGATCTTCCCCAAAAATTTAATAGATTAGCTGGTGAAATATTTTTCATTGGTGTTTGATCATTAGGATCTACAACAATAGGAAAGGAAAAAGTCCTTCCTGGTTGTGCAAGTTGTTGATTTCATGGATTTTGTTGGAGATCCATGTTTTCTTCTTTTGATGATGTTTCAAAGATGGGATGATCTTCCCACTGAATATTTGTGGTACCAGTTATGGGTTATTTAAAGTTCTCAAAATTTTCTTCAGCTATGGATTTTTGAAATGCTTATTTTAAGTCCCTATAAATTTTTAAATAATTTCTTCCTATAAGAGATTGATCCTAAGGAATTCGTCCTATGGGGCTTGCTTGTGGCAATGGCCTAGTTTCTATCCAAGTTTCTAAAGATTCTTGCAAATAGGTTTCACTCATAACTTCTAGTTCACTTCTCAGAGATGTTGAAGGAGTTTCAACTTGTGTTCTTGGAGGGAATTTTGGGATGAATCATCCTTTAGAGTCTCTAGGATGGTACATCAATTTATTGAATTTTTATGGTTTTTACAATTTTTTCTATTTTTCACTTTAGACCAATAATTATTACCTTACTAACACCTTGTTCCCCGACAATGGTGCCAAAAATTATGAGTGTCATTTAACTCTTCATTTAATCATTATTTAATTGATGTCTTATCAACCAGGTTTGGTGTCCAAAGCTATCTATAGTAAGGTGTAGGATGGTAGATCTAGAAGTCTACTTGTGGGGGTGTTTGATGGTCCTATTCTAACTTTGACTAATGAAATAAATGTGTCCTAAACTACTTGATTCAATTTTTTAATTAAAAATAAAAGATGTAACTATTGAATCAAATAAATCCACTCTTTTTCTTGAAAGTAAAATCACACTCCTATTTACGCTTGCATGGAAATGAAGATGTTTAATTTCAAAATGAAATTTACTCCACAGGTATGTTGTAAAATAAAACACACTTTTCTTAGAAAGGAAATGACTTTGGAATAAGAAAATGCCTTTTGAACTATGAATTTGTTTTTATGTTTTATGAATTAATGCAAACATTAGAAAAAAATTTATTAGTTATAACAAAGAGTTAATATAACATAACATAAGTACTGTACACAATTCCTGGTTCTAAGGAGAGTGGGCCCTTGTTCCTCTCAGACTCAAGAAAAAAGATTAATCAATGCTAGAAACTGTAGTGATAATTCATAAAATTGAAATGATTACAATCTATCTAAAACCTACAATATGCTTGTACGTATCTTTCATCTATTATTCTTTTAATAATAAAAGTCTTACATTTTATACTAATATAATCAACTCAAAATAGGATGCAAAGAGATAAGATTCCTTGGTCAATCCACTCATCAAAAAATAGGAGATTGGATTTCTAAGAGATCCAATTATTTTGATGAAATAGATATAATATCTTAAAATAGTTCTAAGATCTAGATATATACAACTTTATCAAAATCAAATCTTACAAAATAGTAGGCAAGTATTTTCCTCATTTGACTCTAGCTAGAATGATTCTCTCTCATCTTATTTGGTTGATAGCTTCCCCATTTATAGCCTTATGTTTATAGAATCCATAGAATTGACCCTATAGATTTGGTAGGAATGAGTCTATGGATTCCATAGAAAAAATCCTATGGAGTCTGTAGAAACAAGCCTACAGAGTCTGTAGAAACAAGCCGTCTATATGAGTTTGTAGTTCTAATGGATAGAGATCAAAATTGAACTTTCACTATACATCGCCTGTGTCTTCTTCCTAAACATTTTTCACAACAAAAATCACTAAAACATGATATTCATTAGACATTAATGACAAATTAAAGGTTTATTCTTTGGTTTAATATAAACAAGTACTTTCCATGTAATAGCTATCTAACAATCTATGATTTGCGTAAGATAATATCCCTAGAGAGATGAATTGAGGGAAATAACATGTCAATTTGGAATGGTTCCATACCTTCTTATTTCATACCTATGAAGATTTATATAGCTTCCTTACCTTTTTTAAATGCAAAGATTACTCCACCATCATTATCCAAATTACTCAACTAATAGTCAACGTGTTACTTCTCAACAATTTGTTTAAAATGAGGCTTAAATGCCTCTAGAGAATCAATTCCCTTTCTAAATAATTTCAATTGTGTTGTATGGTGGCATGAATTTACTCATATACTTTCTTTTTCTCATCACATTGACATTTTAGTTCCTCCACATATTGAAGTTTATTCAAAAGTGACTCAAATAGAATAGTTATTGTTTGAGAAATATGGGCCCAATAATGGTCAAAAAACTCATGAGACCCATATCAAACTTCTCCAATAATTTTTATAATTCCTCACATTATAATATTACCACCCTCCTTATTGGCATTCCATACAGTCATCTCAAGCAAACAAATTGCCATGTCATGCAATGCCTATGAAAATTCATGAGCATAATTGGCAATGATTGTAGAAGCTAAAATCAAACTCTCATAGCATCCCTTCATTTATTTAATTTAATTTCATTCTATAATACAACATATCTCTTAGGCATTTGGTCAAACAATTCAATCTACCTTATTATTCTCCAAATCTCCCATTCTTGTATGGCACAAGAGGATGCTAACATAGGTTGTGGTGTTGTATTTAAACATGAATGTTGATATTTTATTCCAAATATTTTATTTTAACCCATGCTGAGAGTATGTTGGAAAAGCTAAAGTGATCAGGTTAGACACCCATTCATTGTATTTGATAAAATAATGCCAAAACTTGGCAATGTCACCCATGTCTTTTGTAATCTACAATCATCACATTCCATGAGAAGTTGTTTTGCTATGTCATTTCATCAAACATTTCACACATCTACGAAACCACCACACTTGATATACATGTTGATAATATTTATTCTAACATGAATATTAGGGGAAGAATAAGTCACACTTACACATCTTGAGGAAATAATCACAATAGTTGCATGGGAGTGGAGAGAAAATTCCAAATTGCATGGCCAAAGAAGTGGAAAGGTTATTTGCATGGCTAAGGAAAAATGTTTTTTTTTTCAATTTGCACAGGAACCAAATTTTTTCTTGTAACTTACATGGGAACCAAAAAATATTTTTCAAATTTCATGGAGATTGGAAAATTCTTTACAATTTGCACAACTTGTGAAATAGGAAAGTGTGTTTAATCAACCCATAAAAAGCGAAATGATTTTTGCAAATTATAGGGAACACTAGTCAATTTTTACACAAAAGGTTCAAAATTGTTTATAAACATTTTGGGGTAAAAATCAATTTGGCCATAAATTAAATTTTTTGAATTTTTCAAAAATTTTGGCATTTTTAGGAGAAATTCAAAAAAATTAACAATTTTTTCAAAATTTGAAAATTTCACCATTTTTTTATCATTTTCAAAAATTGTGACAATATCTAGCTCTGACGAAGATTTAAAAATACAAGGAATGAAAAGAACTTAGAATTCTTTGGTTTCACAGGCTGGTGTTTTATCCATTGGGTAACAGAGTCTTCAACAATAACTTTGATGGATTTGAAAAAAAATTGGGTTTATGATCTTTGATAAATAGATGGGTCCTCAAGCCATCAAAAAGCTACCAAATGTCAAAAAATAGTGTATGAAAAGGTTAGGTACTTAACCTAATAGGTGATTTCATGTATCCAAAAGGATAGTATATGCAAGGGCATTTTTAGTTATGCATTTTTACACAAACTAAATTCAAAGAGAGAAGTGTTTTTCTTACACTATATATCTAGATCTGACCAAATAATAGCTAATTTTCCCATCTCAATTGTATGAGAAACGAACACACATTGTTGGGCCAAATCATCTATTTTCTTGAAAACTTGCATGCCTTGATCTGACTAATTGACAACTAGTTCACACATCTCAATCATGTGAGAAATGAAAACTTGTTGGTCTAGATCATTTGTTTTAAAGATTTTTACATTGAACACCTGTATATAAAAGAGATTCATGAAAAACTTATCCATTTTGTTAGCTTAAAAAATCATGTGATTTCCCATGATATTTCCTAGGTAGAGGTCATTTCTATAAATATGTGTAGGTAGAAAGACTAAAACATGAAGGAGGGGTAACAAACAACCTATTGCATTTATTGAAAAATAATGTGCACACCAAAATAGAAATGGGAAAAGGAAACAAGAGAATATTGGGAAAACATAACTATTTATAGAGACCTAATGAAAATGAGAAGATTATACAAAACCATTCACCAGATGGGAGAAGCACCCACCATTTTGAAACAATGTATTTGACTTATGAACTCTGAACACATTTAGCAATAGTGACCAAAGGGTGGGAAAAATAACTTACAATTATCATTCACACATGGATGAACAAATCAACAATGTTTTCTTTTTTTGAAATGTAATCATTATGAATTCTCTAATATTATGTGAGTACTTCTGAGCAATATTGAACTTTTTCAGTGTCTTCTTAGATTACTTCAAATGCATATGTGATAAATATAATATCTAAATTGAAGAGAAGTGTGTCACATATCTATTTTTGAGATGGAACCATAATATGATTATCTTACATAATGAATGAAGTGTTGATATTCTTTTCTAAATCATTTCTCATGGTAAAAATGAATTCATCACTAGATGAATCATCATCATTGTCATCAATTTCTTCTGCCTTGACAATTTCCATTTTTCTTGTAATGATTATTAGGCACCATTCATATTGTTCTACATTGATGTCTTTTTTGACCTCAACCTTGGTATGATTAAGATTTTAAATTTTCATAGGTTTAATTGATTTTGATTCAAAATCCTTTGGAGAATTCTTTTATGGTAGAACCTAAAAATCAAATACCTAAGGAATCTTCAATTTTGTCTATTGAGTATTTCATTCTGATAGAGAAGGGATCATCTACTTTGCTAAAAACTGGTTCCAAAATATATTTTATTTTAGAAAGTATAACATCACATTTTTCATTATTACTCTCCATTTTTGGTTTTATCAGTTATTTTGTAGATAACTCATTTTTCTCCTAGAACCATGGGGTTTAAACAATCTGGTGAAATAGGCAAATATTTTTTCTTTTTAACAAGCAGGGTGTCAAAAATCTTAACTATTCTCTGATCAATCATTAGTTCTTCTAACTATTCACCTTCTTCCAAGATTTTGAAACTAAAACAATCATATGTGATAGGGATTAATTTCTCTTTTTCCCTATTAGAGTTTCGACATGTTTGATCATAAAATTACCTTTGAACCCTCTTTAATGAATATCGTATACTCTTGATTGTATCAATTTTAACTATTTATTCATCATCATTTGCAATAGTTGTATCACCTTTTGAAAATTCTCTCTTCAACATTCTAGACATGATAAAATCATCTTCAATCTTGCTAACATCTTTTTGTGCAACCATCAAGTCATTTACCTTGTTCTTCATCAAGACAAACTTGATCTCTAGGTGAAGAGAACCAATGAAAATGCAGAGTTGATTATTGAGGCTTGGCTGATTTGTGTGAGGGATCAATCTCAATAATTTGTTAAAACATGCTATGAACTCTCTCATCTACTCATCATCTCACTTTTGAATCTAGAAGAAGTCTAACAAAAGTGCACACACATTCATAATTGATTTAAATCTATCTAGGAACCTATTTTTTAAAGAGTCCCAATCCATAACACATTTATATTATAAGTGCCATAACCACTTAGTAGCAGGTCCAATGAAAGTTTGAACAAAAAGTCTCACAACAACATCCTCATACATAACTCCCAAAATATTGTAGGACACTGTGAAGGCTTGGATATGCTTATCTATGTCTTGAGCATTTAATCTAGAGAACTTTGGGAATATATTCTTGAGCTTGATGGGAACTCATTGTATTAGGTCAAATCTAATTACCCAAAATGTTTTCCCCATGGGACATAAGGAACATTGGGTTTGGGGTGAACCAATGCCATTTTTGCAATCAAGAAGGTACAAGCACTAGGTAATTATTATCAATGGATTTTATGACCTCCATTCCAGGAGAGGTTCCTTGAAATGTCTAAAAATCATGTGTTCAAAACACCTTGATCCCTAGTGGATTCACCAAAAATTGTTGGCTCAAAATTTTTTTAGAGGGACAAATTGGTGACTTTAAGTCAACAGTGTGGGAACTGAGTTCTTACATTAGTTAGTAACATAGGACAAAGTCCCTCTCCTATTATTAGGTGGAGCTACCTTTATTAAAAGCCAAAAGCAAAAAAAATAGGAGAAAGTTACTCACAACTATTTATAGCAAAAATGTTTTCTATTGGGGGTTTCATTCTTTTGACCTAAAAGTACATAAAGGAGATAGAAAGGAAATGAGTAGAAAGAAGGGAACAATAGAGAGAGGAAAGGAATAAGGAATAATAGGGTTATTATAGTCAATTAAATATCGAAACTACCATGATAACCTTGAGAAAAATGTAAGCCAACTCTAGGTAACTAAATGTAGAAATTTACTAGAATAATCCAAAAAGGGGAAAACACTGCATGCATGGAAACCTCTCTCATTCAATGGGTGGTAAAGACAAATTACACCCTTAGGAGTGAAAAACATACACTGAAACAATTTTATAATACTGATATTAGATCAAAGATAACCATCCCATATTTACCCATAAAATATCATTAAAATATTGCTTAAACGCCACCAAGATTTCACATTCATAGAAATAACATAATAAAATTCTAAAATAAATACTTAATGTGAAATTCCCACTTTTTTAAAATTTGGTAGTGATTATGAAAACAATTTAAAAGTAAAGATACAAAGATAGATGAATCATACGCAAAGTTATAACTCACAAATAAATCCTCAACACAAAGTTTGTAAAATCTCCTTGTTCTAATATGTATTGAGTCAAAAATACAATTTCATCCTTTAAATGTTTTTGTAGAGTTTCACTACCAAAAACCCTCTAGTAAAATGAGCCTTACACTCATATTTATAGCATGGATAGGTGGTTATGGTGCGTAACCACCTTTTCTACATGTTTAGAAGATGTAAAAATGAATTTACAAAAATGCACCACTTAAGTGGTGTAAAAGTGCATTGATGCAATTGCACCATGTGAAAAAGTGAAATTATAATTTATAAAGCTAACATGGTGCATTTTCATGACTTGAATTTGCAATTTTTCACTTACAAAATTTACAACTAGAAATTATAAGACAAGATTCAACACCTATGCGAGAAGACCATAGACATTTGATGGGGCCTATTTGTCTTTACTTTTATTGAGGATAATTTTAACTTTCTCTAACAACTACTTATTTTTGAACTCTTGGCATGTTGTAATAAACCTAGATGCATTCAATTTGAATCCCTCCATCTCTGCTTTCTACATTTTTTTATCCTCATTATTTAGTGTTCATTTAACTCACCAATTGCATTTTTTTTAGATCTATGATAAAGTAATGCCTTCATGCTTTGAACAAACCTAGTATTGCATTCACTCAATTCAAGAGAGTTGTGAGAGAAGCAACCACTATAAAAATGCAAATCTTTTTCCTTAAAACAAGCAAGGACACCAATAGTTTGTATTGTCTTTTCTAGACCCGTTTGATATGTAAGTATTCGACTCAATCCATTTTTCCACAAATAAATCAACCATTTAACTCCTTTAACCTGATAAGATTTTATCTTTCCTCTAGTCAAAAGAGGAATGAGTTTCATTTTCTTTTTCCAATTCTTCTCCTCCTCTGTTAAGTTATCTGAATCATTAACTTGGGCATCTTCTTTGCAATAAATTGAGGAATCATTAAAAATACATGATTAAGCAGTCCCATTTGGAGTATGTTTTGAAATTACTCATACATAATTCTCATTGTAAATATGCCTTTTTATAGTTTCAATAAAATTTTAAGCTATTGATCTATGGGCATTACTTCATGAATTTTATCCATAAATCTAAACCAATCACCCATGCTTAGCAATCGACTGATAAATGGTTTGACATCAAATATTTTGAGCTAGTCCATACATTCCCCTATACCAATGAATATAACAAGACTCTTTGTTACTAAAACAACACTAAGTGCACCTCCTATAAAATAATCAACAAAATTTACACCCTTTATATGGGCATCGAGTGTAAAATTTATTTATAGTGAGCCAAGACTCCAAATCTTTATAGTTTTTCTTATCACCTAGCCAAGTATGAGGAGACATGAACTATTGCCCAAGAGCCCATAATGCTATCACCCATAAATATATTTATAATGGCCTAAAATTTAATTAATCTAAGACTAGAGAAATGAGTGGTCATGTTTGTGTTTGACCCCATTCTATTTCTTACCCATGATATCTGAACTATTTGACAAAATTCTTTGAAACATTTTTTCCATTTGGAGACTTGCTAACTTAGAATGATCTAGAAGGATGTTTACAAAGACTATGCACTTGTATTTACACCTATGAATTACATTTTATCTTTTATTTCACCCATTAAAAGTTTAGGAATTGTTTTGACAAAATGAATTCATAGCTAATTGAATACATGTCCAATCTGATTCACACCAGCTAGGAAAATGTTATCAAAGATTTATATGTTGAATTTGTACCTATTAACTACAAAAGAATGATTCCAACACTTATTTAACAAATATTTTTTGTGCATATCTTTTATTGAGATCATATTTAGGTTAGACATTTTGCCAAACACTTCTCATGCATATTGAAGGATTCAACATTTTGCAGACATATCTACCTGGTTACTACCAATGTATGCATTTTGATAATGATCACATGAGTTTTTATACCTTCCTTAAAATTTACTATGTTAGAACGTGCATCCAAGATACTTATGAAGCTAAAGTGGCATGGTTTCATACCTTATTTTTTCATACCTATGAATATTTTTATGGCTTCCTTACCTTATCAAAATGCAAAGATTACTCCACCATCATCATATAAATTACTCAATTGATAGTCAAAGTGTTGTTCCTCAACAATTTGTTTAAAATGAGGCTCAAATGACTCTAGAGAAATAAGTCCCTTTATAAATAATTGTAACTGTGTTGTATGGTGGCATGCATTTACTTGTATACTTTATTTTTCTCATCACATTAACATTTTAGTTCCTCCACATATTTAAGTTTATTCAAAAATGACTCAGATGGAATAGTTACTATCTGAGAATATGGGCCCGATAATGGTCAAAAAACTCATGAGGCTTATATCAAACTTTTCCAAGAATTTTTAAAATTCCTCACATTAGAATATTACCACCCTCCTCATTGGAATTCTATATAGTCATCTCAAGTAGACAGACTGCCATGTCACACAATGCCTATGAAAATTCATGAGCATAATTGGCAATGATTACAGAAGCCAAAATCAAACTCTCATAGCATCCCTTCATTTCTTTAATGTCATTGCATTATATGATACAACATATCACTTAGGAATTTGGTCAAACAATTCAATCTGCCTTATTATTTTCCAAATCTCCCATTCTTATATGGCCTAAGAGGATGCTATCACAAGTGGTGGCGCTGGATTTACACATGAATGTTGATATTTTATTATAAAGATTTTATTTTGGCACACATTGATATTACAATGGAAAAGCTAAAGTGATTGGGTTGGACACCCATTTATTTCATTTGATGAAACAATTCCAAAACCTAATAAGGCCACCCATGTCTTATGTCATCTACAATCATCACATTCCATGAGAATTTATTTTATAGTGTCATTTCATCAAACATTTCACATATCTATGAAACCACCAAAATTGATATACATGTTGATAATATTATTTTCAACATGAATATTAGGGGAAGAATAAGTCACATGTGCATGGCTTGAGGAAATAATCACAATAATTACACAGGAGTGGAGCGAGAAAATTAAAAATTACATGACTAGAGAAGTGGAAAGTTTATTTGCATGGCTAGGGGAGTCTGAAAAAGTTTTTTGAAATTTGCACGAGAACTAAAAACTTTTTCACAACTTGAATGGGAACTAAGAAATATATTTTTCAAATTGCACGAAGACCAAAAATGTTTTTGCAATCTATACTTCTTGTGAAAAAAGCAAGTGTGTTTAAGTAACCCATAAAAAGAGAAATGATTTTTGTAAATTATAATGAATGCTAGAGTATTTTTAAATAGAAGAATAAAACTTGTTTTTAAACATTTTGGGATAAAAATCAAGTTGGCCATAAATTAAAATTTTCAAATTTTTCAAAATTTCTAGCATTTTCAGGTGAAATTCAAAAAAAAGAAATTTTTTATCAAAAATTAAATTTTTCACCATTTTTTTATCATTTTCAAAAACTATGACAACAAGATTTTACCCATAAAAAAATTAATAGGTATCATATATAGATATTTAAATTTGTAAAAGGAAATCCATATCCAATCCACACTAATAACCATAATATTTATTAGTAGAGATTGTAGTTGAGAAATTTTTGGTTGAATTAATAGATTATTTTGAGGCTAAGAAACAAGAAGATTTTGAAACTCATAAATATATTCTCATACCATTTCAAAGAGGGAAAATTTGGCCAAATGGAAATTTAACCCTTCTAACCTCACCTAAACATCTCTCTAAATGGGAATATAAATCCTTGAAAACCTCAAATATAAACCTCAAACCAATAGTACTAGTTGAGCTAGTAGTATTAGCAAATATCAATGATATATTTATTAAATTTCCAATGGAGTTTTTTAGTAGACTTCACTTGATCACCCCTAACCTAATGAGTTTATTTTCCAAAAAAAATCCAAATCCATCATCCATTATTCACCTTGGGCTAAAGGAATTCATATATAATTGTAAAAGTGGGTTGAAAACATCACTAGTGCATGAGTAGTTCAAGACATCATGGGAGATCTTCAATGTTATGCCCTTAACCATTGGCATGTATAGGGATATTTGTAGCCAATATGTGGCTTGAATAACCCTTTTTACATACTATTTTACATTTATTTATTTACTCATATGCTTATTAGGATTGCCTATGGGTTGTCGATGGCCTTGGTAGACTATATATATGAGGTAGGGTTAACTGTTCAACCTCATATCAGAGTATTCATTTCTTATTGCAAGCATTTGGGAGGTTTCCACCTCGATGTCGATTATGTAATATTCATATTTTATGCTATATTTCTATATCATTGTGATTTATTTCTTTATTTTTGATTATTTGGTAAAGTAATATCATTACAAGTGGTATTATAGCATCGATTTGGGCCATAATTAGGTCAAAAACCATAGATCTTGGAATTTGGCTATATCTCACAAATAGTTATGAATTTATCTACAATTATTTTACTAGAGGTGAGAAAACATTCAATTAAGCTTCCATTAAACTATCATCTCATTGGTATATGTGTTTCAAAATTTATCTCCATTTTAAGGTTTTTCATAAATCACTCCATAACTTGTAATTTGTATAATTTTTCAAAATTATTTACATTTTTGGAAATCTTGAAAAAATTAGTTTAGGTTTATTATTTTATATTTATGATTTGAAGTCATAATATTTGAAAATATTTGGTTTCAAAGTTGTGTCAATAGGACAAAATAAGGTTCACCATCAAGCCTTCTTATGGCTGGTCTTAACACTCATAGATGGGGAAAAGGGAAAGACACCCCTAAAACTCTTTTATGTGATGACATGGAGTCTTAAACCTCTGGTATGATGTCTTTAGAGATGATTTCTCAAATTTAATGAAACCTATAAGGATTTATACGAAATGTTGTACAAGATCAAACTCAAATGTCAACAATGCAAGGGGAGCTTAATGGCATGAATAATCAGTTACAGAAGATCATGGCACAACTGGATACTATTTCATCTTATTTTTCACTCATAAACCCTCCACTTTTTCCTTTTGGTCCTCCTCTCAACACTAACACCACTAATATGGGGGTGAAATCGATGTTGCTAAAAGTGAACTTGTACAAGTTTGATGGTAAAGATTCACTCACTTGGATCACTCAAATTGAAAATCTATTTGATCTACATCAAAATCCTAGCTCTCAAAAGGTGGTTATGACATCTATATATTTATAACCTAATACATTCATTTGTCATCATTGGTTATGTGATTAAAATAAGAATTCTGATGCTCCTATTACATGGTCTGATGAACTAATGTATCAATATCAGGATAATGTTTTTGAAAACTACTTTAGCAAATTAGCCAAACTATGGAAAATAAGAACAATGAAGGATTATATTCATCAGCTTTAGAATATATCCTTATGTGTGGAAGACATCATTGAGATAAATCTAAATAATCTTTTTGTAGGTGGACTAAAAGATAGTATTCAATTATAGGTTCACATGTTTAACCCCACAACTATATCTAAATCTATACCAAGGTCACACTTAGCAAAAGAAAAAAAGATGAGAAAACATCATCCTTTCACTACTATCCAAGAATGCACCTTCCCAACTCTACCACTACCTCAAACTACCATATTGAAACCACAATAAATCAAGGATAATCATGCTAAAGGGTTGTGTTATGGTTATGATATAAAATGGGGAAAAGGTCATCAATGTGCTGAAAAAAGTTATTTTACATCGAAAGGGACAACAAGGATGAAGAAGATGAGGAGAAATCTGGTGAGGATTTTAAAAGTGCCTAAGGATGAAGTTTTATATCCTCAACCTACTATCTCCTATCATGTCCTTTCAGGTATTTCTACTCCTCATACTCTTAAGGTGGTAGGTTTCCTTAGGAAAAAGGTCATGGTGTTGATTAACTCCGGAACTATACATAATTTCATCAATAGAAAGTTGGCTACTCCTTTGAATTATTTCATCTAAATGACACCAAAATTTCAAGTCATGATTTTAGATAGTGGTATAGGACCAAGATCAATTACCTGTGTACCCAAAGGAAAAACCAACATGAGATAAAAAAATGTTAGATAGCTCAAAGTTAGATAAAAAATTCTCAAAACCTATAAGGATATGATTAGATATAGACTATAAATGTCAATGAAACCAATAAATAACCAAGAAGAATGATAAAAAGATTCAAAATGCAAGTTTTATAAACCATGTTTCCCCTACACCCTGATCGATGATGGCCACCTAGAATTGAGCTTGGTTAGGTAAAAATAATGATAGTTTGGTAGAACTGATGTCAGCTATGTCTAACTAATGTTAATTCCACAATATTAAGTTAGCAATGGGGAACTATTTACTAGATTCTCCTATGTTTTTTATTCCTATGGGCAGGACTGACATTGTTTTGGTTGTTGAGGTATGATCCTATTGTTGTGCTTAAGGAATCAATGTTGTCATTGATTTAAAAGGTATTTTAATGTAATTTATGTCCCAGAGTTTCTATTATGAATATGTATGATAAGTGATCATGATGGCATAAGCATGGTCTAGTAGGTCCTTGAGTTCTGCATAAGCTTTTGACATAATGTTAAGATGTGAAAAGCTTATGAGTAGTGATTTCTTAGTATTGATATGAGAGATCATATGAAAGCTATTTTTTTTTTGTGTTTAATTTATTTTTTTGATAATTTCATTGATTGACCAGGTTCACAAGAACCAATTCTTTGGACAAGGTGTTCACAAAGCCTAGTCTTATCTTGGTGAAGGCATAAATGGTGAAGCTTAGTGAAGTGAGTGAGATGAGGCTTATGATAATATGTTTGGTAGTAATTTATCATGGTATGAGGTTTCTTAGAATGATATTAAGTTTTATAATACATCTACAGTGGCAGGAAGGTATCAAAGAGGTATGGTACCTAGTAGGCTTATTTGATAGACTAGTTCTTAAACATGGATGTGGATTGAAGAGGTATGATGATGATATGGATGTGTATGGAATTTAATTTATGTAATTAAGTGTTATATAATTTTATAAAGGTATTTATTCAATCACATTACTCTTAGAGTGAGCCAAAGGGGTATGTTCTTCATTGGTAGTCTTCTCATGGACCTAGTCTTAAGACCCTAGGTAGCATGTTGAGGCATTATGATCAGGTTTGGAGGTTTGTGAGCTCATGTGAGCATGGTATGAGGTCTTAAATGTTGTTCCAAGTATGTTGGTGTAGTATCAGGTCTTTAGTTGAATGAAAAATCATGAAAAGTGGGCCTTGAGGTCTCTCAAGTGTTAGAATGAAGTGTTACAGACCCGAGAAGGAACTTTTGATACTTGATGGCATGTGTGACTATTACATGAGAATCTAAGCTATTATGGAGAGACGTAAAATTTTACTAATATTTTTTCCAAAGAATTAGGAGTTAGTTTTACGGGTAGATTTTTTTGAACAAACATTAATAATATAAACCAATCTAAAACCCTTATAGTGACCCAATGGTGAAGATTTTGTTTTTGAGTGCCTAAAATGGATTGGTAAGCCTATTTTGATGATTTTATCATGAATATAACTATTTTAGGTTTATCTAAGTGGAATTTTTTTATAATAATAGTGAGTGAAAGCTATAAAAGAACCCTTATTTCTCAAAAATTATTTATAAAAATTAGGGTTGATCAAGTCAAATTTACACAATGGATATATGTTGAAGATTGTGACTTATAATTCATGTTAATGGAGGTTTCTAATAAATTTAAATATCTTAAATATGATAATCTGGTCATGAAATATGATCTATCTCTAAAAGGCGTAATAGTGAGGATAATGAGAAAAACCAAGCATAAGTGAGAATGAGAGTAGGGATGTGTTGCCATGGATTAGTAATGAATCCAATTACATTGTGTTTTTTTAGAACACATATAAAACATTTCCATATTGGTTATACACTTTTAAAGTCAATTAAATTTTTTAAAATGGTGTTCATAAGATCACCTCTCTATTTGATCCAAAACTCAAAAGCTTTGGTTGAAATATAATTCAAGAAAAAAGAACAACATAATAACAATAATGTTATCTCTGGGAAGAGATGTTTTATTCATCAAATTTGCAGACCCAAACATATGCCTATCTCTGAGAAGAAATGTCTAATTTCCATTTCATATTTCATTTTACATCTTCATTTATACATGTTTTTAAGGCATGAGGAGGATGTGGAAGGTCACCAATCTTAAGGGACATTAAGTGGTTTGACTTCCACGATTTACAACAATACAAAATTTGAGGAATTACTATTTTTAGAAACTTACTATTTTTAGACTACACTACTAAAACTGAAATTTGGTTTTTTGGGAATTAAAATCCACTGAGTGAAGCTTGGTGCCATCTCATGACATTCCCCTCATTCTTAACTTTCTAATGGTTCAAACAGGGAGTCAAATATAGTTATGGCGCAAAAGCCATGGCTCTTAGAAGTTCTACCACCAATTGGGGTAGAACCATCACCTAAATTATCACCTAAAATATTGCTCAGATCATTCTTCCCTACTTGAGAAGTAATGGTCTCCATTTTATCAAGATTTATCATCAAGTGTAGTAGTTGTATTTTGATTTAATTCTTGATGAATACTTGGAATGGATTGTGCTTTGTAGAGCTATACTTTGTGGAACTGTGTAGGGCTTGATTATTCACCATTTCTATCTGACCATTAATCTATGTATGAAAGGCCATGAACTTCTTTAGCTTGTTATCTATTGGATTTTATTGTTGTGTTATTTGTGTATTCAAGGTTGCAACATCGACCCTTTGATATTCCTATGGCTTGACCACCATGAGAACAAATTTCTTGGCACTAATCAGGGAGATAGATGTAGATGGTGGTACCTCTGGTATTCTATAGTGTCATGTTTCAAGAGATAGAGTGATCCTTAAAGTTCTTGATTCATATATTCCATGTTGATCCTACATGAATGAATGACCAAAGAGTATATCACAAACATCTAGATTGATCACATCACATAAGACCTCATCTTGGAAAGGTTTTATTGCATATGAGAGAAGACATTGGTGGGTGATATGGAGGTTTCTCTCTGGACTCAACCATTCAATACTCTATGGTTTTGGGTGAGGCTTCATGGATAAATTTAAGCTTTTTATAAAATTAGTAGAGATTAAATTATTGTGACTCCCACTATCAAGAATGAAATTTAGAGGCTTACCTTTCACCCATAACTTAAAATAAAACAATCTTTCCTTGTCATCTGACCTATCCTCATGGGTCTATGATGAAGCAATGATGGCATCAGGCTCAGCATCTATAATCTCTTCTTCATCCTCTTCAATTGTAGGTTATGTATGAGGCAGAGTAGTAGATGTTGAGGATTCTAACTTAAAAAGTAGGGACTTGATGGCTCGACATTCTTATTTAAAGTGAGTTCTAGATTTGTGATAATCACACCACTTCTCAGTCTTTCCTTCCTTTTGCTTCCAATTTTGGCCTCGTATTTGACCTTCTTTGTCACTTTTCCATTTTGATGGTTGACTCTTATTCATTCTTCCATGCTTCTGCTCAATCTTAACTATGAACTTGTATGCCTCACTGAGGGTTTCCAAATTGAAGAGTTCCATTTATCCCTATATGTACCATTGTAGTCTACCATGATATTTAAGAACCTTGTGTTTTCCACTTTCTTGGATGCCCAATCTCAGAGATAGAGAATGAAAAATATCATTTTAATCTTGAACAGACTATTCTTTACCTTGGCAAAGTTGTTGCCACTCTATATACAGATCATCATATGCTCTAATGGGGTAGTATTCTTCCTTTAGAGCTTTTACAAAATCATTCTAGGTAGGTTCTACCTCAAGGCCAATATCATCCATACTAAATCTCTTTTTGTATACTTCCCACTAATTTTTGACAAGCAATGATGCTTTCAAAAGAGGAAAAGCGATCTTCTCTTTATTAGTTAATTTATTTACAAAAAAATAAGATCATAATTGATCCAACCAATTTTCTACTGCATCAACATTTATTTTGCCTTTAAATGTAAGGATATCATAATTCACCTAAACTTTCAAGGGTGTTGGGGCATTGAAAATATGTGGAGTTGTAGATGAGGAGCTGAAATTTCCCATCAAAATTTATTGGAGAATTTGGGTGAATTTTTGTAGCATCTATGCTTACTATTCTTGGATGGCTTCATTCACTATTTCCTTGAAAGGATCGGATGTCTCAGTGTTGTCCACCATTTGAAGTCATTTGGAGTGAATAGGTGGATAGTCTATTGGTTCTATTTTCCACCTAAGGTTCCTATAATATAACCTCATCCTCAGGATCATACACTCTAAAGACAAACCACTCTGATACCACTGATCCAAAACTCAAAAGCTTTGGTTGAAAGATAATTTAATAAAAAAGAATAACACAATAACAATAATGCTATCTCTAAGAAGAGATGTTTTATTCATCAAATGTACAGACCCAAACATATGCCTATCTTTGAGAAGAGATGTCTAATTTCCATTTCATATTACATCTTCATTTATACATTTTTTGAAGGTATCAGGAGGATATGGAAGGTCACCAATCTCAAGGGATATTAATTGGTTAAACTTCCATGATTTACAATAATATAGAATTTGAGGAATTACTATTTTTAGATTGCATTATTAAAATTAAAATTTAGGGAACTTACATTTGTTTTTTGGGATTAAAAATCCACCAATTGAAGATTACTACCATGTCATGATGTTCCCCTCATTCTTATTTTTCCAACGGTTTAAATGGGGAGTCAAATAGAGCTATAATGCAAAAGTTATGGCTCTCAAAAGTTCTACCACCAATTGGGGTAGAATCATCACCTGAATTATATCACTTGAAATATTGCTCAGATCATTCCTCCCTCATTAAGAATCAATGGTCCCCATTTCATCAAGATTTTTCATCAAGAGTGGCAGCTATATTTTGATTTAATTCCTAATGCATACTTGGAATGGACTATGATTTGTGAAGTTGTGTAGGGCCTGATTGTTCACCATTTCTATCTGACCATTAATCTATGAATGGAAATCCATGAATTTCTTTATCTTGTTATCTATTGGCTTCTGTTGTTGTGTTTTTTGTGTAGTCAAGGCTTCAACATTGTCCCTTTTGGATTCATGTGGCTTGACCACCATGAGAACAAATATCTTGGCACTAATCAAGGAGGTAGTGCCAATGTAGAAGGTGGTACCTCTAGTACCCTGTAGCACCATGTTCCAAGAGTGAGAGTGATCCTTCAAGTTCTTGATTCATAGATGCCATGTCAATCATACATGAATGGTTGACCAAAGAGTACATTGTAAACATCTAGATTGATCACATCAAATAAGATCTCATCTTGGAAAGGTTTTATTACATATGAGAGAAGACATTGGTGGGTGACATGGAGGTTTCTCCCTGGACTCAACCATCTAATACTGTATGGCTTTTGGTGAGGCTTCATGGACAAATTTAGGCTTTTCACAACATTAACAAAGATTAAATTCTTTTGACTCCCACTATCAATAATGAAATGCAAAGGCTTACCTTTCACCCATAACATAGAATGAAATAACCTTTTCTTATCATCTGACGTCTCCTCATGGGTATGTGATGAAGCAATGATGGCATCTGGCTCAACAAATATAATCTCTTCTTCATCCTCTTCAACTACAGGCTGTGTATGAGGCAAAGTAGTAGATGGTGAGGACTGTGACTCAGAAAGCAAGGACTTGATAGCTTGGCATTCTTCTTTGGAATGAGTTCCAAATTTATGATAATCACACCACTTCCTAGTCTTTCCTTCCTTTTACTTCCAATTTTGGCCTCATATGTGACCTTCTTTGTCACTTTTCCATTTTGAAGGCCGAATTTTCATATTCATTCTTCTATGCTTCTACTCAATCTTCATTATAAACTTGTACACCTCACTGAGGGTTTCCAAATTGAAGAGTTACACTTCTCCTCATACGTACCATTGTAGTCTACCATGATGTTTGAGAAATTTGTGTTTCTCACTTTGTTGGATGCCCAATCTCACAGATAGAGAATAAAAAATATTAGTGTAATTTTGAATAGAATGTTTCTTACCTTGGCAAAGTTGTTACCACTCTATACACAAATCATCATATGCTCCAATGGGGTAGTATTCTTCCTCTATAGCTTCTATGAAATCATCTTAGGTAGGTTCTACCTCAAGGCCAATATCATCCATAGTGAATCTCTTTTTGTACACTTCCCATCAATTTTTTATAGGAAATGATGCTTTCAAAAGATCAAAAGTGATCTTCTCTTTATCGATGAATTTATTTACAAAAAAATAAGATGAAAATTAATCCAACCAATTTTCCACTACATCAGCATTGATTTTGCCTTCAAATTTAGGGATTTAAAAATTCACCTAAATTTTGAAGGGTGTTAGGGCACTAAAAAGATGTGGGGTTGTAGATGAGGAGCCAGAATTTTCAATCAACATTTATTGGAGAATTTAGGTGAATTGTTGTAGCATCTATGTTTTCTATTTTTAAAGGGATTCATTTAGCATTTCCTTGAAAGGATCAGATGTCTTGATGTTGTCTTCCATTTGAAGTCATTTAGAGCAAATAGGTGGATAGTATGTTAGTTTTATTTTCCACCCAAACTTCCTATAATCTAACCTCATCCTCAAGATTATACACTCTAAATATAAACCACTGTGATGCCACTAATCCAAAACTCAAAAGCTTTGGTTGAAATATAATTCAATAAACAAGAACAACACAATAACAATAATGCTTTCTCTGAGAAGAGATGTTTTATTCATCAAAATTTGCAGACCCAAAAATATGTCTATCTCTGAGAAGAGATGTCTAAGTTATATTTCTAGTTACATCTTTATTTATACATGTTTTGAAGGTATGAGGAGGATTTATAAGGTCACAAATATTGAGGGAGATTAAGTGGTTTGACTTCTATGATTTATAACAATACATAATTCGAGAAATTACTATTTTTAGAAGCTTACTATTTTTAGACTACACTACTAAAATTAAAATTTGGGGTAATTCATTTTATTTTTTAGGTGTCAAAACCCACCAATAAAATCTTGGTGTCATCTCATGGCATTCCCCTCATTCTTATATTTCCAATGATTCAAATGGAGAGTCAAATAGAGCTATGGTGCAAAAGTTATGGCTCCTAAAAGTTCTGCCACCAATTGAGGTAGAACCATCACTTGAATTATCACCTAAAATATTTCTTAGATCATTCCACCCTCCTTGAAAATAAATGGTCTCTATTTCATTAATATTTTTCCTACAATGTGGTAGTTATATTTTGATTTGATTCCTGATGCATACTTGGAATAGACTGTGCTTTATGGAGCTGTACTTTATGGAGCTATGTAGGGCCCGATTGTTCACCATTTCTATTTGACCATTAATTTTTGGATAGAAGGTCATGAACTTCTTCAAATTTTTATCTATTGGTTTCTATTATTGTGTTATTTATATTGTCAAGGCTATAACATCAGCCCTTTTGGATTCATGTGGCTTGACCACCATGAGAATAAACTTCTTGGAATTAATTAGGGAGATAGATGTACAAGGTGGTACCTCTAGTACCCTGTAGTGTTGTATTCCAAGAGTGATAGTGATCCTTTGAGTTCTTGATTCATATATTCCATGTCAATCATACATGAATGGCTGACTAAAGAGTACATCACAAACATCTAGATTGACCACATCACATAAGACCTCATCTTAGAAAGGTTTTATTACATATGAGAGAAGACATTGGTGGGTGACATGGAGGTTTCTCCTAGGACTCAACTATCTAATATTGTATGGCTTTGGGTGAGGCTTCATGGAAAAATTTAGGCTTTTCACAATATTAGTAGAGATTAAATTCTTTTGACTCCCACAATCAAGAATGAAATGCAGAGGCTTACCTTTCACCGATAACTTAGAATGAAACAACCTTTCTTTGTCATGTGGCCTCTCCTCATGGGTCTATGATGAAGAAATGATGGTATCAAGCTTAGCATCTATAATCTCTTCTTCATCCTCTTCAACTATAGGCTGTGTATGAGGTAGATCAGTAGATGTTGAGGATTGTGACTTAGAAAGTAAGGACTTGATGGTTCAACATTCTTATTTAGAGTGAGTTATATATTTGTGATAATCACACCACTTCCCAGTCTTTCCCTTTTTTTCTTCCAATTTTGGCCTCGTGTTTGACCTTCTTTGTCACTTTTCCATTTTGAAGACCGACTCTTCATATTCAATCTTCCATGCTTCTAATCAATCTTCACTATGAACTTGTATGCCTCACCAAGGGTTTCTAAATTGAAGAGTTCTATTTTTCCCCATATGTACCATTGTACTCCACCATAATATTTGAGAACCTTATGTTTCTTACTTTTTTGGATGCCCAATATCATAGATAGAGAATGAAAAATGTTAGTGTAATCTTGAACAGACTATTCTTTACCTTGGCAAAGTTGTCACCACTATATATATAGATGATCATATGCTCCAATGGGGTAGTATTCTTCCTTTACAACTTTTATGAAATCATCCCAAGTAGGTTCTATCTCAAGGCCAATATCATCTATACTGGACCTCTTTTTGTACACTTCCCACCAATTTTTGATAGGCAATAATGCTTTCAAAAGATAAAAAGTGATCTTCTCTTTATCGATCAATTTATTTACATAAAAATAAGATGATAATTGGTCCAACTAATTTTCTACTCAATCAAAATTTATTTTTCCTTCAAATGTAGGGATATTAAAATTCACCTGAACTTTGAAGGGTGTTGGGACACTAAAAATATGTGGGGTTGCAGAAGAGGATCTAAAATTTTCCATCAATTTTTTTTGGAAAATTTGGGTGAATTTTTATAGAATCTATGATTTCTACTGATTAAGGTCTTCATTCACCATTTCCTTGAAAGGATTGTGTGTCTTGGTGTTGTCCTCCATTTGAAGTCATTTGGAATGAATAGGTGGATAGTCTACTGGTTCTATTTTCCACCCAAGCTTCTTATAATCTAACCTCATTCTCAAGATCATACACTCTGAAGATAACTGGTCTAATACCACTGATCCAAAACTCAAAATATTTGGTTGAAATATAACTCAATAAACAAGAAAAACACAATAACAATAATACTATCTCTAAGAAGAGATGTTTTATTCATCAAATTTGCAGACCTAAACATATGCCTATCTTTTTAAAAAATGTCTAATTTCTATTTCAAGTTACATTTTAATTTATACATGTTTTTAATGTATGAGGAGGATGTATAAGGTCACCAATCTCAAAGGATATTAAGTGGTTCAACTTTCATGATTTACAACAATATAGAATTCGATGAATTACTATTTTTAGAAACTTACTATTTTTAAATTACACTACTAAAATTAATGTTTGAGGAAATTCTATTTGTTTTTTAAGGGTCAAAATCCATTGATAAAATTTTGGTGCCATCTCACAATGTTTCCCTCATTCTTATCTTTCCAATGATTCAAATGGGGAGTCAAACAGAGCTATGGCGCAAAAGTTATGGCTCCCAGAAGTTCTGCCACCAATTGAGGTAGAACCATCCCCTGAATTCTCACCTAAAATGTTGCTCATATAATTCCTCCCTCCTTGAAAATAATGGTCCCTATTTCATCAATAAGTGTGGTATTTATATTTTTATTTGATTCCTGATGCATGCTTGGAATGGACTGTGCTTTCTAGAGCTATGTAGGGCCCAATTGTTCACCATTTCTATCTGACCATTAATCTATGGATAGAAGGTCATGAACTTCTTCATCTTATTATTTATTATTTTCTATTATTATGTTGTTTGTGTATTTAGGGATGCAACATCATCCCTTTTAGATTCATGTGGCTTGACCACTATGATAAACAAAATTTGGCACTAATCAGGGAGATAGATGTAGAAGGTGGTGCCTCTGGTACCCTGTAGTTTTGTGTTCCAAGAGTGAGAGTGATCCTTTAATTTCTTGATTCATTAATGCCATGTCGATCATACGTAAATTACTGACTAAAGAGTACATCATAAACATCTAGATTGACCACATCACATAAGACCTCATCTTAAAAAGGTTTTATTGTATATGAGAGAAGATATTGGTGGGTGACATGAAGGTTTCTCCCTGGACTCAATTATCCAATATTGTATGCATTTGAGTGAGGTGTCATAGAAAAATTTAGTATTTTCACAATATTATTAGAGATTAAATTCTTTTGACTCCCACTATCAAGAATAAAATGCAGAGGCTTACCTTTCACCCATAACTTAGAATGAAAAAACATTTCCTTGTCATCTAGCCTCTTCTCATGGGTTTGTGATGAAGAAACGATAGCATCAGGATTAGTATCTACAATATTTTATTCATCCTCCTCAATTATAGGATATGTATGAGGTAGATCAATAGATATTGAATATTATGACTCAGAAAGTAGGGACTTGATGGATCGACATTCTTTTTTAGAGTGAGTTCTAGATTTGTGATAATCACACCACTTCCTAGTCTTTCCTTAATTTTGCTTCCAATTTTGACCTTGTGTTTGACCTTCTTTCTCACTTTTCCATTTTGAAGGCTGACTCTTCATATTCATTCTTCCATGCTTCTATTTAATCTTCACTATGAACTTGTACGCCTCACCAAGGGTTTTCAAATTGAAAAGTTTTATTTCTCCTCATATGTACCATTGTACTCTACCATGATATTTGAGAACCTTGTGTTTGTTACTTTCTTGGATGCCCAATCTCAGAGATAGAGAATGAAAAATATCAGTGCAATCTTTAACAAACTATTCCTTACCTTAGCAAAGCTGTTACCACTCTATATACAGATCATCATATGCTCCAATCGGGTGGTATTCTTTTTTTACAGCTTTTATGAAATTATCTCAGGTAGGTTCTACCTCAAGGTCAATATCATCTATACTAAATCTCTTTTTGTACACTTCCCACCAAATTTTGATAGGCAATGATGCTTTCAAAAGAGCAAAAGTGATCTTCTCTTTATCGATGAATTTATTTACAAAAAATAAGATGACAATTGATCTAACCAATTTTTTACTACATCAGCATTGATTTTTCCTTCAAATATAGGGATATCAAAATTCACCTAAACTTTTAAGGGTGTTGGGGCACTAAAAAGATGCGGGGTTACAGATGAGGAGCTATAATTTCTCATAGATATTGTTGGAGAATTTGAGTGAATTATTTTAGCATATATGCTTGTTGTTGTGGGAGGGATTCATTCACCATTTCTTTGAAAGGATCAGATGTCTCAGAGTTGTTTTCCATTTGAAGTCCTTTGAAGTGAATAGGTGGATAGTCTATTGGTTTTATTTTCCACCCAAGCTCCTTATAATCTAACCTCATCCTTGGGATCATACACTCTAAAGACAAACCACTCTGATACCACTGATCCAAAACTCAAAATCTTTGGTTGAATGATAATTCAAGAAACAAGAACAACATAATAACAATAATTTTATCTCTGAGAAGAGATGTTTTATTCATCAAAATTGCAAACCCAAACATATTCCTATCTCTAAGAAGAGATGTCTAACTTCCATTTTAGGTTACATATTCATTTATATATGTTTTTGAGGTATGAGGAGGATGTGGAAGTTAACCAATCCCAAGGGAGATTAAGTGGTTCAACTTCTACGATTTACAATAATATAAAATTTGAGAAATTATTATTTTCAAAAACTTACTATTTTTAGAATGCACTACTAAAATTGAAATTTAGGTAAATTTTATTTGTTTTTTAGGGTTCAAACCCAATCAAAAAAAATCTCAGTGACATATCATGATGTTCACCTCATTATTATCTTTCCAAAGGTTCAAATGGGGAGTCAAACAGAGCTATGGTGCAAAAGTTATGGCTCCCAGAAGTTCTACCACAAATTGGGGTAAAACCATCACCTGAATTGTCACCTCAAATTTTGATAGAATCATTACTCCCTCCTTGAGAATCAATGGTCCACATTTCATCAATGTTTTTAATAAAGTGTGGTAGTTGTATTTTGATTTGATTCCTGATGCATAATTAAAATGGACTGTGCTTTGTGGACCTGTACTTTTTAGAGCTGTGTAAGGCTCAATTGTTCACCATTTCTATCTGACCATTAATCTATGGATAAAATGTTGTGAACTTATTCATCTTATTATATATTAGTTTTTATTGTTGTATTGTTTGTGTAATTAGGGCTACAACATCAGCCTTTTGGATTCTTGTGGCTTGACCACTATGAGAACAAATTTATTGGCACTAATCAGGGAGATAGATATAGAAGGTGGTACCTCTAGTACCATGTAGAACTGTGTTCCAAGAGTGTGAGTGATATTTCTAGTTCTTTATTCATATATTCCATATTGATCATACATGAATGGTTAACTAAAGAGTACATAACAAACATCTAGATTGACAACATCACATAAGACCTCATCTTGGAAAGGTTTTATTACATATGAGAGAAGACATTGGTGGGTGACACAGAAGTTTCTACCTGAACTCAACCATCCAATACTATACAGCTTTGGGTGAGTTTTCATAGACAAATTTAGGATTTTCACAACATAAGTAGAGAATAAACTCTTTTGACTCCCACTATCAAGAATGAAATGTAGAAGCTTACCTTTCACCCATAACTTAGAATGAAACAACCTTTTCTTATCATCTAGCCTCTCTTCATGGGTATATGATGAATAAATTATGGCATCGAGCTCAGCATATACAATCTCTTCTTCATCCTCTTCAACTGCATGCTATTTATGAGGTAGAGTAGTAGATGTTGAGGATTGTGACTTAGAAAGCAGGGACTTGATAGCTTGATATTCTTCTTTGGAGTGAGTTCCAGATTTGTGATAATCACACCACTTCCCAGTCTTTCCTTCCTTTTACTTCCAATTTTGGCCTTGTGTTTGACCTTATTTATCAATTTTCCATTTTTAAGGATGACTCATAGTATTCATTATTCCATTCTTTTACTCAATCTTCACTATGAACTTGTATGCCTCACTAAGGGTTTCTAATTTGAAGAGTTCTATTTCTCCCCGTGTGTACCACTTTAGCCCACCAGGATATTTGAGAACCTTATGTTTCTCACTTTCTTGGATTCCCAATCTCATAGATAGAGAATGAAAAATATTAGTGTAATCTTAAACAAACTATTCTTTACCTTGAAAAAGTTCTTACCACTCCATATACAAATCATCATATGTTCCAATGGGGTAGTAGTCTTCCTTTATAGCTTCTATGAAATTATCCCATGTAGGTTCTACCTCAAGGCCGATATCATCCATACTAAATATTTTTTCGTACACTTCCCACCAATTTTTGATAGGTAATGATGCTTTCAAAAGAGTAAAAGTGATCTTCTCTTTATGTATGAACTTCTTTATAGCAAAATAAGATGACAATAGATCCAACTAATTTTCTACTGCATCAGCATTGATTTTTAATTTAAATATATGGATATCAAAATTCACGTGAACTTTTAAGGGTGTTGGGGCAATAAAAAGATGTGGGGTTACAAATGAGGAGCTAAAATTTCCCATCAAAATTTGTTGGAGAATTTGGGTGAATTATTGTAGCATAATTACTTAATATTTATAGAGGGCTTAATTTAGCATTTATTTAATAAGATTGGATGTCTCAATGTTATCTGCCATTTAAAGTCATTTAGAGCAAATAGGTGGATAGTCTATTGGTTCTATTTTCCACCCAAGCCACTTATAATCTGACCTCATCCTCAAGATCATACTAACTAAAGACAACCTACTCTGATACCACTTATCCAAAAATCAAAAGCTTTGGTTGGAGTATAATTCAAGAAATAATAACAAAATAATAATAATAATGCAATCTTTGAGAAGAGATATTTTATTCATCAAATTTATAGACCCAAACATATGCCTATCTCTGAGAAGAGATGTCTAATTTGTATTTTAGGTTATATCTTCATTTATACATATTTTAAAGGTGTGAGGAGGATGTGGGTGGTCACCAATCTTGAGGGAGATTAATTATTTAGACTTCCATGATTTATAACAATACAGAATTCGAGAAATTACTATTTTTAAAAACTTATTATTTTTAGACTACACTACTACAATTAAAATTTAGGGAACATCTATTTTTTTGGGGGGGTAAAAATAAACCAAGGAGATATCAATGCCATCTCATGACATTCCCCTCATTCTTAGCTTTCCAATAGTTCAAGCAGAGAGTCAAACAAAGCTATGGTGCAAAAGTTATGGATCCCAAAATTTCTACCACCAATTGGGGTAGAGCCATCACCTGAATTATCACTTGAAATGTTGCACAGATTGTTCCTCCCTCCTTGAGAAGTAATGGTACCCATTTCATCAAGATTTGTCATCAAGTGTGGCAGTTGTATTTTTATTTGATTCCTGATGCATACTTGGAATGGACTATGCTTTGTGGAGCTATACTTTATGGAGCTATGTAGAGCCTGATTGTTCACAATTTTTGTCTAACCATTAATCTATGGATGGAAGGCCATGAACTTCTTCAGTTTTTTATCTATTGGCTTTTATTATTGTGTTGTTTATGTAGTTAGGGCTATAACATCATCCCTTTTGGATTCTTGTGGCTTGACCACAATGAGAACAAATTTCTTGACACTAATCAAGGAGATAGATGTAGAAGGTGGTACCTCTGGTATCCTAGAGTATTGTATTCCAAGAGTGAGAGTGATCCTTCTAGTTTTTTATTCATAAATGCCATGTTGATCATACATGAATGGCTAACCAAAGAGTGCATTACAAACATCTAGATTGACCACATCACATAAGACCTCATCTTGGAAAGGGTTTATTCCATATGAGGGAAGACATTGGTGGGTGACACAGAGGTTTCTCCCTAGACTCAACCATCCAATACTATATGGCTTTAGGTGAGGCTTTATGGATAAATTTAGGATTTTCATAATATTAGCAGATATTAAATTCTTTTGACTCCCACTATCAAGAATGAAATGCAGAGACTTACCTTTCACCTATAACTTAGAATAGAACAACCTTTCCTTCCAATCTAGCCTCTCCTCGTGGGTCTATGATGAAGCAATGATGGCATTGGGCTTAGCATCTACAATCTCTTCTTCAACCTCTTCAACTGCAGGCTATGTATGAGGTAGAGTAGTAGATGTTGAGAATTGTGACTCAAAAAGTAGGGACTTAATGGCTTGACATTCTTCTTTGGACTAAGTTCCAGATTTATGATAATCACACCACTTCCCAGTCTTTCTTTCTTTTTTCTTCCAATTTTGGCCTCATGTTTGACCTTCTTTGTCACTTTTTTATTTTGAAAGTTGAGTCTTCATATTCATTCTTCCATGCTTCTACTTAGTCTTGACTATGAAATTGTATGCCTCATTCAGGGTTTCCAGATTAAAGAGTTATATTTCTCCTTTTATGTACCATTTTAGTCTACCATGATATTTGAGAACCTTGTGTTTCTCACTTTCTTGGATGCCCAATCTCACAGATAGAGAATGAAAAATGTCATTGTAGTCTTGAACAGATTATTTCTTACCTTAGTGAATTTGTTGGCACTCTATATACAAATCATCATATGCTCCAATGGGGTAGTATTCTTCCTTTACAACTTCTATGAAATTATCCTAGGTATGTTCTACCTCAAGGCCAATATCATCCATACTGAATCTCTTTCTGTACACTTTCCACCAATTTTTGATAGGCAATTATGCTTTCAAAAGAGCAAAAGTGATCTTCTCTTTATCGATGAATTTATTCATAGAAAAATAAGATGACAATTGATCCAACAAATTTTCTACTACATCAACATTGATTTTGCCTTCAAATGTAGGGATGTCAAAATTCACCTAGATTTTGAAGGGTGATGGGGCACTAAAAAGATGTGGGCTGATAGATGAGGAGCAAGAATTTCCCATCAATTTTTTTTGGAGAATTTGGGTGAATTATTGTAGTATCTATACTTGATATTTTTAGAGGACTTCATTCACCATTTCCTTGAAAGGATCGAATGTCTCGGTGTTATCCACCATTTGAATTCATTTCAAGTGAATATTTGGATAGTCTGCTGGTTCTATTTTACACCTAATATTCCTATAATCTAACCTCATCCTTGAGATCATACACTCTAAATATAAATCACTTTGATACCACTAATCCAAAACTTAAAATCTTTAGTTTAAAGATAATTAAAAAATAAGAACAATACAATAACAATAATATTATCTCTGAGAAGAGATGTTTTATTCATCAAATTTGTAGACCTAAACATATGTCTATCTCTGAGAAGAGATGTCTAATTTCCATTTTAGGTTACATCTTCATTTATAAATGTTTTGAAGGTATGAGGAGGATGTGTAAGGTCACCAATCTTGAGGGAGATTAAGTGGTTCGACTTCCACGATTTATAACAATACAAAATTTGAAACATTACTATATTTAGAAATTTACTATTTTTAGATTACACTACTAAAATTGAAATTTAGGGCAATTTTATTTACTTTTTCAAGGGCCAAAACTCACTGAGCAAATCTTAGTGCCATCTCAAAATGTTCCCCTCATTCTTAGCTTTCCAATATTTCAAATGGGGAGTCAAATGAAGCTATGGTGCAAAAGTTATAACTCCCAAAAGTTTTTCCACCAATTGGGATAGAACCATCACCTGAATCATCACCTAAAATGTTACTTGGATCATTCTTCCCTCCTTAAAAATCAATGGTCCCCATTACATCAAGATTTTTTATCAAGTGTGATAGTTGTATTTTGATTTGAGACTTGATGCATACATGGAATGGATTGTGTTTTGTAGAACTATAGTTTGTGGAGCTATGTAGGGCCTAATTATTCACCATTTCTATCTAACCATTAATCTATGGATGGAAGGATATGAAATTCTTTAACTTTTTATCTATTAGCTTCTATTGTTGTGTTTTTTGTGTAGTCAGGGCTGCAACATCAACTTTTTTGGATTCCTGTGACTTGACCACCATGACAAAAAATTTCTTGGCACTAATTAGGGAGATAGATGTAGAAGGTGGTACCTCTGGTACCCTATAGTTTCATGTTTCAAGAGTGAGATTGATCCTTCAATTTCTTGATTCATAGATGCCATGTCGATCATACATGAATAGCTGACCAAAGAGTACATCACAAACATCTAGATTGACCACATCACATAAGACCTCATCTTGAAAAGATTTTATTATATATGAGAGAGGACATTGGTGGGTGACATGGAGGTTTCTTCCTGGACTCAACCATCCAATACTATATGGCTTTGGGTGAGGCTTCATGGATAAATTTAGGATTTTCACAACATTAGTAGAGATTAAACTATTATGACTCCCACTATCATGAATGAAATCCAAAGGCCTACCTTTCACCCATAACTTAAAATGAAATAATATTTGCTTGTCATTTGTCCTCTCTTCATGGGTCTATGATGAAGCAATGATGGCATCAGGATGATCATCTATAATCTCTTCTTCATCCTCTTCAATTGTAGGCTGTGTATGAGGTAGAGTAGTAGATGTTGAGGATTATGACTTAGAAAGTGAGGACTTGATGGTTCAACATTCTTATTTAGAGTGAGTTCTAAATTTGTGATAATCACACCACTTCCCAATCTTTCTTTTTTTTTTCCTTCCAATTTTGGCCTCATGTTTGACCTTCTTTGTCACTTTTCCATTTTAAAGGTTGACTCTTCATATTTCTTTCTTCCATGCTCATACTAAATATTTAATAAGAACTTGTACACCTCATTGTGGGTTTCCAAATTAAAGATTTATATTTCTCTCTATATGTACCATTATAGTCTACCATGATATTTGAGTACCTTTTATTTATCACTTTTTTGGATGCCCAATCTCATAGATAGAGAATGAAAAATATCAGTGTAATCTTGAACAAACTATTCCTTACCTTGGTGAAGTTGTTTCCACTCTATATACAGATCATCATATGCTCTAATTAGGTAGTATTATTCCTTTATAGCTTCTATGAAATCATCCTAGGTAGGTTCTACCTCAAGGTCAATATAATCTATACTGAATCTCTTTTTGTACACTTCCCATCAATTTTTGATAGGTAATGATGCTTTCAAAAGAGTAAAATTGATCTTATATTTATCGATGAATTTATTTAAATAAAAATAAGATGAAAATTGATCCAACTAATTTTTTACTGCATCAACATTGATTTTACCTTCAAATATATGGATATCAAAATTCACTTAAACTTTGAAGGGTGTTGGGGCACTAAAAAGATGTGGGGTTGTAAATGAGAAATCAGAATTTCCAATCAAAATTTATTGAATAATTTAGGTGAATTTTTGTAGCATATATATTTTTTGTTGTTGTAGGGCTTTATTCACCATTTCCTTAAAAGTATTGAATGTCTCGGTGTTATGCACCATTTGAAGTCATTTGAAGCGAATAGGTGGATAGTCTGTTGTTCTATTTTCCATCCAAGCTTCCTATAATCTAAACTCATCTTCAAAGATCATACACTCTAAACACAAACCACTCTCATACCACTGATCCAAAACTCAAAAGCTTTGTTTGAAAGATAATTCAAGAAACAAGAATAATATAATAACAATAATGTGATATTTGAGAAGAGATGTTTTATTCATCAAATTTACAGACCCAAACATATGCCTATCTCTGAGAAGAGATGTATAATTTATATTTTGGATTACATATTTATTTATACATGTTTTTAATGTATGAGGAAGATGTGGAAGATCACCAATATCAAGGGAGATTAAGTGGTTCAACTTCCACAATTTACAATAATACAAAATTCAAGGAATTACTATTTTTAGAAACTTACTATTCTTAGACTACATTACTAAAATTGAAATTTAGGGTACTTCCATTTGTTTTTTAGGGGTCAAACCCCATTGATCAGAGCTTAGTGTTATCTTATGATGTTTCCCTCATTCTTAACTTTCCTACAGTTCAAATGGGGAGTCAAACGGAGCTATGGTGCAAAAGTTATGGCTCCAAAAAAATTTACCATCAATTGGGGTAGAACCATCCCCTAAATTATCACCAAATTTTTTGCTCAGATCATTCCTCCCTCTTTAAGAAGTAATGGTCCCAATTTCATCAAGATTTGTCATCAAGCATGATATTTGTATTTTGATTTGATTCTTGATGCATACTTGGAATGGATTATGCTTTGTGGAGTTGTACTTTGTGGAGCTATGTAGGGCCTGATTGTTCACCATTTCTATCTAACCATTAATCTATAGATGGAAGGACATGAACTTCTTCAACTTGTTATCTATTAGCTTCTATTGTTGTGTTGTTTGTGTAGTCAGGGTTACAACATCAACTATTTTAGATTCTATGGCTTGACTACCATGAGAAAAAAAAATTGGCACTAATCAAGGAGATAGATGTAGAAGGTGGTACCTCTGGTACCCTATAGTGTCATGTTACAAGAGTGAGAGTGATCCTTTGAGTTCTTGATTCATAGATTCCATGTCTATCATACATGAATGGTTGACCAAAGAGTACATCACAAACATCTATATTGACCACATCACATAAGACCTCATCTTGGAAATGTTTTATTGAATATGAGAGAAGACATTGGTGGGTGACACAAATGTTTATCCTTAGAAACAACCATCCAATATTGTATAGCTTTGGGTGAGGCTTCATGATTAAATTTAAGATTTTCATAACATTATCAGAGATTAAATTCTTTTGACTCCCACTATCAAGAATGAAATGTAGAGGCTTACCTTTCACCCATAACTTAGAATGAAATAACCTTTCCTTATCATTTGGCCTCTCCTCATGGGTCTATGATGAAGTAATGATAGCATCAGGCTCAACATCTACAATCTTTTCTTCATCCTCTTCAACTGCAAGATATGTATGAGGTAGAGGAGTAGATGTTGAGGATTGTGTCTCAGAAAGCAAGGACTTGATGGCTCAACATTATTCTTTGGAGTGAGTTATATATTTATGATATTCACACCACTTCCCAGTCTTTCCTTCTTTTTTCTTCCAATTTTGGCCTCATTTTTGACCTTCTTTATCACTTTTCCATTTTGAAGGTTGACTCTTCATATTCATTCTTCCATGCTTCTAGTCACTCTTTACTATGAACTTGTATGCCTCACCGAAGGTTTCCAAATTAAAGAGTTCCATTTCTCCCTATATGTACCATTGTAGTCTGCCATGATATTTGAGAACCTTGTGTTTCTCACTTTTTTGGATGCCCAATCTCATAGATAGAGAATGAAAAATGTTAGTGTAATCTTGAATAAATTGTTCCTTACCTTGGTGAAGTTATTTCCACTCTCTCTCTCTCTCTCTCTCTCTATATATATATATATATATATATATATATCATCATATGCTCCAATGGAGTATTCTTCCTTTATATCTTCTATGAAATCATCCCAATTGATCCAAGCAATGATGCTTTCAAAATAGCAAAAGTGATCTTCTCTTTATTGGTGAATTTATTTAAATAAAAATAACATGACAATTGATCCAACCAATTTTATACTTCATCAACATTGATTTTTCCTTTAAATATAGCGATATCAAAATTCTCCTAGACTTTGAAGGGTTTTGGGGCACTAAAAAGATGTGGGGTTATAGATGAGGAGCCAAAATTTACCATCAAATTTTTTTGGAGAATTTGGGTGATTTGTTTTAGCATCTGTGCTTGTTATTATTGAAGGGCTTCATTCACTATTTCCTTGAAAGGATCATATGTCTCGATGTGGATAGTCTACTGGTTCTATTTTCACTCCAAACTTTTTGTAATCTGACCTCATCCTCAGGATCATACACTCTAAAGACAAATTACTCTAATACCACTGACCCAAAACTTAAAAGATTTGGTTGAAAGATAATTCAAGAAATAAGAACAACACAATAACAAGAATTCTATCTCTAAGAAGAGATGTTTTATTAATCAAATTTATAGACCTAAGCATATGCCTATCTCTGAAAATAGGTGTCTAATATTTATTTTAGGTTACATCTTCATTGATACATGTTTTGAAGGTATGAGGAGGATGTGGAAGGTAACCAATCTCAATGGAGATTTAGTGGTTTAAATTTCATAATTTACAATAATATAGAATTCAAGGAATTACTACTTGTAGAAACTCACTATTTTTAGACTACACTACTAAAATTGAAATTTATGACACTTCTATTTTTTTAGGGGCCAAAACCCATTGAAAAAATCTTGGAGTCATATCATGATTTTCCTCTCATTTTTAACTATCCAACAATTCAAATGGTTAGTAAAATAGAGCTATGGTGAAAACATTATGGCTCCCAAAAGCTCTACCACCAATTGGGGTAGAACCATCAACTGAATTATAACTTGAAATGTTGCTCAGATCATTCATCCCTTCTTTAAAATCAATGGTCCCCATTACATCAATATTTATCATCAAGTGTCGTAGTTGTATTTTGATTTGATTCTTGATGCATACTTAGAGCTATACTTTATGGAGCTGTGTAGGGCCTGATTGTTCACCATTTCTATTTGACCATTAATTTGTAGATGGAAGGCTATGAAATTATTTAGCTTTTTATCTATTGGCTTCTATTTTTATGTTGTTTGTGTAGTTAGGGCTTTAACATTGCTCCTTTCAGATTCCTATGGCTTGACCACCATGAGAACAAATTTCATGGCACTAATCAAGGAGATAGATGTAGAAGGTGGTACCTCTAGTATTCTATAGTGTCATGTTTCAAGAGATAGAGAGATCTTTTGAGTTCTTGATTCATAGATGCCATGTTGATCATACATAAATGGCTGACCAAAGAGTACATCACAAATAACTATATTGACCACATCACATAAGACCTCATCTTGGAAAGGTTTTATTGCATATGAGAGAAGACATTGGTGGGTGACATAGAGGTTTCTCCTTGGAATCAATTATCCAATATTGTATGGCTTTGGGTGATGCTTCATGGACAAATTTAAGATTTTCACAACATTAGTAGAGATTAGCTTCTTTTGACTCCCACTATCAAGAATGAAATATAGAGGCTTACCTTTCACCCACAACTTGGAATGAAACAACCTTTCCTTGTTATTTGGCCTCTCCTCATGGGTCTGTGATAGAGAAATGATGGCATTAGGCTCAGAATCTACAATCTCTTCTTCATCCTCTTCAACTGTAGGTTGTGTATGAGGCAAAGTAGTAGATGTTGAGGATTCTGACTCAGAAAGCAAGGACTTGATGGCTTGACATTATTCTTTGGAATGAGTTCCAAATTTGTGATAATCACATCACTTCCTAGTCTTTCCTTCCTTTTGCTTCCAATTTTGGCCTCATGTTTGACCTTCTTTGTCACTTTTCCATTTTGATGTCTAACTCTTCTTATTCATTCTTCCATACTTCTGCTCAATCTTCACTATGAACTTATACACCTCACTAAGGGTTTCCAAATTGAAGAGTTTTATTTATCCCCATATGTACCATTTTAGTCTGCCATGATATTTGAAAACCTTGTGTTTCTCACTTGCTTGGATTCCCAATCTCACAGATAGAGAATGAAAAATATCAATGTAATCTTGAACTGACTATTCCTTACTTTGGCAAAGTTATTGCCACTCTATGTATAGATCATCATATGTTCCAATGGGGTAGTATTCTTCCTTTATAGGTTCTATGAAATCATCTTAGGTAGGTTCTACCTCAAATCCAATATCATCCATACTAAATCTCTTTTTGTACACTTCTCACCAATTTTTGATAGACAATAATGCTTTCAAAAGAGAAAAAATGATCCTCTCTTTATTGGTGAATTTATTTCCTAAAAAATAAAATGGCAATTGATCCAACCAATTTTCTACTGCATCAACATTGATTTTGCCTTCAAATGTAAGGATATCAAAATTCACCTCAACTTTGAAGGGTGTTAGGGCATTGAAAGATGTGGGGTTATAGATGAGGAGCCAAAATTTCCCATCAAAAGTTATTGGTGAATTTGGGTAAATTGTTGTATCATCTATTATTATTATTTATAGAGGGCTTCATTCACCATTTCCTTGAAAGGATCATATGTCTTAGTGTTATCTACCATTTGAAGTCATTTAGAGTGAATAGGTGGATAGTCTACTGGTTTTATTTTCCACCCAAGCTTCTTGTAATATGACCTCATCCTTGAGACCATACACTCTAAAGACAAACTTCTTTGATACCACTAATCCAAAACTCAAAATATTTGGTTGAAATATAATTCAAGAAATAAGAACAACACGATAAAAATAATGCTATCTCTGAGAAGAGATGTTTTATTCATCAAATTTATAGACCCAAACATATGCCTATCTTTGAGAAGAGATGTCTAATTTATATTTTGGGTTACATATTCATTTATACATGTTTTGAAGGTATGATTAGGATGTGGAAGGTCACCAATCTCGAGGGAGATTAAGTGGTTCGACTTCTATGATTTACAACAATACAAAATTTGAAGAATTACTATTTTTATATTGGACTACTAAAATTAAAATTTGGGTCACTCCAATTTTTTTTTATAGGTCACAACCCATCTAAAAAATCTCATTTCTATCTCAAGATTTTCCCCTCATTCTTATATTTCTAATGGTTGAAATGGGTAGTCAAATGGATCTATGGTGCAAAAGTTATGGCTCCCAAAAGTTCTACCACCAATTAGGGTAGAACCATCACCTGAATTATTGCTTGAAATGTTGTTTGGATCATTTCTCCCTCATTGAGAATAAATGGTCTCCATTGCATCAAGATTTTTCATCAAGTGTGGTAGTTATATTTTGATTTGATTCATGATGCATACTTGGAATGGACTGTGCTTTGTAGAGCTATACTTTGTGGAGCTATGTAGGGCCTAATTCTTTACCATTTCTATCTGACCATTAATATATGGATAGAAGTCCATAAACTTATTTAATTTGTTATATATTGGATTTTGTTATTGTGTTGTTTGTGTAGTCAGGGTTACAATATCAGCGCTTTTGGATTCCTATGGCTTGACCACCTGTTGACCCAATTTTGCCTGCAGGTAAAATTTTGGTCCCCTTCCTCCCTTGCTATTCATGCCAGTTATATTGCAGGTTGTTCAGGTTTAGCATTCTCTGTTTCTTGGTGTAAGGGTTCACTGCTCGGTTCAAGCATTTCATTGTAAACATGTTGAACTTTCATACCGTTGAACCGTTGAACCAAATTCTTGGTTCAACGGATTGGGTTCAACGGGCTTGGTTTAATGAGTTCGGTTCAGCAGCTTGGTTCAAAGCATCGGGCTTGGCCTCGGGAATTTGATGCGCTTGGTGGAACCTTTAAACCATTAAACCTTTTGGTTTAATGGCCTGGTTCAAAGGTATGCCCCAAGCCAAAGGGTAATCAAAAGTCAAAGGACCCTTTGGAGGGCAGACACTTTAGCATTTCAATGATTAGGGCGGTGCAACAAACAAAACAAAAGGGACATTTTGAAGGTGTTGAAGGGAAATAGAAAAATAAGATGCCCGCAAAGAAATAAGGAAGTGCTTGACTAGTGCCTGGATGCCACGTGGCGTTGGACCCGACTGAGTCAGCAATGGACCCGATGACATCTTGGAGGCCATCAATTTTAAAGGAGCTGAATAGCCGTTGGCATTCAAAGAGATAGCTATTTGATTTCAAAGCAAAAGAAGAACTAAGTATTATCGAGGAGTCCAAAATGCAGTAACCTATCGACAGTTCATTCTTGGGAGGTTGAACGAGCCAGATAGAGACAAATTTGACAAAGGACAAGAGGATGCACATGGAATAAGCAAATAGTAAGTCCAAACAGTGCCAGTTTGAAGAGGTGACTCTAGTAGGTGGAACAGTTCCTTCAAATTGACCACAAGAGGATGCAACAGCTGAGAATTGTAATCGATTTCTTCATTTTTCATTTAATGGGTGGACAAACCATGTTTTGCCATTAAAAATGTAGACTTCAAAGTAGAATAGAGGACATGGCTCATTAATATTTTGAGCGGCCTATTTCTTTTCATGAACAACCATTTGTAAAAAGAACACCAAATGAGCCTCTTGGACTTTCCTTATATATTTGATACTTGTCATTTTGTAATCATCTTTTTGCAATTTTGGTAAGGTGTAGCCCTGCTGAAATTTCTACCTAAATCTATAAAGACTATTTTTACCTCTTCTTGGTCAAATTTTTCTGTGTGTGTCTGAGTGTTTGCATTGTGTCTAGTCATTATCTTTAATGCTCTCACAGTTCTAGCATCAACACGCCAGTTATCCATAAGGTGGCATTGTCTGTAGGTGAGAGGAGGAGAGTTCCATTTTGGAGATATAGAATAGAGGAAGTCATTTACAGTATGTATTCCACAGCATCTTAGTGAGTCTTTGTTTCTGTGCTTTCATAAGAACCTCCCTGCCATTTTCTTATAGCCTAGTTTCCCTATTGAGTCTGAGTGTATGTCTGTAGTTCTTGTTCGATTCTGAGAGTAGGTTCAAGAAGGTCACTTTTATTTGGTGTATCACCTCCTTAGAGTAGGTTTGTTTTCTAGCATTTCTTCTCCCTTTTCATCCCCCTTTTTATTATAGCTGTATATAGCTGTATATACCCATGTTTTTTTGCCCTGCTGGAACAAACAAGATACATCAAAGGGAGCTAGCCCTTATCTAGAGACTCTCCTCTCCTGCTTCGCCATCCCATAAGTGAGAGAGGAGTTTACATGTTACGGGGAGAGGCCAGGAACCTATTTTCCTGCCATCAGGTGCAATCTCCAGCATCAATAGTTTTGGCACGCTCGGTGGGACACAGTTTGGTAACGTAGTAAGATATCAGGATTGATGTTGGTCCTGTCACAACCATTTCAATTTTTTTAGCATATGGTGAATCTAATGGTAAGAAATTCATTTTCCATGTTAAGACTAGTGTCTTAAATTCTCTATGCCTAAAGTCACCACTAGGTCTACTTCAAAAAAGATTCCTTTTGAATTCGTTGAACTGCCTTTTAATTCAGCTAAAAAATTAAGGTTTAGGAAGACTCATCCTTATCCAACAAGTCATCCTCCTAGACCTATTAAAAGAGATAAAGTTATAGTAGAGCCTTAGTTACGCCCCATCCCAACTATGGCCTTGCCATTTGCAGCCTTTCGTGGAGAGAGCCCCTTGAACCTCCCACAATATGACCCAATTCCAGGGGCAGCTCTAAAGAATGTACCTTCTTTCGATGGATTGGGACCCATTACAGTCACTGAGCACATCAGGAATGTTTCTAACCTTTGAAATATTCATAATATCAGAGAGGAGAATGTCGCAGTTAGATTGTTGGCTTTGTCTCTTAAGGGCAAGGCTCTTGACTGGTACGGGACCTTGCCGTGAATTCAATCCATTCCTGGAATGAGCTCGGTATTCAGCTAATAGATCATTTTGGGGAAAAAAGTGATGACCTCTCACTTGCAGAGCAACTGATGACCATAAAAAGAGCTTCGCACAAGTATATGCAGGACTTCAACACATAGTTTTAGAAGACCTGGCAGAGGATTCCCATCCTGGTAAGGCTGACTCCCAGCTATGCTTTTTTATACTATTTAAAAGCATTAAATAGTGACATTGTAGCCATGATACAATCTATGGGAGGGCATATATTTCTTGGTGCTTATGACATAGCCATAGTAGTAGAGAAATATTTAATACAGGCTGGGAAAATTGCCCCTAGACCCCACATGCCAATCTTCCCAGAGTGCCACCTCCAATTCAGACCCTTGCTCCCACATTGGTCCCTTTGCCTGCCATCAAAAAACCAGTTGTTGTCCCATCAAATGAGTTTTAGGAGGTTAAGAGTATGTTGCAGGCCGTGACCAATGAACTCATTGCCATTAAAAGGTAGCAACAGACTCAAGACAATAGGCCAAATCAAGGGTACTAGAATTATGGTCAAGCCCCTAGACCTCCTTTCTAGAATTATAATTAGGGTCAAGGGCAGCTCACTACAACCAGGCCATTTCAAAATTACAACACTGGTCCCTCTTCATCATCTAAGGCCATAGTCCCTATTCAGAATAATCTTGTACAAGAGTAGCCTAGCTGTTTGACCATGGGATATGGTCAAGAACAGGCTGTGCACACCAATGAGATGGTGAATTATTTCCAAAATACAGAGAATTAGGTTGCTACTCTTTCCTAGTTTTTTGAGGCTCCATCTCAACCCAACATGAGTAGCAATCAGGCCCAACCAGATTCTGCTCTTATGAATTATGAAGAAGGTGAGTTTTGTGTAATCAACCATGGGGGTGCTACAGGTAATCAAGCTAATTGTGTTTCAGCCAAAACAAGATTTAAGAGGAGAGTAGTGGAAGAGGTACAAGCTACCACATAGGCAGCAGCTACACCTCCTCCATCACACTCATTTCAAAGGGCCCCAATTTCCAAGTAGTCATTTTCACCTTCAACGCCTCAGCCTACAGCTCCAGTTGGGATTAGCCCAAAAGAAAATGTGAAGGGAAGCAGTCCCAAGTCGACATGGCAGACTAGGTGAAGGAGCTACACATAAATATTTCCTTATGGGATCCATTATCGATACTGGATGTGTCAGATGAAAGAGATGCTAGAAGCTTTCCCTTTGATCCAGGAGGGAATCAAAAATACCTGGTTAACTATATATAGTAGGTTGCTTTAAGTTTTCTTTCCCTGTTTCCCCTAAGTGTTGTTAAACAAGTAGTTTTCTTAGTCTTGTGTGTGCTGTCTTTTTGTGGAGGTAGATCTAGGTGGTTAGTCTTAAGTTTTGACAGAGCTCTTATTGGTTTTCAAAGTTATCATCAGACTCCATACCCAATGGATTGCAAGGCAACTAGTCTCTAAGCATAGCAGGCATGCTTCCCCTGGGAGTCGCCAATTTGTTGACCCAATTTTGCCTGTAGGTAAAATTTTGGTCCCCTTCCTCCCTTGTTGTTCATGCCAGTTATATTGCAGGTTGTTCAGGTTCAGCATTCTCCATTTCTTGGTGTAAAGGGTTCACTGCTCGATTCAAGCATTTCATTGTAAACATGTTAAACTTTCATATTGTTGAACCGTTGAACCAATTTTTTGGTTCAACAGAATGGGTTCAACGGGCTTGGTTCAATGAGTTCGGTTCAACAACTTGGTTCAAAGCATCGGGCTTGGCCTCAGGAATTTGGCGCGCTTGGTGGAACCTTTGAACCATTGAACCTTTTGGTTTAATGGCCTGGTTCAATGGTATGCCCCAAGCCAAAGGGCAGTCAAAAGTCAAAGGACCCTTTGGAGGGCGGACACTTCAACATTTCAATGATTAGGGCAGTGCAACAAACAAAAAAAAAGGGACATTTCGAAGGTGCTGAAGGGAAATAGCAAAATAAGATGCCCGTGAAGAAATAAGGAAGTGCCTGACTAGTGCCCTAATGCCACGTGGCGTTAGACCTGACTGAGTTAACAATAGACCCGATGACATCCTGGAGGCCATCAATTTTAAAGGAGCCGAATAGCCGTTGGCGTTCAAAGAGATAGCTATTTGCTTTCAAAGTGAAAGAAGAACTAAGTATTATCGAGGAGTCCAGAATGTAGTAACCTATCGATAGTTCATTCTTGGGAGGTCGAGCGAGCTAGATAGAGACAAATTTGACAAAGGACAAGAGGACGTGCATGGAATAAGTAAACAGTAAGTCCGAGCAGTGCCAGTTTGAAGAGGCAACTCCAGTAGGTGGAATAGTTCCTTCGAATTGACCACAAGAGGATGCAGTAGCTGAGAATTGTAATTGGTTTCTTTATTTTTCATTTAATGGGTGGACAAACCACGTTTTGCCATTAAAAATGCAGACTTCAAAGTAGAACAGAGGGCATGGCTCATTAATATTTTGAGTGGCCTATTTCTTTTCATGAACAGACATTTGTAAAAAGAGCACTAAATGAGCCTCTTGGACTTTCCTTATATATTTGATACTTATCATTTTGTAATCATCTTTTTGCAATTTTGGTAAGGCACAACCCTGCTGAAATTTCTACTTGAATCTATAAAGACTATTTTTACCTCTTCTTGGTCAGATTTTTCTGTGTGTGTCTGAGTGTTTGCATTGTGTCCAGTCATTATCTTTAATGCTCTCATAGTTCCAACATCAACACGCTAGTTATCCATAAGGTGCCATTGTCTACAGGTGACAAGAGGAGAGTTCCATTTTGGAGATATAAAACAGAGGCTTAGAGTAGGTTTGTTTTCTTGCATTTTTTCTCCCTTTTCATCCCCCTCCTCTTTTTATTATAGCTATATATGTATATGCCTGTATGTATTTTTTTGCCTCTACCTGAAACAAACAAGATACATCAAAGGCAGCTAGCTCTTATCTAGAGACTCTCCTCTCCTGCTTCGCCGTCCCACAGGTGAGAGAGGAGTTTCCATGTTGTGAGGAGAGGGCAGGAACCTATTTTCCTGCCACTGGGTGCAATCTCCAGTGTCAACACCCTAGTACCCTATAGCATCATGTTCCAATAGTGAGAGTGATCCTTTGATTTCTTGATTCATAGATGCCATGTCAATCATACATGAGTGGATGACCAAAGAGTACATCACAAATATCTAGATTGACCACATCACATAAGACCTCATCTTGAAAAGGTTTTATTGCATATGAGAGAAGACATTGGTGGGTGACATGGAGGTTTCTCCTAGGAATCAACCATCTAATATTTTATGGATTTGGGTGAGGCTTCATGGAAAAATTTAGGCTTTTCACAATATTAGTAGAGATTAAATTCTTTTGACTCCCACTATCAAGAATGAAATGCAGATGCTTACCTTTCACCTATAACTTAGAATGAAACAACCTTTCTTTGTCATCTGGCCTCTCCTCATAGGTCTGTGATGAAGAAATGATGGTATCAAGCTCAGCATCTACAATCTCTTCTTCATCCTCTTCAACTGTAGGCTATGTATGAGGTAGATCAATAGATGTTGAGGATTGTGACTTAGAAAGTAAGGACTTGATGGCTCGACATTCTTCTTTGGAGTGAGTTCTAGATTTTTGATAATCACACTACTTCCAAGTCTATCCTTCCTTTAACTTCCAATTTTTTCCTCATGTTTGACCTTCTTTGTCACTTTACCATTTTGAAGGTTGACTCTTCGTATTCATTCTTCCATGCTTCTGCTCAATCTTCACTATGAAATTGTACACCTCATCAAGGGTTTCCAAATTGAAGATTTCCATTTATCCCCGTATGTACCATTATATTCCACCATGATATTTGAGAACCTTGTATTTCTCACTTTATTAGATGCCAAATCTCATAAATAGAGAATGAAAAATTTTAGTGTAATCTTCAACATATTATTCCTTACATTAGTGAAGTTGTTGCCACTCTATATACATATCATCATATGATCTAATGTGGTAGTAGTCTTCCTTTATAGATTATATGAAATCATCCTAGATAAGTTCTACCTCATGGCCAATATCATCTGTACTGAATCTCTTTTTGTACACTTCTCACCAATTTTTGACAGGTAATGATGCTTTACAAAAATCAAAAGTGATCTTCTCTTTATCAGTGAATTTATTTATAAAAAAATAAGATGACAATTAATCCAACCAATTTTCTATTACATCAACATTGATTTTTCCTTTAAATGTAGGGATATCAAATTTTACCTAAACTTTGAAGGGTGTTGGGGCACTAAAAAGATATGGGGCTGCAAATGAGGAGCCAGAATTTCCCATTAAATTTTGTTGGAGAATTTGGTAGAATTGTTGTAGCATATGTGCTTATTATTGATGGAGAGATTCATTCACCATTTCCTTGAAAGGATTGCATGTCTAGATGTTGTCATCCATTTGAAGTCATTTGGAGTGAATATGTGGATAGTCTGTTAGTTCTATTTTCCATCTAAGCTTCCGGTAATCTGACCTCATCCTTGGGATCATACACTCTAAAAACAAATCACTCTGATACCACTAAATCAAAACTCAAAAGCTTTGGTTGAAAGATAGTTAAAGAAATAAGAACAACACAATAAAAATAATTCTATCTCTGAGAAGGGATGCTTTATTCATCAAATTTGTAGACCAAAACATATGCCTATCTCTAAGAAGAGATGTCTAATTTTCATTTTGGGTTAAATCTTCATTTATACATGTTTTGAAGGTATGAGGAAGATGTGGAAGGTCACCAATATTGAGGGAGATTAAGTGGTTTAAATTCCATGATTTACAAAAATATAGAATTTGAGGAATTAATATTTTTTAAAACTTACTATTTTTAGACTATATTACTAGAATTAAAATTTGGGGCACTTCTATTTGTTTCTTAGGGGTCAAAACCCACCAAGCAGATCTTGGTGTCATCTCACTATGTTCCCCTCATTCTTAGCTTTCCAACACTTTAAATGGAGAGTCAAATAGAACTATGGTACAAAATATATGGCTCTTGTAAGTTTTGTCACCTATTGGGGTAGAACCATCCCATGAATTGTCACCTGAAATGTTACTTAGATAACTAGTGAAGATGAGACAGTGAAGGAGTAAGATTATGAGATTAGTCTGTAAGACCAATATTTTCATTAAATCATGATATATCTCTATTATCTATATGATTATTTCATAATTATGTCATAATATCATACACATGCATAAATAATTCATAAAAGTGTCCAAACAAGAACTAAAATTCATGTTCACCATGACTAGTTCTCAAGATAAAATGGCAATTTTGGGTATGCAAGGTGGAGTGAAGAGTTTGAGACTCTATGATAGGATTTAATGCATCTAGTATAAATTTTTATGTTTTTTGTGATTTTTATGACCTATAAATTCTCTATTTTAGGTTTATATTAACTATAAGAAGTTGAAATATGGAATCCAAAATGGCTTCTCTAGTTGTGTAAGAACTATGAAAGAGAGGGTTAACAAATTGATTTACAATACCAGTTATTGAAACTAAAACCAATGATATATCTATTGTAGTATTTTATATAGGTCACATAAGATCATTTCATGAACATTAAATGTTTTTTAAGTTTCCTTATAGGAGTTAAAAATAACATTCTTCAAGACTGTGGTTTTAGGGTCTTTGGCAGTTTTTGTATGTGAGTGAGTTGTATGTTCTTGTGTCATTATGACTAGTTTAAAAGTGTAAAAATCATGTGGTTATGTTTCATATATTACATAGGATATTATACATGAATTTTTAAAGTTTTAAAGTTCTTTTATATATATTTATGGTCAAAGGTTCTTGATTGTGTTTTGGAGATTTCTGGTAGAAAAGACTAAGCCTTTTGTAGAGGTGTTTTTGAGTCATTGGAGCCTAAATTATGGAGTCTAATGAGTTTTATTATGAAACTTAGGTCACTAATTTTCCATACATATTTGTATTTTTCCTTGAAAGTTTTTCTACAAGGTTTTTGAGCTTCATCTTTGTAGACATTATTTTTTAGGTAAATAGGCCTAATAGGTCTTTAAGGCCTAATGGTTATTTCAAGAGGTAAGAAAATAATTTTTGACTTATTTATAATGTAATATGTTATTTAAGGTTTATTTATAAATTATTTAAATTTTTTAGGTCATTGGTGAGGGCCATATTGTCCATAATGATTCAAATTGTTCTGTGAAGAAGATAGACCTAATGCATTAGGTCTCTAAGTAGGTCTAAGAAGATAAGGTGGTCTAAATGTGTTTTAACAATGTAATGGTGATATTAATTTGATTTATTACTATGTTTAACATGTTATTAAACATTTTTTGTCTCTAACCCTAATGGATTAGTGTTTTGGCCGACCAATAAAGTATGTGGGCAAGTGACTTGTATTTATACAAAGCATAATAAGCCTATCCAAAAAAAAAGGTAAGATAAGTGTGTGAAAGTGAATAAAAGAGAACCTTGAGGAAAAACATATGGCATGTATACTCTCATATGGGATTAGAGGATCAGTCATGAATATCCATGAAATTTTTTTAGAGTGATGAGCAAGGTCATATGACCTAATCAAGCCATATGAGGGTTGTTTAAATGAAGTAGAAGAAGGGCATATTTACTTATTTGAAGAGGTGGTTTGAGAGTGTTGAAGGAGTGATCTTGTGTTGATTAAGAGACCATAAAATTTTCATCAATGATGTGTTTCTTATGTATGACTTTGGATAGAGCATATATAAATCTGAAGAAGAGGTCAGCATCTATTGATTGAGCAATAAGGTGTTGTGAAGGTGATCAACTTTGTATTGGATAAGTCGATGCTTAGTCAATAAGTATTGGGATTTACCTTAAATTTTGGTGCTTTAATAAGTTTCCTTAAAGTGTTTGAGTTGGTGTTGAGGCAATTATTGTGTGGGTTCCTCCTTCCAAGTTGGAGCTTGCTAAAGTTCTATTTGAGTTGGTACTTGACTAGTGAGGGGTTGGTACCTCACTAAATCTTGATTCATTGATTATAAGATATTAGTCCACGTAGTGTTTTATTAGATTTTATAACCCATGAGGTTTTCCCACATATATTTTGTGTTCATGTGTTGATATCTTTCTTCATGTTTATGTGATTATTTATCTATGCATTGTTTGATCACTATGTTGGTTTGAAAGGTTAACCTTGTTAAGTAGAAAGAAAGGATTGTTTTAGGACACTAATTCACCCCCACTCCCTCTCATTGGTTGTGATTATAACATTGGGAGTACAATGGCTCACCACATTAGGTACTATTGAGATTAATTTCCAAGAACTATTCATGCACTTTCATTCTGAAGGCAAACTAATGGAATTGTGAGGATTAAAATTTAAATCTCCACAAGTGGTTAGTTTACAACAAATGACCAAGATGATTAAAAAATGTGTTGAAGTATTTATGGTGTGATTATTTTCCATTAATTTTCAACAAAATAAGGAGTATACCCATCCTAATTTACATGCTATTATTTTTTGCCCCATGCTAAAAGGTTTTCCTCCTAGCCATACCCATGGTTATGCCATCAGAATCATTATTGGAAGTACACCACCCAACATCAGACCATAGATATATCCTTAAGTTTATAAGAGTAAAATTGAAAAAATTATACAAGAGTTATTGGAGGTAGGAACCATTTGCCATAGCCAAAGTGAATATTCTTTTTCAGTAGCTATGGTGTGAAAGAAGGATAAAAATTAGAAGATGTGCCCAGATTATAGAGAGCTCAACAAGTTCACTATCAAAGATAAGTTTCCTATTCCTATAATTGATGATTTTTTAGATGAATTACATGATTTTTTGTATTTTACCAAATTAGATATTCAATCTGGGTATCATCAAATCCAAATTTGTGATGAGGACATTCCTAAAACAAATTTTCATACTTACGAAGGCCATTATGAATTTTTGGTCATCCCTTTTGGTATCACCATTGTACCATCCACATTTAAGAGTTTGATGAATAAGATTTTTAGGCCATTTTTAAATAATTTTGTACTTATGTTTTTTTATGACATCTTTATTTACAACAAAAAATGGGAAGACCATTTACAACATGTGAAATGGGTACTCTCAGTTCTCAAACAACATCATTTGTATGATAAACCATCCAAATGTGCCTTTGGATTCTGGGAAGTAGAATATTTGGGTCATAATGTATCATATGAGGGAGTAAAATTTGATCCTAAAAAATCCAAACCATCATGGAGTGGAACATTCCCAAGACACTCAAGCAACTAAGGGGATTTTTAGGGCTCATTGGTTACCATCATAGGTTTGTCAATAATTATGGTATTACTTTAGCACCACCCAATTCCTTGTTGAATAAAGACTCTTTCTAGTGGAATTATATAGCTACCAAGGCATTTGAACTAATAAAAATGGCTCTATGCACCACTCTAGTATTGGCTACTCCAAAGTTTTTTAAAACTTTTATGGTTGAATGTGATGCATCTAGATATGGTATGGGTGTATTAGTCATGAAATAAAGTAGGCCCATTTCCTTTGAAAGCCATCAATTTAAGGTTAAAAATCATCTCAAACCCATATATGATAAATAGATGATGGCTATTTTACATGAAGTCAAATAATGGAGACCTTATCTATTGGGTCATCACTTTTAGGTAAAGATTAATCATGATAGCCTTAAATATTTTTTGGAACAACAGTTATCCTTTGAAGAATAATAAAAATGGGTGAAAAAAATGTTGAGATTCTACTTTGAAATAGCCTACAATAAAGGAAAATAAAATGTGGTGCCAATGTACTATCTAGGTGAGATGAACCAATTGAGGTGTTATTATGTGTCATGACCATTTGATATTCAGATTGGCTCAAAGAATTAAGGTCAAAATGGTAAAATGATAGTGTTACCCATGCATTGATTTAGAATCTACAATAGGGTTCATATGGGATTAAAAATTTTACATGGAAGGGGAATGCATTATGGTACAAAGATATATTATATTTGTGTCATAATTCTCTTCTCAAATAAAAAAATCCTTTAAGAACTTCATGCATCTCCACTTGGTGGTCACTCAAGTTTCTTGAAAACCTATCATAGAGTCAAGAATGATTTTTGGGGGAAGGAATCAAGGGGGATGTACATAATTATGCGGCTAAATGTATGGTCTATCATCAAAATAAAGGTGAAACCATTAAATCCCTAGGTCTTTTACATACTTTATCCATCCCTAGTCAATGATGGTAAGAGGTGTCTATGGATTTCATTACTAGGTTACCATGTTTTAAAGGTAGAAATTTTATGATGGTTTTTATGGATAGACTCACAAAGTATGCTCATTTTTATTCTTTATCTCAACCATTGGTTTCCATTACAGTAGCTTCTACTTTTCTCAATATAGTTTAGAAATTACATGGTACTCCCAAGATTATTATCAGTGATCTAGATCCCATAATCACTAGTGATTTTTGGAAATAATTATTTGCATGTTTTGAAACCCAATTGGCTCATATCATCCTATCATTCTCAATTTTATATACAAACCAAGGTAGTCAAGAAGTGTCTAGAAGGGTACCTTCATTACTTTGTGTCAGATAAATAGGATAAATGGGTTCAGTGGCTACCTCTAACTGAATGGTGGTGCAATACTTTAGTACATAGTTCATCCAAAATTTACCATTTTATGGAATTATATGGATAGCATCCTCCATCCCTAAATTCACCCTTTAAGTCCCACCCAAATGTGTGTGTAGTAGAGGAACACCTTCAACATCAATAGGAAGTCCTTTCTAGTTTGTGTGAAAATTTAGCTTCGACCCAAAATCATATGACGTAACAAGCAGATCATCATAGGAGTGAGATGCATTTTGAAATTTGTGATTGGGTATTTTTTCACTTTCATCTAAATAAATAGATGTCCTTGAATTAATATAAAAATTATAACAAGTTGTCTCCCAAGTATTATGGCCCTTATCATATCTTGCAAAAAATTGGTAGTGTGGCCTACAAGCTGAAATTTCCTCCATTCACTCACATTGATCTATTATTTCATGTATCTTGCCTTAATAATGTCATTAGACATAGATTTTCCACTAAAAATGAGTTACTATAATTAGATGAGGTAGAGGGTTATTCTTGATCCTAAATTAGTCCTTCAAATTCACACTAAGTAGCTATGGTCCAAAATGATTATAGAGTATTTGATTAAATAGAAGAATCTACCTTTTAAAGATGGTACCTAGGAGGATGAAGCCTTCATATAAAAACATCTGATATTGCTTCAATGTTGATGATAACATTGTTTTGAAGGGGAGGGTCATTTTATGCCATTAACTATTTTCATGTTTAGGGATATGTGTAGATGACTTGTGGCTTGCATAACCCTTTTTACATAATATTTTACATTTATTTATGTACTCATATACTTATTAGGTCATCTTATATGCTATCCATGGACTTGGTAGACTATATATATGAGGAAAGGTTATTTATTCATCTTCATATTGGAGTGTTCATTTTTTATTGCAAGCATTTGGGAGGTTTTTGTTGGCCAATTTTGACCTACATGTGCCTAACCCAAAATGAGAAGCTAAGTATGACCCTGATTGAGGAGTGATCCAATGTCACAAGGAGTGTATAGACTCCAAAATAATATCCCTTATTAGTTGTAAGCTTTTGAAACATATTAAGTAAGCTTAAATTGTGAATTTGGTGATCTTAGATAACTAGACTGTATTCAAACATCATGCATAAATGAATAGAATAAGCTAGTTGTGCATTTAATATAATTTATTAAAATTCCTCTTAGGTCAAACTAAATGCATGGAAATGAATTTATTCATTCCTTGAACATTCTCTATAAAATTCATATCTTGATGAGCTTGATATCTCAAGATATAAACTCTAAAGTTAGTACTGCAGAATGAAACGGGCATGCAAACATCAAGTTCAAGCCTCATAAAATAGTTGTTGGAATTTAAATGATCAAGATCAACAATTAGTTTTCAATCATACCAAAGATCGATGGTGATAAATTATCTATAGTGTTAATGGGTCCCAAATAACTAATGGTGAGTGTTTGATCCTGGATCGAAGATCAAAGGTGACAATTGAGTCAAAATGTCAACATAAATGAGCTCTTACCAACTGTCAAGATCTTGGGTGCCTATCAGATGGATTAATGGTATGTGGTGAATAACAATTTAGTAGGCCCAATAAAATATAATGGTGAATATTTAATCATACTAAGTATATCAAAGATGATCAAGAGTCAAAAATTTAATGGATCTCAAAGGCTAATGAGAAGCTACCAAGTGTCACATGTGCATTAAACTAGCAACATATCAATGATACACATTCATTTATATAGATCAAGATCTATGGTGTGAGTAAGGTTAAAAAGTCAAAGAATCCTAAGGAAGAGAAATATAGTACCAAGTGTCATGAGCACATTAAGCTTTTAGGTAAATAAATAGCTCATGTGCATTTTATGCAAAGCAAATCGATGAGTGTTATTGAAAGTCAAAAGCTAAGGGACTTCAATATAGAGGTTTAAAATATGGTCAAGTTTGAATAGAGTAGGTTTTTTAAAGATATATGTCATCATTAGAGTTTAGATGAACACTTATAAGTAATGAGATGTAGTCATACAGTTAGGATGAAGCTCTATCACCATTAAAGATCAATATGAATCTCTGGTTTGAAGTTTTAAAACATACATGGTATATTATTTCGAGTTGTAATATGGTTTACCAATTGTGTTCTCTATTTTTTGAATAATATCCATTCATATAATAGGTTCTTGGCTTCTATAAATGATCAAAGGCAAAATAATTCTTTCTAGGCTTAATAGGGATCAAATATAGGCATCAGTGGTAGCAATAATATCAAGCAGTCTATAGGTTTTCATCGATATTATTTCTATATAAAAACCAATAAATACATTGGTTTTCATCTATTATGGACCTATGATCATGATTCGAAGTAGGGTCAGACTATGTGTTTATTATGGAGAAGTGTCTCATCTTTTAATATGGTCACATTTTTGACAAAAAAATACGTATAGCCACCCAAAGCAGATATGGCATGGTTTTGTCAGTTTCAAGATATGAGAAGTTTGTCCTCATCAATAGATCAAGTGGAAAATGGCATATAGTCTAAAGAAGGAGAACTTGTGGTTAGGTAAGGATAATGGAGCATTGAATTCTTTTACAAAGCTTTTAAAATTTGATTCCTTCTTGATAAGATCATGACTTAGCATCCTCAAATTAATGCTAATCCATCACAGCTCCCTCTCTCTCTCTCTCTCCTCCCTTTTTTATATATATGTCCCATCTTCTTCCACATTTTGGCTCTCTCTATAAATAATTAAAAAATAAATCTCTGATGTTTTTATAGAAAAGACTTTGATGCCTTTGGCTTGCTCAAGCTATGCCAAGATTTGTATTGTAAAACCTATTTGATTTATTTACAAGTTGAATTGAAGTATGTTTTATGAATCTATATGATGTGGTTAAGTGAATGTATGCTTTCCTTTCCTCTGTCTAATTTTCCTCACCTACATGAAGTGCTTTGTAGTTCTCACAAGTCATTCTAAGTGTAATATATAGTTTATTGATTAGTTTATAAGTGGACGACTACCCTCCCATACTAAGTTGATAGATAATCAATGCCTTTATTTCAAATAATTATGTGAGGATTGATCTTATTTATTCTTGAAAGTTGCTTAGTGTGTCTTATGTAAAGTGCAAGTGTTCAAATTACTGGTGCATCACCTCATTTTACATGCTTTCATAGATTGTTGTTAATCTCTCTCCCCTTTTCCAAGCAAGTGTTAATTTAGGTCTAGTTTAGGTGATAGATCCAAAAGGAAATCAGCCTTCTCTAAAGTTTTGACCCAATATTAGGTGACCCATAGCCTAGGTTCTTTCCCATGTTGGATTATATTTGAGTAAGAGGACCTGAACAATTCACTTGCTCAAGTATGGTGCAATCTAGGACACCAATAGTTTCCCCCTTGAAGTGGCTTATCTAATATTCACATTTTTTGCTATATTTCAATATCATTGTGATCTATTACTATAATTTTACTTATTTGGTGAATTAATATCATTACATTCAAGGAAAAGGCTTGGTTCTTGTGCCTTCCACTTTGAATATCCCATTACCACTCTAACAGGAGTTGAACTTATGAAAAACATCTCATTTACCCTTAGAATTAATAAGTTTGATATAATTAACTCTAAGTTATTATAAACTTTAAATCTAATCTAAGAGATATAAATAAATTAGCATATAGTAAAATCATAGTGATATACATAATTTATAGAAGTTGTAAATTACTAAAAATAGCAACTAGGTTTAGAGTTAGAGATATGTCCTTGTAAGCTAATTTATACTTTTCATATTATGATTTTTTATTGTACGTATGTAAACCTATTGGCAAAGACCTAAAAACATAGTTTAATTTAAAATTTTACTTTATTGTATTATGGTAAAATTTCACAATATCTAAATAGGTTCGTAGTGCATCATTGTCCTCTACTACAAATTTGTCTTTGTTGACTATGTGATGAATCTAAAAGTTGGAGATAGTTTCGCTTTATTAGTAAATTATTTAATTTTATGTGAAGGATGCTTGGATATACAAATCATGTAAAAAATCAAAACCTATCCTACACAAGGAAACAAATGATATAAAATATAAAGGTGGAAAAAGTGGGAAGTGGGATCTAGTCAAGTTATCCTCAAATAACCCCTTGTTGACTAAGTGCTACCTATATAATATGAATGAACCTTTGACTGATGTAGTTCACCCTATGATGATTATCATAAATGAAGGTAACTATAAATTTTTATTATAATTCTTGATAAAGGATGGCCTCAACATGTAATAAAATAGAGTTAACTTGACCAATGACTAGATTACTACAACAAAAATGTAGTAGGGATATTTGTTGAATAGATAAGTTCCTTAGAATTGCCCTTACAAGAGAGTGAAAGATAATGTAACTAGGGGTTTTAAGTGAGACACATGATGTGCTCTTATATGATAATATTTTAATTGTTTCCTGATAACCAACCTATTATTATGTGTACGAGAGCCATTTGGAAGCATGACATTTAGAAGAGCTAACTGTTAGATCAAAGGAGTCAAGAATGCCCTAGTGGACATGTGTGAAGTGAATCCCTATCCACCTAGTGAGCACTTGTATATATTGTACATAGGCTTCAAAAATTGGACTAGAGGTTTTTATTGATTAAGGATGTTTAGAAAAAATGAGGGAAGTATGGAAGATGTTCATAATAATTGCAATACTTAAAAGGCTCTCATATATATAAATGGTTATCGAAATGGTGAGTTGGAGAAGAAAGGTAAAATATGTCAAGGACCAATAATGTCAAGCATTTATTGATTAAATTTTACTATCTACATTTTCCACCCCTACCACCCACCTCTTTATTTATTATAATGATTCATAAACTAGATTAAAGGAAATGTGAATCCTAAGTGTGTATACACTCTTTGTATTTCTCATGGAAATATGCATACCCCCTTGATGAGGCATGTGGAAAAGTGCTAAATTAAGAGTGATCAAGTCTCAATTTCAATAATCAGTGTATATTCTTCAGTTGTAAATATTGTATGCTCAAACTCTCATAGATTAATATATGATGTTTGAAGAAATAGGAACAAATAAAGTGGTTTACTAAAGTGTAACCAAGACATGGAGTGTCATTAGCTCAAATGTGGCTCACTTTTTGAACTAAAAATAAGAGGTGGGAACTAGTAAATGGATCGCTAAAGTGAAACCAAGATGTAGAGTGTCAATAATCTCAAACATGGTCCACTTACAAAATATGAATCACAACACTATAGACAAATCTAGATTTGAACTATAATTCTTGAAAATTTGATATTTGATTTTTGAAAAATAAAAAGAAATGATTTTCATAAAGTTTAATCTTATTCATGAATTCTTATCATGCCCCTAATACTATATAGAGTGCCAAATGTGATATTTTTAAAACTATTTAAAACCCTGTAATTATCTTCATAGAAGTGTGTTTGTGCTTGAGTAGCTACATAAGTGGAGTACACAAGCAAGATGAATTCCCTCATAATCTTTAAAAAATTATATTTGTGTATATTTTAATTTTCCAAAACTAAAAATATATTATTTTGAAAAGTTTCATTGTGATGCCCTCATTTTGAGAATATTTTGGGGAACTTTCTCCTTTTTTTCCTTCAAACCCATTTGAACAAACGAGATTAACCATATTATTAAGATTTTAAAATACATATCTTTCATTGTACCTCATTTCCTTACTATTGCATATCTATGAATGCTCTAAGCTCTCATATGTACTTTAATTCTCACATCTATCTAATTTTACATTATTTTAGATGGTCATGATTTCCATCCTTGCAAAACTACATTTACATTGAGTGCATCTCTACGCCTTTCTCCTTGTCATGATTTGATCCAATAACTTATTAAGGGTTGTTCAAATCTCCCCCTCTTCTTATATTTTTTTAGCCATGCTTCTTATTTTTCTTAGCATAAGATTTTTTATCTTTAAATTATGCATTCTAATCTTTTCAAATATGAAAAAATACAAAAACATTCGTACATTCTAAAAATTACAAAAAATAAAAAATTAGGACCTATAGTCAACTATGTATGTTGTTGAATATGTTTTGATTATGTCATCTATGGCTGATCTTATTCACTTATTATGGTGTTTTTTCAACCTTTTTCATTAATTCCTTAGGTATTAATGACCCTTTTCACCCTTATCCATTAACCATACTAATTCCTACTCTACCTTAAATATTATGTGGCAAATTTTGCTACACAAATTTGCCCCTACACCTAGTTTTTCAAATCTAACTCATTTTTCAATTAAAATTGACAAAAAAAACAAAATTTAGTACATTACATACCTAGATCATGCTAACATACATTGTTATGCTTCCTCCACCTCATGTTCCTCACCTTCATGCCATAGTCTCTCTCATCACTCTTTTTGGTAATATAGAGTTCTGGTTTCTAAAAATAGTAAATTTAAAAATGAATAGTTAAAAATATTGTTTATATTTCAAATTTACAAATTCTTTAGTTGTCAATTATTTACTTAAAAATTTAGTGTTTTATTCATAACTATGTTTCTACAAGCTCTTTTTTCAAACCATAAAATTTTATAGAATCCTGACAACGTAGAGAGGTTTTCTATGCTCAACCCATATTTTTATAAAAAAATTGAATAATATCTTATTTTTGAGGTCCACCTAATGTTACATATATTGGGAACCTATACTTTCTTCTCACAAATCTTATATTCGAAAAGGTAAGTGACGATATCTAATTTTCAATTATTTACACTCATTTATTTACCACTATTTACGACATTTTATTAGCTTAGCATTGTGTGTTGCTACATTATTTCTCAAAGCACCATATGATGTTACAACTATGTGACACATGATGAGATTCGAGTGGGGTATATGTATACACATAATTTTTGAACTTTATCATTTATTGACACTTTATTTTTTTTAATAACCTATAAAGTCTCAATATATTTGAGTGCATGCCTTAAAGGGTGCACTAAGAAAGGGGTTAGAAGACCTTTGGTGCTTTGTAGGATTATTGGTCCCTATACTTTACCTAAAACCACTACAAGATACTTTTATCTAATTCTCTAAATAATAAAAACCTACTTATACACTCCCCTAAGTAATTCATTATCTAAAATAACCCATATGTAAGCAAACAACCCTTTTATTCATTTTTACGACTACATCAGCCCATTGACCTTGTTAAGGATTGAGTGCACATTACAAAACTTTGTCGGCCCATCTCAACCTAGTTTGAGGCCTAATGGATCTATTTCTTGCCAAACAAGATTGACATAGATGACCTTGCGAAATAAATTCCCAAGAGGAATTAGGGTCAATCCTTGGCTATAAATACCCCATTAAAGTCATTTCTAAATAGAGGATCATTCAATTGTGCATCATTACATCTCACAAATCTGAGCATCCTATCATTTAAATGTTTCATTGCTTAGGGTTTTACCTTGGAGTAGTAGCATTCAAATTTTTAAGGTCTTCGATGCATAGGAGAAATCTTTTAGCCTAAAACTGATATATCCTTATGATCCTTACAAACAATAAAAACCTCTTTTAAAGCACCATTGGACAAGGGAAAGATTGAACCATGACGGGTTTACTTAAATAAGGTAATTATATCCTAACCCTTCATTTTGATAAGTAGATATTTGCATAATTAATGGATTGAATTGTATCCTTCATTGCTTAGATTACTTCTATATTATCTTTTCTTTTTTATTATCTCACTTCTTTATTTCATAAGCTTTGGTGAGTACTAGATTAGCTTGTATGTTTATTTACTTGATTAGATTGCATTCTCATTTAGTAGATTAACTCACTTCCCTCTAATATTATAAGACCTAGATAGCGTTATTACATGATGACGTTTGAATAGGGGCCTTGGAAACTTCTCATTTGTTATTTTGTATCAAGAGATCCCTTAGTTAGGTTTAGTGGATCCATAATTGGTCATGACCCTAATATAATAAATTATTGTTAAGAAGATTACTAGTTGATTACCTTATTTGATCTTGGATATTAATGAGTAGGATAAGTTTTAGATTTATCCTATTTAAATTGCATACATATTCTACTTGGGCACCAGAGTTCTCCCTTAATTTACTACCTAAACACTTTTTCATGATCATGTGCCCATATACAAAAATGAATCATGAAATTTTTGATGGTGGACCATGGATGTTATAGGATGCTATTCTCTAGATTCAAGAGTGGTACCCTAACTTTTATTTTCTCATAACTAAACAAGGGCACTTTCTAGTTTGAATCTTATTGTATGGTCTCCCATTGGAATAATAGAATGAAGGATGTTTTCAAAGGATTGGATCAATAATGGGATATTTTATCTACATTGACTTGAATGCTAGTGAAGGCATCCTTATTTTTTATGGCTACATTTATTTTTTTTGGATTTAGAGGAAAGGATTACATAAATCATCATTCTCCAATCCTCGAGTGGGTCTTAAGAGTAACGTATTGATGTTAAAAAATATAATTCAAATGCTTCAATTGTAATAAGGTTGGGCATATCATCAAACTTTTCCTAATGAAAGGCTCTCATCAAAATTTTACTCAGACTTCGAAACCTAAATTGAGTCCTAAACTAAGTCATTTTTTCATCGCAACACTAAGAAAAATCCTTACCCTTTGGTGGGATATGCACTAATCACTTCCCCCCAAGTCACTAAATATGAATCCACGATGGCTCTAAAATACAAATTGAAGAGGGGCCAGGATTTGTATTAAGTAGACATGTTAAAAGAGATATAGTTTATTTCAAATGAGGCTCAAAAACTCAAAATATGTATTGAACCAAACTCATGAGTAGACATGGTAGGTGATCCTTTGGAGGAAATACTACAAATCGAAGTGAAGGATTATGGTTGGGTTGGTGATCTATAGCTTTATCCAATTATGAGGGACATCAATAATGATGAATAATTAAACTCCATAGTAGCCCTTACCCTCTCTCACAAATAATTCCTTAACTCTCACCCAAATTATGACTCTCATAATAAAAAAGGATGAAAGTTTCAAGGACATCACAAAAACTAAAGTCTCAAAGGTAAGAAATCCACCATTAATTATTTTATAGTCTATGATAAGCAAGGGGTGAAATTCCCATTTTATTAACCATGAATATCTTCTCATATAATGTTAGAGGATTGAATGCCCCTAAAAAATATGCTTGGTGCATTGTTAGTTATAGAATCCTGGATTTAACCTTTTCATGCTACAAGAAACCAAGATGAGTATAGTGAAAGTAGTGGACATGTTTAACAAAGGTTAGAACTGATGGAATGGGTTGTTTGTGGGCTTTGCTAGAGCCTCAGGTGGTTTAGAAATCCTCTAGTCCCCTTTTAGGATAAGGGTATACTATTTTGGTTTAGGGGCTAATTGGTAGCTTTGTAAAGTGTTTAACTTCACCTCTGATATTTATTTTTACTTATGTAATGTGTATGTGCCAAATTTCATTGCCCTTAAAGATCAATGCTAGTAGGAAATCCTAACCCAATCGACATATTTCCATATTAATAAATGCATAATTAGTGGGGATCTCAATGACATCCTTTCCATCTCTAAAATATGAGGGGGGGGGGGGGGGGGGGGTGGGGGGGGCTAGGTTAGAGCATGCATTCTCAAAATGACTTTTCTAGGTTTTTCATTGATGCAAGGTTGGTTGATTTGACCCTAAAATATGGTTCCTTATCTTTGACCAACTATCAAGAAGGTTTATACAAAATTTATAAAAGACTAGATAGGGTTTTAATCTTCCCAAGTTACCTAGACATTGATTAGATAATGGAAACTAATATCCTACCCATCTATGGTTTGGATCATGCCCCAATTGAATTAAATATTATTGAAGATGGTGCCCCCCTTATTCCCCTTAAAATTTGAGTTGATGTGGTTTCAAGATCATACAATCATGACCTAATCAAAGAATGGTGGGGAAAGGCCACTAATGTTTTTGGCACCTTGATGTTAAAAATGAGTAAAAAATTGATCCACATTAAAGACTACCTATATTTTTGAATCAATATTGCTTCAAAAACATTTTATAATAAATTATAAGAGTTGAAGATGAGCTAGGAAATGTAAATTAGATTGTGTTTTCCATGGGTATAGATTAGTAGTTGTATCACATAGAGAAATCCCTTATAGTTGAACTACCTAAATTACACATCAAAGAATAGGTCTACTAAAAACAAAGTTCAATAGAAAAATGGCTCAAGGATGGTGATAAAAATACAAAATTCTTACACAACTCCACTTGAGTAAAAGGATCATCTAATCATATTTTTAGTATTCAGAATCAAGAGGGGCATGTTCTTGAGACTAAATATACTACCAAAAAAGAGGTTGTTGAATGCTTCCAAGAAATACTTAGTAGCACTGAGGCTTTACAACCCATGTTATTTGTATGTCGGCTAGGATTTTCATGCATAAATAATATAACATAATATGAAGCTTCGATTATAGGATTATATATTATACACGCATTGAAGATAAAATCTATTTAGGTATACAATGACTCGTAACTCATTTCTAATTATGTTATATAAATTTATTAGACAAAATAAGAAAAATTGATCCCATATAGAGATATTGTATAGTGGTTTTAGACACATTTTTAAATCTTTTCAATTGAAATTATACCTTGAAAATACAATATCCATGTCGTTGCCATGACCAGTGTAACTTCATTATCCCTATCGATATTAATGATGATTAGAAAATTTTTACTATTGGTTAATTAAAATAACCATAAGCTATGATAGTTGATATAATGGATTTATCAATTCTTTTAAAGGTTCATAGCGAAAGAATTCATAATGGTACATGGATATATATAATTCCCTGCATAAAGCTAAAATGCCTAATATTTTTTGAGAATGATAAATGAAAATTAAAATAATATGTAACTCAATATTTTATCATTGGTGGGGATTTATTTAAGTGATCAGTTTAAAAGTAGTTACTTTAACGTATTAATTAGGAAGAGGCTAAGTTATCTCTATAAGAGGTTAATAATAGTGAATGTGGTGGACACTTCAATGGAAAAATAATACATTTTCAATTGACTATATGAGATGATATATGAAGGTTCTTGATGACATATTATTTCACAATTTTGGCTCCCCTCAACTATTATTACAAATCATGGATCATCTTTCAAAAATATTAAAATTAAGAAATTTTATGATAAATATAAATTTCTCCAAACATTTTTCATTCCTTACTATCCACAAGGAAATGGACAAGAAGAATCAACAAATAAGATAATAACCAAAATATTAGGCAAAATAGTTGCAAAGAAAGGTGAATATGAATGTAATCAGATGGTTTATACTTTATGGGCTTATCACATGAGTATTTATACACCATTATGGTCTACTCCTTATTCATTGGTTTATGAGATAAAAGTATTTTTGCCTTTGGATTCATGAATAATACCCTTGTGTGTTTATCTCAAAGGTATTATTAAAGATAATGGCTATCAAGAAAAGTGATTGAGTTATAAATATTGAATGACATATGCATACAGGTCATAAAGCACCTCAAATGATTATCAAAATTACATTAAAAATACATATAAAAATAAAATTATAAATCAAGAATTTTAATTTGGGGACTTGGTTATTGTAGATAATAAAACTAAATATTTATATCATCTCAGTCTTATACATTTGATAAATATCAATCAAGGTTCTACCCTTTAATTATATACCTCTCTATTATTTAAAATCTCACATTCACCATCTCAATGTGCCTAAATACTTATCTCTTAGTCCAATCCATATCATTATGTTGACCTAGGTCGCATGTACTACAAAGAAAGATTAAAACTTGATAAACATCCTTCATTTTTAATTTCATATCCATACCTATTTTTTATCCTTCTAGACACTACTAGTCATAAATGGATACTACCACCACAGTAATGTGTATATCTTTATCTACTGTCAAGTTTCCAAAATTCATCCAAATTGAAAATGATTCAAAACCTATGGGTTAGCCTGATTGTCTTGTTGAACCCTATTGTTAAATATTTTTAAAATGTGTGGTATAAATACAAGTCTAATCCTTCTCATTCTTCATTTATCAAATCCCAAGTAAATACCTACTAAATATAAATCAATAACTACATAACCAAGCTATTATGTCCAATTCATCCCTTTTTTATATCAAGCATAAGGGAAGTCATATTATAGGTATTAAGCATTATTATAGGTCTGAAGTATTCAAAGATTATCCCATGAGTGATATTTGTCAAGTTACAAGCTAGATAATTACATGCATAATCATATAGTATATTTCACCCTTATGCACACACTTTACCACACATAGGGAGGAACTACATAAGTATAATGCCATCTTGGAGTATTGGATATGTAGGCAGTGCCTATTAATAGAGGGATCTTTGGAGTCAACTCGACACTTTGATCCAACTAACCCATTTTTAACAAATTCATTTCAAGGGTGAAGAATGGTGAAAATCTAGGGTTTGATAAATAAAAAAAGAGTGGCAACCTATATCCTAAATATGAATACATAAAAAAAAGGTGACAAAAAACTTAAATAAGTTGGTTGCATCCAAATCTAGTCATTATTATATACTAGACACCTACATCATAGTCAGGCACTAACATTGATAATAGTGTCCAGATCTAATGATAATGTCTACAAATATAGAAGTATTATTTATAAAATTTAACGACTGATCTAAAATATTTATCCTACATACTTTACACCTATTTTGAATTCATATCTACCTATGCATAGTAAACCAAGGTAAGTATCATTTATATTTAGTATTGTAATCAACTAAATAGTTTTTAAATCAAGTGTTTTTTATATTTAGCATATCTCAATACTATAATTTAGAATATATCATTTATCCAAGTTTTGAATTAATTGGCCTACTATAGATTAGTTTTTCACCTGTATGCTTTAATTGTTTCTATACTCTTAACCCTATACCACCATATATGTAAAATTTAAGGTCAAATATCTAGTGAACCCTGCCCTATTGGAACATGTAATGATTAATTGGTGCTCCGTGTGCCATTAATACATTCATTATACATTGGGTAAATAAATAATTAATATATTTTATTTATTTACATGAGGTTCACTCATGTTAATAAATTAAATATATTACCATTATATTAAATGTTCCACAGGGAGAGGTTGGATCCATTGGTTACAACGGTCTACCTCAAACCTCATTATAAAAAGGGTATTACCCATTTGGTAATTTACTTACCATTGTGACAATTAATATATCAAGGCATCATGTATTCATTGCATTGATGTGAAGATTTATGTGAAGTATTTTCAAAGAGGAAGTGAGAGGAAGAAGGCTTTTGTATTGGGTTTTAGTTTTTCAATTAATGAGTGATTAAACCAGAGGTTTTCCACATTAAATATTGTGTCAACATTGAACTATGTCTTTACTACTTGATTACATCTTTAGATATCCAGTCTTGTTTTCATATTACATATACTTTTCTATTCTTTAAGTATAACATATCTTAGAGATGGTTTAATTGATTGGAAATAATTCTTTGAGGATCTAGACCCCTGTGCAAAGAAAAATTTAAAAAAATCCAGCTTTGTATGACCCTCATACGACCTTGGAGGAATATCATACAATAAAAAAAAAATTATTGGTTTATTCTTTGATCTATAGAGCCTGATAAAGATAAAATTATGCATGTAAACCCCTATTATAGCATTCAAACCTCCAATCAATTAAACAAAGATCAAATTTAAAGAAAATGTCAGTTTTGGCATCATTCTACAACTTGAGCAAGTACAAAAAATTAGAAAAAAAATGTTTTTTGAGATTTTGCATCCTATTTATATCTGTTAAATAGTGATATTTATTATCTTTTGGCCTAAATACTCATCCAAAGACCCTGTGGAAGTATCTAGACATCATTTTTGGAAGATATAATCCTCTTGAGTGTGGTTGTATAGCCTAGAAAGGAGAAAAAATCATTAAAAATGTTTTTATCATTTTTATTCTTGGAAATCATCTTTTGAGTGTTTATTATTTATTTTTTTAGCTTAACAAGATCTTATGCAAAGCTTTTTAAAGATCTAAAACATTTTTTGAAGATCTATACTCTAGTTGGGTGTCATTATACGGTTGTACTAGCTGTAAAAAATATTAAAAAATAGTTTTTTCTACAATATCAAATTTTGATGGTTTAGGAGTACTTGTAGGAAGGTTTGAAGGTTGTTTACAAAATTTCAAGGCTTGAGATGGCCTCTAATTCTTATGTTTTCCTCCCTGTGCCATATTTTTCTCTACAACACATTTCCTAGGATAGTATATAGTTTAGTGAAAAGTATTTAATAAATACTTGGTTTATTAAAAATTAGAAATTTTATGCAAAAGAGAAATGGCCCCACATTGAAAGCTTATTAATATAATATTAAAGTGAAAAATCATTAAATTTATTTTACATGCAATTTAGCCTTTATTTTTATTTATTTTAAATAAAATTGGATTAAATATGCTTTAAATTCCATATCTTTCATTATAAATTTAAATATTGTGGTAGGGGAGTTGGTAGTTGTTGTTTTGGTAAACACTTGTAAAGAGGAAGTCAAGAGTTAAAAATGCAATAATTATTTAAATATATTTTTTTAATTTGTGTGCAATAGCCTACATTCAAATATTAGTTCACTTTTGACACTTTTGACACCCTTAACTAGTTAATACTTTTTCAAACATAGTCATGTGACTAGTCATTTTCTATGTTTTTACACATTCTAGGTGCATTGGTATGATCCATTTTTAAAATTTTAATCCTCCTTATATATTTTTTAAATATTTTTAATAATTATGTTTACATGGTTATTTTGTGACACCTTCTTTGATCACAATCTTTTACAATTTTTTCTCATTGTTTACATAAATTTGAATAATTATTAATTGTATACACTATAAATTTTCTTTATTGTGAAATTGAGTGTAAAAAAAACATTAAAAAAGAAGTTTATTTTTATAGCTTTTATAGTGTTATTGTGTCATTTTTAAAGGGAACTTATGTCTTCTCTTTATTTTGTGATAGACAAATCCCAAATGCTAAATGGATCAAATTATAAAATTTGAAAAATCTACATTAAAACTGAGTTTATGGTTAAAAAATTATGGAATATTGTGTTGGGGACTAAAAAACCCATCAGGGAGAAATGTCATGATTGAGCTTACCAATGCATTTCAATAGAAATTACATGAAGCTATGTCAATTATCTTGTGGAGTGTTAAGGATGAATTCTTACTCCATATCTACAATAACGATTCAAACTTGCTTGAGTCTATGCATGATGACACTCATATCTCTAAGATTATCAAACTAATTCTTGAATTGTTAATTGCACCTATGAAAGGTGATGAAAAAATTATTAATTTTCTTGTAAAAATTAAAAACATCAAATCTTAGTTAGATGGATGTAATTATAATTTAATTCAATACTAGTTATTTTATTTCATTATTTAATTAAATATTCATAAATTTGTTTATAAATTTATTTCAATTCTTAATTCAAAATACCAAACAGAGTAAGATATCCCTGACCTCACTACCTTTTCTGCTCTTCTTATTTAAAAAAATCAAGTGATGTCAAATTTTGATTCTAAATAGAATTCTAATCAAGATCTTCTCACACTCAATCATGATTCTAAAAATAGTAGAAACCAAAAATGTAACCCTATCTTTGTCAATGGAAAAAATGGGAACAATAAATCTAATAATAAGAATCATAAAGTTAAGTTTAATTAAAATTACAATCTATATGGTAAATTTAGATATATAAGGGAAGACTATTAAAAAACAAAACCTATAAAATAATAAAGGAAATAAATTTTATAATTAGAATCAATATAAAAATCAAAACTATAATCAGAACAACAATCATGACCATAATACTAACAGTATTGCTTTATAAGTTGCCTTGTTTTCTTTTAATGAAATTTAATGGGTTTTACATAGTGATGCATCATATCATATTAATTGTTTATCAATTATTTTATATAACACTATAAATATATATGAAATGATTTATTTAGGTAATATTCATATTTAAAATCTACTAAGCAAGGCAAAACTAATTATAAATGTAGTCACAAAAATGTTTTTTATGTTCCTAAACTTAAGAAACAATTATTATCCCATTCTCAACTTACAAATGATAGTTTAATAGTAAATTTTATTAAGTATAAATAGTCTATCACGAATCAATTTGGTTCCCTACTTGTTGAAGTAATTTAACATAATGATATGTACATGTTTTCTACTTATTCTGCATATTGTCTTTCATCACATAGTAGAAAGGGATCTCAATTGTGACATAAAATATTAAGTCATCTTAATTTTATAAGTTTATATGATATTTTCATCTTGATATTATGTTTCATATTCTTACTATTTCTTTTCATCATGAAGCTTGTGAGGGTTGACTGTGTGATAAACAACACACTAAACCCTTTCAAAAAAATTATGATGTGAAATCTTCACATCATTTAGAGTTTATTCATAGTGACATTATAGGACCACTATAAGTTTCATATCTTAATGGTTATTTATATGTTGTTAATTTAAAGATACTAATTAAATCGGTAGTGTATCAACTACAATGGTATTTGTTAGTAATACTATTTAGTTTGATTCTTGAAAAATGCTAGCTACAATTATATTGTAATAGATATATTAGTCTTAGATAAGAAAGAAATATAAATATATAGACACTATACTATTTTTAAAATGATTACATTTATTATAATTTTCAATTCATATGAGTTAGGTTAAGGAAAGTTATGCATTCTATTACTTTCAAAAAATTATGTAGTTTGTAAAGGGAAAAACTACTCAAATCACATTTAGAAATATTAATGGTTTGAAGGCATTAGTTAAATGTGAGGAAAATATTGAAATTCATTATACACACAAAATTTTGATTCATTTGAAAACATGATCATGTTTAGTTATTGCATTTTTTAAAAAAGATCATCCTCAGTAAGAAATGATATTTTTTGTTTCAATTATTAAGATGCTTTCATGTGATAAGTGAGGAAAATTCATACTAATATGTTTATATGTTTCATTTGATAATAAGATATGCTATGAAATTCAAAGTGTAAATTGAGTTTGTATTATTAATTAGTTCTTCATCATTTACTTTACTAAGTATTTTGTTCATATATGTTTGAAATTATTTGTTTTAATCATGTATCTATTTGATTAGATGATTGTATATCATGTTAAAATTGTCAACATTTGATGTATAATAGGTTACATACCTATATCTTTTGGTATATCTAATTCTATATCATTGTAAAATGACAAAAATCATATTAACCTTTCAAAGTTTTTTTTAAGACTCAAATTATAAAAAGAGATATTTCTAATAAGATATCTAGTTTTTTACTAAACTTAGTATCAAATTATTAGTGAAATTTTTGTTTACTAAACTTAGTATCAAATTATTAGTGAAATTTTTGTATGTACATTACATGATAATTGGTGATACTCATCTTTTCAATATTGGAGATGTCTAATAATTACTTGAATATAATGATTTATATGTGTCACTAACTTCGTAATCAAAGTAGTGAGCCAGTATGCCATGTGTTTTATCATAAATAAACATATGTCATTTGCTTATCTTTATGTATTTGTTTATTATGATGCTAACCATGTTTTGATATCATATCATAAATATAATTATGGATATGTGTTTAAGTTTAGTGTAGGTTTTATCACTTGGAGTAAGCTATGGGAGTTACTAAAGAAGTCATGTGGTTGTGAAAATAACTTCATTTGGATGTTTCCTAAAATAGCACCCTTCTATGTGATAACCAAAGTTGTATAGATATGGGTGCAACACCAAAGAGCTAAGTACATTGAAGTTCACGTGAATTTTATCTAAGATAAAATCCTCTATGTTGATATTGATCTACAAGTTTATCCTATAGATGAATTAGTGGTAGATATCATCACAAAACTACTTGGTGATACCAAGTTTTGTCAGTTTTATATAATTATGGGCCTCTTAGATTTTCCATTAATGGGGAGTGTGCATGACAATGTTGCTTCCTAATGGTCATGTGTTTCCTTCTTATATATATTTCTTCTCATTATAAAGCATTATAATAAGTCATTATATGTGATTTTGGTAAATTTCATAATTTTTTAGTTTATAGTGTACCCAATACTTATAAGAATATTTATAATGGAGGTCCTTATGTTATGAAAATATCCAAAAAAAACTTAGTTGATTATTCATTATAAACTATGATATGTAGTGTCATCATCATGCTATCCTAAACTTACTCTAAATGGTTTATGGATTATATTTTTTTTTGTTTTAAAAGGTGCTATCGGCATGATGAAGGTTTTTAAATCCTTCAAATTTTATATGCCTCCTAAAATCATTATAGTTGATTTATGGAGTATAATTATAATATAAATTGGAAGAGCTTATGCACAATAACAAACACAAATAATAATAATAATAATAATAATAATAATAATAATAATAATAATAATAATAATAATAATAATTTGGACAATGATACATATAAATAGGCCATCACATCTCCTATAAATTACAATTCCTATTAAAGATCCTATAATAACTCTCCCAATATAATTGAGTTGTTTTAAAAATTTGTAACACACTCCTCAACCATAATTCTATTTACATGATTTGTTATCTCACTAACTATTACATTATATGAGTTGTTATTAAAACTCATCACATCACTATATTATCTTATCACATATAATATAAATAGTCACATGTGAACACTAGAAATTTATTGTATTCACCCCCTTAGTGTGAACATATTAAAAACCTTATTTTGTACTACAACTATCGCATTTGCTTGCTCATGACCTAGATGGTTTTATTTTTTGGGAGAGCCAATAACCTCTGAAATATTTTTACAAGTGGTTTATAAATAACCAAAATATAATGGTTTTACAATTGGTTAACTAACAACCACAATAGGATAGTTTTCCAAATGGCTAACCAACAACCATACTAGCAAAAGATGGTTTTCCAAGGACAACCAACATATCATGATGTTGCACTACTTTATTAACTCCCATCACTATATTAATTTATGGGATTACATAGGAATTATGTTAAATCAAGAATAGTTTTTACATTACATCACATAAGAATAAATTTTTCTCAATAGTATCCATTGTTGTTGACTATTTCCACTCGTTCTTGAATGGCATAAGAAACTGCAACTATCACTAAAAGTTACCCTTGGCTTTAGCCGATTTGATATAGAATGGAAATGGAATATTTATAATATATTCCCCTATAATTTTAAATTTATATTTATTAATAAAATTAAAATACGCTGGAAACATAAACACACTATAGTAAAAAGCAAACACACTACTAAAGTGGTAATGTCATGATGATGATGATTTTGAGCTTGAAGCTATGAAAGGTATGATTTAGATGCATATGATATAAGGTAAGTATTTTTCGAGACTTATCATACTGTATCTATCATGTTGATGTAGTTTCATGTCAAGGAAAGAAGACAAATATGTGAACAGTGTGTTGGTATAAGCTTGATAGCCTTGTATGTAAGCATGGATATTTAGTATATGCTTGGATAGAAAGTTGATGAATTTTAAATATGATGATATCACATTTAAAATGTCCTATGGGGTGTTAAGAGTGCATAAAATGTTTATGTGAATTCATGGTGTTCATTTGGTTCTTCATTATGTTCATCTAGGCATAGTTGGTTCTATGGTAGAAAAAACTGAGTAGGCATTTTGATGGCATCATATTTCACATGTTTGAAGGTTTTAATTGAATATTGATATATGGATGGATTTAATATGTGAGGATATCATATGGTTAAAATTTTAGGTCATGAGGTTGAGCGTAGCTAAATATAAGTGGGTGCAAAGTTGGCCTCTCATATAGAAGTTCACTAAGTTTCTATACTCAGCCATATCATCATTACACGTCATGCAAACATGTATGATCCAAAAAGTTTGTAAATTTATTATAAGTACTTATAAATTAAATATTTGGAAAAAAAATTCATGGTGATGTTTTCTATAGTTCCAATTATGTACCCTAAATATTTGGAGTCCTGAAGTGTTTTCTAGCTCGAGATATAAATCTTCAAAAATGCACTTGCAGACTATGATGGACTAAAGACTATCAAGATAAAATACATTAAAGTCTGAGGTCATCTATTCAATATATATAATGGTTATAATTAATTCATATATATTTATATAATAGTTCACATAAATTTCAATATGTCAAAGAATGAATGTGCTAGTGACATGTGTCACATTCACGGGGCTTGTATAGAAGATCAATGATGAGCATATATTCATACTATCAGAAGATTGATGGTATGAGTAAAATTAAAAGAGTAAAATGTGTATAAGATATGTATATATTCCAAGTGGCACAATATTTGGAGCTTATATCTTAGATCAATAGTGATCACTACAAGATAAAGACCTAATTAATCTATAGAGATTGATGGAGTGCATTTATTACAAATTATCAGGAAGAAGCGAGATGATGACAAGTGTTTTATATTTAAAAATAAGCAAAGGTAAATAATAAGATAATTTTGAGGGAAATAGATGATGTGTATTCATTAAATATATTATATATCATGATATGATGACAAAGTGTTCTAATTCTAATAGTTGCTTAGTAACCGTTGAAATTCAAATATTTGAATTTACGAGGGAAGACTAGTCTATAGTTTTTGTGATATAACTTTTGATTTATCTAGAATTTGATCATGGTGTAAAATTAAACGTTGTATATTACTTAATTACACATCTATAAAACATATTTATAAGGTCTAATTATCTATACAATCGAATATATGTACCTCCAAAGTTGACTATGTATGTGTTCATTCTATGCAAGTAACTCGAGAAGGGTAATTGAGTTGTTCTTAATAGTATTTTGATGTTTTAAGATGAAATAAGTGTTGGATAATGTTTTAAAATTAATGAGGAGAATTTTTGTGGATTTTTGAGGTTTGACCAATCCATATTCTATATGATTAAAGTATTAGAATTTGATTGTGTGTTCATTATTGGTGATCGTATGTACATAATGATGTTTGGGCTAATTGTGTCATAGTAAAAGGGTGTTGTGATGGATGTTATCTCTTAAGGTGGACCTTTAAATTGTGTGGCATGGATCTAAATATTTTTTAAGTGTTCTTTTTTTCTTAATTTACTTGAAGAAGTGTCAAAGAGATAGATGGGTCTCCATGAGAACTATAAGGGCTAATGAGGCCTAATTAAAAGGCATAGCTACTTAGTTGTGACCCATGGATGCTATGGCCAACCTATGAAGATGGTATTGAGTTATTTTAATATTTCATAAGGGCTAAGATAATTATGATGGATGACCTAGAAGATATTAATCATGATGGCTCTATAAAATTTGAAATCAAAGGTGGTGATTTCTAGACTTATGAGAAGGGGATCTAAGTGGAGGAAGAGTAAAGAGTTGAGAGGCAAAGGAGAGTAAGGGTGCCTAGTGGATGGATTGAAGAATATAGTAGGTTGATGACTATGTGTATGACTTATATGTCATATTTTTGATGTCAAAATAGTGCTTTTGCAAGTTTTAAGATTGAGGATGAGTGAATAGGTCTAGAGTGATCCAAAACGGTGTTTTAGATGCCTTGAGCATGAGAAAAGGGTAGATGATGTCTGTATGAGCTTAGTGTTTGATTTGAGAGGTAGATAAAAGTGTGTACTATGTGTATGACCATTTGGTCATGTTGAGGTTGTGACAAAGTTGTTATTGATAAGTGTAGAGTGATCCAAAAAGTGGTTTTGGATGTTTGTGGTTGTGTGAAGAAGTGAAGGGGGATATGTTTTCAAGAATTATCCATCAGATTTGTAGGAAATTAGTGATCAAGATATGTTTATTTCATAGGTGTTTGGAGGGTTCTCAACATCTAGGTTATAAAGACTTAACCATCTTAGGGGTAGGTGCTCCTTGTGGAACAGGTGTTTCACTAAATATTGGTCAAAATGAGTTGACCATCATAAGGGCAAGTGATCCTTGTGAAATAGGTGTTTCACTAAATGATAGTTAGAATGACTTGACCATATTAGGGGTATGTGTTCCTTATGGAAAAAGTGTTTCACTAAATGTTGGTTAGAAGGACTTGACAATCCTAGGGATAGGTGTTCCTTATGGAATGGGTGTTTCACTAAAGTCTCATGTTTATAATACCTTATAGGACAATTATTCTATGTGTTTTTAGGTTTGAGAGTGGATTTTATTTCTTGTGAGGGTTTCCCACATTAGATGTTGTGTTATAATGTGCTTCTCTTATTTCACGCTTTGATGGTAATCTAGTTGCATATGCTTGTCATGTTGATTCATGAATGTTAATGAATAAATGATAAGTGATCTAAAAGTGAAATATTGGTTGATTGATTCACCCCCCTCTTAGTCATCTTATACCTCTAATAATTGGTATCAGAATAGGTTCTTTAGAGGAAGCTTAAAAACTTGAAAGAGATCCTAAGTAGCACAAGATGGCTAAGAAGTTAAAGAAAGAGAATCAACGGTGGAAGGATGTAATCAAGGCACTTGAAGAGTAGATATGTACTTTGAAGAAAGATGCCAAAGAGGATGAGAAATTTATCCTTGATCTCAATGTGTAGCTAGAATATTCCAAGGCAAGTTTGAGTTCAAAAGAGGAAAGTTATTCAAAATAAAAGGACATTATGTATGATTAAGAAGTTTACCATGATAATGGAGAAGAAGAAATGTTATATGATAGTAAGGAAGAAGAAGCAGATCTAAGAGTTGAGCTCATGAAGAGGAGTCACAAGATGAGGAATGTGATCAAAGGTATTAAAGCATATGTCAGTTCTCTTGAGGGAAGTTTTTTAGGCAATACCAAGAGAGATGAGAAGAAGTATCAAGATATAGTCAATTCTCTTAAAGATAAAACATGTAGATTAAAGTATGACATGGCTAAAGAATCCAAGGAGGATAAGGAGATCATCAAAGATATTAGAGGACAATTATAAGTTTCAAATGGTAGCCTAAAATCAAGAGAAGAAGATTGTAGATATCTCAAGACTCAGTTAGAAGAAGTCAATACCAAGGTGAGTTCAAAGCAAGGTGAGCATGATGAGTTAAAGACTAATCTTGATTCCTTGAGAGTAGAGCATGAACAACTCATAGACAAGTTGGACAAGATGGAAAAGGAACATGTAAAGCCTAAGTAAGTTAAGAATAATGCATGATTTGAAAGCAATTCAATAAAGTATGTTAGATAACCAAATGCTTCAAAGTATGCTAGTTTATTCCATGTTCATTGTTGTACATGTAATAAATATGGTCATAGAGCTAAGGACTATAGAAGGAATTCATTCAAGTTTAAATATTCATGGAGCTACAATAAAAGGATTTTTTTTCCAAAAATTGATCACAGTTCAAATCTATCAAAAATTATGAATGATGTTATTTATTTAATTTGTGATAAGAAAGGTCATATTACTAGACTTTATCCTAGTAAATTTGATAAGCCCTCAAGTCATTTAAACAAGGGAGAGACCCCTAGAAAGTATATCAAAAGTAAAAACATGATGTAGAGACCAAAGGTAGTGAAGGCTAGTCTTATTGAGTAAAAGCATTAAACTTTTGATACTGTAGAAAAGGAATTAATTTTAGAGGTGTCTCAAGAGTACCACAGAATATTGATATTAGTCTAAATGGAGAAGAAGGTGGATGATCCAAGAATCAAGTTAGTTATACCATTCAAGGCTAAGGAGAATTTGAAATATGGATCTCAATTTGATATTTTATTTATTGTAGCTAAATAATTTCTAGGTAAGGAGTTTCATGATTGACAATAGTTATTTTGGTCTACTTTCAAAGAGGAGAAGGCGTTAGTAGAAGAGATAGATGCCAAATAATTTTTTTTAGTCAAGAAAAGGAAGAAGAAGAAGAAGGTTCTTTAGTCCTATGATGAGGAATGGTATGATCCTTTGTTCTAGGTCATTGTGAAGTAGAGATGTCTTTATTGTGATTCATAAAGACATTTCTCAGTTTGAAGAAGCGTGTGGTCTTGTAATAGGGTTCTCAGTATGTAGGGTTAGATTTAAGGTTTCTTAGTGGAAAAGGAGAATTTGTGAGTTTTTAAGATGATATTTTTTCATATAAAGGTTCATTAACCTTATTCTATCATGCTCCAAGTGGTTTTGTGGTTTGAAGGTATGTTAAAGTCAAATTGGAGATTTTTTAGTGCTCTAAGTTTTCTAAGTTTTTGGCTTAAGGTCAAGTAGGCCTAAAATAGGTTATCATATGTATGGGTTTTCAAAGGTTTTAAATCCAAAAAATTGGTCCAAAAGTGTGTGATGGTTGTCTCTAGGCATGTAATAAGTTTTAGAGGTGGGCGTTGACCAAAAGGAGGTTTATTGACCCTATTTGTTTTAAGATTATAGAGTTTTTGGCTATGCTATAAAGTGGTTTTCCTTATGATTTTAGGTCTAAATATTATTAATAGGTTGAATGGGCCAAATGGGTTATCAAATCAATATGCATATATATTTGAAGGTTTGTGGTTTTAAAATTATTTAAGCTTTTGTCAAGATGGAGGCCTAATTAGCTAGAAGGTTTGTGAAGGAGGTATGTTGTAAAGGATGAATTAGGTGATAAAAATTGTTATGATTAAGGGGGAATATGAAAATGATCCAAATATGAAGGTTTAGGTCTTGAAAATTTGTCTACCAAAATTTATGGGCTCTACAAGTTCTAGGTAAGGCTACAAGGAGTCTAGACAGGCCTAGTATGAAGATTTGATGTTTCTGCTCAGTTTCTCCAGAAGAGAAAGGCATGAGAATTTCAAGGTAAGTTATCAAGTTGGCTTAGATCATGTTTAATTTTTATTGTGTGGCTTGAATTTTTTTAATGGTCCTTGAGGTGGCTTGAGAGAGAAGGCTAGTAAGCCTGTGTGGTGGTTTTTCATGGTGTGTGGAGATTTGAAAATGCTCAAGAGGTGCAATGGATCAAATATCTTAGTGGGAGTCCCTCTCAGTGTTCTAAAGGTGATTTCAATTATTTTTTGGTGTTTGTATGTATTTATTACTCATTAATAGCAGTGCATTATCAAATAAGAATGTTATCATGGTATATGGTTGAGAAGTACAAGGTGTTATGCACAGAGTTAGGGGGAGCTAACTCAGATAGCTTGAGTGGCTTGAGGAGCTATGCATGATGTGAGGGGAAGCATATGTGAGATGATTCAGTCATATTGAAAAAATGGTGATATATAATATAGAAGATATTTCAAGAAGGTTGATATGATTAATTGATCAAACCTAGTCATAATTGTGAAAAATATATTGAATCTTCATGCATAAGTAAAGGGAGATTATGAGTTTTATAGCTAAATAGGTCCAAAGATCAGAATAACCCAAGTTCAAATTGATGTATGTAAAATAATTGATGACATGATATGGATCATGATATTAGGGGGAGATTTCTAAGCTCTATGAGTAGTTTTTCAAGTCTAAAGATTAGAGATGTCCAAGTTCATATTAATGCATGTCAAAGGGGGAACAATTGTTTCATATGAGGTATGTAAGTATCTTGAGCTCTAAAATTTCTATTTGAATACATTCATGATGTTAAGAGTATATTGGTGGATTTTTAATCCACTTTATCATTTATGGAAAGGGGGGAGAAGGAAAGTAAGAGGTTGTCATCAAAGACAAAGGGGGAGATTGTTGGAAAGTGTTGGCATTGATATCAAAGATTGATGTCATGTGTGCATTGATGTCAAAGGTAATGATAAAGTGGTGATGTCATGATGATAATGATTTCAAGCTTGAATTTTTTAGAGGAAGGATTTGGATTAATATGAGCTAAGATAAGTATTTTCTAAGTCTGATCATATTGTATCTAGCATGTTGATGTGGTTTTAGGTTAAGGAGAGAAGACAAACATGTGAATAGTGTTTTGGCATAAGATTGATAACCTATTATGTAAGCATGTAACTTAAGTATATGCCTAAATAGGAATTTGATGAAATTTATAGATGATGAAATCATATTGTAGAGGTCATATGGTGTTTCAAGAGTGCTTAATGCATGTTTTTCATCTAGTTATTCATTATGTTCATCTAGGCATAGTTGGTTCTATGGTAGAAAAATTTGAGTAGGTAGTTTGATGGCATCATATTTCACATGTGTGAAGGTTCAAGGATCATCTTGATATATGGATGGATTAAATATGTGAGGAGATCATATGGTTTAAATTTTAGGTCATGAGGTTGGGCATAACTAAAGATATGTGGTGCAAAGTTGGCCTCTCAGACAAAAGTTCACTAGGTTTCTATACTTAGCCAGACCGTCATTACACATCATGCAGACATGTATGATACAAAAAAATTGTGAATTTATTATAGGTATATATAAATTCAAAAGTGGGAAAAACATTTCATGGTGATGTTTTCTATAGTTCCAAGAATGTACCCAGAAGATTTGGAGTCCTAAAGTGTTTTCTAGCTCGAGATATAAATCTTCAAAGTTGCACTTGAAAACTATGATGGGCCAAATACCGTCAATATAAATACATTTAAGTTTGAGGTAATCTAGTTAATAAATATAATGGTACATTTTTTTATCACATATCTTGATCCAATAGTGTGTGTAAAATTTAATATGTCAAAGAATGAATTCACTAGTGACGTGTCACATTCATGGAACTTGGACAAAAGATCAAAGATGAGCATATGTTTATATTATTAGAAGATCAATGTTGTGAATCAAATACAAAGATTAAAATGTTTAGAAGGCATGTATATATACCAAGTGGCATAATCACATGAGCTTGGAGCTTAGATCAATGATGAGTGTTTTAAGATAAAGACCTGGTTAATCTGTAGAAATTGATGAATCACATTTATTCCAAATTATTAGGAAGCAATGAGATGATGACAAGTGCTTGATGTTTAACAATAATTAAAGGTAAAGACTAAGCTAATTTTGAGGGAGATCAATGATGAATATTCATTCAATCTATGAGAGGGAATGAGATGGTGGAAATTTTTTTGAAGCTTAACAATTGCTCAATGACCATTTAAATTCAAATATTTGAATTTATGAGGGAATATGAGTATACAATTTTTGTGCTATGATTTATTTAGAATTTAATCATGGTGTTAAAGGCAAATTTGTAGATTAAATCATGGTTAATATATAAAACCTAGTTATAATGTCTAATTATTTTTACAATCAAATATATGGATCTCTATAATTTATTATGTATGTATTCATGATCTACAAGTAACCCAAGAAGGGTAATAAAGTTGTTCTTAATGGTATTTTGATGTTTTAAGATGAACTAAGTGTTGGATCATGTTTTAGACTTCATGAGAACCATTTGTGTGGATTATGGAGGTTTGACTAATCTAGATTATATATGATCAAAGGCTTAGAAGTTGACTATGTGTTCATTCTTGGTGATCGTATGTACAAAATGATGTTTGGGCTAATTATGTTGTAGCAAAAGCTTGTTGTGATGGATGTTGTCTCCTAAGGTGGACATATAGATCTTGTGGCATGGATATATGTATTTTTTAAGTTTTATTTTATTCTTAATTTTCTTAGAGAAGTATCAAAGAGATGGATGGGTCTCCATCAAACCTATAAGGGCCAATGAGGCCTAATTAAAAGGTGTAGCTACTTAATTATGACCCATGGATGATATGGCCAACCTGTGAATATGGTATTGAGTTATGTTAAGATGTCTTAAGGGATAATACAAGTATTATGGCTAACTTATAAGATATTAATCAGATGGATCTATAAAAGGTGAAATCAAAGGTGGTGATTTCTAGACTTGTGATAAGGAGTTCTAAGGGGAGGAAGAGTATAGAGTTGAGAGGTGAAGGAGAGTAAGGGTGCCTAGTGGATGGATTGAAGAATAGATCAGGTTGATGACTATGTGTATGACATATAGGTCATATTTCTGATGTCAAAATAGCTTCCTTATAGGTTTGAAGATTGAGGATGAGTGAAGAGGTCTAAAGTGATCCAAAAGGATGTTTTTGAGGCCTTTAGTGTGAGCAAAGGATAGATGATGTCTGTGTGAGATTGGTGGTTAATTTTAGAGGCAAATTAGAGTGTGGACTATGTATATGACCATTTTTTCATGTTTGTGAGATTGTGATAGAGTTGTTGAGAAGTGTAGAGTGATCCAAAAGGTGGTTTTGGATGTTTTTGGTTGTGTGAAGAAGTGAATGGGGTTGTGTTTGGAGGGTGTCTCCATCATATTGTCAGGCAATCATTGATTAGGAGATTTTAATTTCATAGGTGTTATGAGGGTGTTCAATGTCTAGGTTAGAAGGACTTGACCATCCTAGGGGTAGGTGCTCCTTGTGGAATATGTGTTTTACTAAAATGTTGGTCAAAAGGACTTGACCATCTTAGGGGTGCATGCTCCTTGTGTAACAAGTGTTTCACTAAATTCTAGTCAAAAGGACTTGACCATCCTAAGGGTAGGTGCTCTTTATGGAATAGGTGTTTCACTAAATTTTGGTTAGAAGGACTTGACCATCGTAGAGGTAGGTGTTCCTTGTGGAATGGGTGTTCCACTAAAGTCTCATGTTTGTAATACCTTATAAGACAAGTAGTCCAAGTTTTTATAGAATTGAGAGTGGATTTTACTCCCCATGAGGGTTTCCCACATTAGATGTTGTGTTATGATGTGCTTCTCTTATTTATGCTTTGATGGTAATCTAGTTGCATATGCTTGTTGTGTTAATTCATGAATGTCAATGAATGAATGATAAGTGATATAAAAGTGAAATATTGTTTTACTAATTCACCCCCTCTCTTAGTCATCTTATACCTTTAATAACTCTCACAGAATTTAAAATCAAGAAATGTATAAGTTAGACTATCCAAAACCTAAATGAGATTGGGTAGAAGTCAATAAAATTAGTATGCAATTATGATCGTAGGTTTTCAAATGTTATAAATAAGGTAGAGTTTGCCTCAGAAGATAAAGATAAATCTGTATGGTTTGTCTTAGGACTATGCTCTAGGATTAGGTTTTCTATAGCACAAATTCAATATAATAATAAGGTAGATATTAGAGCTACTAATATTTGGGTAGAGAAAATTGAATATTATGGGGAAGTTCCCATAATGGGTTATAATATTGAGAATACATTGTAATCTTTTATGAAGAGCATGGAATATTATCATGAAGCAGATAAACCTAAGATAAATCTATGATGTATGGAGTGTGTAAAAGAAGGACATCACAAGAATGATTATCCTAAGATAAAGACAAATTTATATAAAATATATAGATTAGTAGGTCATGAAATAATGAAGTGTCATCTCTTACAAAAATATGTAAAAATCCCATAGAGTTTTTATTTTAATTTTTGTAAATCACATAATCATGAGGAAAAGAATTGTAGGACTATGCAAGAGCTCAAAGAAGATATTACAAAAAAATTATTTATCATTGTTGTGCATCAAGTGTCCTTAGTAAATAATATGATTCCAAGCCCAGAGGTTGATAAGGTTTGTGCAAACTAAGTAGGTCCACAATAGATTCCTAATTCACCTCTATACCAGCCTCAAAGTCTAGCTGGATGGACTCCTCCTTTACTAAGTTGGACACCATAATCACCATAATACTAATATTCATCCCCTTGGAATCTAAAAATGATATAGTAGTAGAAAAATAGTTGGACTCCATTAGTTACACAATAATAATAATTTAGGATTGGAGATAATACCCAGTAGCATCAGCACTAGAATACAACACAAAAATAGGGAGGTTATAAAGGAGGTTATTAGTTAAATAGAGGAGGATATAGGGGTAGATACAGAGTGGGTTATCAAGGTGGTAAAGGAAATAATTACCAACATCCTCATTTGCAATTCTACTTATGTAGATAATATAACCATGTATATTGCAATTGTCCTTTGAATCTCCAAAGATAGTCTTATTTTGCCTATTTCAAGGTCTATGAGCAACATGAGATAGCAGACTGTCTTATTTTGGAGAAACAAAGAAAATAAAATGCCATTAATAATGTTAACATGGTGAATGTGTAGCCTAAGGAGGATGCATTTTTAATGACATTACAAGACACTAACATGCAGAGAGAAGATTGCCTCCTCTTCAAATACCTCAAAACTAGCCAATATGGAAAGTGAAACATGATAAATACCTATATCCATATATAGAAAAAGGGTTAATATATGAATGTGCATAGATTTTTGAAAAATATTCAACACCAAGCCAATACTAAAAGATATGTTGTAGTAATAAATTCTCAAATATATGGTCAAATTATGTGCATTATGCACCAGGATGAAGATGTTACTACACTAATAGATTTACTAAATCTACTAAGTACACTAAATAATGATGCCCTATCTTAGAATGTTACAAACCTACTACATAATTTACTAGAGTGTGTGAAGTGAGGGAAATAGAAGACATCAAAATTTGTTTGATATGTAAAATCAAAGAAGCCATGGTATTTATATGCATGAATTGATATTGAAGTTGTAGGATATGAAATTTGAAATGTTGTCTTTGATTTTGGTAGCACGATTAATATGATCATCAGGTCTACATGGGAGGAAATTGGATGGCTAGTTTTAATTTATAGCCCAGTGACTCTAAATTTAGTAGACTATGGAAGATTTGAACCAATTGGTAGCTTACAAGACATTGAGATAAAAGTCACAAAACTAAGCCTATTAGGTGACTTTGAAGTCATCAATATGAAGATAGAAGCAACTCATTATCCTGCACTGATTGGTAAGAAATGGGTTTATGATCGTCAGATGACTATCAATATTGTGAAAAATAAATTAGAGCTACATCAAGGAGATAAGATTATGGTCACTAATTTACATAAGGTTCACAAACCCTAAATCATTAGGGATAAACTAGACTCCCCTTATGTTGCACAAGAAACTAGTTGGATGAAGGTAAACTCTAAGAAGAACATGAAAGCTCTATGCACAACTGAGTGAAATTTCTTGTATGAGCATAATAAACCTTAGGTGTAGTATTTAATTACTCAATATTTGAAGACATAAAAAATAGAAGTCTAAACTAGTAGTTACTTAGCCATTGGAACCTCAATTTGTCATAAAATATTATATGTCCATGTCTGTTAAATCCCCTACTCACTCAGAAGTTGATTTTCTCTATTAAATAGATGATCATATGCATGATTATATAGAGATGACTAGAGAAGGAAACTTGCCTTGGGAAATAGATATGTCTATAAATAGAAACTCAACTAGGCTTGTGGTGATCATGAACTCCAACCTATTAGAATGGTCTTCGTCATAGAAAGATAAATTCCTTCCTACTATGCGACCAAGGATATCAATCAATTCATTTTGTGCTTACAATTTAATGTGCCTATGATTAGTTAGTGGGTCAGCACCTTGAATTATGATTTTAAGGGAGTTGTATCAACATGGTGGATGATTCATAGAGATGATCAACTCGACTGGAATGATGCATGTGAACTTATGATTAGCATATTTCAACTACCATAGGTAATAAGAAGTAATTAGCCTTACTTTCAGGAAGGTTAGTGAATTAAATCCATATCCATATATGCATTGAGGTTTGGACTGAAGAACATGTGGAACCTAAGTAATGTCTTCATATCTTTTATTACACACTTTCCACTTTAACATCACCTTGTTATATGCATCAAGAATTCAAGAGGGAGACAAAACATTGGGTGCGAGTGCATAGTGGCTTCATCTAGACTTTTGTGTTTGAAGATGAGAATCTTGTGGTTCATAATGTGCTACTTAAAATTAAACATTTCTTATGACATAGGTGCACAAAGGATTTAAGCACCATGATGGAGTATACTACACATAAGAATGTAGCCTATGATCTAAATATAGTACTACAAAGATATAAAGATACCAAGATGTAAAAATAATCTCTTATGCAGTCGTGCCAAAAAATACATAATGAAGAGGAAGAAAATAAATATTTATATACTGATGGTGATATTTATCTGACTTATATGTTTGAACCTGAATAGCTATTAGAACCATTAAAGGATCTAGTCACATAACCCACTAAAGAAGAAAAGCTATGCAACAAACAAATTTTATACTAGGAAGGGAAAATAATGTTACAAGAATATGTTGCTAAGGAAAAGTGCAAGATTTATCAACAACCTATTAAAAAGCATGTATAAAACATTAGAAGCAAATATATCCATAAATTGGTACATATTGGTGACTATGGGATTAAATCTTAAGTTTCAAAAGCCATGTAATTCTTGCAGGATTATCAATATGTGTTTCCTAAAAAAAAAAGAATTCAGAAGAGTATATATTTCCCTAAGTTAAATGCATATTGAGATCAAAGAGTGTGCATGACACATAAATAAAAGGTCATACAATTTGAATCCAAACATGAATTTGAAATTTAAGGCTAATCTGGATAAAATGTGAGAAGTAGGTATAATCTATCCTATAGAGAAGGCAGATTGGGTTAGTCCCATGGTAGTGTAGCCTAAGAAAATAAGGGATATCAGAGTATGTGGTGACTATCATATTTTTAATGATGCATGTGTGAATGATCCATTTCCAATTCCCTTCATAGATGAAGTTTTAAAATCTATCATAGGTCATGAAGTTTACTCCTTCACAGATGGGTTTAGTGGCTATCATCAAATACCCATCATAGAAGAAGAGAGATCTAAAATTAATTTTACCATGAAATGGGGTTAATTTTCATATAAGGTAATGACTTTTGGCCTTAAGAATGCACATGTAGTTTTTTTAGAGTAGTGGTGATTACCTTTAAGAATTTCATTCATGACTTCCTAGAAGTATATATAGATGATTGGGTAGTATTCTCTTTGTTTAAAGAGCACTTGTCCAAGATATGCCTCATACTAGGATGCTATCGATCTCTACACATTACCCTAAATTTGAAAAAAAAAATTACACCTTTTAGTGTCCTACTAGGTCATGTGGTGTGCAGTGAAGGGATTTTGGTAGATTGGGCCAAAACTACAATCGTTATTAGTATGTCTCCACTAGTTAGCTCCTTGAAAGTGCAATCCTTTTTGGACCACATAGGTTACTATCAAAAATTTATCAATAGATATGTATTCATTTCATCCCCATTGAAATATTTGCTTCACAAAGGTATGAATTTTATTTGGACTTCCAAGTTTCAAGAAAATTTCATATAACTAAATCAATGACTGGTCATTACACCTATTCTCATCTTTATAGATTTGGAGTAATCCCTTTCATGTGCACATTCATGCTTCTAGTATCATAGTTGATGTTGTGCTTGTGTATCTAGGAGAGGGTGGACTAGACCACCCCATACATTTTACAAGTTGAAATTTGTCTTATGTAGAAAATAATTACATGATAAGTGAAAGGGAAGCACTAGTTATAGTGTTTACACTGTAGAAATTCTAACATTATATTCTTGTAACACCATTTGAATTTTTCATAGACAATTAATCTCTATGTTATCTTGTCAATAAGCCTATGCTCAGAGGATGAATTTCAAGATGGTTAATGTTTTTTCAATAATTTAAATTTTGTATCAACATCAAGCTAGGCCAATAAAATGTTGGGCTAGATCATCTCAGTCACATTATAAATGAGGAAGAGCAAAAGAGATATAGGAATATTCCATTGATGCCCTTATATTTTGATTTTTATGATCCCTAAGAATTTTGAAGCAATTTCTAATTTCCTATAATAATGAATATTCCTTGTGCACTACCAAAAAAGAGACAAGAAACAATTTGTCACTAGAGCCTTGTTATATACCATTTTAAATGGGCTCTTATATCATTTGGGGAAGGATGAATTACTTTTAGGGTAGTTCATGAACATGAACACCTGTAGCTCTTACAGGAAGCACACCAAGGCATAGTAGGAGGTCATTTTATCAGAGAAACTACTACATGGAAACTATTACAAAGTAGACTATGGTGGCCAAACCTTTTTCAAGATGCACATAGCATAGTCTAGCATTATGATGTATGTTAATGAATAGGTAAGCCACACTAAAAGGATGAAATGTTTTTTAGCCTTTGTTATTCAAATAACCTTTTGAACAATGGGGCATCAATTTTGTAGGCCCTATCAATCCCTCAAGTAAACATAATAAATCTTGGTATATTATCACCACAATAGGTTATTTTACTAAATGGGTTAAAGCTACTACGACCCCAAGTTATGGGGTGAAGGACATAGCAAAGTTTATTTATGATAATATTATCACATAGTTTAGATGGCCCATCAATCTTATCAGTGATCATGGGACATACTTCTTGAATAATACTATCAAATCTCTTACTAAAAAATTCATGATTTCTCATCATAAAAGTAATGCATGCCATCTGCAAGTTAACGACCAAGCTGAGGATTCTAATAAAGTGTTGGGTAAGATATTGACAAATATTTGTGATGGCAAGAGGTATGATTGGGAATATTTCATTCCTATAATTATTTGGGGTTATCAAACGCACTATAAGAGGGCTATAATTTTTACTCCATTTCAGTTGGTCTATGGGCTTGAAGCAATAATGCCTATGGAATACTTGGTACCCAATCTATGCATTGTAATGGTTATGAGATTAGGAGATTATGAGTCTCTTAAAAATAGGCTTCTCTAATTAAATAAGATGGATGAGTATCAACATAGAGCATCTTGGATGTAGTAAGTTCATAAGTAGAGTCAGAAAGCATGGCATAATAGGAACTTGTGACTTAAGGAATTTCATAAAAATCAACCCATTTTATTATATGATAGTCATTTTAGAGCATTTTTAGGTAAATTATAGATTAAGTGGAAATGTCCTTACATTATACATGAAATATCATAGCAAGGAATCATTATTTTGAGAGATCTATAGGGAACCATTCTATTAAGGTAGGTAAATGGTTGTAGGCTTAAGCCCTAACACTAATAGTCTTAATTGATCTCTTTCTACCAAATGAGTGGTTGATGAGTACCACTAAGTAGATTAGGATTCCCATTTCTGTATGTCTTCTTATGCGTTTCTTTGTGTGTGTGTGTGTGTGTTTGTAAATTATCTCTTCAATAGGTTTTATAACTAGGATAACAAGTATAATGTGTGACACCCATGTACATAATAATTCAAGTATTCCATTGTTGATATCAGTAGAAGTGAAAGAAAGTAATTAAGTTTGGGAAATGTATAGTCAAGTCACATCTACTAATATTTCAACCATATAACAGTCATTAGGTAGTTAATTCTATAGATTAAGATCAATTAATCTAATATTTATCAAATCAATGGTTAGCCAACATCAATAGTACATACTCCAATATGGATAGCCAATAATATAACAAATTATCTTGACACATGTACCAATGACTAACTACCTTTATTACAAGATTAGATACTATTTACCATATTAGCATTCAAATTGATATAAAAGGGATAGATTAGCATGGCATTTACATGAAAACTAGTAGGCACAAAATATATAAAGGCACAAGGTTGTGAACAAAGTTTGTATTTCATTCTTACAACTATTTACAAGTTGAATTTCTAGAGCTAAGATAATTTATACTGCATAAAAATCAAAAAAATTCTCAATTTTAGTATTTAGATACCAAGGATCATTTATAGCACATCAAAAAATTGATGGATGCTCAAATGGAAGCAATGGTTGTCAATATTTCACTTTGGTAGACCAAATGTACTGATCTATAGCCATTTGATTACCTTCAAGTGGTAGAACAAAAAATCTTCCAACCAGATCTCATATATGTTGTGCAACCACTAACTCTTACATCCTCAAATCAATTTTAGAACACAAACATTAAGCTCTTGATTTATATTCCCACCTTAAATGATTTGGGGGAGATTGTGAAAATCCTACTTGGCTATTAAAATGAGGGCAACATTTACATTGGCCCTGATGCCACCATCATCATCAACACTGAAGCAATGGCCAGAGCTTTGGACATATCTATGTGGGGTGATTCTCTTGCTCCCTACTATACAATAATACCTCTATCCTTTAGGAAGTCATAAACTTATATGTTCAAGGGTCCAAATTAATCCCAATTGAATATATCTAAGATGAACCAGTGTGCATCTTGGTTAAGTACATCATGCATAGATTCTAGCAGACCATCAGTCTATGAATCAAATCCTCAAAGGAGTGATTGACATTGCACATTGTATGATCCACCAAAATGAGAAGTTCATATATCTAGAGTATTTTATATAGGAGCTACTTACAAAATATTGACAAAGGCCACATGAATTTTAGGTAGACCTTCCAGTACCATTTCCTAATATTTTTACTATGTTTCACTTAATGGAAGTCCCTTGAAGGAGAGGTGCACCATGATACCAACTACTAGCTAGTGAAACAATTTCACAACTTTATTTAGCACTTGAGAGCAATGCCCTAGCTCATGAGGCCAAGTTTAAGACATGATGGGAGGAGTCTTTGGTGATCATTGATACACATCCATAGGTGCCTCTAGATGTTAATTAGTACCTAGGAAAACATGTTATTATCACCTTTCTTATGAAAGATATATTCATTCACATTCATGAGCTACCCAAGTCACCATTTTTACCCCTACCATATTTTATTACCATGTCCATGGTACAGGATGAGGTCACCAAACAAAAATCATATGTAGCTAGGCATGCCACACCTCTCTATGCCATACCACCTGGCATGTTAGTTCCTTTAGCATAGCCATAACCTTGTAGTAGTAGAAAGGAAAGCATAAGATATATATAATATTTGCCTCTACTAAATCATAAGATGAGGAGTAAAAAAACTTGGCTAAATGACCCCAAGGTGCCTCAGATCACAAGCTCCTATGATCTACCTTAGATGGGAATGGATGACCAAGATGTCTACTAGCTGATGGTTGTAGATATGGTAGGCAAATTTTATAAGAAGGAAGAGGAAAAGGATTTATTCTTTTAGAAGGCAATGTGCATAGTTCAAGTGCATAACAAGGTCCCTCCAAGTCTTTGGGTAGAACTACCACCATGCCCTATATCCATTATTGTTGACACTATGCACAAAGAGGCTGAGCAAATGTAGATAATGGCTTAACTCTTTGAGCAACAACCTTCCACCACTTTTTTAGTTGTCGACATATTTTTACCACTACTTGAAAGTCTAGAGGAGTCTTTGGTGTGTAGACCAATAACTCAATGAGAAGCTAGAGTTTCTCCTACCCTTGAATAATGTATATTTGGTAGAGTAGCTAGTGCAAAAGACATGTAGCCTTCTCCTTCCTCAACTTCACTACCACCCAAATATAAGATGGTTAATTTGGGGCATAATAAAGTATCTATGTCCAAATCTATGTTCTATCCATGTGATTTACCAATTATAAAACAAGACCCTAATACCGAAGAGCTAATACCAAATCAGCCTACAGTTGAAGAGCAAAAGGATTTATGGTAGGAATTAGCTCATGTAGCAGAATGATGAGTTTGAAAAGAATAAAAGAAGTGCTAGAAGTAGGCCCAATAATAACAAGTTAAGTAAGCATGGCATCAATCTAAGGAAGTTGAGACCAAGCAAAAGGTCTAAGATGCAAAATTTAAACAACAATAGGCTATTGAGAAAGCTAAGAAGGCACAAGAAGTTGTAGATGCATAAAATAAAGCATAGGAGGTGCACCAGTAGAATATGGATAAAAAATAGAAGAATAAAGAGGTTGCACTCACTAACATAGCTGAGGCAAAAGAGGACAATCAATGCCAAGATATAGAGGCATAGGCAAATAAGGCTCTGGAGGATGTTGTTCTCACACAATAGCAAGCCAATAAAGTTCCAAGGAAGAACAAAGAAGATGAAGATGAAGTAATATATAAATAATAGGCTTAATCATAGGAATAATAAGTGAGTATAGCCAAGGAACAGGTTGATCTAGAAACACAAGCATAGGTCAAGGCCAAACAAAATAGGGCTATTACACTTGAGGAATAAAAAAAGGAAGAAGATCATGCACAAAATCAATAGGAGGAAGAACAAGAGAAAAAAAAAATTGTAAAGGAAGAGCTCAACAAGAAAGCAGTAGAGAAATCTAAGAGAAAATAAGATGACATTTCATAGTAACTAAATATTGTATAAGATTCCAAGGCACATCAACAAGTCCCTAAAAAATAACAAAATGGGTCAGAGAAACTAGTGAAAGAAGAAGATAAACTCACATCTATAGTATGTGAGTAGAAACTAGCCTTACCTTTAGGAGGATTCTAGTTACGAGACATTCCAATTATGGGTTCATGGTGCACCACCTTTTCACTTCCACTTATGACCATGCCATGACCTAATCCTTTAGCTATTATAGAAACATTGGTAGCATTTCTACTTCATCAGGAAACATCATTATATGTTGAAAAATTACCATTGAAGAAGAAGGTAGAGGGCACTACAACATTCCATGAGTCCATTTCATTGAAGTTTACCTCTCTAGAGTTGGATCTTGATCAATATAAGGCCAAGAACACTTAGTTGCAGGCCCGACTATATGAATTTTCAAAGCTCATCCAGGATACTTATCTTGAGTTAGTCATTCAAGAAATTAGGGAGCAAGTAATGTTTGACAAGTACATACTCATCACTCTATTAGAGGAATAATAAGGAATGTTTGATGCCTCCACACTTCAAGATCAACAGGTCACACATAGCCTATTAGATTAGAAGCATCAATTAGATAGCACATTAACTAGTTCTAGTGTAGACTTTGCAAAGGCCTTCACAAAAAAAGTAACCATGGAAAGTCACACTAAAATTGGGGAGGAGAAGGATGGAGCAATCTAGGAATCACTAAATGCTAGGGATAATGTACATGATAACATTCTAAATTTGTAGAGCCATCTACTATACAGTTCCTTTACCAACCTCTATGCTCAAAGACATGTAGTTAAGATGAAGTAACTAAGTGGAAAGATTCAGACAAGGGTTGTGAACACCAAGTATACCTTGATCATAACTGATGATGCATACCTCAATTAGATAATTATCTTTCATGCTCCATTATGCACCCTACTATGTCTAATACAAGAAGTGATGTTGGATTAGATTACATAAAAAATAGATATAATTATGTTTACCATCTTAGTTGTACAAATTTTCAATACACTTACATATAAACTACCTTCTGAGCTCTAGTAGATTATCACATGGTGTAAGGATACATAGTCCCAATCCAAAGACTCTTTTGGTCAACCTTCATCTACATCCATGCTACCACCTTCAAGTTAAGTACTGCACAAAGTACAAATTTTGAAAATTTTTGTATAACATTTTGTACTGAGGAAGACTTAATAAGATAAGTAGGGCTAGGTTGGTTGAAACCCTATAAAGGGTGGCCACCTAGTTATACCATCCTATTGAAAACCCACAAAGGGTGGTAGGATGGTACGATACTTGGTTAAAAACCTGAAAGGGTGGCTGAGAAGTGTGCAAGAGGTGAAAACTAGAAATGGTACCTTAAGTAATTACTATGAATCTCACTAGTCTAACCATTTATTTAGCTCCCAGTAACTTTTGCATTCTTGAAATATCTTATGACATTGTCTCAGGATGAGACAACATTTTAAGTCTAGGAAAGTGTTGGTAGAAGAAAGTGGATTTTAAATTTATGTGGGATATTTTTTTGATATTCATGCATTATGAACTCATTTTGTTGTCGTATAGTCTATTTTGTCTTATCTTAATGACTTGCAATAGGATATAATATGAAAATACCCCACTTTTAGCACCAAGAAAGAGAAGAAGATGAATAGTCATAAACTAGAAATGTCTATATATACTTGTGTTTGTAAGAAGAAGAGGGTTCCACTTTTAGAAGATATCAATAGAGATTATCTAGTTATGGTTACATGTGTGATTTCTTATTATTTTCCTTGTGTGTGTTCTTATGTGTAAGGTCTTGGCTACTTTTTATCTAAACTAATATAAATGCACTATTTTAGTCTATGCAATATTGGTTGTTCATAATTCCTTAATAATGCATAATAATTAATGATTCCTATATTTATATAATCTAAATTCCTATCTTTATATGACAAACTATTTTTCACTCATGAAGTATCTCATAGTCATCCTCATCCCTAGCATGTTCTAATGCTTTAGGAAACTATGCTAATAATTTCTATGTAACTTGTCATGCATTTTTGATTAGATGTTTTGATACATAATATATAGATTGTCATGGTATTGTTAGCTCATGTTGTTGGTAGCTTTAAGATTCACTTTGAATTAATTTTTGGTTTATGAGTTAAGTCATTATTATCTTATTTTTATCTATTCATTTACTTGACTATGATATTGGATTGAAATCCAGACCAATATTTGTTGCTTTGATTGTGTACACACTTGGATCGACATGCATATTATGCATCATATTTTCAGCCTACTCTTTGGTTATCTATTTGTATGGCCTATGCATTACATAGTTTCTTCATGCATATGTGGTTGTACTGGAGATGTATTCAAACTTAAGATACCATTGATATAAATTGGAAGAGCTTATGCACAAAAACAACACAACAACAACAACAACAACAACTTTAATAATAATAATAATAATAATAATAATAATTTGATTAATTCACTTTGGACAATGATACATATAAATAGGCCATTACATGTCATATAAACTATGAGTCCTACTAAAGCTCTTATAACAACTCTCCCAATATAACTGAGTTGTTTAAAGAATTCAGAACACACTCTTGAACCATAATTAGTAACACTCTTCAACCATAAGTCTAATTCCATTATTTATTACCACAAATCACTCACTAACTATTACATTATATGAGTTGTTATTACAACTCATCACACCACTATATTATATTATCATAGATAATATAAATACTCACATGATAACAATACTAATTCCTAAAAAAATATTTTATTAAGGTGACTATGATATGTATCCCCACATAACATTAAGGGGGTGTGTTGAAACACGTAATGGTTAAGTGGTGTTCCATATACCTTTAATACATTCATTAGACATCAAGTAAATAAATAAAATATAATAAACAAATAATATATTTTATTTATTTACATGAGGTTAAATCATGATAATAAATTAAATATATTATCATAGTATTAAATTTTCATTAGGGTTAATTTGGACCCATTGGTTACAATAGTCCACCTCAAACCTCATTATAAAAAGGGTTTTACCCCTTTGGTAATTTACTTACCATTGTGACAATTATTAAATTGAGGCATAATTTATTCATGTCATTGACACAAAGATTTATGTGAAGTTTATTCAGAGAAAAAGTGAGAGGAAGAAGTATTTTATATTGGGTTCTAGTTTCTCAATTAATGAATGATCAACCTATGGTTTTTTACCTCTTTGAGGTTTTCCACATTAAATATTATGTCAAAAATGATCCGTGTCTTTGATACTTGATTACATCTCTATATATTTTATGTTTTGTTCATATTGAATAGACTTTTATATTATTTCATACCCCATCTTCATACACAACCATTATTTACTCTAGGATTGTGCAGATTCCTAGGGTTTCATACTTTATTTTTAATATATCTCATTCTTTATTTTACCAAAAATAAAATGAAGGGTGTTTTTTTAAGATCAAACATAACCTATGGGAAATAAGGGATATATATTTATGAATCCATCAATATTGATAAAAAATAATTTAAAATCTTACCAAGTGAACAAAAATATGAATGTTTGACCTGTTTCATTAAGAAACACACTCCTTTAGATTGTAATAGTTACCATCCCATTCCCATCACTTGACAATAGCCTATGTTGGGTTTCATGGTCCATAATATTAATAAACAAAAGGGTAGGTCATCACATCATGGTCAACATATTCCTCCCCCTATCAAAACAAATGTAGATACACATGAGCAAAATATTCCTCTATTTAATTATGAAATTTTCATCAAGGTTCACAAGGATATAATGACCTCTTTGAAAACATTGACCCATGTACATATTTATTTGTATGAAAGACTATAATTACCTAAGGTTCCTATTATGAGGTGAGTTTTCACCCTTGTGTAAGAGTTATTTAGGTTCCCCCACTCTAGTCATAATATGGGAATAACCCCAGGTTGTGGGTATCCTATGGTGGGGTTGAACCTCTAGAGAAGGTTGACTTCCTCTTGATGGATCACCTAAACTAATGCTATTTTAAGGAAAAGGGTTAGAAAGGTGAAAAGGGATCCTAAGAAGGCCAAGAGGTGATGCACCAAATAAAAATGGGAAACTCCCATAAGCTTAAACCCATACTATATCTACAGAAGATAATGTTAGCTCACACAACCTCATAATTTAGCTTAGTGCATAGGTATTTCATGGACTAGGTTCAATCAAAACACTAATTCAGACCTATAATAGCTTGAAAACACCCTAAAGGAGGTGAAAAAGGAAAACAACGGATGAGGAAGATTCTCCTTCACAATGCCATCATGCATAACTCACTAAACATTGATCCAAGGCAAGATATAGGTAAAGAAAGCCTATTATTGCATCAAGAGGTAGTTCTTAAAAATTATTGATATGGTTTAGCCTAATTAAGATGATCATATTTTTTAATATTTTAGAGAGTCCCCTACTCTTCAAGATCAAAGAGTCCTTGTGAGACTCTAGAATCTAAAAGAGAGATCTTACAATGGGAAGAAAATAGGAGATATAGAGAAAGGGAAAAGAGAGAATGAGATAATGCCATCCAAGATCATTAAATGAGATACCACCACCTTTTTATCAAATCATCACCATTTCTCTAATTACAAGCAATCTTTATTTTTGTCCCAATAGCCTCCAAATCTCCACATTGGTCAAGAAACATGCTAGAGGATAACAATTTTTAGAATGATGATGAGATATGATCTTGCTATGAAGGAAAACCCTTAGGCACCCTAAAAATATATTAAATACTCTAGCTATTTTCTCTAACTATCATATCTCCATCTTGGGACTCTATGCCATCTTTCACTTGACTTACTTGTGAAGACAAAATATTCATATCTTTAAACCTAACAAAGCCATCACCATGTCTACTTTGAGTGGTGGTAGGTACCTAATTATTGAGAAGATGATTATTTTGGAAGATAAGACACTTCTTCATTAATCACATATCTATCCCCATTTTAATTGTTGATCATAGGTCTATTATAGATTAAAAACCAATCCATTTATTAGTTTTCCTATAGTTATCATGTTAATGAAAACTTACAGGCTATATAGTCTTGATTTTGAACCATATTAGGTTTAAACAAACCTATTATACCTTTAAACCTTGGGAGAATTGAGAACTTCATTATAATCATAGATCTTATTTAAATAAATAGAGAACATAGTCATAGAATAATATTATTACCCTAGAAGATGGAACCCACATGTTATAAATCTTTGAACCACACATTAATACTGAGCTTCAATGGCATCAAAACTTTATCATTGATAACCCTTAACTATATGACTATATTTTCAACTGATATCTAATGAAAACACATGCCCTTTGAAATATTCACTCTAGTTTAACTTAGACCATATCTACTCTCTATTTGATGTCTCATGGCTTCAAATTTTAATATTGGCCATTGATCTTAATTAGAGTTCCTCAATTTATGCCATCTATTAGCTCCTCATTCATTCTATGGGCTCCATATTCAGTCTTGGTTGGTTCCTAGGCTTTCACCATGTGGTGGCCTCACATTCATCCTTAAGAATATTGACTCATAACTTTACGTGCACCATTGAATTACTTTTACATAGCTTGCACACACTCCATTGATTTACCTGATAGTTACCATAGTCATGACGCTTGGAAACTATGCATTTATCTTTGAGATTCATTAACTTTTTGGCCTTTTGATTATTGTTGATCTACTTTGGTATGATGGATCATGCACCATTGATTAGCTTGGACCCACTAGCTTTGTCAATCACCACACACTGTTAGATCTTCATATGAGCACCAAAGATATTGCCACTTATTAGCCACACATTTATCCTTAGAAACATTTGAATTTAAATGGATATTTTATGAGGCCCAAAATTTATGTCTACACACATGTCCTATTCTGTTTGTTTAACTTTAAATGCTTGTAACTTGAGATAAACAACTCATCAAGTTATGAAATTTATAGATAATGTTCAAGGCATGAATAACCTCATGTTCATGTAATATTTTAGCTTTGAAAGGCCTCTTAAGTGAACTTATGAAGTGTGAAACTAGATTGACCTATCCATTTTTATATGACATTTGATGATGGTCTAGTCCATCTTCTTCAGTTGCTCAAGTGATTTAATCATTTAGTCAATCAAGAAATTTGCTTAGTTGACTATCTAGGTAGAATCTTTGTATGTGGGCTAAATTTGGCCAACATCTTTGGTGACTCATAGGGAAGCATGTTTGTTATGCTTGAGAACCTAGACTAGTTGCCTTGTCTAATCCACGGGCATGGAGTCTTTTGATTTCTTCTCAACTTAAATTGTCATGATATTGATAGAAGGTTGACCCTTTCTAAAACCTCCTCTTAAAGAAAAAGTGGAAAATATATCAAAACAAATAATTGTGCCCCAAGCACTTATTAAAGGGAAACATAGAATATAAGGGAAACTAACTAACCCAAACACAAACTAACGTAAAATAAAAACTTCCTCCTAGATCAAAGGGGAGTTTTAAAACCTTTTTGCATCACAGAATGATGGATTAAATGAGGCATGTAGCCTTTTGACCTTTGGCATTGATACTTCCATCTTCTTCATGGTGTTTTCCAACTTATTTTTCATGATACTCAATGAAAACAAAGTATCTCCAACTAAGCTAATTATGGAAATGGACTCTTATTACATCTAAAAAACCTCATCTTTCCTATATTATTATTTAACTAAACCTCCAATGGTGGTTCAACAAGGCATACCTCCTTAGTTTCCATGATGTTCATAATAATATTAGGTCTCTTGATAGCTTCAAGTTCCTCAAGCTCATCAAGGAGCTCTACATAGTCCACCCAATATTTGTCATTGTCCTCCATGGAAACCTCTTTCCCTAACTTCTCAAGTACTTGACCTTCATCTTAGAAAAGATCTTTAATCTCTTGAAAGAGATCCATTTATTTTTGTCAATCATTTGAGAGTGGTTGAAAGTCAAGCTGAGGTATTGAGTCATCTTTAAGAATAAATTCCACCTTAGTTTGAAGAGATTCTTATAGGACTACGACTTTGTGAGGAATGACTTGAAATCACTCTCCTTCATCCTTGATAGTACACTCCACCTCATGCTTGAGATGGTCATCCATAACTTCATGACCAAATATGAAGTCTTCTTCAAATACCTCTCTTTTTAATTCTTGGCCACATTCCTCATGGATAGCTACAAAAGAATCTTCAATATGTTTCTCTTCATTCAAGAAGGTTGAATTGTTCTTATGAGTCCCTATGGTGATTTATTCATCATAGTCACTCATGCCATCTTCTTGATCAGCTATGACTTGAGATATTTCCTCTTCACTTATTTCCCTCAAGATGGGTTATTTTTCAAGAAAGGGTAAGGTAAAAGGTTGATGGATTTGAGATGGAGTATGAGGTATGATGGATGGCTCATGTATGGGTTTAGGAATGGAGGATAACTTCTTGTAACTTGAAACTTTGAGAATGGTTGACTCTTGAATAAACTTTGAGAAGGAAAGCAAATTGAATTGAGTAGTGGAAGGAACATCTTCTTGATCAGTTATAGCTGGAGCTCTTTACTCTTCATTTGTTTCCCTCAAAATGGGTTATTTTTAAAAAAAAAGGTAAGGTGGAAGGTTGATGGATATGATCATGGGTGTGAGATGGAATATGAGGGGTAGTGGAAGGCTTATGAATGGATTTAGGAAAGAGGAATACACTAGAAAGCTCATGGGGAATAAATTTATTGGGCTAATTGGAAAAGAGAATACTAATATGAAAAGAAGTTTTAACTTTCCAATAGCCTCCTTTAGGTTCTTCAATAACAACATACTCACTTTCAAGCTTTTTTGTCTTCCCACATCCTTAGCTTATCTATTGATAATTGAAGGCACTTCTTTACTAAGTCAATTTTCTCTTTGATCTCCCATTGGGTTCTTTCTATCCCTTCAAACATCTCCAACCTCTCCATACAATTTTGGGTAGCACCTTTAACCATTTCATGTGATGATCAGGGAGCACATCATACTAATCATCCCATGTCATGTCCCCTTTTTCATGGACATTGACAGATTTGATGATTAGCCTATTATACGACCTTCGTAGGCTAATAGGATGGATAGAGGGTCTTAATGGAGCTTGGCTTGACTTTGATTCACAGGATTTCTACATTTGATTGGTATTCAGGTTATTTCAGATGCATTGGGCCTAAGCTCCTACTTTTTAGGGATATTTTATATGCAGTGGAGCGCCTTTATTTTGGTATGTTCATGTGCAGAATCACTCCCTGATTCACTAGCTTTGATCGGTTCGAGGATCCGACATGTATTGAGGGAGATATTAATATTTGATTGATTTAATCAAATATTAATTATTTGGTCTCATTAATAATTAATTATTAATTATTAATTATTTGGTCTAATTTTAAATTAGAAACCCTAATGCTAATTTAAGAAAACCCTAATTAGGGCAAGCATATCTTTTGAGGGTATAAGGGTTTCTCATGGAGGCCATGGTGATTCATGCATAGATTATTGATATTGATTTTGAAGAAATTCTTCTGTGAAGACTGAGCCAAGGGTTCCAGGATTCTATTGTAGTGGAGAACGTTCCCTCTTCATTGTGTGTGATTTAGAGGCTGTGAGATATCAGCTGATTTATTGCCAAAGTGAGAGATAGCTTCATCCAGAGGTTATCACAGAATTTCAGTTTTGAGAGATAACTTCACATAGAAGTTATCACAGATATTTCAGGTATTTATTGCTTTATGTTTTGATTCAATAAATTATACAGCTAGAGATCTACTGTGCTAGAGATATATATTTAGATCAGGGGTTGAAAATAGGGAAGTTGTGCTTAATTTGCGGCCGTACAGAGTCCGTACAGGTTCGTACAGATCAGTGCAGGAACCGACCTCGGCAGACAGAGGGTTTTCAATGACTGACATCGATCGACTGAAGACCAACGTCGGTAGAAATCTAACCGATAGAGACCGACGTCGGTGAGATATCGACTGACGACGGCGACTGTGTGTCGGCACAGAAGGGCCGAGACCTTCCAGAATTCAATTTTCACTCCCAGTTTTAATAAGCCAGGGTTTTTAAGACTATATTTCATATTTATATGCATGAAAAAGGACTACAATTGTAATAGTTTAGAAGGACAAGTGATAAGATTCGTAATTTGCTATTAAGAGACTATATTATTGCGATCATTCTGAATTTATTCAACAGAGATTATATCTTGGTCCAGATTTTTTGTGTTGCTATATTTCCTGTTTGAAGGGGATATCACAGTGGTATCAGAGCTTTTGTCTTTGGTATCAGAGTTTTGTGTCTTTCATATATCCCTATTAGAAGGGGATATTACAGTGGTATCAGAGCTTTATTTGCTATATATCAGAGCTATTTGAGTTTCAATAGTCCCTACTAGTTGGGGATATTACAGTGGTATCAGAGCTTTATTTCATATATCCCTATTAGAAGGGGACATTACAGTGGTATCAGAGCCAAATTCCTGCCATCCTGTTGGGCACATCAGAGCTAATGTCTCGCCATCCTGTTGGGTAGTTTGGGTAGATTGAATCAGCAAAGTATCATGATGCCTTCATATACTCAGAAACAGTGGGACAATGATATGAAGAAGCTGGAACACAGTTTGAAGCAGTTGGAAGCAACTCAGAGGAGGATGAATGAAATTCTTTCATATCCTACATCCAAAAACAAACTCACACAGTATAGGACAGTGAATGATGAGTGGGACTTATTACCTCCTCATGTTCAAGAGAGGACAACCTTTGATCGTTTTGTCAAGCTGAGGAGAGAGCACTACAGATCACTTAGACGAGAGAGTAGCATGTCCCATAATTATTATGATTATGAGATAGGATATAGTGAAGATGAGGATGAGTTAGATGCTTGCACTCAGAGTGTACAGGTGGGCTCAGATGTTAGTGCACTGAGTGTTGATGGCCTCTCAGATATGGCAGAGATTGTAGAAGAGTCCCAGGATCCTATTATTGCAGATGACACTCAGGAGAATGCAGTGGACAGTTTTGAGGACTTAGTTTCACCGGTTTTTTCTCTCCGTATGGAAGAGTTAGACAGTGATGCTACAGTTATTGATACTCCGTCTGTTGATATGAGCTTTGGCATTGATTTATAGAGTGTGGATGATCATTTGCATATTGAGGTGGTTGGTGATGAGTACCTTCCTACAGTTATTGCTGATGAGCATGTTGTTGAGGCTGATACACATATTCAAGATTTGGGAGTACCTAATTCTGATGAGCTTGAGATACCAGTGGAGTCGAGTCTCCAGATTGATTATTCTCACATAGATGACAGTGTGGTACAGTTGGTTGTGCCACTTTTACAGAGAGATCAGTTGGAGTGTGTGGGGGAGTATGTTGATGCTTCCACATATAATTTCTACTCCACTGAACCATTCATGGAGTATTTGCTAGATAGTGCAGGTGTTTGTCTGGACTCACATAAGATGACAGAAGGTGTTCTTGTCTGAGGTTCTAGTGCTATTAGCAGATTGGGTGAGGAGATTTTACGCACCCTTTCTACTATGTTACCTTATAGGGATGTTGAGGTGATGTTTGTTGGGCCGAGATTGGAGCCATCCATTGAGTCCCAGTTTGGCAATAATGGGCCAGTAGCAGAGTTTGGGGGTTCTTACCAGCATCATACGGTGAGGTATGCTCCTTATTTTTCTTTGCATTTAGAGATTAGTTTTGGTGTCAGTGACTCAGGGACCAATGATTATCATATACACGATCCTGTAGGATGTGAGTATCAGTTAGATAGGGACTTGAATTCTGACAGAGTGGATATTTTAGTTAGCTTGAGTCCCTCAGAGTGGTTTCTTCTACCGGCATCTATAGTTGGTCTTCAGATAGTTGTTTGGGTGTCAAGTGCAGTTTTTCAGTTGCTGATTTTGATACTATTGATGCTATTGATGTTGATGATTTATTCACATGGGTTGATTGGTGACATGATGGATGTTACACAATTTTTTCCTTGGGATCCAGGTGGATCGAGTAGTTCATTGTTTCGAGATTGCTTGGGGACAAGCAATTTTTGGAGGGGCGGATTGTCATGTCCCCTTTTTCATGGACATTGACAGATTTGATGATTAGCCTATTATACGACCTTCGTAGGCTAATAGGATGGATAGAGGGTCTTAATGGAGCTTGGCTTGACTTTGATTCACAGGATTTCTACATTTGATTGGTATTCAGGTTATTTCAGATGCATTGGGCCTAAGCTCCTACTTTTTAGGGATATTGTATATGCAGTGGAGCGCCTTTATTTTGGTATGGTCATGTGCGGAATCACTCCCTGATTCACTAGCTTCGATCAGTTTGAGGATCTGACATGTATTGAGGGAGATATTAATATTTGATTGATTTAATCAAATTTTAATTATTTGGTCTCATTAATAATTAATTATTAATTATTAATTATTTGGTCTAATTTTAAATTAGAAACCCTAATGCTAATTTAAAAAAACCCTAATTAGGGCAAGCATATCTTTGAGGGTATAAGGGTTTCTCATGGAGGCCATGGTGATTCATGCATAGATTATTGATATTGATTTTGAAGAAATTCTTCTGTGAAGACTGAGCCAAGGGTTCCAGGATTCTATTGCAGTGGAGAACGTTCTGTCTTCATTCTGTGTGATTTAGAGGCTGTGAGATATCAGCTGATTTATTGCCAAAGTGAGAGATAGCTTCATCCAGAGGTTATCACAGAATTTCAGGTTTGAGAGATAACTTCACACAGAAGTTATCACAGATATTTTAGGTATTTATTGCTTTATGTTTTGATTCAATAAATTATACAGCTAGAGATCTACTGTGCTAGAGACATATATTTTAGATCAGGGGTTGAAAACAGGGAAGTTGTGCTTAATTTGTGGCCGTACAGAGTCCGTATAGGTTCGTACAGATCAGTGCAGGAACCGACCTCGGCAGACAGAGGGTTTTTAGTGACCGACATTGGTCGACTGAAGATCGACGTCGGCAGAAATCCGACCGACAGAGACCGACGTCGGCGAGATATCGACTGACGACGGTGACTGTGTGTCGGCATAGAAGGGCCGAGACCTTCCAAAATTCAATTTTCACTCCCAGTTTTAATAAGCCAGGGTTTTTAAGACTGTATTTCATATTTATATGCATGAGAAAGGACTGCAATTGTAATAGTTTAGAAGGACAAGTGATAAGATTCGTAATTTGCTATTAAGAGACTATATTATTGCGATCATTCTGAATTTATTCAACAGAGATTATATCTTGGTCCAGATTTTTTGTGTTGCTATATTTCCTATTTGAAGGGGATATCACAGTGGTATCAGAGCTTTTGTCTTTGGTATCAGAGTTTTGTGTCTTTCATATATCCCTATTAGAAGGGGATATTACAGTGGTATCAGAGCTTTATTTGCTATATATCAGAGCTATTTGAGTTTCAATAGTCCCTACTAGTTGGGGATATTACAGTGGTATCAGAGCTTTATTTCATATATCCCTATTAGAAGGGGACATTACAGTGGTATCAGAGCCAAATTCCTGCCATCCTGTTGGGCACATCAGAGCTAATGTCTCGCCATCCTGTTGGGTAGTTTGGGTAGATTGAATCAGCAAAGTATCATGATGCCTTCATATACTCAAAAATAGTGGGACAATGATATGAACAAGCTGGAACACAGTTTGAAGCAGTTGGAAGCAACTCAGAGGAGGATGAATGAAATTCTTTCATATCCTACATCCAAAAACAAACTCGCACGGTATAGGACAGCGAATGATGAGTGGGACTTATTACCTCCTCATGTTAAAGAGAGGACAACCTTTGATCATTTTGTCAAGCTGAGGAGAGAGCACTACAGATCACTTAGACGAGAGAGTAGCATGTCCCATAATTATTATGATTATGAGATAGGATATAGTGAAGATGAGGATGAGTTAGATGCTTGCACTCAGAGTGTACAGGTGGGCTCAGATGTTAGTGCACTAAGTGTTGATGGCCTCTCAGATATGGCAGAGATTGTAGAAGAGTCCCAGGATCCTATTATTGTAGATGACACTCAGGAGAATGCAGTGGATAATTTTGAGGACTTAGTTTCACTGGTTGTTTCTCTCCGTATGGAAGAGTTAGACAGTGATGCTATAGTTGTTGATACTCCGTCTGTTGATATGAGCTTTGGCATTGATTTACAGAGTGTGGATGATCATTTGTATATTGAGGTGGTTGGTGATGAGTACCTTCCTACAGTTGTTGCTAATGAGCATGTTATTGAGGCTGATACACATATTCAGGATTTGGGAGTACCTGATTCTGATGAGCTTGAGATACCAGTGGAGTCGAGTCTCCAGATTGATTATTCTCACACAGATGATAGTGTGGTACAGTTGGTTGTGCCACCTTTACAGAGAGATCAGTTGGAGTGTGTGGGGGAGTATGTTGATGCTTCCACATATAATTTCTACTGCACTAAACCATTCATGGAGTATTTGCTGGATAGTGCAGGTGTTCGTCTGGACTCACATAAGATGACAGAAGGTGTTCTTGTCTGAGGTTTTAGTGCTATTAGCAGATTGGGTGAGGAGATTTTACGAACCCTTTCTACTATGTTACCTTACAGGGATGTTGAGGTGATGTTTGTTGGGCCGAGATTGGAGCCATCCATTGAGTCCCAGTTTGGCAATAGTGGGCCAGTAGCAGAGTTTGGGGGTTCTTACCAGCATCATACGGTGAGGTATGCTCCTTATTTTTATTTGCATTTAGAGATTAGTTTTGGTGTCAGTGACTTAGGGACCAATGATTATCATATACACGATCCAGTAGGATGTGAGTATCAGTTAGATAGGGACTTGAATTCTGACAGAGTGGATATTTTAGTTGGCTTGAGTCCCTCAGAGTGGTTTCTTCTACCGGCATCTATAGTTGGTCTTCAGATAGTTGTTTGGGTGTCGAGTGCAATTTTTCAGTTGCTGATTTTGATACTGTTGATGCTATTGATGTTGATGATTTATTCACATGGGTTGATTGGTGACATGATGGATGTTACACAATTTTTTCCTTGGGATCCAGGTGGATCGAGTAGTTCATTGTTCCGAGATTGCTTGGGGACAAGCAATTTTCAGAGGGGCAGATTGTCATGTCCCCTTTTTCATGGACATTGACAGATTTGATGATTAGCCTATTATACGACCTTTGTAGGCTAATAGGATGGATAGAGGGTCTTAATGGAGCTTGGCTTGACTTTGATTCACAGGATTTCTACATTTGATTGGTATTCAGGTTCTTTCAGATGCATTGGGCCTAAGCTCCTACTTTTTAGGGATATTGTATATGCAGTGGAGCGCCTTTATTTTGGTATGGTCATGTGTGGAATCACTCCCTGATTCACTAGCTTCGATCGGTTCGAGGATCCGACATGTATTGAGGGAGATATTAATATTTGATTGATTTAATCAAATATTAATTATTTGGTCTCATTAATAATTAATTATTAATTATTAATTATTTGGTCTAATTTTAAATTAGAAACCCTAATGCTAATTTAAGAAAACCCTAATTAGGGCAAGCATATCTTTGAGGGTATAAGGGTTTCTCATGGAGGCCATGGTGATTCATGCATAGATTATTGATATTGATTTTGAAGAAATTCTTCTGTGAAGACTGAGCCAAGGGTTCCAGGATTCTATTGCAGTGGAGAACGTTCCCTCTTCATTGTGTGTGATTTAGAGGCTGTGAGATATCAGCTGATTTATTGCCAAAGTGAGAGATAGCTTCATCCAGAGGTTATCACAGAATTTCAGGTTTGAGAGATAACTTCACACAGAAGTTATCATAGATATTTTAGGTATTTATTGCTTTATGTTTTGATTCAATAAATTATATAGCTAGAGATCTACTATGCTAGAGACATATATTTCAGATCAGGGGTTGAAAATAGGGAAGTTATGCTTAATTTGCGGCCGTACAGAGTCCGTACAGGTTCGTACAGATCAGTGCAGGAACTGACCTCGGCAGACAGAGGGTTTTCAGTGACCGACATCGGTCGACTGAAGACCGACGTCAGCATAAATCTGACCGAGAGAGACCGACGTCGGTGAGATATCGACTGACGACGGCGACTGTGTGTCGGCACAGAAGGGCCGAGACCTTCCAAAATTCAATTTTCACTCCCAATTTTAATAAGCCAGGGTTTTTAAGACTGTATTTCATATTTATATGCATGAGAAAGGACTGCAATTGTAATAGTTTAGAAGGACAAGTGATAAGATTCGTAATTTGCTATTAAGAGACTATATTATTGCGATCATTATGAATTTATTCAACAGAGATTATATCTTGGTCCAGATTTTTTGTGTTGCTATATTTCCTATTTGAAGGGGATATCACAGTGGTATCAGAGCTTTTGTCTTTGGTATCAGAGTTTTGTGTCTTTCATATATCCCTATTAGAAGGGGATATTACAGTGGTATCAGAGCTTTATTTGCTATATATCAGAGCTATTTGAGTTTCAATAGTCCCTACTAGTTGGGGATATTACAGTGGTATCAGAGCTTTATTTCATATATCCCTATTAGAAGGGGACATTACAGTGGTATCAGAGCCAAATTCCTGCCATCCTGTTGGGCACATCAGAGCTAATGTCTCGCCATCCTGTTGGGTAGTTTGGGTAGATTAAATCAACAAAGTATCATGATGCCTTCATATACTCAGAAACAGTGGGACAATGATATGAAGAAGCTGGAACACAGTTTGAAGTAGTTGGAAGCAACTCAGAGGAGGATGAATGAAATTCTTTCATATCCTACATCCAAAAACAAACTCGCACGGTATAGGACAGCGAATGATGAGTGGGACTTATTACCTCCTCATGTTCAAGAGAGGACAACCTTTGATCATTTTATCAAGCTGAGGAGAGAGCACTACAGATCACTTAGACGAGAGAGTAGCATGTCCCATAATTATTATGATTATGAGATAGGATATAGTGAAGATGAGGATGAGTTAGATGCTTGCACTCAGAGTGTACAGGTGGGCTCAGATGTTAGTGCACTGAGTGTTGATGGCCTCTCAGATATGGCAAAGATTGTAGAAGAGTCCCAGGATCCTATTATTGCAGATGACACTCAGGAGAATGCAGTGGACAGTTTTGAGGACTTAGTTTCACCGGTTGTTTCTCTCCGTATGGAAGAGTTAGACAGTGATGCTACAGTTGTTGATACTCCATCTGTTGATATGAGCTTTGGCATTGATTTACAGATTGTGGATGATCATTTGTATATTGAGGTGGTTGGTGATGAGTACTTTCCTGCAGTTGTTGCTGATGAGCATGTTGTTGAGGCTGATACACATATTCAGGATTTGGGAGTACCTGATCTGATGAGCTTGAGATACCAGTGGAGTCGAGTCTCCAGATTGATTATTCTCACACAGATGATAGTGTGGTACAGTTGGTTGTGCCACCTTTACAGAGAGATCAGTTGGAGTGTGTGGGGGAGTATGTTGATGCTTCCACATATAATTTCTACTGCACTAAACCATTCATGGAGTATTTGCTGGATAGTGCAGGTGTTCGTCTGGACTCACATAAGATGACAGAAGGTGTTCTTGTCCGAGGTTCTAATGCTATTAGCAGATTGGGTGAGGAGATTTTACGAACCCTTTCTACTATGTTACCTTACAGGGATGTTGAGGTGATGTTTGTTGGGCCGAGATTGGAGCCATCCATTGAGTCCCAGTTTGGCAATAGTGGGCCAGTAGCAGAGTTTGGGGGTTCTTACCAGCATCATACGGTGAGGTATGCTCCTTATTTTTCTTTGCATTTAGAGATTAGTTTTGGTGTCAGTGACTCAGGGACCAATGATTATCATATACACGATCCAGTAGGATGTGAGTATCAGTTAGATAGGGACTTGAATTCTGACAGAGTGGATATTTTAGTTGGCTTGAGTCCCTCAGAGTGGTTTCTTCTACCGGCATCTATAGTTGGTCTTCAGATAGTTGTTTGGGTGTCGAGTGCAGTTTTTCAGTTGCTGATTTTGATACTGTTGATGCTATTGATGTTGATGATTTATTCACATGGGTTGATTGGTCACATGATGGATGTTACACAATTTTTTCCTTGGGATCCAGGTGGATCGAGTAGTTCATTGTTTCGAGATTTCTTGGGGACAAGAAATTTTCGGAGGGGCGGATTGTCATGTCCCCTTTTTCATGGACATTGACAGATTTGATGATTAGCCTATTATACGACCTTCGTAGGCTAATAGGATGGATAGAGGGTCTTAATGGAGCTTGGCTTGACTTTGATTCATAGGATTTCTACATTTGATTGGTATTCAGGTTATTTCAGATGCATTGGCCCTAAGCTCCTACTTTTTAGGGATATTGTATATGCAGTGGAGCGCCTTTATTTTGGTATGGTCATGTGCGGAATCACTCCCTGATTCACTAGCTTCAATCGGTTCGAGCATCCGACATGTATTGAGGGAGATATTAATATTTGATTGATTTAATCAAATATTAATTATTTGGTCTCATTAATAATTAATTATTAATTATTAAGTATTTGGTCTAATTTTAAATTAGAAACCCTAATGCTAATTTAAGAAAACCCTAATTAGGGCAAGCATATCTTTGAGGGTATAAGGGTTTCTCATGGAGGCCATGGTGATTCATGCATAGATTATTGATATTGATTTTGAAGAAATTCTTCTGTGAAGACTGAGCCAAGGGTTCCAGGATTCTATTGCAGTGGAGAACGTTCCCTCTTCATTGTGTGTGATTTAGAGGCTGTGAGATATCAGCTGATTTATTGCCAAAGTGAGAGATAGCTTCATCTAGAGGTTATCACAGAATTTTAGGTTTGAGAGATAACTTCACACAGAAGTTATCACAGATATTTTAGGTATTTATTGCTTTATGTTTTGATTCAATAAATTATACAGCTAGAGATCTACTGTGCTAGAGACATATATTTCAGATCAGGGGTTGAAAATAGGGAAGTTGTGCTTAATTTGCGGCCGTACAGAGTCCGTACAGGTTCGTACAGATCAGTGCAGGAACCGACCTCGACAGACAGAGGGTTTTCAGTGACCGACATCGGTCGACTAAAGACCGACGTCGGCAGAAATTTGACCGACAGAGATCGACGTCGGTGAGATATCGACCGATGACGGCGACTGTGTGTTGGCACAGAAGGGCCGAGACCTTCCAGAATTCAATTTTCACTCCCAATTTTAATAAGCCAGGGTTTTTAAGACTGTATTTCATATTTATATGCATGAGAAAGGACTGCAATTGTAATAGTTTAGAAGGACAAGTGATAAGATTCGTAATTTGCTATTAAGAGACTATATTATTGTGATCATTTTGAATTTATTCAACAGAGATTATATCTTGGTCCAGATTTTTTGTGTTGCTATATTTCCTGTTTGAAGGGGATATCACAGTGGTATCAGAGCTTTTGTCTTTGGTATCAGATTTTTGTGTCTTTCATATATCCCTATTAGAAGGGGATATTACAGTGGTATCAGAGCTTTATTTGCTATATATCAGAGCTATTTGAGTTTCAATAGTCCCTACTAGTTGGGGATATTACAGTGGTATCAGAGCTTTATTTCATATATCCCTATTAGAAGGGGACATTACAGTGGTATCAGAGCCAAATTCCTGCCATCCTGTTGGGCACATCAGAGCTAATGTCTCGCCATCCTGTTGGGTAGTTTGGGTAGATTAAATCAACAAAGTATCATGATGCCTTCATATACTCAGAAACAGTGGGACAATGATATGAAGAAGCTGGAACACATTTTGAAGTAGTTGGAAGCAACTCAGAGGAGGATGAATGAAATTCTTTCATATCCTACATCCAAAAACAAACTCGCACGGTATAGGACAGCGAATGATGAGTGGGACTTATTACCTCCTCATGTTCAAGAGAGGACAACCTTTGATCATTTTATCAAGCTGAGGAGAGAGCACTACAGATCACTTAGACGAGAGAGTAGCATGTCCCATAATTATTATGATTATGAGATAGGATATAGTGAAGATGAGGATGAGTTAGATGCTTGCACTCAGAGTGTACAGGTGGGCTCAGATGTTAGTGCACTGAGTGTTGATGGCCTCTCAGATATGGCAAAGATTGTAGAAGAGTCCCAGGATCCTATTATTACAGATGACACTCAGGAGAATGCAGTGGACAGTTTTGAGGACTTAGTTTCACCGGTTGTTTCTCTCCGTATGGAAGAGTTAGACAGTGATGCTACAGTTGTTGATACTCCATCTGTTGATATGAGCTTTGGCATTGATTTACAGATTGTGGATGATCATTTGTATATTGAGGTGGTTGGTGATGAGTACTTTCCTGCAGTTGTTGCTGATGAGCATGTTGTTGAGGCTGATACACATATTCAGGATTTGGGAGTACCTGATCTGATGAGCTTGAGATACCAGTGGAGTCGAGTCTCCAGATTGATTATTCTCACACAGATGACAGTGTGGTACAGTTGGTTGTGCCACCTTTACAGAGAGATCAGTTGGAGTGTGTGGGGGAGTATGTTGATGCTTCCACATATAATTTCTACTGCACTAAACCATTCATGGAGTATTTGCTGGATAGTGCAGGTGTTCGTCTGGACTCACATAAGATGACAGAAGGTGTTCTTGTCCGAGGTTCTAATGCTATTAGCAGATTGGGTGAGGAGATTTTACGAACCCTTTCTACTATGTTACCTTACAGGGATGTTGAGGTGATGTTTGTTGGGCCGAGATTGGAGCCATCCATTGAGTCCCAGTTTGGCAATAGTGGGCCAGTAGCAGAGTTTGGGGGTTCTTACCAGCATCATACGGTGAGGTATGCTCCTTATTTTTCTTTGCATTTAGAGATTAGTTTTGGTGTCAGTGACTCAGGGACCAATGATTATCATATACACGATCCAGTAGGATGTGAGTATCAGTTAGATAGGGACTTGAATTCTGACAGAGTGGATATTTTAGTTGGCTTGAGTCCCTCAGAGTGGTTTCTTCTACCGGCATCTATAGTTGGTCTTCAGATAGTTGTTTGGGTGTCGAGTGCAGTTTTTCAGTTGCTGATTTTGATACTGTTGATGCTATTGATGTTGATGATTTATTCACATGGGTTGATTGGTCACATGATGGATGTTACACAATTTTTTCCTTGGGATCCAGGTGGATCGAGTAGTTCATTGTTTCGAGATTTCTTGGGGACAAGAAATTTTCGGAGGGGCGGATTGTCATGTCCCCTTTTTCATGGACATTGACAGATTTGATGATTAGCCTATTATACGACCTTCGTAGGCTAATAGGATGGATAGAGGGTCTTAATGGAGCTTGGCTTGACTTTGATTCATAGGATTTCTACATTTGATTGGTATTCAGGTTATTTCAGATGCATTGGCCCTAAGCTCCTACTTTTTAGGGATATTGTATATGCAGTGGAGCGCCTTTATTTTGGTATGGTCATGTGCGGAATCACTCCCTGATTCACTAGCTTCAATCGGTTCGAGCATCCGACATGTATTGAGGGAGATATTAATATTTGATTGATTTAATCAAATATTAATTATTTGGTCTCATTAATAATTAATTATTAATTATTAAGTATTTGGTCTAATTTTAAATTAGAAACCCTAATGCTAATTTAAGAAAACCCTAATTAGGGCAAGCATATCTTTGAGGGTATAAGGGTTTCTCATGGAGGCCATGGTGATTCATGCATAGATTATTGATATTGATTTTGAAGAAATTCTTCTGTGAAGACTGAGCCAAGGGTTCCAGGATTCTATTGCAGTGGAGAACGTTCCCTCTTCATTGTGTGTGATTTAGAGGCTGTGAGATATCAGCTGATTTATTGCCAAAGTGAGAGATAGCTTCATCTAGAGGTTATCACAGAATTTTAGGTTTGAGAGATAACTTCACACAGAAGTTATCACAGATATTTTAGGTATTTATTGCTTTATGTTTTGATTCAATAAATTATACAGCTAGAGATCTACTGTGCTAGAGACATATATTTCAGATCAGGGGTTGAAAATAGGGAAGTTGTGCTTAATTTGCGGCCGTACAGAGTCCGTACAGGTTCGTACAGATCAGTGCAGGAACCGACCTCGACAGACAGAGGGTTTTTAGTGACCGACATCGGTCGACTAAAGACCGACGTCGGCAGAAATTTGACCGACAGAGATCGACGTCGGTGAGATATCGACCGATGACGGCGACTGTGTGTTGGCACAGAAGGGCCGAGACCTTCCAGAATTCAATTTTCACTCCCAATTTTAATAAGCCAGGGTTTTTAAGACTGTATTTCATATTTATATGCATGAGAAAGGACTGCAATTGTAATAGTTTAGAAGGACAAGTGATAAGATTCGTAATTTGCTATTAAGAGACTATATTATTGCGATCATTTTTAATTTATTCAACAGAGATTATATCTTGGTCCAGATTTTTTGTGTTGCTATATTTCCTGTTTGAAGGGGATATCACAGTGGTATCAGAGCTTTTGTCTTTGGTATCAGATTTTTGTGTCTTTCATATATCCCTATTAGAAGGGGATATTACAGTGGTATCAGAGCTTTATTTGCTATATATCAGAGCTATTTGAGTTTCAATAGTCCCTACTAGTTGGGGATATTACATCTCATGTTCTCATACTGTCTTTGTTGACTAGTAACTATGGTACGGATTCCAACAAGGACTTGATATAATATGGAAGTAATGAAGGAGGTGGAGGGTAATGATGGGGATCAAGACCAACTTTATCTTGTTGTATTTTATCTTGTAAGAATTCACACTTTATATTGTATTATATTTGTGTACAATCAATGGGATTATCATATTACTCATGACAAGACTCATGAGGGTCCTCTTGAGGTTGATAGGCATCATGATATGGTTGGTAAGGGTCACACTAGAATTTATAAGAAGGCATTTCTTGATAGGCCTCTTGATAACCTTCCTCAAAAGGTTATCTAAAAACATGATGTCTATATGAAGAGGGAAATAGAGGACCATAAGGATGCCATGGTTCATAGGATTTATGGGCATGTTATAACTACTAATAAGGAGGTGAATGATAGGGGTATCCACCATAGTTGTTCATATCAACCTTGGAGGAAAAAAATGATTAAAATCTTTAATAAGACATACATGGGTTGATTACAACTAGAAGCTTTGATTTGGAGTTGCCATTGGTGCTAACTTACTTGCTTCCAAATTTTGATTAAAGGAAAGACACACCAAAAATATTTCCACTCTTTTGGATCTTAGTCCCAATGAGCCTACTAGAAACTATTATGATGTGAGATTGTACCTTTGTAGAGGAGCTATTTAGGATCCCCCACTCCCAATCATAATATGGGAATAACCCCAAGCTATGGGTATCCTATGGTGGGGTTGAACCTCTAGAGAAAGATATCTTCCTCTTGATGGATCACCTAAACTAATTATACTATAGGGAAAAGGGATAAAAAGGGGATAAGGTATCTTAAGAAGGCTAAATGATGATACACCAAATAAAAATGGGAAACTTCCATAAGCTTGAACCCACACTAGATTTATAGAAGATAATGTTAGCTCACACAACCTCACAATCTAGATCAGTGCATAAGTGTTTCATAGACTTGGTTTAGGTAAAACACTAATCCAGACATGTAATAGCTTGAAAACACCCTAAAGGAGGTCATAAAGGAGAACAATGGATGAGGAATATTTTCCTTCGTAATGTCATCATGCACAACTCACTAAACACTAATCAAAGGTAAGAGATAGGTAAATAAATTCTATTATTACATCAAGATGAAGTTCTTACAAATGCTTGATAGGGTTTAGTCTAATCAAGATGATCATATTTTTCAATATATCAAAGAGTCCCCTACTCTTCAAGATCAAATAGTCCTTGTGAGAGGCTAGAATCTAAGAGAGAGAGAGAGCTTACAATGGGGAATAAAATAGGAGATATAGAGAAAGGGTGAAGAGAGAATGAGAGCACGCCATCCAAGATCATTAAATGAGCTACCACCACCTTTTTATCAAATCAAAACCAATTATCTATTGATAATTAATCTTCATTTTTGTCCCAATAGCCTTTGAATCTCCTCATTAGTCGAGTAACACGCTAGAGGACAATATTTTTCTAAATGATGATAAGTTATGATCTTGTTATGAAGGAAAACCCTTAGGCACCATAAAATTTTATTAAATGCTCCAACTATTTTCTCTAAATACTGGATCTCCATCTTGGGACTCTATTCCATCTTCTACTTGACTTGCTTGTGAAGACAAAATATTCATATCTTTAAACTTGACAAAGCCATCACCATGTCTACTTTGAGTAGTGACAGGTGCTTACTTGTCGAGAAGATAACTATTTTTGAAGATAAGACACTTCTTCATTAATCACATATCTATCCCCATTTCAATATCTGAGCATAGGTCTATTATAGATTGAAAACCAATCCATTTATTGGTTTTTCTATAGTTATCATGTTAATGAAAACCTATAGGCTGTATAGTCTTGATTTTAAACCATATTAGGTTTAAAAAAACCTATTTTGCCTCTAAACCTTGAGGTAATTGATAACTTCATTGTATGCACAAATCATTTTTAAATAAATAGCGAACATAATCATAGAATAATACTACAACCCAAAAATATGGACCATACTACATGTTATAAATCTTCAAACTAGAGGTTTGTATTTAGAATCAATGGCATCAAAACTTTATCATTGACTTCCCCTAAATATATGACTATGTCTTTTCAACTGAACTCTAATGGTAGCACATTCCCTTTGAAATATTCACACTGGTTTTACCTAGATCATATCTGATCTCCATTTGAAGTATCCTAGCTTCAACTTTTAATATTAGCCACTAAACTTAATCTAGGATCCTCAATTTGTGCCATCTTTCAGTTCCTCATTCATTCTATGGGACCCATAGTTAGTCATGGATAGTTCCTACACTTTTTCCATGTGGTGACCTTGTATTCATCCTTAGGAATATTGACTCTTGACATTGCATGCATGGTTGATCTACTTTTACATGGCTTGTATGTGCTCTATTAATTTACCTGGTAGTTACCATAGTCATGACACTTAGAAACTATGTATTTGTCTTTGAGATTCATTAGCTTGTTGACCTTTTTCTTTCCATTAATCTACTTTAGTGTGATGGATCATGCATTGTTTATTAGATTGGACCCATTAGCTTTGTCAGTCACCACACACCGTTAAATCTTCATATGGGCACCTGAGATCTTGCCACTTGTCATCTATGTGTTTATCCTTAGGAACATTTGAATTCAAATGTATATTTTATGAGTCCCAAATTTGACATCTACATGCACATCCCACTCAACTTGTTTAACTTTAAATGCTTATAACTTGAGATAGACAACTCATCAAGTCATGAAATTTGTAGAGAATGTTTAAGGCATGAAAAACCTCATGTCCATGCAATCCTTTAGCTCTGAGAGGCCTCCTAAGTGAACTTATGAAGTGTGTAACTAGATTGACCTATGCATTTCTACATTATGTTTGATGACAATCTGGTCCATCTTTATCACTTGCTCAAGTTGTTTAATCATTTGGCGAATCAAGAACTTTTCTCAACTGACTATCTAAGTAGAAGCTTTGTATGTGGGTAAAATTTGGCCAATAGTTCCTACATTTCCAAATAAGGCACTCATATTTCATGATAAGGACTCATATTTCCATCTATTGATCATGAAACATTTCAAAATATTCATAAATATATCATGAATTCTTTGAAACTCTCAAAAAATGCACAATTACCAAAATCTATCACTCCTTCAAACAATGTGCAATTACCAAAGGATCCCAAATATCTAAACAATGCATATTTACCAAAGATTCCAAAGCTCTTACATGATATACCATTACCAAAGTTTTCAAATGAGATACCATTACCAAGAATACTAAAACTTTTACATGATAAAGCTTTACCAAAGGTTTAAAAATTTCCCAAAGATGCACCATCTCCAAAAGTTCCAAAACTTTCAAGTGAAAGTAAATTGCCAAAAATTAAAATGATCCAAGTGATGCAAAGCTTAAAAAAAATGATCATAATTATGAGACATCTATTATTCCTATATTTAAAATAAAATATGGATTACACACAATTATTACATATTTAAAAACTTCCACAATTCTTACTACATATCTTATGTCTATGATGAGTACTATAGGAGAACTCCAAAGATAAGTTTCAATACTCAAAGTACAAATATCATCTTACAATGCTAATACTAGTGATAACATTGTCCAAACTTGACCTCTTGAAAAAATTGAGTTTATCATGCCAATAATGTCTTCATGTTTTGGCCATGAAGAGCCTTGCAAACATATAATTCAATATGTACATTCTTTTGGAAATAAGGCTAAAGATGAGCAAATATTGTTAAAAGAATTTTGTTGGAGCCTTATGGATGAAGCTTGCAATTGGTTCTATATTTTAACAAATAATTTCTTAGCTAAATTATTATAATTAGGTATGTTTTCTTCTCATCCTTTAATACACACAATATTCCAAAATTTACATTGGAACATTTATAAAACTTTAAACAACATGATGATGAATCCCTTCCAGATTATATTATTCAATTTAGAAATGTATCATGTGCCTCAACATATAAAACTTAATATTTGGAAATACAATTACTATTTATTATAGGTCTTATTCCTCCACTAAAGGAAAGGGAATTACATAACTATTATATCTTATTCATCCACCTATACATGGATGTGCATAGATATGCTTGCTTCCTACTCAAATATAACAAAGAACTAAATCTATCACCTTAAAAGTAAAAACATTTTTTTCATGATATATACAATGGGAATGAATTACCAAGTGAATATCATGAACAAATATGTGGCATCCCAAATATTTATATGAAACCTTCATAAAATTTACTCAATATGGGACCAATGCAAAATGGACATATTATGAAAACATTCCCAAATTCACCAAACAAGAAGCATTCTCACCAAAAGGATTTATCAATCACATTATTCATGGGTAAAGCTTATTTTCACCATAAACATATTGATCCTACAAAAAAATAAACATTTTTAATGAAAGACGTTTGCCACAACTTGGTTAAACCATCAAATATTTACATCATAATGGAAGTTGGAAAAACTCATTGGGATACATAATATTACTAAGTGATTGTGAGCCACGTGTTATCCAAAAAAAAGTATGGGTCATGCCCCATATAAATTAACACAACTTTACATTGGGTTCATTTTGGCTATACCAAATGGAAGCTAAAATAGATTAAAACCAACAAGGTATTTCATTCTCCTACAAGGGAAGATTGTTTCACATACCACACAATGGTCATGGTAATTATAATAAGTAATTAAAGAGAAAAGAGGATCATGATATGAATATTTTACATTCAAAATTATCCAATCATAAAAAACTTGATCCATTTGATGCACATTAAGTAAAAAATTTCCAAAAATACAAAAAAAATCAAATAATTCAAAAATACAAAAACATTCAAATAATTTAAAATAAAAATATTCAACACTATTAGATTTTATTATCTCTTTAGATATATGTGTTTTTATGTATGTTAGTATATATAATATAATTTCATTCCTATATGCACATATTTTTCATGCATATTTAAGTGTGATATAGGAATACCCAGGCACATGATCTATGCATTTCTAGATGTTGGACCTCTCATGTACCCACATCATATAGTACATTGGGGACATATACTTTCTTTGATCATGATTGATATAGGTTACATATAATTTATGATAATTTATACATTATCATTTTTGAAATTATATTCTAATGCTTACACATGCCTATATCCATGTTCATATCTGGCATAGTGTACTTGATATGCTATACTACATAATTTTTTCTACTAACACATATATGTAGGGACTAGTATAATATGCTTATGATGGTTCCTTATGATTCATATATTTTTTGCTTCCTTGAGTTTATTCCATTGATTTCTATTATATTTCTTATGGAATATTTGAATGTGTTCCTTGCATGTTGGCTTATGTGCCATTGTATGTTATTTGGACATTTGAATATGTCATTCCATGTTGATTGGACATTTAAATATGTCATACCTTTTGATTGTGTAGCATTTGAACATGCCCTTTGTATGAGGTCTCATTAGACCATTCCTTTACATTATATTGAGTGATCTTGTATGTGTGCTTGATTAATTTTTGATCTTATATTTTTACTCTCTAGACATTAACATGATATTTATCATGCATCTTTGTGACTTTATGTGATCATATACTGCAAGCCTAATTGATATGTCTACTTTGACATGTTATCCCTATAAGCTACATGATTCATACATAGATTATACAACTACATTATCCTTTAAAGGTAAGGTACCTACCAATTTCTATCTCCCTCACCTCAAAATGGGGGGCATGTCATAGAAGCATGACCTTCACATTTTTCATACTTTTCATATTTCAATGGAGACATGTCATAAAACATGATCTCCACAATTATAAACATTCTTAGTATTTATATATTTCAGTGGGGCATGCCATAAAATCATGACCTCCACACTTATACACTTAATCAATATCTCCAAACTTCAATGGGAGCATGCCACAAAAGACATGACCTCCACAATTACACAAACTCTAGTTTAGTTGCATGATTCAGATGTACACTTGGGTCAGAATCCTATACATTGTACCTATTTTTCATATATCTAATTTTTTTCATATTTATGACATATATAGTCTAACTCAGACATATTAGAGGTGCATATGCCATGATATTACACCACAAATTACAAAACTTACTGGTTATACTACTCACTAGGATGCACTACTTACATCAAGATGTAATATTATTGAGCCTTTATTGTTTTAACAGTTATTTTTATTTATATGCTTGAGAGGAAGGGCTAGGGACTCATGTCTACATGGCCCCCTCAAACCCTTCCTCATGTCTGCACGGCATTGTAATGGGAGATCTATTATTGTGTGGAACTCTATTTTTACCTCGTATTTTCGTATTGTGGATGGAACTCAGGTTGGATTTCCAGCCTAAGTTGGACTGCCATCCCGATCTGGTCTATGAAGGAAATAGTGAACAAATGGGGGAAACTTTGTTTCCTCTTTGTTGGTGCACCTCATGTGGAAGGTGGCTCGCTTCAGAACCATGTTTTATTAAGCCTGCTTGGCCTTTGGCGACCAGATCTGGTTATTTGCCATCGCCTTCTGTCGACTGGGGTTGTGGCTCATGTTGATGTGCTTCCAGATGTCAGGGATTTCTTCAATGATGTTTTGATTACCATAGTAGTGAATCCTCTAAGCTTAGCAGAGGGGGAGAATGGGCAGACGATTAGGTGGATGGATTGGGCACTGGTGACGTTGGTTTTGGTGTTTGTTTCTTTGATTATGGTGATATTTTTTACAGGTAGTGTGATTTTAGGGTTTGAGGGTGTGGTGGAACATGGCCTTTTTCTCTACATGGCTATGGCTATCATTTGGCCATCTTTATTGCTAGATCTGACGGTGTATCCATCAAATCATAGTGACAGAGAAACCAAAGGTCTTTTGGGGTTTTTTATTGTCACAAAAAATGCTTGTGTGTCATTATTGCAATGGCAACCTGCATTGTTGGCTAGGGCAGGATACTAAAGATATATATTTTTATTTAGCATTCTTTTTCCTATGCTGTAAGCTTTTTAAGGTTACAGGTCCTTGTAAAACTTGGGTACTTGTTTTAGGTTGTAAAACCTAGTTTTGTTAAGGTTTCAAGTCCTTGTAAAACTTGGGTGCTTTTATTGGTCTATGATTGTGGTTTTAGGTCCCTATAAAACTTGATTTTGATACTATTCTTCAGTAGGATTCAGGAATGCTTTTGCTGGTGGTTGTTAATGCTTTATCTTTCTTGATTCTGTTAAAGGGTTTCGGGGTCCCTTCAAAACTTGCTTTTACTTTAATCTAAAATAATTAGTTCTATTTATAGGTTGAATTGGTTAAATCATTAAAAATCGCTAGATTTATATTTTTGAGTGATTAAATCATTAAATCTCACCATATTTATAAGATGATTTGATTAAATCACTCGTCATCATCAGATTATATATATTCACACTTGCATTGTGTGATTGAGATATAATGATCTCAATGGCCATGTGACAACTCATCATTACACTAGACTAGGGGAATAATACCTTCCAATATCCCTCTTCAAATCTCAAAGTTTTAATTCTAAACCTTTTCTAACTCCAATTCTTCATAAGGAAACATCTTTACCAAGTCAAAGCATCAAGGGGCAATATGGTTGCATTGACACATAAGTGTACTCCTTATTTGCCCTATTTCTTTTCAAGCATTTCAATTATTTCAAATTTAAAATTATATGCACTGATTTACACTATAACATGCTCTTGGTTACATGTCATACACTAGTAGAGCACTCAAAGTGGTATCAAGCAAAGGTAAGGTGTGTTATACACATCTTGGTCCATATTTCTTTCCTTTAACCTAGTAATTTCATCCTTATACATTACTATATTAATGGAGGTAAATGTAGATACTAAAACTAAATATGTATATCATCTCAAATGGGCTTTACCCTTCAATTCTAGACCTCTTTATTTTTGAAAAGGCTTACATTCACCATCTCATTGTACCTAAATGCTTATCTCTTAGTTTAATTTATATCATTATGATGACTTAGTTCTCCTACACTGCACATAAAGTTTAAAACCTAATAAACATCCTTCATTGTTAGTTTTGAAACCATACTTGTTTTCTATCCTTCTAGAGACTATCAGCTATAGAGAAACACTACCACTGATGATAGTGTCCAATTTTTTATCTAGTTTCTAGTTGTAAAAATTCAACCAAATTGCAAATGATTCAAAACCTATGGCCTGAATTATTTGTATTATTGAACCCTATTATGAGACATTTTTAAAAATCATGATATAAATACAAGTCTAAGCCCTAACATTCTTCATCTAGTAGATACCAATAAAACACTTACTAAAGCTAAATCAATCAACTATAAAAACAAGTTATTATGCCATATTCATACCTATTTTCATATCTTGCATATGAGATCTCATATTACAAGTCTGAATCATTTAAATATTAATTCATGAGTGATATTTGTCAATTTACAAACTAGATCATTGCATGCATTGTCATGTATTATATTGTACGCTTGTGTACACCCTTTCCCACACATAGGGTAAGACTAGATAATTTTAAGTCCCTCCTTAGAGTATTGGCTATGTAAGTATCACCCATTGATAGAGGGTGATATGTACCTAGGAATATGATATATTAATGTATATGGGTTGATGGAGATGTAAATATGTGGCACACATCCCCTTAGTTATATGGGTACAATATATTAGGATAATGGAGTAGCTTGTAGAAATAATACATTGGGTAATGGACACCCTACATTGGGATTAGGAGGTTACCCATCCATTGGTTAGATAGATGTCTATATAAAGGAGATGATTATCATGGTAAAGATATGAAGTAAGCTTTGAGTCTTCTATCATAAGAGGATATTGGAGGTTGTCCCCTCGAAGAGACATTGTGGAGTTATTCCGTTCTAAAGGAGTATTATATGTTTTTGTCCTACCTTAAGGGTATTTTTTCATATATTGAATATTTGAATCATATCAAGATTATATCAAAGGGGTCTTTGGGGTTAGCTTGACACTATGAACCCACTAACCCATTTTTAGTAAATTCATTCCAAGGGTGAAAAATGGTGAAGATATAGGGTTTGATAAATCATCAAAGAGTGAAAACATATATCTCAAATCTAAATAAATCAAAATAAAAAAATAAAAAAAAATTAGAATAAAAAATTTGGTCACCTCCAGATCTAGTCATTATTCTCTACTGGACAACTACATCATAGTCAGAAACTAGAATTAATGGTAGTGTCTAGATATGATGGTAGTATTTATGAATATAGAAGTAAAATTTATAGAATCTGATGAATTATCTAGAATATTGATCTTTCATATTTTACACATGCTTCTATTCCATATCTGCTTACACATAATAAACCCAACTAAGTATCATTTCTCTTTAGTATTGCAATCAATTTAATATCTTTCAAATCAAGTACTTTCTATATTTAGCTTATCTCAGTATTATAATTCAAAATATTCATTTATTTTAGTTTTCAATTAATTTTCATAATATATATATATATATATATATATATATATATATATATATTAGTTTATCACCCATGTGCTTAAATTATTTTTATATTTTTAACCCTATACCACCATATATCTAAAAATAAGGGTTAAACAGTTCTAAAAGAGAATCAAAAGAATGTAAATGTAGATAAGGAAACAAAAGGCAAGTTTAAATAAAATTGGTTGGGATATTTATTTTATAATTATAGATAATTTGGGTATGGGGGTTTATCATTTTTCTTTACTTGAGGAAAAACTTGTGAAGAACTATATAAAAATCATGCACTTTAGGTAGTATTACATGTGAGCATCTCAGATTCCAAAATACAAAAATTATATATATATATATATATATATATATATATATATATATATATATATATATATATATATATATATATATATATATATTCAAAAATAAAAAATAGGACCTATGCATAACATGTAATTCTTGTTTACACAATCTACTAATATTTCATCATAAATAATATATTTTATATCTAGTTTTTCTTTGTACATGCATTTCAAAATATATATGAGTGAGATTAAAGATAAATAGTCATCTATTATATGGATACATAGATGCAAATCACACCTACACATATAGGATCTGATTTCATACATTGTAGGCATACTCTTACCTGGGGCATCTTGCTACTTTCCACAAGTTTTATCTTTCTATAATTATTTTCATTGATCACAATGCATTATTTTAAATTTATCATACATGACTTGATTTGATCATAATACTCAAATTTTTATTTAATTAGATGTTATATACTTTTATATGTGATGATGATATACATTGATTATGTAGATTAGCCTTGCTTGTTTTATGCATGATCGATGCTATTATTTACTCCCTATTGACTATGCTTATTGTGTGATATTTTCCTGGCTAATGTGTGTGTCCATGAGCCTTGTGTGAAATTAAGGGATATTGCACATGCTATATTTTATACATCATGGCCTGGAAACTATGTGTGACTCCATTTTCTATTTGTGGATAAATTTATGATTATCTATTGAGCTTGTTTGTGTCATGACCTATATAAGGAATTATTCCTCTTATTTTTGGTGTTGTGATACATGTGGTGCAGTTTTATATGTAGGTATTACTCATTTTATGGATGTTCATTGATATTTCTTATACTCGTTATGTTTCTCATTCATATGTCTATCTTGACATGACCCCCTTTATGCTTAGGATGCATGTTTCATATATACTCAGATGCTATATTCTTACATGGTTTATATTCTTATCATAACCCACATTCAGTACATGATTTATAATTTTTATATAATTTTATATAGAACATGATGCATTTTACATCTTATTTTTAGATGAATTATTCACAAGCTCCATTCCTCACCTCAAATGAAGGGGCATACAAAATGGCTTGTCTTAGAGATTGAACCTTTATAATTACAAGAAATCCATATGTTTGACATATATTACTTCATAATTCTATATGTGTACAAATATTATTATAATATTTATTCATATCATGAAATGTTTGACTCAAATTGGGGGTATATGTGCGGCATGTGATCACAATTTTATAGATATCATGATATATTAGTACAGGTTGTATGACTTAGATTTCTAAAATTACCAGATGGAATGGAATGTCATGTTATTATCTGGTCTTTATTACTTATTTTTATTTAAAACAATAAATTATATTTATACATTACTCAGATTGATTCTTATAATTCATTTGTATTGAATGATGCAAAAGCTTTATGTAGACTCTCAGTCATTACTCCAAAATTTCTCGTATCTATTGTAATCCATTATGGATTCCATATACTCAAATTTATTAGAGTTGTGTGGGGATGAATTTATGCATAACATAACATATAGAAACTTTTCTATTTTAAATTAGGATTTAAGTATATTCAATTCAACCCATGGTTTCACACAAGCATCTCCAATAGGGAATGATCACCCCATTCTCCATTGTCTCCAAAAAAAAAGCTTGGTTTGTATGCACATAGATGTATTTGTTACTTTATATAATATTTCACATATGTTAAAAAAATTTACTTATTTATTTTACATCATAAGTAAAAATTTATTTATACATGTTTCATTGCAAGTTTTCATAAAGTAAGATACAATACATAGTACATACTTTAGCACACCAATCATAATTATACTTCTGTATCACCTTCTATCCTTTTAATCTATAAATTACATCACTAGAATAAAATGGGGAAAATTTATACACTCATATTTTTTATTAAACACTTTAAAATGTGTAATTTGACCAACCTTTGGCATACTTGACTTATGCTCACATACAAGAATCTTAATCACCATTCCTCATAGTCATTTAATCTTATATGGGCCTAACCCTTCCAACTTTTCATGACTGTTACAAATATTTTCATAGTTTATGTATAAAAAAAAATATACCATTTTCAAATTGTATCATGGCCTTAGGTCAATGCTTATGTTTTATAAACATGTTTGTGTCCTAGAGATAGTTCTATTGCCATGTACTTATCCATTTAAGCTATACTTGTCCTCATACCCTTTAACAACCAGATTCAAAAATGTAAATTGTTCAAAAGGGTCATCATGTATATTTTTTATGTTTTTTGCAAGAAAATTACCCAAAGAGTCATCTATATAAACATATCAAGCCTAATCGTTTACCTATCTAACAATATATCAAGCACTTTTTGGTAATATATTTACACATTGAATGGAACTTCCCTAATTCTTCCAAACCTAAAACCCCTCAAATTAAAAATTAATGAGTTAAATATAAATAACATTTTAAAGTTCCAGTCATAAGTTATCAAGTGTTAAAATCCATACACAAGATTGCATTTTAAACTAGTATTAGATAGGATTGCACATACTCAATTAGGTGGGATAACTAAATGCAATTTAACTTCCATCTTCAGAGTGTTAGATATGTGGGTAATGATCAATCATAGGGGTGTTTGAGGCCATATCAACACATATATTTACCATTTTTACCCATTCATAATTGTATTATAGTGCATGTCTAGGGTTTAAATCAAGGAGAAAGAAAATACAGATATCCATGTAGATTTGTAGACATCATAATATATATGAATTCTTATCATATATAGGAAAAATGAGTGACACTATCATAGACAAACAAAAATACATAGGAAATATTTTCACTCCAAAAAATAATGGTATGACAGTGGAACCATCTACGAAGTGAAAACTTATCTGATTAGATGCATACTCTCTATGTCTATATTTGAGCATGCACAAGATATTTTCTTATTGTTGTTGATTATTGTATCCTACCATAAACTTGCACAAACCTAAAACAAGCTAAATACATCATTTATCCTAGTTTTTAAATAAATAGAAAGTTACTATATTTGGATAGTGACATTCATATTTTTATGATTATTATATATCTTTAAAAAATTAAATATTCTATTAAATTTGTGTTATTAGGGTCACATTAATCCTTAAAAAGATAAAACAATGATAGATAAAAACTCATTGAAATTTTTATCCATTTACATTTAATTCCTTGAACCATGAAAGGTTATTGTAGTTTCATTAAATTTCACTTTGTGATGTGTTTCATTATGATGACTTATGCTGTGATATGTTAAATAACATTGTAATTGTAATTAACATTTATTTTTTGTGGTGCACAATGATTTATTATAAATATTTAATGTTGGTAGATGATTTTTAAGAAAATTATTATAAGTAGGTGGGTATTGTTCCTATATAAACATGCCCCTATACTTGAGCTAGCTAGTTATCAAGCTTGAGGAGAGATATCATATTAAGTATTCTGATAGATAGTTATTATTGAAAATATTTTATGTTAACAGACAAGTATCTAATGATATATTATAATGCATTTCATTAAAAATTATTGTGTTATCATGTGAATTTAAGTTCCTATTGTTGAAATTGAATCAATAAAAGAGTTTATTTTTTTGTATTTATTTACATTATTTCTATTGTGAATGTCATGTGATAAAATTCCCATTTCAAAAAAATAACTAGAGAGAAGAATTTAAAATATGTTAATTTTTATTATGAACTAATGACCTTTCTTAAAAGGAAATAAATAAAGGACCATTTTTAGGGAGTGTAATGTATCAACCCTTGTTTAAAAGGAAATGCAATATTAATGGACCCACTTAAATAGGAGTTTAATAAATTATGTCATTATGAATGGATGTGTTGGTTAACAACCATCCTTCAAAAGACAATAAAATGGTTAAGCAATAATTTTTTTATGGGGAGATACATGAAGATAATTAATACAAAAGGAATCTCATGTGTGGAAAGGTGAAGGCAGGTGGTGACCAAGGGAGAGGGGCATATATAGTGTATCCTAATCTGGGGTACAAATTATAACCCCAAATAGTCCTTGGATAGTGCAAGGAATTAATTAATTATCATATCCTCCCATTATTATAGCCATAACCTAAGGTGTTATAACCCTACACACTATAGATAAGTGAAGATTGAGTAAGCAAAATATAATATATGTAATCCTATTCCTATATATTTATTAACTACTGTATAATATATTCAAAATAAATAAATTTATGTATATTTAAAAACCCTTTTGGAATTAAAATAAGAAATCATAGTGTTCATTTTTCCCAATGATTATGTATGTGTGTGTTGTATTTGAATCTATTTATTGAATTAATTTATGAAAATGAAATTATCACAATGCATATTTTGATTTATATTATTTATAAAAATTGAGGTTAAATTAGTTCATTTTATGTTATTATAAAATTTGCATGGTCTAAATCATCTCTTCATTGATACCCCTAAGCATAAATGCATCATTTGGTATCAGAATAATGTTTCTTCCTTGTAAGAAAGCACATGGATAAAATTTTATTTTCTACATTTAAAAGTGTGAGTACAAAATATTGAAGACATATTTAGATAAGTGTTAAGTATAAGTTGTAATTTATTGTTCTTTGATTTCAAATAAATGGCACACATATTAGGGTTCCTTATGAGTAGCAGCTAGAGCACCAAGACTAACTTGAAAAGATTGATGAGATATGTGTAAGTACATTTGGAGGATGTGAAAAATATAAAATGTCAAGGCATTTTGATGGTGAAAGATGAAAGTGAAGCTCAAGTTTTAGAAGAAGCACCTGAGAACCAAGTCCAAAAATGATGATTTGATGAACCTGAAGATATATTCTTGTGTGATTTTGAGAATGACCAGTATGTCAAAGTTGGACCTTCATAGTTATTTAATAAGTCTAAGTATTGAATAGCTCATTGATTAGATGAGTTATAAAAATGCTTCAAGTATGTGTTTTACCTATTTTGTATTAATTTTAAACCTAAAAAAGATATGAATTATGAATAATTTAGACTATAATATATGACAATTAAGCATAAATATGAATGTAACATGTTGTAACTTCTTTAACACTCACAGTTGCTAAATATAGAAAATAATAAAGATGATATGATACTTAGCATTATTATGTTTTATATAGGATTGAGACAGAGTGTAAATGGTAGGAAGGATGGAAAACTAGACTACATGTTACTAATATCAAAATATGGGCATGTGTGTGCCTAGATAATATTGTCAAACTTAGGTGAGTATAGTTAGACACTATGTTTTGAATCTAATAGATCCATTTATGTGGATTTTTCTCTTCTTTTTGGTACATGAATATGCACTACTATTTTGGATTTGTGTACAATCCTAAGTTTTGGTTATGTGCACAATTCATAAAAATTCTTCTTCACTTGAAATCATAGGTTCACATGTAATAATATAATTGTCTACAAAATAGGAATAAATGTGGGTTAATCTAACCTCAATGATTCCTTGTTAACTAGTTGATAATTTCCTAAATATCCAATACTCTAAATAGAGAAGTCAAACCACGTGTAGTTCTCCCCATTAGGTGGATGTGTGCAATAGTGCTCATTGAATGTATGTAACATGTGATATAGATCTTGATGCTTGGCAGTTGACAATTTTGACTTGGTTCTTGAGTGCTTCAAATTTGGTAAGGCCCTGATCGTAATGACTAATTTGAAATTTTATATAAATAGAGTAGTCTTATTGAATGTACAAGTGTTTAAATAAACTTTATATGTGTTTTATAGATAAGTGATAGATAGGAAATAGGTATATTCCTATTTTGTATTTATAAGTGAATATTTGGATACTTTATCACACCACCAATGTTTAAAATGTATGGGCTGACCCATTTGAATTATGATTATTTCTCTATGAGGGATAGAACAATTAGACTCATATAATACTATAAAATGGTTTTAATGAATATGATGTTACCATCTGGGAGACAAGAACACTAATATAATGATTTGGAGATGTTTGAGTGGATAGAAATTTAGTTTGACACATATTATGGGGTTTCTTATAGGTTACTGAGAACACGGTTTGGAATTTTTAGATGATATTTTTTAATTATGTAGCACTTCAATGTTGTACACTTGGAAAAATTGGACCCTCATTATTCCTCTCAATTTTACACATCCCTTACTTCTGTAAGCCTCACATCTTCTTTATCTTATGCCCCTTTACCTATCACTTAATTTGACCAAATTTATATGGATGGCACAGATATCCCATCTTTCCCAAAATTCTTAAAAAGCATTTATCTTATACATATGCAAGTTCTTAGCTTGTGCATTCTCTCCTTCTCCTTGGACACTAGTGTCCAAGATAGATAGTATCGTCAACTTTATTTTTCTAGCCTGATCTAAGTGTATAATTCCCTAAAGTCATCTGAAAATGAAATGTATTACAATGGTCATCCTAAGTGATTTAATTAAATTTATCTCCCAATATGATTGTTATAAATATAATATCAACACTCATTTATTCCTCACCTACAAATACCTAGCAATTTGACTAAAAGATCACTCAAGTTAACAAAAGCTTTCCTATTCTACCCTATTCTAATATCAATCAGAGCAATAACCTAGATACAAGTCTAAAGTAATAAATGAGAAGTCATAAGGTCATATTTGTTAAGCTAAATGCTAGGTCATTATTTTACTTTCTTTACACGTTGCATGATTCACACACAAGCCAACATATATGGGAGAACTACATGAGTCTGAGGCCTTCATCTAAATTATTGGTGATGTAGGTAGCATCCTTTGATAATGAGGTCATTGTGGGTCATTTAAAACCATATGCACACTAACCCATTTTTAACCAAGGTCACATAGAAGATGAAAATCTAGGGTTTTTCCATTTCATGAGGAGTGATAGTACATGATCTAGATATAGATGCACTAGAGTAAAGGCAAAGCCGAACATAGAAGCATCATGTGGTTACATACTATTTGAGTATATATTTGTATAGGACACTATTTTTAAAAATAAACGCTAGCATCAACACAACTCTCCTAGGATAAAGTAAGTGTCTAAAGAGACAGAAGAACCAGATCTAGAATTTGATGACTAATCCAAAACTATCTTCCTATCTGCTTATTACTTGTACCAGATCTAGAACTATATTAGCATTAAAAATATCTAATTAATCTCTTTTATATCATCTATATATCTATCATAGTTATATTTTCTATTAATATCCTATCTCAACATAATAAATTTAGCATATGGTACATCAAGTTTAACACATTAATTAGCCTATTATAGATTTGATATTCACCCTTATGCCTTATCATTTCTATATCCTTAACCCCATCTACTAAATTAGGATATCCTCTTATCCAAATTAGGGTTAATCATTTATTAAACCTAATCTTTGAACATCAAACCCTAGGCCGACTAGGGTTTTCTGAATTCTTTTTGTGTTGTTGATCCTTAATTGATAAAATATTGTAATCATGTTTGTCATGGACATATCTATTAATTATTTCATGACCAATACCTTATAGTTGCAATGGTTTGATACATTACTATTATTGTTAAAAATTATAATAAAAATAGGGTGTTAACACAAAAACACCATTCAATCTCTCTTCAATATGCTTTTTGTACTAAACTTGAACTAGTGCCTTCCCAATCTAATGTAATAGGTGGTGGATTTGTTAATAAATATGATAAGATGTGTCAAAATATTTCATTGTTTTATCTTATAAATTACTCAAATATTTATAAATATATCCTATATGAAGTATTATGTGATACCCAAGTTCTAAACAATATAACATTGGCTATTTTCATAGATATTATGTAAAATTTAACATACATTGTAAACATTATTACTTTTAGTTATAAAGAGGTGAACTCCAAGAGTGTCATTTATCAATACTTGCCTCCCTCATTTTAAGCTCCAAATTTCAATCAAGAAAACCAACATGATTATATTTCATCCACTTCAAAGACATATAATGATAGTATTCAACTTTTACACTTGTTCGGCAAGTCACCTTGTCACACTCTTTTTATGAGAACATTACATATGACAACCTTAGCTCTGAATGTAGAGTCACAACATGTAGCCTCTATTTTAAATTTCATAAAACACACCAAACATAATATATCATTTGAAAAATAAGATAAATAATCCCAACCTATGGTAAACACATGTTTGCCACTATACATCGAGGTGTGTGTTTACAATAAAATGATAAAATGAGTTTTTGTGGACAAAAGTTTAGGGATTAACATTTACAATATATATATCTCCTTTCAAAAATAGGTATTGAAAATTCAAATTTAGAACTATATAATATGATCATCAATGGATTTGATAACATTTCATAAGAAGTATTATGGAAAATAAAATTGAATATTACTATGGGCCCTCTTATATTACCCACCTTATGCCAAATGATTCAAATTATAACATTCTCTTGGTAAGACATTAGATACATGTGATGAATGTGGTTTCCCCTTATTCACACATGTATTTAAATTTAGTCATCAGGTATTTATTTACATATTTTTAACAGATCATAATCCCTTCCAAAATTATGCAATGTCCCAACAAATAGATAATTATACACTACAATCATACAAATATGAACATCAAATTGTTACAATTATACAACAACATAACTATATTATTCTATCTAAGGTATTGAAGAGACATTTCTCATGTTTACCTGAGTCTCTGACATCATTACTCCCATGGTTATTAGAGTGTCAACTTATATCTCTTCCTCATCCTATTAAGGTTGATATGAGTCAACTTCTACCCAAAGGACATGATGTAAATGCTTATTATGATTATAACCAAGGCCTTGGGAATGATACAAATAAATGTTTTAGCTTAAAGCATAAGATACAAGATCTTATTACTGACCAAAATATTATATTTGATGACCCTCCAAAAGAATTAACTTGAAAACAAAATAAAAATCACACACATCACTAGGATTTAATAATTACCTTATATATGGGTGGTTGTTATTGTTGGCACAACCATATTAATCCTACATAAACCAAAACCACTTGCTACATAAATCATTTTTAGCAACTCAATTTTAACTTAAAAGATTTGTAAAATAAGGTCACTTAGAAAGAATCCTTGGGAAACATAATTATACCAATTTCTTGTGATTATAAAGTAATTCAAACATGGGTTTGGTTTATTCTTACCACATCTCCATATACATTTACACTTGGAAATCTTTGGCTATACCAAATGGAAGTTGACAAAAATAAATAAGGCATTTATTTTCCTCATGAAGGTAAATTAATACATTTTCAAATCATAATATTAACATATTTTACTACACATGAAAAATGTGAGGAGGAACATGTTATGTCCCCTTTTAACCTAGCCAATCAAGATGCAAGTAATGTAAAATATCCAACTTGAGGTTGTAAGGCTCATAATTGGGGGAGACATCTATGAATACCCATTAGATGGAATCATAGGATGATCTTTCCTCATCATCAAAAATACCAAAAAAATAAAAACCACACTCAAAAAACCAAAAACATTTTCGACACCTACATGTTCTATTGTCCCCTTGGCATCTATGTGTTAGTTCCATGTTGAGGACTAACATATTATATACTCCTACATACACATATGAGGCCATACATAGATACATGATACACTTATGGGTGTTGGGCCTTCTTATATAAAAAGGAAAATGTAGTTGACCTATTAATCAATTCTAGCTTAGAGATGAAAAATCCTACTTACACTTCCATTTGTTAATACATTAGATATTTAGGGTCATGACCAAAATGTATCTGCTAGACCTAACCAAGGGATGTATTACCATTATTAAATAACTAATGAGGGTTACAAATCCTCTAGTCAAGAAACACTATGTAATAACCCTAGCTAGGTCCTATGTTTTCAAATTCACTAAATAAATGAATAGTAAAGTAAAATCTAATCTAGTGATCACCAAAGCTTGTGGCATAAATTGGGGGTAATAAACATAAAAATTAAATATACTTACAAGATATATAATCAAGTCAATGTATATGAAATCATAATGCATGGGAAAGAATTAGAAATGCTAATCTATTTACTTTAACAAAGGAGGAACAAAGTTAGGAATGCTTACCTTTGAAGATGTACTCACCAAGCCTCAATCTCTCCCTTGGCCAAGGTTCTTTTTAAGAGGTTATTTTGTTATGTAAAGATTAAAAATATAAGTTATCTATAGGATACATAACTTCTCTATGTATCCAAAATACTTCTCCACAATACAAGATCTGTATCTCTAAATAAAGTATTGAAACCCTAAGCAATGTTCTTCAAGTAGAATGGTGGATAATTAAATGCACAATATAAAATTATTATTCTTCTCTTCCTCATAAATGGCATAAATGGATGTGTATATATAGTTGAATCTAACCCTAAACCTTTCTAAAATTTTAGTAGACAGTGTTGACCCAATTTGAATATGTATCATTAATTGATAAAAACAAGTTATGTCCCGCTCTAGGTGGGCCAAGGATAACCTAGAGCCGTAACATGAAAATATCAATTTGAATATAGGGTCGACCCAAGTTGACAGTATACAGTAAATGTCAAAAAGTATTTTATGCTTAGGTAGGGGCTAAATAAGCCAATAAATTTCTTAGAGTGAGTAAGAAAGGAGTCAAAGATTACATAAGTTTATAGGAGAAGATTGTGTATATATAAAGTGGTGGTATATGGAATAAAAATATTGTGAAGAACCATTGGTCTACCCACCCCTTTCCTAATGCACCCTTTAAGGCAAGCACTTAGAGATAGTGAGACTCGATGGGTTCCTGCAAGAGAGAAAGCATCAGTAATTGATAAAATTTAAAAATATTATATGTATACATATAACCCACTTGAATCTCATCATGTGTCATGTAGGTGCAACATGGGATGGTGCTTCAAGGAAAGAAAATATCAACACACAAGTCTGAAGCTAAATAAATTTCATTACAAAATAAATAAGATATTTAAATGATAGAATTGAAAAACACATACCTCTATTTACCTTAGTGTTGTAGATAAGGAATGAAGTGAAAGAACTGTGAAGGTGTCTAATGTATGTAACATTAGGTAAACTTATTTAAATTAATTAAAAAGAGTGAAAAAACATTTTTTTATAAAATATACATGTAATATATGAAATGATTCTCTACAATATCAATATTATAGAATATCTTGTAGTTTGAAAAAAAATAGTAAAAATAAAGATATGATCAAAAAATGGAATTTGGTTGTAAACATTTGGCATGTAAATAATTTTTAATAGTAAATATAAATAGGGTGAAAATAATTCATTTTTTATTTTTACTATTCTAAAAAAACATTACTCTGAAAGACCCAGTTTGAGCTTAGATACCAACCATGGTGAGGAGATGACAACTACGATGTGAAGGATGCATAGCAACTGTAGTGAGTGCAACACAGGTAAGAAAGCATGAATTTAAAATTTCTAAGCAATTTATTTGAAATTAAGCTAAATTTTGAAAATTAAATGGTATAAAAAATCTAGACATGAAAACTAACCCTAGGAAATTTTAAGGTAAACTAAGTGCAAAATGGGGTGCTAAGTAAGAAAAGATCAGACCAATAATTCCTAAGGCATTTATGGTGAATCATCAAAATTCCATCATAGACAAAGAGTATTTTTGACCCTATCGACTCAGTTCATTAGGTGAGAGAAGAATAGGGGGTTGATTGTGTAGCATTGGGTTGACATAGTATTGTTAAAGTTAGCTAACTACATAGTAGTAGGCCAACATATTTTGAAACAGAAGATGGTCAACATAGTACCCTCTAGAAAATGTAGTTGGTAATATGTGGTTGATATAATTTACTAAAGGGGGTCAACTGTGTACTAGAGGGTTGATGCAGTACACTAAAACTAGAAAAGGGTTGATTTAGTATCAAATAGAAAGAGTAGAAAATCAAATAAGCTGATGAAGTAGTCAATTTGTAAATTTTTAAAAATGTTTGAGAATGTATTTTAATTATTATGACATGGAGATATAATACATCCTTTTTTCTTTGATATTTTATAGAGATGATAAATATTTTGGCACTTAGTGAATGTGTCATAGCTACCATATCTATTGGAGTGGTTAGCTGATAGGGATAGGGATCGACTAGTCACCTTGGGCTTTAGTACCATTATAGAGATGAGATGGATCCCTCTGACTGTTGATCTCTTTGTCATGTTCCTATGAGCATGGTAATGGTTGACCAACACTTTCTAGTGGGAGGTGGAATGGATGCCATTAAGGTGGTTGTCACTTTATAAGATGCCCATGCATTTTTTGAACTTTCGATAGGTGAGACACTGGTGATTATTGATACACCAAAGTCAAAGGATGAGAGGTGAACATTATCCTAGTGGGTAACAAGATCAGATAAGATCTACCTTAGGTTTAGGGTGAGATTCTTCAATGTTTATTTGGTGTCTATTTTGAACATATGTAAGGCTATAATAGGACTTATGATAGAATGAGTGTTGTGTCATAAGTCAAATGACAAGGTACCTCTATATGTAATAGTCTTGTGCCAATCAATTTTAGCTCAAAAGTGTTGTATGATTTTGGTTATATCATATGAGTCCATCTCATGCATGATATGTATGGGATTTTATCCTAGGTATAGAAGATGATGGGACCTATTATACTTTTGAGTGCATGGATATATGAGAGTTTCCTTATGTATTAGTCAGTTGGGTTATCCCATGTAGTCGATGATAGGTTGTCTTAGGTTATTTGATGGAGGTAGGACCATGTAATGTGGGCCATACCCCATATTATAAAATTATATATTGTCACACGAGGGTAGATAGTGTGGCATCCATAAACTCACATAACTTCCATATAGCCTAGTTACGCTAACATTGTTACAAGTTTGGCATGTGTAAAGATCATGCTATATTATATTTCATGGTTGAAGCCTCATCTAGTGGATCACATACATAGATATATGTGACTTCCCCATCTGTTGGCTCCTCTAGTAGTGTCTACTTATTGAGAACAACATGCTAGAGAGATGAGAGGGAAAGAAGGTAGAGGGGTGCTTGTGGAGATATTGATGATCAAACCTCGATGGGATAGATCATCAATTGGTTGAGAATGACATCAACATGTAGTGGGACAAAGAAGAGATGTTATGGATGTGGATTTAGGGGATGAGGATCATAGGAGGCACCATATCAAAGGTGATAGTGTCCACTATGACCTCATCAGAGATAGAGATGTAGGCATTAGTTGTAATGCATGGGCATGCTACGGTAGCTTCAAGACATAATTGGTCTATAGAGAGACCACTAAGGAGAGGATTATGGTAGACTTGATTGGTGATTCCTAGATCTACATTGGTTTGGAGACAACTAATAGAGGAATTGCTTAGTGGGTAAGGAGACAGTGAGACAGTGGTCAGTAAGACATACACTGGTGAGAAATGTTTTAATTTGATTTAAGTTTTTCAGATATAAAACACTAGTTGCATTATTGATTATGATAGATATATGATTTAAGATATATATGTGATATGATTCCTATCTATTTTTTGGTTTTGTATATATTACAATAGAGGAGGTCAGATGGGGAGCCATAGTTGTGGCTACACATCATGACATTTTGGATGAGGTTTTATCACCATATGACCCTACCACATTGGATGATCTTATGGTTCTATATGCCCTACCCTAGGTGGGTTAGTTTAGACTATTTAAAGAGGTCATAAAATAACTATATACATGTGATGATGTATTACATCCACCGATAGGGGTGGGAATTGGAGAGGCACAAGCATGGAATGCCTTAACATAGGAGTGATCTACACACATGGCAACTACCATCCATCTTAGATAGGTATAGGCCCAAGTGGCCAATCTACATAGACATGTTTCTAGTTTGAGATCCTAGACTGCCCCTTTATAGCATACTATTCAGAAGGGTTAGTTATAAGAATCCATGGGTAACATGGCTAGGCCACAGGGTAGACATGATGGAGCATAGCCTTAGAGCTGTAGCTATTATATTTTTTATTTTCTATTATATAAAACACATTGTGTGTGTGTGTGTGTATACATACATACATATATACATATATATACATACATATATACATATATATATATATATTGATGTTAACAATTTCATTAATCTCATGAGTTGTACTTAGATTTGGATGTGGATGCATGGATATATTTTGTTCTAGGACATGTATTTAGCTCTTGTTGTATATGCTAAGGGAAATATGTGATGTATGTTTTCTTTCCTAGCATTATGTGAGACACATGCATGGTTAAAAATAAAAAGGAAAAAATGATTTGGAAAAGTATAATTAGTCAAAATAAATGTAATACACGCTATATCATGATGGTAAATGTGAAAAAACAAAAGATTAATAAATATAATAAACGAAAGATGGTAAAAAGGGTAATAAATGTTTTCAAACCAAAATCACACTATATCACATTGGGAAGTATGAAAATATTGTAACAAAATGGAAGGCACATGAAAAACCAATGGTATAAAAACAAAATAATTAACTCAATCAATCTAAATCAAGCTAGGAATTATAAAAAGAAAGACAAAATGAAATGTAAGTGGAAATCAAATTAATCACACTAATTCAAGTTGAGGAGTATGAAAAAATTAATAAAAGGGTTGTAATCATACACATAATAAAAAAATATGAATATAAAAGTGAAAGAATTATGAAGTAAGAATAAAACATAATAGATCAAGATGGGAATAATGTCAATGATGTGTAACTCACATCAAACACTACTTATCTCGAATTTGATGCATGTAATTTCATTATAACTTGGTTAGAGTATAAACTGGGTATTGGAGTATTTTGTAAGGAGGGTCTAGTCCTATTCATGGTCTTACACTACAACTCACAAAGGAGACACTAATGAGGTGGAAACAAATGTGGGAATGATTTAAAAATATAGTGTTAATGTCTAAATTTATGATGAGGGCCTAGTCCTATCCATAGTCTTACACTACAAATCATAAGGGAAACACTAATGAGGTGAATGGTAATAAGTAAATATTTTATTATAGTAATTTGTGAGGAGATCCTAGTCCTATCCATGGTCTTATACTTTAACTCACAAAGGGAAACCTTAGGGGTAATGATAAATTAAAAAAATAATATTTCTCAAGGGGAAATATGAGGAATGTTGTAAGTGAAAGAGGGGATGTAAAAAAATTCATGATATAGGCATCTATGAGAAGACATTAGGAAGTGTGAGGCATACTAGATACAAAAGAGATACATTAAGAGTCTAGTGACCATCAAAATATAAAGGATACCTGCTCACAATAAGTACATAGTTGTATAGGCAAATAGGTGAGATACTAAGATCGACTCATGCTAGTTATATGTACAAAAAATATAAAATGGACCTACCTTCCTATAACATTTTTCCCATTCCTCAAGACCTCTTATAGATCCATTAGTATACTAAAAATATTGGGTACTTGTGTGAGAAAGTAGGTAGCACTAAAATATTTTTTTATTCTCCTATCCCAATATACTAGCATACTGCACCTCAATAAACCTCAACTTTATCATGAGGCCAACTGTGGAGTTTGAGATTCGATTCGAAATAGGATATATTCTATTAATCATATATTTTAGTGTGATTTGACTTTTAAAATTGTATGTTGCCTTTTATATCTTTGTCTTTTATTTAAATGATTTGGCTTTTAACCTTTTTATGTAATTTATGATTCCTCCTTCATATAGATTTGGAATAACCAACATGAATGATAGAAGTGATATGCATGAATGAGCTCTAGCTCTTGTCTAAAGGAAGCTAAGTATCCAAAAATATCATTAATTAAACACTTAGGGTTACCTATGAACTAGTCTGTAATCTCAAGTTTCAATTGTATGTATGCTTAGTATGTGAAATGAATATAAATTAACAAAGGGAAATCTATAGTAGATCAGTAAATAAAATTACAATGAGATGTTTTTTTTTATAATTGATCATATGGTAAATAAAGATTACTAAGGGGATCAGGGTTTGTGTAAACAAGTCACAATAATAATCATTTGAGTTTTAATTGAGATAAGATAGAAAATAATCATTTTAAAAGAAAAAGAACCCATGAAAGAAGCAAATTCATAAGTATAAATGTGCAATCATGAAAATAAGGATAAGAAGCCATAAGAAAGAGAAAAATAAATGAAACCATATAAAATAGATAAATCATACTATAAAGATCCATGTAAAATAGATAAGTCAAACCAAGTTTAACACAATGAAATGTATAATATATATAAGTGGATCACAAATCCAATCCAAATTCATAATGAAGAACAATGTTAAATAAAACCATGCCATGTTCACAAATACTAATAAACTTATCCATAAATATTATCCATGATATCTAAAACTTTTTTATGAACCTAGATCCTAATGGTAGCTAGAGTCTCATCAATCCTCATGGAAATATATGTAAAGACTTCTCCCTGAATATCATCGATATAAAAGGTGTAGACACCTAAAACTGGCCACTGATAACCCCCAATCAGTGTTTTGACCAATTTCCACCTAAAATGCACAATTTATCCTAAAAACACTAAAACACATTAAAAGCTTTGAAACTAATATATTCAAGTGCCAATTTTGGCTAGGGTATCCCTAAATAGGGCAATACAATTTATGGGCCATCTAACTTTGATCAGATCATTTCAAGTCAAAATGCCAACTTTGTACCTAGGTGCTTTAGACTGCTCTTTCCTATAAAATCTCTTACACAAGACACATGCCTTTGTTATTTTTGTTGGTAACATCCTAAATGGGATAACAGATCCAACACATCTGAAATTTCCTTCCAGTTCCAATCTAGTCAAATTTTGAACCAATAACAAGGCATTCTGAATGATCTGGGTAATTTGTGTGCAAAGTGCTTAAACATGCTTAAGAGCTAAGTAATCCAAATCAAGGCCTGATAAATAATTCTAGGGAACCTTGTTGAATAATTTTTTTTGGAAATGAATATGGAATATTTGCATCATCAGGTGACCTCATTTCTTGGGAAGACATCCCTAGGTCATAAATGCCACAAATATTAGGATTCACGCCCTCCATGCCTGATCAATGCCTTTCATGATGCCCTCCATGCCTATTAATTTCCCCTTCTTCTAATGCCATGATGAGGATAATTACAAACTTAATTCCTAAAATTGAATTAATCCTTAACCACACATCTACATCTCAGAATGGACGGTTCAGGTTGATTCTAGACATTCTCAAAAATCTATAAATAGAGAAGCCATGAACATCATTTCTAAGCTATTTTGGTACAAAGTTATTATGGTAAAATATTTTCAAAAATATATTACAATTAGTGTTATCATACCAAATTGACTCCAACCCAAGATAAGCCAAAGCCACAAGGTGCCAAGGAGAAGAGGAGATAGCCAAGCCTCCTTTGATGAAGATTTCATGAGCACAAGCTGAGCAAGCCACTACAACAAGCATTTTAGAGCATCCAAGGAAGGTAAAAGAAGGTTTATTTTTCATTTTATCTATGTGTTTTATTCATATTTTTTAACTAAGCTCTCCCTAGTGTCTAGGCCTAGAGATGTTATGCTAGTTAGTGTGTTTCTTTCATTTTGTTTTCATTTTGGAACTAACATCATACTAACCATTGTCTTTTGAGTAAAATTCTTAGATCACATTATGGCATGCCTAGTGGGACTAGATGCATCTCACACCTAAAGAAGATAATTTTTCAACTTTGAAATATTCATTTTAACCCTTAAAACTCTTGCAAATTGATTTTTTAACTTTTTTTTGCCATGGTTTTTACACAGTAACCAACATCCACAAGTAAGACTGACATTGGTTGAATATCTTAACCAACATTAGTTAGTAAAACTAACATTGGTTGTATACTTATCATTGATTAGATTGGCATAACTGATGTCATTTGGATAACCAACATCGGTTAGAAAATATAACTGTCGTCAATTATAGAAACCGTTGTCGGTCACTATGTTTTTCTTAAAACATAGACTTGAGAGCTATTTTTATAAAGTTCATTATTTCAAAACAAAAAGAGCTTCAAAGATAAAGGACGTGCTAGCATTTTTTTAGGACCAAGCTTGACATTTGAAAAAAACATGTTTAGATCACCTTTTGCATGCTTAAAAATCAATTAGAAAATTTTAGATGTTTATGATGAATGCTTTGAAATTTTAAAACTAAGACCAAGGGGTCAAATGAACACCACCTCACTTTCATTTGAACTTAAAATTGAACACACTTGTAAATTCTTGTTTTTAATAGTTATTTTAATTAAATATTTGTTTAGAAAAAAGAGGAATGTTGCGTGTATGCTCTTTCATTTATCCCCTATAGGGAACCCTTGGAATCAAAATCACCATTCCTATTGTAAATAGCCTAGTCCAAGGCTTAGAAAGAAATTCATCTAAAGCACTCCCCAAAAACTTATCAAAGTTTGGGTGATCTTGAAAATGACCCTAAAGTCTTTCTATTTTATGCTTTCTTTATTTTTATGCAAACTTGACTTGCGAGGGGGATGTCATTACCTCCCTAAGTTCTTTAGGGAAGATTTAACCTAGGGTTTCACCTCCTGGCATTGACTTCACTTAATCCTTTTGAGTTGCACATAGGACGTATCTACATTTTGACATCACACTACACTAAGTGAATAGTAGGATGTAATGGTTGTAAAAAGGATTGGACCTTTTTATAACTAGCCAATACCACAATCACCCAATTTTTGTACTTGTCTTTTGCATTGTTTGATGTGAAAGTCATTATGCAATTGATTCTCCTAGAATTATTTAAACCTTTCTAGTTTTAGTCAACCCCATTTTTCCATACCCTTGCTAGGATTTGGACGATTATACTTAGATTATTTTGGTCATTTTTGTTTGGTATGTTTTAAGACTAAAACTTGTTTGTTTGTTTATAATCCATGTCAAAACAATGTATTTGAGTTGAGGAGGGTAGTGTTATGCTGCCCAAATCATGTCAAATCATTGTTGCCTTTGATTCTTTTCAAACATAGCATTGATCACATAATTTGAGCATGCTTACACTGTTAGGTTGCTCAATTTTTTTTAAGACTTGTTTCACCTTATGCCAAAAACCATTTGTTTCAAACCATGTCATGTATACCATTTGGACATTTTTCTTGTGTTGTCATGCTATCCAATCTTATCTAGCCTGTTTAGTCAAATCCTAATTTTCAACATTGAGTTTTTAATTAGCCTTGTCAAGTTTGGATTTAAACATTGATTGATTTTTATTTAGGCCTTAATTTATGGGGCTGATACACAGATATTTATCTTTTAGATTTCATAACTTCAGTTAATTGGTTACCTACATTTAAAAACTATTGATGGTTTATTTGTTCAGTACCTATCCTTATCATTATTTATGTATTTATTTGGGAAAACACAGTCTTTCTTTAAAGATCCTTTTTTCTTATGCCTTATACCAACTGATCATGTTTATGTTTGATTCCATGTGTCAGGTCTATGTCAAATTTGTTCCAAAATTGTTAGATTAAATCAAATCATATCAGCCTTTGTTTCAATTCAAGCTTTTGTTGTCATTTGGCCAAAAGTCTTAGCACATACTTGTTTGTTTGAGCCTAACTTTTGACTCCATGTTTAGACAAAAGACCTAGTAACTCAACTTTTCCCTTTCCTAGTTTAGACCTTGTTTGGAAGACTTTGACCTAGACCTTTGACATGATTATTTTTATTTAGATGCTTGACCTTTTGTACATATGACATTTGACATTTGATGTTAGGTTGTTTTATGCCAAGTCTTAGCATAAACCATTTTGGAGATAAAACTCCACTTTGAAAACCACATTGAAGATACAGCTCCACCCCTTCAACCAAGTTGGACCAAGCTTGAACCATTTGTCCTTTAGACATAGTTTTTTAGAGTTTGTGGATGATATGGTTTATGAGAAAGCCTTAGATGTTTTGGCTTATGTGAGTAATCAAGCTCCACCACATCATACCATTTCTATTCCAAGACCATAGTCCCCAAACATTTCTATATTAGGACCTCATCTTTTGGTTTGTGTGAGTAATCAAGCTCCACAACACCCCTTCATCATTCCAAGACCTAGTCTTTTGGCTTGTTCAAGCAATCATGCTCCACACCAGCCTATCATTACCATCTCAAGACTTTGTCCTTTAGCTCATGCAATAAATCATGCTCCCCAAGGCCCTACCATTATCTAACCATAAGTCATTCCTCATCTAGTACCAATCCCATTAAACATCAACCCATCCAATCATTAGAAGACCAAGATGTGTTAAAAATTGGTATTTTCCAACTCATTGGAAATCAAATCCAAGAGAACCAACCAATCTAATATGTTTTAGTTGAACCAACGACTTATGATAAGTCAACCTATGATGAATCACCTATTAATCCTATACGAGTTGGTGAGGAGTCTCACTCTAATGAGCTAATATTTGCTAAGTCACTTCTTAATGATTATAACCACCTTTAGGTAAATCATTACCTCGACCATGTGCCTATTTTTCAAGAGCCTCCTATTGACAAGCCAATCCCTAAGGATTTGTTTCTTGACCTGTTTCCCATCCTAGAGAAGTCTAACTTTGATAAACCAATCTTAGCATCATGCCATTATAGGTTGTTACTTATCCAATACCAAGAATTCAACTAGACATCATTATAACAAAGTACCCATCAGATGAAGAATCAAAATTAGAGTTAGGTTATATTCTTGAACTGACATCAAATTTAGCATCATAATTAGAATCAACATCAGTCTCAACATTAGATTAGAGTCCCTTAAGTTAGAATCAGATTCAGAAAAAGAATATGTTCATGGTTGTTACAATATTAGTTATGTATGCCTAGTAGATTAGTTTGAATACATTTGTGATATATCTACAGTTTTTGAGGATGAATACTTTAGCTTTGACATAAGTTATCCCAATATATTCTATGAGGATTGTGTAGCCTCACCCCATTCCATAATCCCATCCAAACATCAACCCACCCAATCATTCGAAGACCAAGATGTGTTAAAAATTGGTATTTTCCAACTCATTGGAAATCAAAGCCAAGAGAACCAACCAATCCAATATGTTTTTGTTGAACCAACCACTTATGATAAGTCAACCTATGATGAATCACCTATTAATCCTATATGAGTTGGTGAGGAGTCTCACTCTGATGAGCTAATCTTTGCTAAGTCACTTCTTAATGATTATAACCACCTTTAGGTAAATCATTACCTCGACCATGTGCCTATTTTTCAAGAGCCTCCTATTGACAAGCCAGTCCCTAAGGAGTTTTTTCTTGACCTTTTTCCCATCCTAGAGAAGTCTCACTTTGATAAACCAATCTTAGTGGATCCCATCATGCCATTATAGGTTATTACTTATCCAATACCAAGAATTCAACAAGACATCATTATAACAAAGTACCCATCAGATGAAGAATCAAAATTAGAGTCAAGTTCTATTCTTTAACTGACATCAAATTTAGCATCATAATTAGAATCAACATCAGTCTCAACATTAGATTAGAGTTCCTTAAGTTAGAATCAAATTCAGAAGAAGAATATGTTCATGGTTGTTACAATATTAGTTATGTATGCCTTATAGATTAGTTTGAATACATTTGTGATATTTCTATAGTTTTTGAGGATGACTACTTTATCTTTGACATAAGTTATCCCAATATATTCTATGAGGATTGTGTAGCCTCATCCCATTCCATTTCTATTACCATTCCATAGGCCATTACCATTATCCAAAATAGCCATATTATTGACATTCCATCTCCCATAAGTGTCAATTGGGATCAACAAAATCACACTTTGTTGAACTACATCCATGGTAACATAGAAGTTAAAGAAGAGAAAGGAGGCCAAGACCACATTCATGTAGTAGAAGAACACTCTTCTAGTGAAACCTTTTCAAAGGTGCTAGATTATAATCAGAGTTCCAACTCAACATCTTCTAGTGAAACTTTTTTGAAAGTGATAGAAGATAATAAAATTAAAAATTCAACATTCCTTAGTGAAACATTTTTGAAGGTGCTATGAGACAATCAAGATAACTTCATTCGTAAAAACCTCTTTGAGGTACCAATAGCTTAGCATAAAATTTCTTCACTTCTTGATGAAGATAAAATCAAAGATCAAATCAAAAAAGCTTCCAATCTATAGCCTAATTAGATGATAGCTACTTTCAGTCCCAAACAATAGAAAAATTTGGTTGTCCTATTGAGAGAAAAAGTCTTTGGCCCCACCACAACCAAAATTATGTCGAATATGGCATCAAAAACATTATGTGTGATTGAACATCCTAATCTTCATTTATTTATGCACCATTATACACTCCATTATCATCTGCCATTCCATTTCAAAAAAAAAACTACCATCCATTATTTGTCCTTGTTTACCATCCATGTTGACACTTTCATTTATAGAGGCTATAAAGATACCTTGTCTTGATGTTTAAAGAAATCAAAATCAATGACCAATGAAGATCACAACATTCTTGAAATCCAAATCCATAGGCTATTTTTGATAAAGTAACTATTCAGATGAGGTGTGGGATAGCAATTAATATGATCAAGTATTATATTTGTATCATTTATTGATTAAGATGTGCATCTCCCCATCAGTAGGAACAATAGAATCAAAAACCACACCTAGGACAAAAATATGTACCATACCATTTCATTTCAATGTCATTGCCATTGTTACATATGCTATTTTCCATTATTCACTCCATCACTTGGGGGAAACCCTCTTATCATTTTATCAAACCATCATTATCCTTAGCAAGACAGTGATATCCTATCATTCCATTCCTATCTAGACCAAAGCTTATTTTTAGTCATTCTACCCAATCTTAATTTTATTTTGGTTCATTTGGTTCTTCTTGCACCTTTTTGTGGGGGGATTCTAATCAATTTTCAATAATCAATCAAATCCATGTTTCAATGATAGTTTATGAAAGTAGTGTGATAATTGATTTGGTAAGATATCTTTCATCCTATCGATATTTGTTTATGTGAGTCTGATTATAACCACCGATGGGCAAATCAGTTTTTGACAAGTCTTGCTACTAATTATAACCACCTATGGGTAATTAGTATAATTAACCTATGCCATTATATCTTAGTTATAAATTCTTATGGGAAAACTAGGGAAAACACTTATTTATCATGCATTTCTGCATCACCTTGCCATTACTATTTTCATTTGACTAGCCATTTGCTGTATTTGAGAACTTGTTGGGACCTAGTTGGTTTTTCCTTTCCTTTTGTGTGGATGGAATTAATATGACTTGGGGTCATTTCAGGACTATGTGGGTTATGCTCAATTCATGTTGAGGTCACCTTAGTCCCCCTTTCCATACACTCTTACCATTTTGTGAGCAACCTAAGCCAAACTCTCTTACCACTTTGTGAGCAAGTATCTTATCATTCTCTAACAAGTTAAGATACCTAAAAATGATAAAAACATTCATAATATTTCAAAATCCAAAAATATTTGTCCTATCTAAGCCTAGTTAGTTATCCTTGATCTACCTTGCAAGGGCATTGTCATTGTTAGGATGCTTTATTTTGCTTTCATTTTTAAGCTTTCTGTTTGTTTTTGTTTTTTTGTTTGTTCACTTGCCTATCTATTTGCTTTTAGTATTGATTCCTTGACTCAATCTATATGTGTTCATTAGGTGATTCTTTGCACATGTTATTCTTGAATCTATCCATATTCATATGTCAACATTGTCATCATGGTTTTTATCATTGGTGCATTATTTTCAAGTGTTTATTACATATCAGGATTCAATCCTTATGCATTTTTGGGCCAAGTATTCATGGTGTTCTATCATGAAGCCTACCATCACATTCTATAGCAAAAATATTCTTCAAGAAGGTCTACAATCAATAGACCACAAAAGTTTCTCCCTTGTACCTTTACAAAATCCTTCCATCCCACCCTTGATCAAATCAACCCAATGACCATTCTAGTTGTATCATTAATAATTAGGATGAGCATCTCCTCATTAGTAGGTATAATTTAATCTTTTCTATTTATCAATATTATTATTTTATTCATCACTTTTCACCCACTCATTTTTAATCTATATTCCAGGTTATATCTTTGAGTTATGCTTGTTAATCATCCCTAACTAGGGCACAATCATCTTTAGCCAATCTAGGTCCTCTTAATGATTATAACTACCTATGGGCAAATCATTATTTTGAATTTTAACCATAATTATAACTACCTTTAGGAAAATCAATATCTTTTTTACATTAATGCATGCAAGCATTTTCTCACTTGGATTAATCTCAATTATGAGTTAATTCCACCTTTCTTCTTGTTTCTTTTTGAGGGACCATCCATCAACAAATGCGATAGCCACTCCCTTGAGGGGGCATCATCATAGGCTTCTCAAAACCATTTGGAGCTTTGTTCTTAAACCATCTTATTTTTGGCATACAAGCCATCTCTCATTATTTGAGAAGACATTGATTTGCCTATGGTTTGCAACATCTTCCCAAATAGGGGCAAACTGTAGACACCTAAAATTGGCCACCGATAACCCCCAATCAGTCTATTGACTAATTTCCAACTAAAATGTAAAATTTAGCCTAAGAACATAAAAATATGTTAAATTTTTTGAAATTTACATATTCAAGTCCTGCTAGGATCTCCCTAAATATGGTAATACAATTTATGGGCCAACTAACTTTGATCAAATCATTCCGAGTCAAAATGCCAATTTTGCACCTAGGTGCTTTGGATGCTCTTTCATATAAAATATCTTGCGTAAGACATGTGCCTTTGTTATTTATTATTGGTAACATCTTAAATGGGATAGCAGATCTAATGCATCAGACATTGCTTTCCAATTCTAATCTAGTTGAATTTTGAACCAATAATAAGGCATTCTAATCAATCTGAGTAATTTGTGCAAAAAGTGATTAAACATGCTTAAGAGCTAATTAATCAAAATCAAGGCATAATAAATAATTCCATGAGAACTTGTTGAATAATTTTTTTTGGAAATGAATATGGAATATCTGCAGCATCAAGTGACCTCATTTCTTGGGAAGACATCCATCGGCCATAAATGCCATAAATATCAAGATTCATGTCCTATATGCCTCATAAATGCCTTCCATGATGCCCTCCATGCCTCTTAATTTCCCCTTCTTCCAATTTCATTATGAGGATAATTAAAAAATTAATTATAAAAATTGAATTAATCCTCAACCACACATCTACGTCTCAAGATGGACAGTTTAAGTTCATTGTAGACATTCTCAAAAATCTATAAATAGAGAGGCCATGAACATCATTTTTAAGCTATTTTGGTGTAAATTTATTATGCTCAAATATATTCAATAAGCCATTACAATTAGTGTTAACATGTCAAATTGATTCTAAGCCAAGCCAAAGCTATAAGGTGCCAAGGAGAAGAGGGGATAGCCAAGCCTCCTTTCATGAAGACATCATGAGCACAAGCCAAGCAAGCCACTACAAAAAGAATTTTAGAGCATCCAAGGAAAGTAAAATAAGGTTTCTTTTACATTTTAGTTGTGTGTTTTATTCATGTTTGTTAAGTAAGCTCTTCCTAGTGTATAGGCCTAGAGATGTTATGCTAGTTAGTGTGTTTCTTTCATTTTGTAACTAACACCATACTAACCATCCTCTCTTGAGTCAAATTCCTAGATCACAAAAGGTAGGTGTAGCAAAATAATTTTGCTCATGAGGGATTTCCTGCATAGGATACTCAAGGAGATAAATAGGTGCCTAAATAGGAATGGTATATGTGGGTTGAGAAGGAAGCACCACCAATGGAGAATAAATATCCATGGGTGGAGAAGTAGGTGCCAATGGTGAAGAAGGAGGATCCATCTTACATGAGTGACCTATGGAAGAAGGAATAACTAGTGTAGGTGTTGATTAAGGATGATCATGAAGTTGCTATTAGAGAATATGGCAATGTTTAGTATGATGAGTACCGTACTGATGTCAAATATAGTATATATTTCCATATTTATGGATATATTTAGGTAACAACTTAGGAGGAGGTATATCCTTATCTTTGTACTAAGAAATGGTGGAATGCAATGTGTCAATATACTATTAAAGCTTCTAGAAATGAGTGGAAGAGTGATTATTTATCCCATGAAATAAATAAGTATGCTTATTTATAGAATTTGGGGGTTTATGAATGGAAGAGGTAGAAGGAGAAGTTGGGGATGGCTAATATAAATAATAGTCTCTAGTATAATGACTAATAACTTTATGTATATCACAATAAGGTTGATCAACCCATTGGGCAAGCATGAGATCAAACTATGACAAAGGAAGAAGGCCATTGCTAAGGGAATGTGGGGCTAAAATAAAATCTTAAGTAGGGAAACTAGACTAGGCTCATTTAAAGGTAAAGCAAGAATAGAAACCAAACTAGGCTCAATTGAAAGTGAGGCTAGTCACATGGAAGGCTTAAGAGCAGTAGTTAACATCTATAGAATAAGTAAACTAGAAGAATCATGGTATCTATAAAAGTGGTAAGGATCAATCATGACATCATCCATGAGCATGATTTTAAGAGGCACTAGTAAAACTAGAGGTGCACCATGTGATCACTCCATCTATACCCTATGAAAAATAGGATAAGACTAGAATTAGGCATGATAAAGGAAGGAAGGCTATAAGATGAATGAAAATTTTGAAATAAAGAAGTACAATTTCAAGTAATCTCAATATTTATACCTTCGACAGGTCCACCTAAAAATGGGTCGTCAAAAGCATAACCATCATCATATTGAAGGATATGTAAGTTGATAGTGAATGTAAGTATGACCTTATCATCAAAATTTACATGATGGATATAATGTCTAGTCTTAGTTAAGACCATAGGTATATCATTGATAGGAGGTTGATGAGATCAAGGTTATAAATGGGGACTAATTTGGGAGATGATATGAGGGTATAGATCAAAAATTTTGATTTTGAGGCTAATCTCATGTTGTTCATCATCATAAAAATTGAGGAAGATAGGTGGTATGTCCCTGATGAGTTCAGGGTGACCATTATAACCTTGGGTAGAATTGATAGGATAATTAAAGAGTTGAGATTCCCTAAATAGGATACTAGGAAAAGTTTCAAAGTCAAAATTTTTAAAGACACCCCATTCTTGAAATTGTTTAACATTCTAATGGGTTATGTCTCGTTGATACTTGTAAATAGCATAATTATGGGGGAATTTGATTCATTGACACATGGATGAGGTGATAGCCCTGATACAATGAATCCAAGTTCTAACAAGTAAGATGTTATAAGAGAGGGGGAAGTTAAATATCATAACTTTAATGTGGATGGTGATATTATGTATAGTAATTAGAAGCCACATATAACCTAGAGGAGGAATTTACCTTATATCATAGCTTTGACATATGCTATGTCTAGACTCAAGATTTCATCTGAAATATCTAAAAAAATTAATTAAATAAAAGGAGGCAATGTAATTACCTAAGCCCTCATCAAATAAGGCATGCTTAACTTGTATATCATCGATTTGGATGATAATTAATAGAGGAGGATCATTCACATGAAGTAGAATTTCATCAAGAATCTTGGAAGTGATAAGAAGTTGAAGGGAAAGAGAAGTGTCCACAATTTCATCAAGATGTATGGACATCTCCTTGTATTGTTGAAGGCTACTATCTTTAGATTCAAATAAAGTAGCTTCACATCCTACTAAAGGAGGCAAAGGGATGGTCATTTCAAATAATAATTGCATTAGATAGCTTTGATTATAGGGGAAGTTTGTATTAATTTGAAGAAAGGTATTTGAGATGGGAGATGAGAAAGTTATGCAATGGGATCCCATTTATCATAACCCATGCGAGGATTGCTTGATATATGCATATAATATTATAGGTTCTCCTATGAAGGAGGGTTGGAAGTGAAATTAAACTTGTGTTGATAAGGTGTAGCTAGTTTATATTGAGGACAAATAGGTTAATTGAATTTATGTGGTGGGATGGGTGATTTAGGTATTTCTTATGGTTGGATTGAAGAAATACTATTGTAAGGTTGGGGAATGTTGTTTAGGTGTGTTTATGTTAGGGCAAGAGTAATTATAGTGTGAGAGGTATGATCAATTTAAGTTGTTGAAAGTGGTTCTTGGAAGCTTATAAATTCCTCGTGCACCAACTCCATGAGATAAGATGGGTAAGTGTCTTGAATGACGTAAAATGTTTGAGAAGTTTGATGTGTGGATCTTGGATTATATATTGATAAAAGAAACTATTCTTCACATGCTAATCGTATTTACCACATTTTTTTCATTAGTAGTGAGGTCTATAAGACATTCACCATTATTTGTATAATGAGTAGGCTTGTCAGTGTTATCTTGATGGTTGGGAAGAGGATCTTTGCATATAGCAAGATGAGCATCAACTTGATTTAAACCTTAGTTTTTGCTTTTTGTTTCATGGGCTTTAAAATATATGGCATATGTTTGTTGATGCTTATTTATGAGAGATTCATGATCAAAGTTTACACCAAGAATAAAATCCATCATTAAATTACATATTTTTTTGTAAGTATCATGATAATAGCCCTAACTTGCATGAAACTTACAAAAATTATTTGGATTACACCATGATTTCATTGGATGAGTGGGGTTAAGGTCTCTTGGTAGAGGTATTGGAAGATGATTTTGAAGATCAGTTAAGGATAATGGTTTTTGAGTATTAGTGTTATTGGTTTGAGAATATGTAGGAGTAGGAGGGTTGTTTAGAGGGGAAGCATGATCCAAAATGTTATTTGAAGTGATTTCTTTAATGTTGTGAATAGTGTCATAGGTATCAGTAACACCATCATTAGTTGCATGATGGTTTTAATTTTTAATGAGCATATGAGTGCCCTTTGTAGGTTGAGATGATTCAAAGTGGCAAATGAGAAAGTATTGTCACTTATTTTGGTCAAATAATTCTTTCAAAGTTCTTGGAGAGAGAGTCCTAACTCGATATTATACCCTCGGGTAGATAACATTATTGAATAAGTGGAAGAGGTTGTAATATGCCATATTATGCTCACATTTTTTAGAAAAGTTCTTTCATCATTTGATGAGGGCTTGTGCCATTTCAAATTTCAATTTGTTTATAATTTATAAAGTGAGCTAAGTTATTATTGGGATTATCACTAGTTTGAAATAATTGGACTAGTGAGTTAACCAAGTCTTCAAGGCTAGTGATAGAATGGGTTTTTAGTTGATTGTACCAATCTAAATCATCTCTTAAGAGTGTTTTAGCTAATATTTTAGTATCATCAAAGGTATTAAGTTTTACCCAATATTTATAAAGTTTACCAAATGTCTTTAAGTGTAATGTGGGATCAGTGGACCCATTATAGGTGATGGTAGGTGTGATAGCTCCTATGTCAATATTAGAAATTTGAGGTATAAGAGGTTCATTTTGGATATTTTTTATTGTTTTATTAATTATGCATGGTTGAGGAATAAGGATACCATGGGAATCCCTAAGGGGGGTGGGGTCATTTAGTTTTTTCTCTCCCCACGAAACCTATTGGGGTTGGTTTTAAAGTTTAATAAGATGGTTTTGCATCTGCATCATTTGATTTATGTTATTGGTTTGAAAATTATGTATTTGATTGAGTGTATGTAATAAAATTTGGTGAGTTTGGGAATTATTTTTATTAGTTTGTGCATCATGTGATGCATTGGTATTGGTATTAATGGCTTGAGTTTCACTATGAGTAGTAGCATGCACCACACTAGTGGCATGAGAAACATTGGTAGAAAAAGAAGCACTAGTAACATGATTAGAATTGGTAAAAAAATATTCACTAGTGTCATGGTTAGCATTGGTATAAAAACAAGCACTAGTATAATGTTTAGCATTGGTAGCAAAAGATGCACTAGTGGCATGATTAAGGAGATGGATCCTTTAATTTGAACCTACCATGGTAGTGGAGATAATTGGCATGGAGGTTGAAGAAGTCAAAGAAGAATATGTCATGGTGTGTGAAGGAGACATAAAAGATGGAAAAGGTTGAGAGACAGAGAAATTATTTTTTGTCAATCTATGAGATAAAGTAGGGGAGGGTGAAAGAGGTTCTTCTACTTGAGGACCTATCATAAGATTATAAATTGTTGAAGGGTCCTTTCCTATGTGTTTAGCAAATTAATTAATGAAGAAAAGAATTTCAGTTATGTACTATAAATCATGCTCATATCGCAAGGATAAAAAATTATTATTTATTGAGGATGAATGAGGAGGATTCCCATAATCAGTAGAGTAAGTGGAAACATGAACATTACTTTCATCCAAGGTGGGAGCCACAAGTTGTGTCTTAGGAAACCTATTAGGATTGGTAAAATACATCATACCTCTCTGATTTAATTTGGTATTATCCTAAAAATAGTAAATTCATGATGAATGGAAGAGGCTAAGACATTGATGAAAAGAAGAACCAGTTGATAGGATACATATATCAAATAGATCAACAATGTTTTGTAAAATAAGAAATAGAATAGGGAATAAAAGGACACGATCTTAAGGTTGACTATTTACTACTAGATAATAAATATAACATGATGATATGATACACAATTGAATAGGTTTATCGTGTATTATATAGGGGAAAATTGAATAGGCTGACAAAGATACACAATTAGATAAGGTGACTATGTACTAAAGGCAAACAAGATGAACAATTTGTAAGTGATTATGTCAATAAGGATGATAGTATTCTAAAAATAGAGAAAAGATTTGTAAGATAATATCTAAGCAAATGAAATGAATCACATAATTAATTACATCAATGTGAGTGATCTAATTGGAACACAAAGCACAAACCTTGCACTAATGTTGGCTAATACAAGTTTTGAAATACAAAATACAATGATAAAAGATCAAGAAACATTTGGAATGTAAATGCTAACTAATTAGTCATTCTTAAATGTTTTTAAACTATAATAAAATTTTAAATTAATGTGATAAGGAGTTGTTTGTAATAAAGAACTAGAAATCAATTTATAGATAGTTTTAGATAGTTTGGGCTGAAAGGGATCTATATTGGTGATGGTATTGGATTGATATTGAGGCCTAGCCCCTCACTTCATAATATTATAACAATAAGGGTGTTAGATTATTTTCAAATATATACCATCAACCACATATTTATACTTTGTCAAAAACCAAGTCAAATTCCTCCTTGGTGATGAAATCCAAGTAGGTAGACCTTGGGAAGAAAAAAGTTTCATGTTTTTTTTATGTAAAGTGATTTGGAAGTGTGTGCAAAAGAGAAAAATAGTATGACTAAATTGGTAAATTAAAAAACCACATAATTAATTTATGTTTGTTATTCTAAGCATGAAAGCAACTAAAAATAAAAATGAACTAATTTCTATAAAAATAGGTTAATTTCTTTGATAATGAAGAGTACAGAGTTGGTTAAGGCAACATTGTATGAAAAAAATATAAGACAAAGATAACAAAGTCACTATTGTTTTCCAAAATAAAGATCCAAAAAAACATAGTCAAACAGGTTGACTATGTTTTCTAGATAGAAGATAGGATACAAAATTGTGTTGAGCTAGTCTATTTCAGTGAATTTTAGCTTATATTTTGAGAAAAGAAGAAGAAACTACATTTGGGTATGGTTGAAAAACCTATTTGGTTTTGTGTGTTTTGAATCAAAATATTGTGAATAACTCTTCTTTAGATTGGAAAGATGATCTACAAATAAGATAACACTAAAGCAAATGGTTGGTTAGATAGATAGTTGGGTGGATTTTCTAGCACTAGCTAGATCTTGAAAGCAAGATCTTCCTCAAGGGATGTTATTCCACTTTTTTTAAATAATTAAGTTTATAAAATAGAAGATAAAGTACTTGCATCAATAATCAAAAGGTACTAAAATTGAATATAAGAAATTATTGATAAATAAAGAGGCTAGAATGACTAATATAGAAATAAGCAAGTCAACACTAATGCTAAACCAGTCAAGTGTGCTTCAAAAATTAGGTTGGGGGTCTATAAACAGGGAAACAAAAAGAAAACTAGATTTGGTTGAGGGTAAGTGGGTGAAAATAAATTAATGTTATTTTATACCATAGTGACCATCAGTAGTTGGTGTGACCATTGACAGTTAAAGTGACCATCGGTGGTTGAGGTAATCATTGGTGGTTGGACAGATCATAGCTAGTTGAGGTGACTATCGATGGTTATTATGTATTGACTTGGGTTGATAAAAATTTTGATTGATGAGATCATAAAATGCAATACCAATAGGTTGGATTGTACTATGTTGATTGTGAAATATAAATAAAGTAATTGAATATTATAAAATAAATTCTTAGCTTACATAAGGTTGGTTAGATGAATGGTTGAGGTGGTTGGCTTGTTGATAAAGTTTGGCATGATTTTGGTAGAGTAACAATGCTTGGATGTTATTTGAGGGGTAAGTCAGCTCTCTATTGTGATGGCTAGATTGCTAGATTATTGGATGAAGTGACCTACAAAGAAGGTTTTGTATGTAAAATATCTTGAATTCATGGATCCATTTTCACCTCCTGCTCCTCTATTCTTATAATCAAGGAAAGAGAGGTGCAATAATATGTTAACTGGGATTTCAAATTATAACTCATGCATATAATGGCTCTCACATATATTTAGATGAGCTAAATATAAAAAAATCAAGGTGGAGTTAATGTGGGTGTTAAGTTAGTTTAAATGGTAGAACCTGACCATCTATGGTTAAGGTGACTATTGATGATCACCCTGACCATCGATGGTCAAGGGTCAAAGGTAAGGTTGGTAAAAACATGGGTTTTAGTCAGTTGGTCAATTAATTTAGGCTAGATGGGTTAGGTTTAGTTAGGGGTCAAAGAATTCAAGATTAGGCCCAAGGGGGTCATGAGGTGGTCCAAGAATTATGACATTCAGAACCATCATGTGTGAATTCTTGGTGTCTACATTTTTCCCCTTTTTGTTATGTAGTTTGAATTAAAAAGCTACAAACAAAAATGGATTATGGGTCAAAGATCAGGTTGCCCTGAGTATGGGGGAGGTGTTCCCCCTCAAATTGGGAGTTGATGAGATAAAATAGAATTAGGTGTGGGTTTGACTAATGGTAAAGGCAATGTTAAAATAGGTGAATGATTAGTTGGTCATGAAATCACAAAAAAGCACACAAAGGGCCATAAAAAGTATGATAGCCAAGATCATGCATTGACTAGGTATCCAAGTTGATAAAAATTTAGGGTCGATGCTAGAAATATAAGTGATAATTGGACCATGTAACCACATTTAAGCATGGTGGCTGGGTTCACTCATAAATATAAGTCTCCTAGGTAATATTTATGTTTCTAAGGGTAGGCAAGGTAGGAAGTGATCTCAGTGAAAACACAAATGCATCAAATATCATGGTATTTGAGGTAAGAAGTGCTCTCAGTGAAAACACAAATAGGTTTGGTATGCATGAGGTGGTGCTAGGTCAAAAAGTGTTCAACATGGAAATGTTGTTGATGCATTCAAAGGACTATGCAAAATTTGTCATAAAATGCTTGTTAGTTGGGCTGAAATGGACCAATGGTGAGGTGATGAGGTGATTGGGGTGGACAAATAAGGTAAATCCATGGGTAGGTATTTTTATTTGGGTCTACTCTAAAAGGGCTTCTCAAGGTGAGAGAAAAAAATTGAGTAACCTGACCATCAACAGTTAGGGTGTTGAAGGGTGACTATTGGTGGTTACCCTGACCTTCAATAGTTGGGGTTTAAACCCTAAAAGGTCACAATCAAAAGTGAAAAGTGAATGATTTTTACTCATTTAAACATTTACTTTTGTTAACTGTGGAACTCTAGGTGTTTATCTTATTTGGGAAAAATTAGTTGAGGGTGATTACTGAGGTAGATGATTAGACTAAGTAGACTAGTAAAGATGTAGAGTGTGTGTGGATATAGATGAGGATGGGCAAGGGGTCCATGGATTCCTCCTTGATAATGGTCAAGGAATGAGATAGGTGTTGCATTAAATTGATAAAGTATCTATGAATTGTATTTTCATTAAGTTTTGAGGTTGATTAGTGGGTGGGTAGGGTTTAGAGGTCTAGTTGTGCCCTAAGTAGGACTTTCTTATTTGTGGTTAATTTGGGTGGTGGATCCCCAAATTAGGGAGTGTAGGCTGGTTAGGGTTGGTTGGGAGTAGGATTGGGTAAGATATTTTTGGGGAAATGGTAGTTTTAGGTTGGTTTTGGGTAGTTTTAGGTTTTGAGTAGAGCACCCATAGTGACCATCAATGGTCAGGTCTAATCGTCGATGATCGATATCTATGAGGAAATGGATGCCTAACCATTGATGGTCATCATAATCATCAGTAGTAACCTAGTTACAAGATGGTTTTGAAATTGTTTTAAAATGCTAAGGCATACCAAATGTTAATTGTCTAGTATGGGTTAACCCTATAGGCTAAATGGTAGGTTTGGTAGGTAATAGTGCAAATTTTAGGGTTGTGTGGGTACTAGTTAAATGGGTATGATGGGTATAGAATTAGGTCATTGTGTAAGGCTTAAAGGTAAACAAGATAGTTGAAGAGGCAAAGTTCACAAGAAAAATAGTATAGATGACTAAGTGTGTTTGACTATGTAGGCATGGGAATAGATTTAGATGCATGATCAGGTGCCATATATCTTTGCAAATGTTCACCCAGAGATGACCCTAGTTGATTGGGCTATATAGAGGAGGTTGGTCTAAGAGAAATGTGACACTACCATCATGTGATGTGAAATATGTCTATGATTGTATCCCTCATTGAGAGATGGGATCTAGCCATGAACACCTTCCTAATACCCACTGGTGAGATGATGATCTTGCTAGAGGACATCCACAATATCACTCAACTACCCTATGGGGTGATCTAATATATCACATTGAGAGGGAGGAGAGAGATGATTTATTGGAGATGATATATGAAGATGATCATGACTCTGTCAGATGGCTTACTAGGTTCTTCAACTATAGCAGGCTATATTAGAGGGTGGTGGGTGAGAGGAGACTTATGACTATGATGATGATGGTAGTGTCATGCTTTTACCTTCTTGATTCTAGTAGTGGGAGGTTCCCATAATTGATGCTATGAGAGTTGGTTAAGATGTTGCTAGGTTGGATAGTGTTTGGATGGGTACCTATGCTTTTGGTGTAGATATATAGAGAGTTGTGGGGTTTCAAGGTCCAGAGAGATATGACATTAGTGTTAGTCTAGTTCTACACTACGAGGCTTATGAGCACATCTGAGTACTGAGGCTACTGGGGCTTCTATGGATGGGATACACCTAGAGAGATTTCTTGGTGGGTTATATGAGGTATAGAATTGATTTTTTTGCTTTAGGGGTGGGTGGAGGGGCTCTAATGTATATTGGTTTAAGGGTACACTAGGTACATTAGAGATTGATGATAGTATTTTGAGATCATATTTTTAGTTTCCAGTTGTTGATGTCTCTAAATGCACCATCAAGGTTCTTAATTTTCACAAAACACTTCTCATTTTAGAATTCAGAGCATGAGTAGCAGGTTGTGGCAACTTGATGTCACCTATGGTGAAATAGCAGTAGAGATATGTATGAGTGTTCCAAAAAAATTATGATAAGTGATGGTTGATATCCATCATGATCTGTTCCTTGTGAATTGTAGAGGATCTATGTTAACTCAGTGAATTATGATCCAAACATAAGAAACAAATTAATCTAGATGTATATTTATAATAAAATTTAAACTAAAGTGATTTGGTGTAAAAAGGAAGCAAAGAGAAGGGTAAGGTAGAAAATAAAATGAGTGATTGCCTATCTTAGTCTCAAATATTATGACAAAGCATCAATTTCAACTTATTATGCATTCAAACCAATATATAATTCAAAATAGCCTAAGCTCATATTTCACTATATACCAAGCAAACTTTGAAAGATAATGTAAAAAATCACAAGTAACAACTAGGATACTTTTAAAGATTTACTACTATAATCAAATAGCATTTGCACATCTAAATACAGATCAAAATGAATTGAATAAAATCCAATATCCTTCAATTAATCAAGCATATGCACAAATTAGAAACCTTGTGATTAGAAAATGCAACCTAGAATTCAAAGAAGCTATTCAAATTTAAGACATAAAACCAGCAATTGAGAGAAAACTGTGTTAGCAATTGACATATCAAATATGGAAAATCTTTGTATAACTCCATGATTATATTAATTTCTCTAAGTATATAAAATTTTGTCAAAATTATCTGCCTTAGAAACATGGTAATACTGCCAGTTATAGAGAGATAAGGCAATACACCGGTCAGTTACAAAATATAATTGTACAAAAGATAAGGATAATTGTCCTTCTTTAGAAATTTATAGAATACAATTGTCTTTTAAAGCTAGACTAACCTAGAGGCAATATACTAACATACTATCATATGCCTTATAAAATAATATTCCCTATTTTTAATATTACAATGTTTTTACAAAAAAGGAATATTAACTGGTTGGTGGGCCCATTGCCTTTAAACTCTCTTGTTGATCCTATAGAAACTCTATAGCCTTTAAATGTTGATCTTTGATTAGTTATAGGTCCATAATAAGATTCAAGAAGTAGAAATATACATGGTTATCTAAGTCATTGAAGTCCCTATCATCTCTGGCCATAGCTTCCTTAATGCTCTTGGCCTCTATTATCTTCTCTTCAATTGTGAAAATCATGTCCAAGATTCTTTTGTTGTCTCTACCAAACAAGCCTTGGATCTTTCTCTTAAATAACTATATTACCAAAGTGACCTTGTGTTTGTATTCAATTTCATCAATGATTCCAAGGGTAGTGGTCTTGGAAGGATTGGCCAACATGGTGCCAAGTAGTGACTTGATATAGGTGATTATCTCTTCATCATCCTTGAGGAGTCTATCCAAGCCTAAT